>OW285242.1:80615606-81815606 GCA_935421215.2 Melolontha melolontha | reverse complement strand
ACCCGACGCGGTTTTCCTCGGCACTAAAATCATTGTTCAAACTTGTTATTTGAGCATTTAGATTTAAAAAATGAGTGTTTTTTCTTATCAACGTAGTAGTATGCGTGTTTAACCGAAGTTCACACGTATATGAAGTGCTTCTTTGAAATTGTATCTCGATGTGTCCTGATTTCAATTTGTTCCATAACGAACTATTGGTTTAGTCAGATGTTGGTAATTTGTTGTGTTGACAGCGAATGGACCTTGGAGAATGTCCGAAGATACACGATTTGGCGTTGAGGGCCGATTTCGAAAAGGCACAAGCCGCGAGAGATTATTTCTACGATCTTGACGTAAGTAGCCTTAGATTCTTTTAAGATTAAAAAATCAAATGAAAATATAACACTAATTTCATTTACAATCACAGCAAATCATTAACTTCATATTGTGTATTTTTTTCAACAGGCAATGGAGCACTTACAAGCATTTATTAGTGACTGCGATAGAAGAACAGAATCTGCTAAGCAGAGACTTGCAGAAACACAAGAAGAATTGTCTGCTGAGGTTGCCGTTAAGGCCAATAGTGTCCACGAATTAGCCGAACAAATTGGTCAAAAGCTTGCTAAAGCAGAACAGTTAGGCGAAGAAGGCTTCGTTGAGGAAAGTATGAAGCTCATGGAAGAGGTTAGTTTTCGCGAACGATAGACTTAAATATCAGCTGGTTTAAATTACATAAAATATTTCTTTCATCACAGGTAGACGAATTAAGAAAGAAAAAATTAGAAGCCGAACAGGAATACCGCAATTCGATGCCTGCCAGTAGCTACCAACAGCAGAAACTGAGAGTGTGTGAAGTATGCTCTGCCTATTTAGGTATACATGATAATGATAGACGTTTGGCGGATCACTTCGGCGGTAAATTGCATCTGGGATTCATTAAAATCCGCGAAAAGCTTGCAGAGTTAGAGGTAATACCATATATGTAATACTGTTGATATACAAACCTCTTTTACTAGCAATGTTTGCAGAGCGAATGATTGCGTTAACGTATAAATCTTATTTTAAATGTTGTATTTCCTTTGCATCAAATTTTTCTTAGTATATATCTGATTTCTTCAGATAAGATGTTGGTGATTAAACAATTTTGAAGAAAAGGTAACCTTCAATATTGTATAGTCGTAATTCCATTACCCCTAATAATTAAAGTAGGTATTGTCAAATTACAATTGTTTGAAAGTGAAGTAAGCAAGCAAATTTGAATCATTTCTATAATATAAAATATTTTTAATGAATATTTGCATATTTCATTCATAAAGCCCTAATGGGTTTTGATTCAAAAAACTAATATACGGTATATTCGTTTAGCGTTTTTAAGCTCTTTTGAATCTGCTGAGTGAATGATTTTCAATTTTAACAAGGGTCACTCTTATCACCTAAAATACAGTTTCCTTTTGATTGATGAGTGATAGTTCCTTGCTCTGAGGCAAAAATGAAACCATTCATATTGTATAGTGTATTATGCTTATATAATTGCATTAAATGCTTAACATAAAAGTTATTTATGCACCAAGGGCGTCATGGGTATTATATTGTCTGAGGTCGACGTTAATTCAGCCCGAGGGATGAATAATGATTTTATTTTTCACGAAAAATTAATTTCTTAGCGGAAAATTCAAATTACATTGGAAAAGTCCCGATATTTCTGTCAACTGCATTAAAGAATGCTAAAGTTTTGCTTCTCTCTTTAGACTTTGTTAAAAACTATAATTATTCGTTCTGTAAAATGTATATCTTTTCTTTTCGTGCCATATTTATACTCGTACAACATTAAAAACTGTAAATAATTACCGGGCGTTATGGGCCATAATGCCCGGTTATTACGCCCACGGGCGTTATGACCGTGTTTATGGTAACCGTATCCATGGTGAAATTAACAAATAATACTTAAGTGAAAAATAAAATTATTATGGTGATGAAAATAAACTTAAATGTGTTTGATACAATCTTATTAATTACCATAGAGGGGGATATTTGATTAAATTTTTCAATCTTTCTTTAATGGCAACACAGTAACTAATACAAAAAAGAAAGCACTATTACGTAGAGTGTTCACTAGTCACTACAACACATTATGTAATACGTAGCCGCTATGTTACTTGTAATTTTTTTTTAAATAAAATGAATATCCCCCTTATGGGGTTATTTGACAAGTCAATGTAAATATGAAAAGAACTCAATTATTGTACGTATAAGCTTATGTGGGTTGAAAAAATGGGAAAAAAATATATGTATATAGATTTCTAGAAAGATTTATTTCAAAATAACAAAAAAAATTCTTCAACCAAGAAGATAACAGAATTTCAATAAAAGCATATATTAGAAAAGTTTTCATAGTGTGGGCGATGCTCTGATCCTGTCTTAGAATTGTTAGATAGTGTCCTTATTTATGTGTCCTTTGATGCGATGTCCATATCAGCTTCTACAATCAGAAATTTAACTTTTTGTCCTAGAATCGTCTTCAATGATATCAATTAATTGGCTCACCAAATATCTGTTCATCTTAATTTTTGCGTACTCAACCAAAACCCAGTAGTCTTTTGATACATCCCCTCTATTAAAGCTGTCTTCTGTATTTACGTTAGTTATATTTTCTTCCACTTCTTCAAACGATTTAGTTTCTAAATTACCGCTTGAAATTCGTGTATCATCTACATTGGACGTGTCCCTGTCACTTTCACATTCTAACGAGTGATCATTAAAATTTTCGCTCAAGTAAGCCATGTACACAAAAAGTATGTCCTAACTTAAGTTATTAGAGGAGATCTGTCATTATAATTTCAAACGTCATGATTGTTAAAAAATAATTTGAAATGCTGACTTTTATATTAAATATATTTATAATTTTTATACAAAGTAATAGAATATTATAAAAAATGTGTAAAATGTTGACCATTCTCCAGCAAGCATAATCGCACTCTATTTCGTAGAGCATTGAAAACATTGATCAGTATTTGCGGTGAGTTATTGATGTGTTCACATTTTTCTATGATTTTATGTCTTAACTCTTGTAGATTATTAATTGGTGTTTCATAAATAATATTCTTTATATATGGCCACACAAAAAAATCCATGACTGTTAAATCACACGATCGTGGTGGATATGGAATCGCTGTATTTCTACTTATTATCCTATCGCCATAAAATTGTTGCAAAAACTGAATATTTTCAAGTGTAACGTGAGATGTAGCCCCATCCTGTTGAAAATATCCGACCTGGAGTTCATCATTAGTCAATTGATTTGTAAAAACACTGAGAATTTCGTTACGATATTTCTCCGATGTTATCGTGCCCTCAAAGAATATTGGTCCTATTAATCGGTGACGACTCATACCTACCCATACGCCTATTTTTTCTGGATGTAGAGGAACTTCTCTGTAGAAATGAGTATTTTCACTGGACCACATACGCATATTTTGCGAATTAACATAACCTTTCAAATAAAACCAAGCTTCATCGGTGAAAAAAGTATGATTTAAAATATTGTCTGTCATTGTTTGAATAAACCATTGGCAAAATTGTGTTCTTTTTTCATAATCCGTAGGTAATAGATTTTGTACAGAAGTTAATTTATATGGATACATGTGCAAGTCCTTTTTTTAAATTTTTTGACATGTTCCATACGAAAGCCCTACTTGTTGCGAAACTCTGCGAATAGATGTTTGAGGAGATTCGTTAATAATTTGTCTGACATTTTCAATTACGCCGCGACTTCTCTTGAGAGGAGGACCGCTTCCTTTTTTCCTTAAAATACTGCCTGTTTGACGAAAAAGATTTACACAATGCATTAGCGTATCACGGAAAGTTTTATAGCTAGGAACAGTATTTGGATATCTCTCTTCAAACTCCGCAAGGCAATTTTCTATTGAATGCTGCCAAATACCATCTATTTTTTGAGATGTCAGGAAGTAACATTCTACCATAAACGCTTTATGCATATCATTAAAGGCCATTACTTTTTCTTTTGATGAAACTTTAAAATATATATTTGACACTGACAGATGTTTGAAATAACATCTTAATGACTAAAGCTACGACATAATTTTTATATACACGGCCAACTACGAGTGAAAATTTGATCGCTCGTTATTTCTTTCTTATTTGTTGTTTCTTCCATTGCACTTGTCGATGTCGTTTCAAAATCGGTGCTGCTTATACTTTTTCCAGATTCTACTTGAAGTCGCCTTCTACTAGTTTTTGGAGCAGAAGTTTTTTCTTTAATTTCTGTTAAAATAACAACTGCTTTAGAAACATAATTTCTAATATTGCCAATATTTGTTGTAATCCAGTCAATCTTTCTTTTGACATGTTGGGTTCTATAGAAAATAAACCAGTTTTTGTAAACCCTGAGATTACATTATTACACCCTCTCTTATCTTGCTCCAATTTACTTTGTATTTTAAGCAACAAACCTGGAAACTCATCTTTTGGTAGTGTAGTAAATAAAGACTTTGATCTAAATTCCATGTTAATATTTGCATCAAATGAGTTTAATATTTTCTCGATCACATTCTTCAATAACGGTCTTAGAAAAAATGCGATGATGAATTATTCCCTACCAATAATTTTTTCCCTGGTTTAGAACAAAAATAGTTCAGGATAATTGTCATAAACCAATTTTCAAAACAAACACTCTCGAACTAACCGCTTCTTTATCGGGCGTTTTGGGGCCAACTTTCCCTCCAAGTATCTCATAAATGTTCTGCACGATAAACCACGTAGGAAAGGAGTATCGTACCATCTGCTGAAGCAGCATACATTACTATTGGTTTAATGGATCTTAGAACCAACGTCATCAATTTTTGTCCGTCGAAAGCAAATCAATACTTGCTCAATTCGAATACTGTAAAAGCGATACATATGGAATAAGCGTACTTAATATATTATTTTTGCGGTAAAATTTAAATGCTTCGCAAAACATGTTTAATTATGGAAACAATTTAAATAAATTTCAGAAGAAAAAAGCTGCGCGGTAGATATATGGTCATAATATATAGCGAAGTAAGTTATGTACTTCTCAAATTATAATATTTTGAAATTATATAATATTAATACCAGAATAATAGTTGTGCATTTTATTAAAGTTTCAAATTTTATTCTACATAAGAAGAAAATTAATAAATACCCTTAAGCATACATTTTAGGTAGTGAACTAAATTATTCCTAAAGGATTCTTCTATCATTGAAATGTGTTTCTTCTCTTTAAACAATCCACTTTTTGCTGTATTTATACACCTAACTACAATATTTGTGAATATTGGAAATGTATAAATATATCACTGCTGAATGATGCTTAATTATCCAATTCTTCCACTGAACTCGATAAATCATTTGGATTTATAATAATTGGTTCGACTTCAACGTCTATCATGTGTACCAATGTGTATCATTCGTACCAAGTTTTAATCAGGTTATTAGTATGCCTTACACAGTTTCCCAAGTGCTTGTATCACATTGTTTTAATGATTCACCCCACATCGCTAACACTTTTTCATCCCCATAACTATTCCGGCCAATATTGTTATTGTAATACCCCTTTGTTGAGGCCCAAATAAGTTTAATTGCATTAAAATCACAATGATATGGAGGCCTCAACACTTCATGGCACTCTTTCTGTAATATTTCTTCAATAGCATATTTTTTATCAATCTTATTCCTTTTAACTAAATTTAAAAGTTCATATTTCATCCAATTATTTGGAAGCATTATCTTATTGTTTGTTATCCAATCTATAATATCTTGCTTTCTTGATAAAATATTAGGGACTTTATTAATAACGACACTACGATATGGGGCATCATTATAATAATTGATTTTTTTTGGTATGATTGGCATAAGTTGAGCTGTAACCCATTCATCAAATTCTTTACTATTCATTTCCGCATGATAGTCTGCAGTTTTCGTTTTTGATCAAAATATTAAGCTAATACCATTTATAAAGCCCTTGTTACTACCAGCATGGACAATGATATAACGTTTGCCATCATAACCTTCAGGCTTTCATATATTTTTTGTAAACTCGTCTTGCCAAGATTTTCCTCCAACACCATTGGAATAAATCCATGCTTCATCCAGAAATACAACTGGCTTTGGTAAATTTGATATCAAATTGTCGGTATACTTCGTCAAAAAAACATTCCGTATTAATGCAATATTATGCCTTTCAATTAGCACTCGTCTATCGTCTTCTTTTTTTTAATTTAACGGCGATGTCATGTAACAAAGTATTCAAAGACGCTGAACATAAATCAATGGTTTCAGTTTTTCAGTTCTTCTTTTAATGTATCTAAAACAATCATTTTATAATAAGCTAATAAACAATATATTTTAGTAATATTTACTTTCTTTATACATGTTGTAAAGTGTATCCCGTACTTCCATCTTAGCAGTCTCAAAGATCTCTAGTTTTTTGTTTAGATTGAGGTCTTTTTTTACCTGGTGCGGTAAGAATTTGGTTTTGGGCCTTTGGCTGTTTAATTGCATAAAATGTTGAGCGTGATATATGAAGAGCACCGTATACTCTCTAAAATATATATATATATATATATATATATTTTAAATGTAATAGAGGATGTATTAGAGAACATACCTCATAAACACCACTTATAGGTAATAAACGACCACCGTTTTTTTTTTCTATTTCTCAAAAAGACACTGAACATAAAATAATTCAAAACGTTTAACCCAAGCTCCTGTGCTTGTGAATTTAACCGCTTCACAGGCATTTTCTGAAACATATTTATGTTAACCTCAATTTTATTGATTATTTTTATTTTGAATAACTTACCGAAAACTTGAAGTCACACCTTTTTGCTTTGTTCTCAGAAGAATAGATTTTTGTATTATGTAGATGGAATATAGTAAAAAGCAAAGAAAAAACAAACAGAAAAGCGCAATAATTACAAATGACATATGACTGTAAGACAATACGAATAAATTGATCTTTTGTGATTCTTTGTCTAGCAGACTAACGCAAATTTGTTCGTTTGTTCCGATATCAATATTAAAGAGAGATGGTTATATTAAAACGTGCGTAACTCGTATTGCTCGATTATGACGTTTGTCCTAAGATCCATTAAATAGATACTCTTATCGATGTTTTAGTACTATTTATTATACGTAACAAATATACGTATAATACACTGATGGAAAAAAGTGACGAGCACACCCTGTATAATCTGAGCGTGTCAAAAATAAATGCGTAGATTTAGCGGAGCATTAAGGTTTCCTCTAGACGAGTTTGCGCAGCGAGTTTTGACTTTTTCTATTGCTGCAGTTTTTACTGAGTGCCTCCGACAGCTGCAATATGTTGTCTCCATGGAGACCGACGTGGGAGGGAGAAACCGGTTATTGTTAGTATGGTGGAAGCGGATAGTTGTAGTCGTACTTTGTGCGTGATGCGTTATCTGAGTGAGTTTGAGCGAGGAATGGTTGTGGGAATGCACATAACAGGAGTATCCTTCCGTGATATCGCGCGCCGTCTCGGGCGGTCATTATCGGCAGTGCGGCGAGCATGGCGAGAATGGACGGAGCAAGAACGTACGCGCATTCAGTCACGAGCGGGACGGCCCCGCGCGAGGATCGCACCCTTGTGCACAGCGCTTTAGCGTCGCGTACGTCTTCCTCAAGGCAACTTGAAGCCGTTTGGCCAGCAGGAAGGGAAGGCGTACTCACTACGCGAACTGTACGGGGGCGTTTGCTAGAAAGTAGACTGCGAGCGCGCTGTACGTTGCAGCGGATTCCATTGACTCGCTAGCCATACACGGCGCCAGTGGGCGGAGGCTAGACATCAGTGGGTTGTCGAGTGGAGGCACATTTTGTTTTCCGACGAATCAAAATTTGAATTGAGCACCTGTGATGCGAGAATTTTGGTTCATCGGAGACGTGGTGAGCGTCACCTCGAGGAGTGCATCCAACCACGCCCTATTCACCGCCAGCAGGGCATTATGGTATGGGGTGTCATTACACATAGTGGACGTACACGTCTGCTGCGTATACAGCATACGATGACGGCTCGCCGCTACGTAGATGAGGTGCTACGGCTCGTTGTGCTTCCCTACGTTCGACGGCGCCCACGTCTTCTATATATGCACGACAACGCCTGACCGCACACTGCACGTGTTGCCCAGACCTTTGTGGAAGAGAACCATATACGCATGTTTCCATGGTCGGCACGTTCTCCGGATCTCAATCCTATCGAACATGTCTGGGATATGATCGATCGGAGACTTATCCGTTATCCGGCTCCCCCGGGTAACGTTGAGGAGCTATGGAGGTGAATTTGAAGCAGCATGGTTGGACATCCCACCCGCTACCATACAACGATTTATGGACTCCATGCCTCGTCGTGTAGCGATGGTACGCGCCACTCGCGGAGGATACTCCCGCTATTAATGCATCCCTTCCCAGCAGGGCTGCGCCACTCTCCAGGTGAGGCTAAGTTATGCTACGTTAGTACTACTTCCATACCAAATTTCATTGTTAGAATCACTTCTTCAGATTATATAGGGTGTGCTCGTCACCTTTTTCCAACAGTGTACCATACGTGCAAATAAACTTCGTAGAACGTGGATCGTTTATCAGGTTTGTCTCATCGTCAGTTAATGATAATATCTAGACTAACAATCTCTGCGGCTTTTATTTCAAATTAAAAAAAATGTGTATGTCCTCTTCATTAACAGACGCACATTTTACAGATATGTTTGAGCATAAACAATTCGTCAAAATATATTTGTGGCTTTTAATAAAACTTTGTGCCCAATCCCTTCCAGGCAAGTTATTCTTGCTTAACAAGTAAATTTTTGTACCGCATATAAGTTCCATTTCTCTAAAAATCTTAGACCTAAGAGATCGCTAGGATATCCCCATTTAGACAATGACAGCACATGCTGAATAAACGCACTTTCCTTTTCTACGGTAAAAATAGGCCTTTCGGTGCATTCCTGTGACTTATTTTCTCCGCGTATTTTTCAGCCAATAGTTGACTGACACTCCGTATATGATTTATATGGATTATATTGTCGCCTCCTTCGTACATTTGTATATGGCCTCTTATATGTGCAAACCATTAGGAAGAATAAAATTACTTATAGCCTACTATTCTGCTTTAGAAAGCAAGTATGTATACTTAAGAAAATAAATATAAAAACACCAAAACCAAATAGTCCTTCTTTAACAGAGTTAACAAACTCATACTAATATTTCTACATGAATCAACCCCCAGTTGTGTAATCAATCACGCACATAAAACTGAGCAGCAATAAATAGAGTACTGTTAGCCCTTACACGACCAAATATCTGTCCTTTACGGTACTTCAAAAACCCTCGTTGGTAACAAATTACAAAGGTAATCCACAAGTTTAACGAATTTCGTCCCATATAGGTTCAGTTTTAGAAATCGAATCTGTCGTTCAGTAGTGTCCATCCGCAAAACATGATCCAAAGCCACCCCGAAAGCTTTTATTTAATAGTATTATCTCGAGAAATTGTCGGCCATTCTAATACTGTGGTCTCTTCAAAACAACTTTTGGCAAAACTGTAGAGTGTTGCCGCATAGTTGATATTGATATATTGATAATAAAATTAATCCGGAGGTTTGTTGAAAGAAGAATTTTGCTTTTTCGGCAGCTTGTTTCTTAATATTTGTGCATTGACACTTAATATTTCTATATAAATTGGGCATTTTGGGGAAACAATATAATACTAATTAAACCATCTCAAATTCGATTATACAGTCATACCAAATATTTCTCTCCTTCGCATAATTCTTTCCATTAATTTGTCCACTCCTCATATGTTTTTTTGACAAAACTAAACGTGCTTTTCATCTCAGACTAGCAATTCTTAATTACTCTTTACTCTCTAAATCTGCGGAAATCACAACATCTCGTTTAATTTTCCTTGCAAGTAAAAAAATTGGTACTAAATAAAAAATACTCCATTGCTCACGTTCAGTAATTATTGATATACGTGTTATACAGAGTCCCCGAACTCGTGCCCCAGAGAAAAAAATAAATAAATCACCATAAAAAGACAAATAAATAAAGTCAAAGAAAAAATTTTGAACGACATTCAAGAAAAGAAAATTTTAATTCAACAAACCAGAGGGTTGTAAGCTATTCTGGAGGATTTTCATAATTGTTGCTAGGTTAAATATTTTATTACGCTTGTCAACAAACTGGTCGACTATAGAACTTTTGAGAAAGGTCAGTGTCAAAGTCTATTTCAAATCCCTTTAGTACCGCTGTCGTGCTCTACTGTGCTCTTTCATTATGTGTACTGCCATGGATTATGTGGAAATGTTGATAATTTACGGAGAATGTGGACGAAATGCTAGAGAGGCAGTAAGTGTTTATGCCCAACGCGTTCCTAACAGGGAGTTATCCCGCTCACAAAGTGAGCCTCCAGACTATCGCACGAACAATCGAGACAGGCCAAATTTTACATAATAGATAAGATGGTGCGCCCGGGACTGTTGAAGACGAAGAGGCTATTTCAGGTGCCCTTGAAAAAGGTACTGAAAGCATTAGAGAAGTTGCACAGCAATTGAATATTTCGAACACTTCTGTACATCAAGTGATGAAGGCTGAACGACTACATCCGTATCATTATACGCGTATGCAACATTTGCAGTCAGAAGATTACCCTGCCAGGCGGGAATAGATTAATATGATGACGAGTAGGGAATCCAATCCCGCAAACATGGGATCCCGCTAGATTTTTGCGGGGTCAGTGCTAATTGTGTGTGCTAATTTGTTAGTGTATCCCAATTTGAAAAACAAACGTGTATTTATTTGTTAGCGTATCCTCATGTGACCGATATCAACTATGGACAAGGTATTTGCCTGCAAGATGGCAAGATTCCCTTGTTACTCGAGACGCGACTGAGAACAAACAAAGTGATTTTGTTTCGTTTTGTGCATATGTATGTCAAGTCGAGATTGTATGGTATTTAGCTCAAGCTTCGTTTGGAAATATTTTTAAAGGCAGAAGATGGGTTTTCAACTAAATGTAAATTATGCCCCGCTATCACAAAAATCTGCTCGGTCAACCAAAGGCCTTCACACTCACTTGGGAACAAAGCATAAATTAATCGAAGTGCGGAGAGGCAGCAGTACTGTCGAGAATTTAGGACAAGGAATAACAAGTCCAAGTGTATCATTCACTTCCATTTCCGCAAGCTTAAGTGAAAGTGTTTCTGTGCTACCGAAAAAGAAGAAAATTACAGATATTTTCCCAATGGAAGAAAGGGTATCTCGAATGGTAGCTAAGGATGGTATACCATTCGCTAAGTTTATTGCATCAAGTGATCTGCGCGAACTTTTTGAATTAGCAGGGTACAAATGGCCTTTTTCTGGCAGTCCGATTCAAACTATGGTAATGGCCTACGGAGCATCAACTAAAAAAAACCATCGACAAACTTGAAGCACTGGAAAAGTCTCAAAAACAATTCACATTAACATTCGATGAATGGTCATCGTTAAGAAATCGTCGATATTTAAATATCGATCTTCACATGTTTACCGTTGGAGCTGTAAACATTTGGAACTTGGGATTAGTAAGAATTTCAGATCGTTTTCCTGCTGAATCGTATGTGACTGCTCTTGATAGAAAACTGAAGAAATATAATATTAACTTGGAACGAGATATTGTCGCAGTAACAATAGATAATGCTGCAGTCATTAAGAAAGTTGGCAGACTGTTATCAGCATATCATTAGTTATGTTATGCTCATGGGGTGCAACTAGCATGATAAAAAACACTAGCTCAGAAACAGAAGCAGAAGATGATGTACTAGATACTGCTGAAAAGAATTCCCCTGATAACAGTGACAACAGCTTAGTGGTCGAGCAATGGTCCGGCAAGCCAGAGGTCGTGGGTTTGATTCCTACTTGAGGGCGAGTTTTTTCTATGAAAAATTCGAATAAAATAGCGTCGTAAAGTGTAGAAAGAATATTCACAATTACATTACTTCGCGAAAACGCAATTAATTTGCGTCACTAACAGCTTTTACGTTGTCGCCAAGCTAGGCGCAATTTAATTAATGTAATTATAGATAAATAGTTTCAACGTTAAACTTTTTTTTTTAATAAAATCATAAAACAAAAATCGTTAATCCTTAACTTTATCTAGCGTGTCCATCGGATACCTGGTTTTTAATTATTTGTATGCAATAGCTCGAACTTAAGCATATCAAAATTTACACACAATAGAGAAAAACGAATATTATTTTTGAACCGACCCAATATTAGCCAAGTCTATGTATTCTGTTGTGTAAATTAATTTTTTAAAAGATTTTTAAAACTTGGACTCTTTCAATTGAATAAATTATGCAAACATTGTTAGAAAAAGATAACTCATATAATAACAATAATTTCGCATTTATTTAATAGAAAACCGCAGAGAAAAGGAAAGAAGAAAGGCGTCGAGCAAGAGATGGTGACCGAGATAGAGATCGCGAAGATAGATATAGAGAAAGATACCGTGAACAATATGTAGGGGGCAGAGAATTGGATAGACGTTCTAAGAGGCATCGATCAAAGTCCAGGGACCGTAGGGAAAGAGATCGCGAAAGGGACAGAGACCGAGAACATAGAAGCCGATCTTACAGATCCCGATCTCGGAGCCACGACCGTGATCGCGATCGAAGATCTCATTCTAGGCATTCGGGTTCTGGGAGTGACAGAAGAAGAGATCGCGACAGAGATTAAATTGAAGCGCAGTTTAAAAGAAAAATCATTGTACATTCACTTTATCTCTATGGTAGGACATTTGGCGAAGTGTATTTTTAAGGATATATATTATACATGATTTAATTAATCATTGTCACTTTTACTTTGAGATTTTTCGTTTAAAGATTATTTACCGTACCCTATCTTCTTGTATATTTTAAGTAAATATAAATATTAATATACGGAAAAGAATACTTAAATAGGCTTTTGTATTTTGTGTTGGTTTCTCTTTCTTGTTAATGAACTTAATAATATGTCTACAATTTGTTTAATAAATTGTACTATGTAAATATCAAATTGCCTTTCATTATTTGTACTTTTAACCCACCGTTGTTGCAATTGCTTTTGCGTTGTTACTTTCAATTTGTTAAAATCTATTTTGGTTATCGTTCGTCTTATATATACGCTTATAAATATTTGCCCACCCAGATTTTTATATTAAAAGTTAATCGAAAAATAACCTTTACCATAATTTAGACCGACAATTTATATTTTAAATGTTAATTTCTTTCAGTAGATTATTCAAAGGGATAAGATTACTATTTTTTAGGTATACCACCCCAATGAAGTGGTACCTTTACATTGAACAATACAAATTGCAGGTCTGTCGCAACCTAAGCCTTTACATCTAATGAAAACAGATATATCATTTGATCAGATAAAAGGGGCCACGGCTTAGCTTGCAACAGGTCTGCAATTTGCGTACTTTTATCTAATCAAGGCACAGTATTAAAAATTATAAAATTGGTCACATTTGCTAAGCAAGTTTTTTTCATTTATTTATTTCGTTTATGTCAGAGATTTGGGTATTATAAACACTGAAAAAGTAGGTAAGGAACTAAATCTACCAAGTAATTTACGCCCCAAAGAATTATGCTATTAAATTGTATTTGATTAAATAATTTCGAACTTGCGTAGGTACAACATAAACATATCCTTACAAAAGAATAACAAAAACATACCTATAGTAGAAAAAGTACAACGTGATACTGACGTAACCATGTGAAGGTATATTATGGTAAGGGTTATTTGATTAATTATACAACACAACATTTCGCAATTTATTTACTACATTTTGAAATATAGTAAAATTTCTTTTTGAATTTACAATAAATAACGCTTTTATTATCAAGTATTATTTCATTCTCAAAATTACTAAAATTCCGCGAAGATCGTATGACAAATTTATGTGAGGCAGAAGAGCACAAAGAAAGTATATGGCAAGCAAACTCAAACGTCAGTTTGCAATCAAAATTTCCACAAAATCAAGCGTCGATCGTAGTTATGCGTGTAAGAAAACTGCCCATTTATTAACATTTAAACGCACTTTTAATTAACACTACTAAGTTTAGTACAGCTTGACTGTAATACAAGGCAGTCAGCATATACGTATAATAGTGTTATAAAATCATTTATATACATTTACAAAGCAACGGTCCAAGCATAGACTTGCGGCACATCGGAGAGAGGTGAAATAAAATCAGAAGAAAATCTCTTATATGTTGTCCCTCTTGCTGCCAGTCAGATATGATTTTATTAATATGAATAGTGATGGAGAAATCATACAGCTTCAAGTTTGACATGGTCAATTGTGTTACAAGTTTCTGGTGCATAAACAAACAGAGCATATAGTTTTCCAATTCGCGAACACGCTACATATGAGGATTGGGAATTTCCAGATTTTGTAATCACAGCAATTCGATAATTATGCTAGCAAACAAAAATGCATTTCCCACCGCAATGTCGAGGCAGTTGCCATTCTGTCGAGACAATTGCTAAGAGATAACTTGAAAACAGTATACATAGGTATAGCAAACGCCAATTAAGTTGGCGCGAGGAGGGGTAAGTTCGCGCAGGATTAAAAGTAGTGGGGAGATTTGTATTTGGTTTTACATCAAATGTCAGATAATTCTAACCTCTGAGCGTGTATCACTTTATGATCCCCTAGCAAAGGCATTATGTTCCGTCAAACGTCAATGACAAATGTATTCTGACAATTACTTGAGTAGTGGGGGTGGACGTTTTTAAAAACGGCTTCTGCACTCCCCCTCCTCGCGCCAACTTAATTGGCGCTTGCTATACATACATATATGCATCTAAGTTGGTATAGTATGCATGAACATACATATCAAAATCGATGATGTATTGTATGTATTTAAGCATGTATGTATGTATGAATGTCTTCGTTTCCTATAGAAATTCATGTAATTCCTTAATATCTGCCGATAAAATTTCGAAAAAAAAATTACAACTTTCCACACAACTGGTTTACTTTGATATGTATATATTTAAAACAATCTTACATATCAAAGTAAACGAGACCTTAAATGACCGATTAATTTAATCTACTATAACATACAAAGATCAAGAAATAATTATATATATATACATATATATATATATATATATATATATTTATAAAGATAATTATTTCGTGACATTTGAATGTTATGGTAAATTCAATTTGTTGGCGATTTAAGGTCTGGTTTTACTTCAAAATATATGTATTTAAAACAATCCTACATGTTTCGGCAAATGATGCTTTTTTCAAGGAATAAATCGTCAACAAATTGAATTTACTATATATTTATATATACGGGGTTGGGCAGAAGTAACGCATCAGTCTAATAATTCCGTTAATATAAACTTTAGAACAAAATGTTGTCAACAAAAGTTTTTTGACAAGTTATTTTGTATTGGCTTCAATCATTTGCGTTTTTTTTTTCATGAAGATTACATATGAGAGCAAAAAAATTTTTTTTTTTTTAAATGGAAATAATATTTTCTTTTAGAAAATTCGGAATCTTTATTAATTTTTGAATATGAATATGGGGTTAGATAATAAAAATATTGAGAAAAAAATAAAATTTAATAAACGTACATTTGGACTAGTGCAGTGTTTTGTAGATTGCTTTGGAAATTGCAGATTTTTTGACTAATTGAATTATTGACGTTTCACAATAAAATAGTTTCCATCGTAAAACTTGCTTTTTTTAATACGTGTTTTGTGTGAAAATGGTCAAATTAACTACTAAAGAAAGAATAGAAATTCTTATGATGGTCGGATATGGTGACAGGCAACGTTCACATCACGAAGTTTGCACTTTATTCAATAATGTTTATTTGGATCGAGATCCTATAGCTCAATCAACAGTTTCGAGATTGGTTACTAAATTTAGAGAAACGGGCGATGTTAGAGATATACCTAAAGCTGGCCGACCAAAAGAAATCACTAATGAAGACCGATCTCTTCATGTTTTACTTGCTGTAACGGAAAATCCCACTACGTTAACCACTCAACTAGGATTAGAAAATGATATGAGTAGCAGATCTATTAGACGAATATTAAAAGCGAACAAATACAAGCCCTATAAGATACACTTACTGCACGAACTTAACGAAGATGACCCGGACAGAAGATTAAAGTTTTGTGAAACAATAATGGAATTGTCCAATAACGATCCAAATTTTTTAAACAACATCGTATTTTCTGACGAAGCTACATTTTGTCTAAATGGATTTGTAAATAGGCATAACTGCCGTTATTGGGTGACTGAGAATCCACATTGGATGTGAGAAAATCATACACAGCATTGCCACAAACTTAATGTGTGGGCTGGCATTGTTGGGCAACGAATCATAGGTCCGTACTTCTTGGAACACAACCTAAATGGTGATGGTTACTTACATTTATTCCGTAACCATATTGTACCAGATCTGTTGATTTTATTTTATAACGACAATCAACCAAGCATGCCAAACCGTAATCTATGGTTTCAACAAGATGGAGCACCACCACATTATGCTATTAATGTTCGACAGTATTTAGACATAATTTTTCCCGGTCGTTAGATTGGACGTCGGGGTTTTATTGATTGGCCCGCTAGGTCTCCCGATTTAAATCCATTGGATTTCTTTCTTTGGGGACACTTGAAGTCGTAAGTATACAAGGAGAAACCTAGAGGATTTGAGAGCAAAAATTACTCGTGAGATACAAGCCATACCACCTAATAGTTTACAAAATACAATTCGTCATTTTTCGGAACGTTTAGGACACTGTCAGGTGGTAGAAGGACGCATTCATATTCAGAACTTAATAAAGATTCCGAATTGTCTAAAAAATATTATTTCCATTTAAAAAAATAAATTTTTTTTTGGCTGTTATATGTAATCATCATGAAAAAAAAACAAATGATTGAAGCCAATACAAAATAGCTTGTCAAAAAACTTTTGTTAACAACATTTTGTTCTAAAGTTTATATTTACGGAATTATTCGACTGATGCCTTACTTTTGCCCAACCCCGTATATATTGTTTATAAAAAGCGTTCAAATAAATTTTACCTCTAGTAGTCCATGACAATAAAAATGTTTGTCGTAACTTGTACTATTTACATTTGCATGAGTTGTCAATTTGACAGACTATTTATTCTGATGTATACTTAGTTGGAGCTTTTTGAAATTGCTTTGTAATTTAAAATTGATTTAAAATGGTTTTCACTGTTCAACACAAATCATTCATGGTTGAATCTTATTTTTGGAACGGACGTAATATTAACGGACAATGGCACTATTTTCTTGAAGAATGCTTAGAGGAATTTAGAAATATGTTTCCAAACTTCGTCTTTGATTTTGATAGTTTTTGGTACACAGTTAAATATTGCACTAAGGTTTTCAGAGAAACAGAGAGTGTTATACGGAAAGAAGACAGTGGCCGTCCGAAAAATGTACGGAAGAGCTAGTTGACGATGTAACGCAAATTATGAATGATACACCAGGAACATCCATACGAGTATTCTCTCCACGAGTGGGTGTTTCAATTGGCACTTGTCATACAATTTTGAAAAAAGACTTACATTTATTTCCATATCGCATGGCCTATTATCAAGAAATCAAAGAAATTGACTATCCTAGAAGAACAACATTTTGTCAGTAGTTCTTAAATAATTTTGATAATGACATTCTTGACAAAATTTTTCTCAGATGAATCATGGTTTTATCTGAATGGATATGTTAACTCACAAAATATAAGGATGTGGAATACTAAGAAACCGCATGACTGTTATGTTGTTCGTCCACAGAAAATTGGTGTATGGTGTGCGATTAGTCGAAGGAAAATCATTGGCCGTATTTTCTTTAAAGGAGAAAGGTATCGACAAGAAATTATTATGACATTTATTGAACAGCTTAATGAAGAAGAAATAAATCAGGGTTACTTTCAACAATACGGAGCTAGAGTGCACACAGCTTGTGAAACAATTAATATGATACGGAAATTTATCAAAATCGGTTGATAAGTTTAAACATCGAACATGAATTTCCACCAAGATCTTGTGATGTTAACCCCTGTGATTTTTTTCTGTGGCCTTTTTAAAGAACTCAATTTTTTGGGTACAGATACCTGATCTTGCAGACCTTCAGATCAGAATTGCTGAAATAATTAACGAAATCGACGATATGCTACTACAAAACGTTTTCTCCCTCATTAGAAGAAGATGTTAGAAATGTCTCGAACAAGGTGGTGGCCACTTTCAACAATTTTTATAAAATGTTACTTGTTTGTTGCAAATAAACGTATCTCATTTAGTTAAATATTTTAATTTTATTATTTTGACATTTATCATGTCATTCAAATAGTTCATAACCAACAAAATTAATATTAAGAACTTAAGTAAAAAGCTAAGATATACGTATAATTTCCATGGGCAACTTCGAGGTAAAATTTAGTTGAACGCTCGTTATAAGGTATTGGGACATATTTATAAATAGTTTGGGGGTTGTTTTCCTTGGTTTTGGTGATATTTGTTTTATTTGTGTTGTAGTGCTGATATAATTCATTAACAAAATTATAAGACAAAAATTATATCAGCACTACAACACAAATAAAACAAATATCACCAAAACCAATGAAAACAACCCCCAAACTATTTATAAATATGTCCCAATACTTTATATAAACAACCTGTCAGAAAAAAATAAACAAAATCTTAACACCATATAACATAAAAGTTGCCCATAAAACTTCAATAATCTCAAAAACTTACACTCTAAATTAAAAGGCAAAATACCACCATTAAGGAAAACACGTTATTTATGAAATTCCATGCAACGACTGTAAAGGCGTATACATCGGCCAAACAACACAATATCTACAAGAACGCTTAAATGGACACAAATTTTCAAGCAATAGTACAGCCCTAAAAAACATATAACACAAACAAAACACACTTTCAATTTCGATAAAACTTCAATAATTACATCAGAAAAATATAACAAGGCAAGAATTATATTAGAAAGCATCCATATACAAAAAAACAAAAATTTCATTAATGACAGAACAGATATAAACAACCTCTCGACAATATATCTGCCCATTATATAAGCAAAATATGAGCACACAAAAATGAATATATAAACAAAAATTACACATGTGCGAAATCAGATTAAACTAATCCCCCGCATATCTGTCCATTATATAAACAACCCTGTATACTCATAATATAAACACACAAAAATGAATTAAAAAAACACATGTCCGAGAACAGATTAAAATAACCCCCCGCACTACCTACACAACACCCGTCAAGAAAACGATAATAAACAGACGTTTCCAAACACGGTCACCAAGAGCTTTAGTTTTATTTTGAAATGAAAACTAGACAATATGCTTAACACAGTTAGTCATAGTTGAAATGTAATCAAACAATACAATATAATGTAAGTAACGGGTGTTCAGAAACATTCGAAGTCAAAGTAGTCCTTGAAAATATGAAGTTATGTCTGAGATAGATTGATTTTTGACAGACAACAGTTGACATTTAATAATTATTACAAATCAGATACTTAACTAAAGATATACGATTTTTTGTTCAGAGCCCACTTGACTTCGAATGTTTCTGAACACCCGTTACATTTAATATAATTCTACTTTCACCTTTCTAAAAATTTAAATAAATATTTCAGTTGTGAAAAAGGCTCTATATATAGAACCGAAACGTAAAACAAAATTAAATATTGTTTTAATTACCTGGCCGCCATTCCTAAGAAACACTTTTTCTTTATCTGGTATTATATATATACCAGCAATGTTTACATCCCCACTTACTTTGCAATTACATACATACTAATTTGATATTTGTAAATATTTTATATAAAAGCCGAAAAACTCCAATAATTTATCAATTGATATATTTAATAAACGGCTAAGGAATTATCTAAACACTCATATAGCTATGGAGTAATAATTAGCAATTTCAAACCTTCAAAACTGACATTTGCTCACAAAATACTGACATCTGCTTTCAAAACAGGTATCTGCTTTCAAATCTTGACGTTTGCTTTCATAACAGACATCTGCTTTCAAAACAGACATCTGCTTTCAATAACTGATATTTGCTTTCAATAACTGACATCTGCTATCAAAACTGACATCAGCTTTCAAAACTGACTTCTGCTTTCAACTTGACATCTACATTCAATAACTGACATCTGATTCATTAACAGTGTTATAGCAAGCGCCAATTAAGTTGGCGCGAGGAGGGGGTGCGCAGAAGACGTTTTTAAAAACGTGCACCCCCACTACTCAAGTAATTGTCAGAATATATTTGTCATTAACGTTTGACGGAACATAATGTTTTTGCTAGGGGATCATACTCAGAGATTAGAATTATCTGACATTTGATGTAAAACCAAATACAAATCTATCAGAATAATTGAAACATACATGAGTAGGTAAACCCCACCAGTTTTGTATAATACAAAGGTATTTTTAATAATATAAAATATTATTAAAAATCTGGTGTGAAGAACACAAATGCAGGTTGACTATTAATATTTTCTGTGAACGTGTCCGAATATATCCTATCCCCAGAGACGTAGATACGTATTTCACCTTTATACAGGCTCATCGGTACGCCCCTGCTGGAGAAAGGATATTCCCAGACACATTCACAGAAAAGAACCACATCGCCCTATCATTGTAATTATCCAGACCGAGCGCAGAAGTAAATTCGGCGCCGCCTGTTGTCAGACAGCCGAAGTACCTCGCATACCGTCCACTAATGTGAAGTAACGCCTGTTGTCAGACAGCCGAAGTACCTCGCATACAGTCCACATAATTAATGTGAAGTAACGACGCCCTTCCAAAGGTTGGCACAGCCAATCTCTCTAGAAAACTGCATTTTGTTTGTGCCTTCACTCATACTACGGCTTAACCGCATGTGTAATGTGTCAGAATAATTGAAACATACATGAGTAGGTAAACCCCACCAGTTTTGTATAATACAAAGGTATTTTTAATAATATAAAATATTATTAAAAATCTGGTGTGAAGAACACAAATGCAGGTTCACTATTAATATTTTCTGTGAACGTGTCAGAATATATCCTATCCCCAGAGACGTAGATACGTATTTCACCATTCTACAGGCTCATCGGTACGCCCCTGCTGGAGAAAGGATATTCCCAGACACATTCACAGAAAAGAACCACATCGCCCTATCACCGTAATTATCCAGACCGAGCGCAGAAGTAAATTCGGCGCCGCCTGTTGTCAGACAGCCGAAGTACCTCGCATACCGTCCACATAATTAATGTGAAGTAACGACGCCCTTCCAAAGGTTGGCACAGCCAATCTCTCTAGAAAACTGCATTTTGTTTGTGCCTTCACTCATACTACGGCTTAACCGCATGTGTAATGTATCAGAATAATTGAAACATACATGAGTAGGTCTGGGGATAGGATATATTCGGACACGTTCACAGAAAATATTAATAGTGAACCTGCATTTGTGTTCTTCACACCAGATTTTTAATAATATTTTATATTATTAAAAATACCTTTGTAAAATACAAATCTCCCCACTACTTCTAATCCTGCGCGAACTTACCCCTCCTCGCGCCAACTTAATTGGCGTTTGCTATACTTTATAATGCATTTCTAAATAGCTTGAACCAAAGTCTATCGTGACTTAAGTGGTAAAAGCGACAGTCCGGCAAACTGTCACATTTGCCATCTTCAGGTCTGCGATAATTTTCTACTTCTGGTTACTCGTAACTGACGTGGTCGAGTTTAGGATGGTGGTTATATACTCGATTAGCATTATGGTTGGTTACACTTGGTTGAGTGTGTGCGCGGCTCCGTGTCGTTGGGCCTGTAGCTGGAGTGTACTGGCTGGGTTGCGGTGTAGGTGGTGTTTTTATTTGTTGTTTGTTGTTGACAACTTCTTTGCTTAATACTGGTTTCCATGCTGTTGGTAGCCTCTGGGTATCATCTTGCGAATTCAAATTGACCGGACGTTTCTCAATTTCGATAGCTTCCCTGATTATTCTGGTTTTCATATGTTCTATGTTCGCCAATAATTTGGTATTGCTGAAGACTATCGTGTGGGACGTTTCCTTTGCATGCTGAGCCAAAGATGAAGTTTTCTCGTCTTTTCTTACGGAGTTTTGGTGTTCATCTCTTCTTACGTTTACCATTTGTTTGGCCGATGTACGTCTTCTCACAATTAAGGCATGGAATTTCATAAACTCCCTGGTTTTCTAAAGGTATTCTTGTTTTTGGATTCCGAAGAACTGTGCTGATTTTTCTGTCTGCCTTGAATGTGGTTTCAATGTTGTGTCTTCGTAGGACTATCGTGTATTATATTAGACAAATTAGGAAGAGCTAAGTATTTTACGAGATTAGATTTAGCGTCTGGCTATCATCAAGTCCAGATGGAACAAAAAGATAGAGAGAAAACAGCATTTAACACAGAAGATAATCACTATTAATTTTTAAGAATGCCATTTGGTCTTAAAAACAGTCCAGCAACATTTCAAAGAGTAATGAATCATATTTTAAGAGGTCTAATAGTAGACACATGTCATGTATACCTAGACGATATAATAATATATGCAGCATCACTAGAAGAACATCAACAAAAATTAAAGAAAGTATTTAAACGCTTAAGAATTGGGAATTTGTCGTCAATGGTTTTCTCATTTAATTTTCTATAATTTATTACCATTCTATATTTCTTGATTCCTGATCCATCCATTTTTTTTGGTACTATCGCTACTGGTGCTGACCATGGGCTTATATTATACAACCTAGTTGTATAATATTTTGCTCTAACATGCTCTTTATGTGTTTATTGATTTCTTCTCTTTGTATTGGCGATTTCCTATAAGGCTTTTGATATATTGGAGTTTCATCTTATAATCGTATCTGATGTTTAATTTCTGATGTGAATGTTAAAGGTACTGTGACATAAATCTTGATATTCCATACATAATTTTCTTATCATTTCTTTTTCTTCATTATTCAGATTATCTAAGCGTAGCTTTGCCTCTAGTGTTCTTCTTTATTTCTTTAATCCTTTTCATTGATAATTTTCCTCTTATTGTGTTTTCTTCAACATAATTGTATTCTTCAGTTAAAATTGGTTTTTCGAAGTTTATTTCCACTGGGTAGTTATTGAAGTTTACGATTTCAGTAATTGCGTAATAATCTTCTGTGGTCGTGATGTTTTCAGGTATTTCAACTCCTGGTGCTATTCTTTGATGATTTATATGTACTTCTTTTAGATTTCGCTCTACAGGTATTCTAATTATTTTTCTTTCTCTTGGTCCTATTTTAATTTTTGGGTTGTAATTGTATTTCCGCGAAACTTGTGCGAAGTTTTTTAGTTTTGAAATCTATTATGGAATCCATTTTTTCTAATAATCTTAAACCTATTATTCCATCATATTTTTTTAGAAAAATCTACTATATTAAATTCGTGTATTTGCCCGTACGCGTTAAATGTGTGTAAAGAAGATATTCTAAGAACGTAATTATGATATGTGGCACCGTGAATTGTTGTTACTGAAAATGGTGAATATTTAATATAATTTGGAAAATGATTTTGAGCTATTTCAGTTGAAATTGAGGATGCTGATGCACCTGTATCAATTAGAAATTTTGCATTAATTTCTGGTACATAAATATAAGGTAATCGTACACAATGTTGTTGATTAAATTCTAAATGATTTCTTAACTTTATACCGGTTGTTGGATATTCGGTGGTGTCTCGTTCGCTGAGGCTCCAGTTGGAAAATTTGGCTGCTCCTCTGGTTCGAATGGAAATGGTTCAGTATCTTCGTCCCAAATTGGTTGATATTCGTAGCCCTCTGATTCTCCATACTCTTCATATTCTAGATTTTCTTCTCCTTCTTCTTGGCCTTGATTGTTAATTTATTCAAGTTTCCATTTTTGCTGTGATGTTGATGGTCCATATGATGTTTGTCTCATTCGGCACATGCTTGGGTCAATTTCCATTGGTTGTTGTCTAGGTTTTCTTCTTTCCATTAATTGTGCAGGAGATTTTGCAAATTTAAAGGAATTTTATTTAATATGGGAATTTTGTTTATTTTGGTTTTGGAAATTTGGTTTGATAGGAAATGAATTTTGATAATTTGTTTTTGGCTGATATTGGAATTGTTTTACTTGTGGTTGGTGTTGAAATTGTTGTATTCGTGGTACTTGTTGCATTCGTGGAAGTTGTTCTTGTTGAGCTGGTGTTTTCATGTGTCCTGGTGTTATCTGATGTACTATTTTATAGTTATTTTGCGGCATTGTTGATTTTCCGCATCTGTACTGCCAATTTTGGTATTCTAGTACTTCAGCTAGAGCGTTTTCTAATGTCTCTGGTTTCTTCAGGTACATTATTTCTCCTAAACTACCGTAATTCATTAATCCTCTTTTACATGTTTGTAATGCTGTTTTCTTATACATGTTTGTTTTTAACGGTATTAATTTTTCTGCAGTATCTAGTAGCATTTTGGTTAATAGTAAATTTAACATGTCCCTAATCCTTTGTCCGAATACATAAGGATTTACATTCTTCCTAGGTTGTTCCATTGTTACATCATTCAAAAGACAATCTTCTGATCTCTGGTCTAAGAATTTTAATTCTAGAAACGCTTTAATGTCTTGCCAAGTTTTTAATTTTCTTGCGTCTATTATCGATTGCGGTTCTCCACTCAATCTTGATTTTATTATTCGTATTAAATATGGGTTGAAAGGGTTGTCTCTATTGTTTTTATCGAAATAAGTTTTTATCAAATCTTCGCAGACATCAATAAATAATGGTAACGTATTTGGATCACCATTGTATATTGGTATCGTGCAGATTTCTGCTTGGCTTACAGAACTTCTCGTATGAGTTTGGTTAGGCATTTCGTTTAGATTTAATGTACTAATAGAATTTACTAGTTCTTCTAAAATATTTTCTATTGACATATAAAGTTGGTAAACAAATTTTGCAAAGACACTTGAATTTTGACAGTGGTATTAATTTTGGTAAATCTGTTTGCTTTTCGTCGTGTATTTCAATACTTTTTTCACAAAAGCAAAAAATATACGTCTTACAATCACTACAGTAAATTGTAGATATGTAAAAAAAATTAAAAATCTACTTACAGAATTGTTAGTAAGATCTTCATTCGATTTTGGTTGGTTTGTTCTTTGTGTTATTCTTCTTGTTAAGTATTGTTGTTTTCTTGTGTTACTTCTTTTATTAGTTGCTGTGTTGGTTTGGATTCTTTGTTGGCTTGTTGCTTCTTTGTTTGCTTGTTGCTTCTTGTTAATTATAATATTGATTGGCACTTCGACGAGATTTTGATCGTTTCTGTGTTTTTTCCAAGTCATTACCGCTCCTTTGGAAATTTTGATCCTCCAGTCGTGTTTCTTAATTTTTATATCGTTGATGGGTACCTCGACGAGATTTTGATCGTTTCGGTGTTCGTCCCAGTTCAAACGTTGCACCTTTTGGAAATTTTGATCCTCCAGGCCTTGTGTAACCGTCGTTGAATCTAATTGCTCGTAATGTCGCTTTTTGGCCCAAAGTATTGAAATTCACAATCACTATTTTCGACGTTTGTAATTCTCCAACAGTGGTGGCCAAGATCCGTCCTGACTGCGCCAGTTAAATTTCGGAAGCGCTTGATATTTAAAAAAAATTATTTGTTTGCGGTTTTTGACAATACTGTAAAGTTTGTCTTTTCGGGTTCTTAAATAAAACTAACAATAACTTTAGACACACACTATATTAATAATAAAATGAACAACAATATAAAAACTAATTACTAAATAAGCATATTTATGTATCTGTATTTATGTTCACTCGCCGGGCAAGCTCGGGCATTGAATAATAATCCATCCCTTCCTCGACGGCTTATATATGAATGGGAATATCCTTCTCGAGAGTTCTGCATGTATCCCGAAAGCGCCAGAGGTCTGTTTCTAGATCAGCCGAGAACGCGCGAGAGGTATTATACGTGACCTATCGTTGGATGAGTCATCACATTGCCCCCTTCTTAAAAATTAAGTTTCGTCCCGAAACATGTCATCCTTTGGTTCCCTCAAACGATGGCGAAATCGACGGGTAGGGCCTTTGTTACTTTGTGACGTCATATCGAAATAACAGTCCACGGTCTTATCTTGCCTGGATATACAGGAATATTCAAGCCGGTAACTGCATACCAGAATTTCCATACCAGTATGTTGGAATATTACTTCTAACATGCTTCTTACAATTCTCCAGTCCAGGCGATCCAATCCACAACCCAATTTTGGAACTGCTAATTTCAAAATGTGTTGTTGCAACATTTGTTCACGTAAATGGACCAGGGCCTCCCATAAGGCGCGATAGGTTGGCTTCAGGCTTGACAGTTCTTTCGTGACCAAATAAAATATGGGCTGTTCTTTATTTGTTATTTGGAGACTCTTCCCAATCGCTGGTCCCTGCTGCCTTAATTTTTCGATTCTGCCAAATCTCTCTTTAAATTTCCTGGCAATTGCTTTGGCCATTCGCAGATCTCGGGCTACGCAATGAGCAAGCGCGTAGTCTGGCGGCATCGTAAACAAATCTTGCTGTTTCTCGATGGTTACCCCAAATCGAGCTTTTCTCGAACCAGAATACCCTTCCATAAAGTCTTCGAAGGTTAGTAGAGAGTAGGTAGGAACCATCATTTGCATCTTCCGCTCGCTTCCATCGTGATTTTCGACCTCACGCCTCAGGAGATCGTCTTCCATGGTTAAGGAATCCCATTGTGCCCAGTATGACTTCAATTCTCGTGAATGGGGTGCAATTTCTTGCCAGGTCGGTCTTTGCCCATTTCTCTTCCAAGCCCTGAGGACTGCAAGACCCGGATCAGCTTCTTGATCTGCGCGCAAATTGTCAGGTTGCCATTGGTCATCAACCACCGATTTGTCTTCGATTCGGTTACAATGTCGACAGTTTTCTGGAAAGGGCATCTGCATTCTGATGTTTGAGGCCTGCTCCGTGTTCAATGTCGAAGTCATACTCATGTAGCCTCTCAATCCATCTAGCTACTTGACCCTCTGGATTCTTATATTGTAAGAGCCACTTTAAGGCGGCGTGATTAGTGCGGATCAGCAACTTCTGCCCATGCAGGTACTTGTAAAAGGGCTAAATGGTCTTAACTACTGCCAATAATTCTCTCCTGGTTAGGCAGTAGTTCCTCTCCGGTTTGGACAGGGTCTTGCTGAAGTATCCAATGACTTTTTCTTGTCCATCTTGAATTTGAGAGAGCACGCCACCAATCCCGACGTTACTGGCATCCGTATCCAGAACAAGCCTTCCAGATGGCAGTGGATAGTTTAAAACAGGTGCACTGATCAACGTACCTTTTAACAACTCAAAAGCCGCTTGGCATTCGTTGTTCCAAATGAATGCTCGATTTTCTGTTAGGCGAGTAAGTGGTTTTGCAATGTTGGAGAATCCAGGAACGTAGCGTCGATAATATGTGCATAATCCCAAAAAGCTTCTTAGCTGATGTTTGTCTTTGGGTACCTGCCATTTTTCCACAGCTTTTACTTTTTCTGGATCCACAGCAACTCCTTTTCCGGAAACCACATTTCCAAGGTAATTTACCTCCTTGCGGAAAAGGTGACACTTCTTTGGACAATCTCAGGTTGGCATCTCGCAACCTCTGGAATACTACTTCCAAATTTTTCATGTGATCTTCAAAGGTCTTCCCTACCACAATCACATCATCGAGATATACCAGGCAGGTATTCCAAGACAGTCCCCTCAGAACAGTGTCCATGAGTCGCTCAAAAGTAGCTGGGGCGTTACACAGTCCAAATGGCATGACTGTAAATTGCCAGAGTCCTGTACCTAAACTGAAGGCAGTCTTCTCTTTGTCATTGGGATCCATTCCCACTTGCCAATAACCGCTCTTTAAGTCGAGAGTGGAGAACCATTTTGCTCCTGCCAAGGTGTCTTGCGTATCGTCTATTCTTGGGAGAGGATAGCTGTCCTTTTTGGTCACACTATTCAAACGACGATAGTCCACACAGAATCTGGTTGATCCATCCTTCTTCCTGACAAGGACCATTGGCCAAGCCCATGGACTATTCGATGGTTCAATTACTCCTTGGCCTTCTATATCTTGTATAATATGCTCGGTTTCCTCACGTTTTGCCAGTGGTAACCTTCTTGGTCCTTGTCGAATTGGACTTGCATCGCCGGTATTTATTTTGTGCATTACAATATTGGTTTTTCCTTTCGTACCAGTCTCCGTTTCAAAGACGTCTTCATAATGTTTGATTAAATCCTTAACTTGGCTTTGTTCCTTCTTGCTCAATCCTTGACAGGCGGAGTCGATTATCTTGGACAATTTCTCAGGAACCTGCACGAATCCATTCTTCTTGGCCTTTATACGATGAGCGATGGCCGACACTGGCAAACACCACCCCAAAATAGTACCCTTCTTCAATGAAACAGGGTAATGGTTCACATTCATTACCCTTACCGGTACAGTCTTCTGAGTCTTAACCAGCATTTTGGCAACTACTATTCCTCGGCCCATCTCGTCATCATCAGCCTTTGGTTCCAACATTGTAACATTTCCGTGCAAATAATCACCTTCCATACACGCCGTCAAAAATGTCTCACTTCTTGCATCCAGAACAACATTCTCTGCTGTAATTACTTGTACACTCCCACAATTTTTCCCATGAAGAAACAATTCCTCATTATTTATTTTCAAAGTGCCTTCTTTCATGTTTAACTGGAAGCCATAAGTGTTCATGATGTCTAATCCCAAGATTATTTCTTCTTCTACGTCGGCTACGAGAACACGATGTCGGATTGATGTTGGTCCTATGATAAAATTGACATCTACTTCACCTTCCACAGAAGCTGCTCCTCCAGTAGCTGTCCCAAGTCTCCATTTGCTAGAAAGTAATTCTTTATTCCTGGGTATTAAATCGGGTCGTACAATGGTTTTCGTCGATCCAGTATCTAGCAAGCAAGCATAGGACCTTCTTTCCATAACAGCGTCCACATACAGGCCATTGGTTTAATGTTGCAAGGATGCGATTTGGGCAGTCCTTGGGACTTGCAGATTCTCAGCCGATTCTTTCTTGGTCCTTTTACCCCATTTATTCTGAATGTGACCGTTTCCTCTACAATTCCCGCATGGCCGAGCACTTTTATTTGGTTTGATCTGATTCAGGACTTGACTAACCACCTGCTCTATGAACTTCTCATTTTCCTGTTCGTCGACAGAACAGCCACGAGCATGGTTCCGAGAGGCTTGTTTTGCAGTCTCAAACTCCAGTGCGTACGCCAAAGCATCTATCGAGGTTTTCGGTCGTGCCAACCTTAATGCTTGCTGCGTATCAATATCCCGTAGACCATCTATGAACATCTGGACAGCTAGGTATTCCATGAAATTATCTGGCGCCATCGGATATGCAAGTCGAACTAGACGAGCAATATCTGCCTCAAATTCCTGAAGATTCTCGCCTTTCTTCTGTGATCGATTCTTCAGTTAGGTATGGTATACTTGCTCCAAATGCGCATGGCCATATCTCATCTCCAAGCGTTTAATGAGTTGAGAATAATCTTTACGTTCCTCAGGAGGCAATGTCTGCAAAATATCACTAGCATCACCCCTCAATGCTATGATTAAAGCAGTCGCCTTCTCGGCAGAAGACCATGGCATTTGCTTCTGCGGCCGCTTCGAATTGTGTCAGGTAAGTCGCCCATGACGTCTTTCCATCAAAGGTTGGTGGCTTTATTCTGGTCTTCGAAATAGTCGGAGGTTCTTCATTTATTTCGATGGGCCGCGGTATGACTTCCTCGTTGACCTGCTTGGGATCAGAATGACTCGTGGCAGGGGGTAATTTCATCTGAGTCATTATTGCCTCTAAAAGTCTAGAATGTTGTCCAATTTTCTCTTCTACAGCTATGAGAACCTCTTCCTTTAACGCTTCTGATTTTTTCGCTAATCGCTGTTCTAGAACTTTCTCCACTTGTTCCAGACTTTTTTCGAAGTTTCTAGAATTTTCTAGTAATTTCTTTTCCAAATTTTTCTCGAGGATTCTAGCGGTTTCTAGCTTTCTTTGTTGCATTTGAATTTGCGCATTCTCTATTAATCGTTGTTCCATATTTTTCGCACTATCCAGATTCTTCTGTTCCATTTGAGTTTGTGAATCTATTAGACGCTGTTCCAAGGTTTGCGAATTATATATTAGTCGTTGTTCCATATTCATCAACAGCGAATTCACGTCTGCATCTCCGCCTGGAACTTGAAAAACATAATTCTCTGAATCCTCGCCTTCTTGGATCAACACATTGCGAAGCCGTTGCTGGAGGATTGACTTTTTGCCAGTTGCATCCTCATCCCTCTGTTCTAATTCTCGTTTTAGGTCGGTCACTTTTAATTCCGTCAGTTTCATTCTGTTGGCCATCACGATATTTAAAATAACGTCTTTTCGCACTGTATATTTATTTAAATAGATATTTAATTAACACTAACCGTCTACTCAGTTTATTATTTAATAATTAGTCCACACCTGAATATCACTGTAAAATTTGCCTTTTCGGGTTCTTAAATAAAACTAACAATAACTTTAGACACACACTATATTAATAATAAAATCAATATCAATATAAAAACTAATTACTAAATAAGCACATTTATGTATCTGTATTTATGTTCACTCGCCGCGAAGCTCGGGTATTGAACAATAATCCATCCCTTCCTCGACGGCTTTTATATGAATGGGAATATCCTTCTCGAGAGTTCTGTATGTATCCCGAAAGCGCCAAAGGTCTGTTTCTAGATCAGCCGAGAACGCGCGAGAGGTATTATACGTGACCTATCGTTGGATGAGTCATCACAATACGTTACAATATAAATTAAAACTAGATTACACTTGAGGATTATTAGCGATCTGTGTCGCGTACAGTTATACTAATAACTCTGACAACTGATGCATTGCCCATCTTTATATATTAAATATTGTCTTATCTTACTCCACGTGTATCCGGCTAAATAAATGAAATTGCAGAGTCTGGTAATTACTGAATGGTTAGTATTATGTCTGCACATATACCTGCAAATTCATATTTTAATTTATTCTTTCTATCAAAATCATTATTATATTTATAATTTAATTAATATAACTAGTTGTAAAAAGTATAAATCAAGATAATTATTGTTTTCTAATAAGGCTTTGGGAAAAATAAATGAAAGTTAGCGTCAGTAGTAGTATTTTTGCATAGCTTTGCCTCGAAAAGAGAGTTCTCCGTTTTTTAAAATTTATTATATACCGAAATATCAGTGATACAAGTTAAAAAATATATATATAAGGTGTAAATTCTGAACGTTTAAATCAATTTTTTACCAGTATAAAATCTGTTACCGGCAAGAAAACTACGAAAGCATATTTTGCTGTGGGACGCCGACATCGAAGCTACGGAACATAATAAACTTTTACGTACCTGCATCATTCCATCGTACCATATCCTACATAAAAGCATCGGAGTGATCCAAGAATATCTCTCTCGATCCTGTTTGGCCAAATATCCTAATTTGCCGTAGTCCAGCACGCTAGCCATATTACTGTCTTTTCCTTCAGACCACAGGTTCATTTATTTTCTTGTAAAAGCATAACATATAACTCTTTATTATTAATTCAATTTAATAATTATATCTTGATTTTTCTTTAAAAGTATAACTATTTTGATTAATTTAACGTAAAGAATATTACCTATTGAGACTTCTGTAGTACTTACCATATAACATTGTTAACTTATTTATATTATAACAAACATTGCTTAAGAATATCAACTAGTAAACATAACCATAATTACACACATATTGTCGTGAATTTTTCTAACCAGAGAGAGAAAAAAATTGGTAGAATTAAGTTTTGAACTATATTTGAATAATTTGGGATTTAAATGTATTCTTGAATTTTATTTATATTTATTATGTTTGTAATTATATTTTTGACTGGCCCTGTATGTATTATATTAGATTGGTGGGTGCGGCTAAATGGTGTACTATTGAATTCGATGTAGGAGATTTTCGCGGTAATTTATTTAGAGATACCAGATCTAGCAAACCAAGTGGTCATAGAGTATAAGAAATTCATTTTTATTCTCTGTTTTTGAGTAAAGTCGGGTTTTTTTATTAGTTGGTGCATTTATTTTTGTGCATTTAAGTTATTGCGATTTTACGAGAGTTTTAGATCTCGCATTTGATATTTTAATTAAATTATGGTATCTCTCACGTAGTTTTTTGTGTTGATTGTGCTTAGATCGATGTAAGTAAAAACACTTAATTATATTATTGCTTATATGATGATTTGCTTATGTTTGTAATTTTAGTGTATAATTTGCGATTATTTTTGACATTTAAATCAGTATATGAATATTAGAGAAAATTGTCATGTTTTTTGTAATGGAGTTTTTTCTTCAAGATAAAATATACTAGATCGTTTTAAATTCAGGTTGGTTTTTTTGTTTATGGGTTTGATTTTGTCATGTTTTATTGCGCATGACTGTAAGGCTGTCACGCGTATTTGATAACTTTGTAGTTGTTGACATTTGATTTTTAGGGGTTACAGTAGAGGTCAAACTTGACAAATTTCTAAAGTATTTATTAATTATATGTTTGCTCGAGAGTCACAGGGGGTTTTTCTCTTTGTGCGTGTCATTATCATAAAGAGTCTTTCCTCCTAAGCTACTGTTAATCTGCTTTAGCTCCCTGTACATTCAGTAAAGGGATTTTTTATTTTTTTAAATTTTTTATTAAACTTGTAAACAAACTAGATCTGATTTTTATTAATGCTTGTCGTTTTACTTTAAATATAACCTGGCCCATATCCGCAAGGATCGACCCGAGAGAAGTGAGCTCTAGGAAATCTACAAGACTGAACAGCCGGAAGCATAAGTTGTAGTGTGAACAAAAAGATTAATAAGCAATCAAAAGCACATTCCACTGCAATATGTTATTATATTCGTAAATTCCTTATTTTGCCGTTTAGCTAAGTTGCACATTATAGTGTATAGATATTTTGCGTTGAATAGATATTTTATACTTGTGATTTTAAAGAAGTTCTTTTATTTATCTATGCGTAGCTAAAAATATCTCATTGATATTATTAATTTATTATTTAACAGTTTTATAAGAGTATAATTTACCGGCGATGATCCAGAGATAAGAGTCGAATAAATTCAGTATCTTAGTCATGTCTAACGACATCTATTTGGTATTGAAGATACTGCGTACTATCGGCTGGTAGACTAATATCATATGTTGAAACAAAGGTGCCCAATATAATCTATTAGTGGATGTACGATTATTTAATATTATTCACGTATTATTATTTCGCCGATCCACAGCTTCTTTTCAATATATATATATATATATATATATATATATATATTGTTGTGAGGCAAATTACCTCCAACATTTATAGATGTTAATTTAGTCTTTTATATATCAATAAAATTTTGGAAAATTAAAAACATATATTATACATCTTTAAACTCTAAGGATAAGGACATATCAAAGGAAATATGAATTATGAATAGTTTTAAAATATCCCAATTTATAAAAGATATTAAGCAATAGGTAATAAATTCAGAAGGAAATAGTAATTAATACAAAATTTGAACATTTAAATTTACATCATTTCCGTTGTCGGATTATCCAATGATAGATGTGAATAAAATTTTAAGGGGGCGTTTTTGTTTTAAACGGCGTCTTTAGGAGAGTCTATCGATATAGCCCGTGAGAGACCGTCGCCATTTTTCATAAAGTATTAGCGTCGTTCTAATACCGCTAATTACAAAATCAGATTTTTAAATTAATTTCGACGACAACGTATATAAAATATTCTCAATAGATAGTGTAACATATAAGTAATTAGGGAAAAGTCTTTTGAATGCCGTATAACAGAGTTTAAATTAATAATTAACGAAAGCATCATTTTGTAATTGAAAATCCAACATGGCGATTCACTATAATTAATTTGAAAAATTCGAAATTAAAGAAGATTACCGTATTTTGGGAACCTCATGTTATAAATTTACATCCTGAACTTCCTGTCCTTCAACAAGAGCAATTAATTTAGAATTCCGAGAAGATATATTGAATATTTAGAAGATCCTAGAGATACTTCCCTTATCCCACATCAATCGAGGCTATATCCTTGTTCCTTCCTTACACCCGGACCATACTTAGCATCCCATTAAAGAAGGTACCTAAAATTATATACATAAAGAGACTTTAATTTGATTATATCTTTAAATTAATCGATAGATTTGGTAAACTATTCTTATTCATTTAAAAAACTATTCAGAATACTTTTCTTTAACTAATAAATTCAGTTCACTTACTTTTTAAACGTTTATAGACCATTCGGGGTCTGAATCATTTATTTACTGGGATTTTATATTGGATGTGTTTAACCTCTTTTAGGGTAAATATATTACGAACTTTTCGGTTTTCAGTACAATCAGGGTTATATTGCACCATAAGTTTGATTTTTACAGTTAGAGTTTACTCAAGTCAAGTTTTCCTTTGATACAACCTTTCCAACGTTCAGTAGTTTAAATTAATTATATTTCCTAAAGAATAAATACATAAGTTTAGTTGTTTGTAATATTAGAATATAGAAATAAAGCATATACAAAAATGTATACCTACCTGTAAAGGTATACCGATATCCTAACATCGTATTTGTTATGTTTTCTTATTAAAATTCTTGAAATTATATAAATAAATATATTATTTCTTTTGTCTGACATTTGCGTTTTGTTTGTTGTTATATTAGTGAAGTTACTTAAGTTGCTAGATAGGTCTCTTTAGTCTACCAAGTCTAGTTAGTACGTAACCCCTTTATTTCGCCTAGGGAGTTATAGCCAACCAGACATAGATATCATTTTGGTACGTAAAAGGTTTGAAGGATTGATATACGTGTTTTTTTATTTTGATATCGATAATTTATCATTATTAGAAATTGGTGATATAAATAAAGATTTGTTTTATGGTTTATGCATATTTATTTCCACATCAATAACGGACCAATTTACACGAACCTGAGATATTTTGTAATTATCAGTAAGAGTCTTATCATTGTGTACCGATTGTTGTAAACTGCCGCGCCTATTTCACTTAGCAATTTTTAGTGGAAAATCATATTGTCGCTGTTGCATTTCTTTAGCGTTTTCGCTGGCGGGTTTACTACATTTTATTGGCGCCCTAACGTAGCGCCAATTTGAGACGATACAGAGAGCGAGGATTGCCTACCACATTTTATTAACACCCTAACGTCGAGGAAATTTAAAATATCTTTTTTTAGGTTATTAACTTGCCACCTGTGGAGGAAGAATTTCGAGGTCAAATAGAAGTCAGCAGATCAATAAAAACGTATATTTGAATTTGTTATTTTAAAAATAAATAAAGAATAAATTGTTTTGTTTTATTGTAATAGTGTTTATTAAAAAAATATATATATCATCACTCAAACCTCGTGTGGAGAAACATTAAATTTTATATCAGACAAATTGAATAATTTATTTAAAATATACAGGGGTTAATATAAATCGTATATTTATTATATAAAAAAAAAACTATAAATATATTTTTATTGTAATAAAAGTATAATACATATATCATTTATTGTAATATCTATTTGTAAACATCTGACATACACACATAAACAAATCATGATGCAAACACGTGCTCGTTCAGTTAGTGGAGATGACCAAGATAGAAGAGAAGAGGAAGGAGACCAGACTAAACCAGAAACAAGTAAGACAGCTGAATCAAATATGTTTGAAAAGATGATGGCTTTAATTAAAGACATGGGGGATAAGCAGGATAGTTTCATGGAAATGGTTCAAAGCAAACAGGAAATGGTTGACAAAAAACAGGATAGTTTCATGGAAAAGGTGGACAAAAAACAGGACAGTTTTATTGAAAAGGTGGAGAAAAGCAGGATAGTTAAAGAAGATTTAATCGAGATGAAAACCGAACTCCAAAATGCTCAGACAGATATATTGGGAGAAATAATTAAATTAGAACAGAGACAAAGCGAGAGATTAGAGGTTCAGAAAAAAGAAATACACGATCTTTTCCATAAGCAAGGATTGAAGGAGGTTGAAGAAAAGATCAAAGGAAAAATCGGCAATATGGAAGAAGAAATAAAAATAGTATCAAGCAACGTGCAAACAAACCAACAACATCGCAAGAATCAGGGGAATGAACTGGCTATCCGAATATTTGATATGTCTATCGAATGCCAGAAAGGTAAGGAAGAGGTAGAACATAAGATCAACCGACAATTCCAAACGTTAAAGAAGGACATCGATATGATCAAACAGGCAGAGAGAAATACCGTTACACCGGCTTGCCAATATTACAATTCGGCGATCAGGGTAGAAAACCTGTTAAAATTCAATGGCAATATCACCGAAACCCATCCGATAACTTATTTAAAGAATATCTTGAGATATCTAGAAGATATTCCGGATTTTAAACAACAGATGACGGTAATTCGAGCCACGTTGACTGAAGCCGCTCAAGAATGGTGCCAGATGGTGGAAGATAATTGTCGAACCATCGAGGAATTTTCCAGGTTGTTTCGTCAAAATTATTGGGGCGAATCAATCCAAAACCGAGCAAAAGTCAAGCTGCTAACCGGAAAGTATACGCCCGGAAAGTCTACTAGGGAAGCATACGCTTCGAAGACTTACAACTATTGCAAGCATGTGGGGGACATTAACGAGGAGATTATTTCCAGACAGTTATTACACCATTTCATAGATTCCGACTCGAATGCAATTATCTGCCAGACCGTAAATAACATGAACGAGTTAATGGAAATACTGCGGAGACTTGATGATTATTCGGACAAGACCAACCAGCCATCCACTTATAACAACCGAAGACCACATCTTAACCAACCTGGCAACATTCATACACCACACAACAACGTAAAATGTTACCCACACCCGGAGGAATTTATTGCAATTGAGGACCAAGGAAACAACATAATTAGAAGTAACCCATCACCCTTTATAAATATAAAAATAGGACCAATCGATTTTTCATGTTTGATATACAGGAATGGACAATATAAATTTATTATAGATGAAATTGGACTTTGAAGAAGACTGGATAAGAATAAAAGAAAATGTAATAAGATATGAAAAGGAATTAGAAGAAATGGAAGTAAATAATTATTATAAATATAAAAATGAAGAATTAATGGAGAAGATAAATGTTATTACGAAGATGAAAAATGAAGAAAATATTGATTATATAGTGAAAAATATATTTGAAGAAAAAGAAGAGTTGAATATGAATAATATAAATATAAATAAAGAATATTATGGAAAGAGAATATATGAAGAAGAGTTTGGTTTGAATGGATATTAAGAAGGTAATGAGATCGATTGATAGCAAAGAAGAACAAGTGGGAAAAGAAGAAATTGGAGAAATTGGTGAAATTGAAAGAATACAACATAGGAGATTTGGTCATTGTGAAGAGTTTAAGGGTTTCTGACAAAAAGAAAAAGATAATGGGGAAATTATTAAAGTCATACGAGGGTCCATTTGAAATTAATAAGAAATTTGGTACTTGTACGTACGAATTAATAGAACCTAATACTGAGCGCATAAAAGGTATTTTTCACGTATCTTCACTGCAAGATTATTATGTGGTCTGAGATGTTAATTATGATAATTACATAAATCCATAGATAAAATAAAAATACAAATATAAAAGGGTACACAACAGTCCAAATATACAAACAAAGGGTGAGAAAGATTCAAAACACAAACATATAATTATAGTTAAATAATGTTAAATTAGTTAAAATATTTACAACAAGGTTTTAAATAATTAGAGTTATACATGTTGAGATTTTACAAGCAATTAGAATATAAGATTAGCTATAAAATTAAGTTAAAATAATAGAATTTTCCAAAATTTTATTTTTCCAGCAACAGAGGATAATGTTGTGAGGCAAATTACCTCCAACATTTATAGATGTAAATTTAGTCTTTTATATATCAATAAAATTTTGGAAAATTAAAAACATATTATATTATACATCTTTAAACTCTAAGGATAAGGACATATCAAAGGAAATATTAATATATTATGAATAGTTTTAAAATATCCCAATTTATATTAGATATTAAGCAATAGGTACTAAATTCAGAAGGAAATAGTAATTAATACAAAATTTGAACATTTAAATTTACATCATTTCCGTTGTCGGATTATCCAATGATAGATGTGAATAAAATTTTAAGGGGACGTTTTTGTTTTAAACGGCGTCTTTAGGAGAGTCTATCGATATAGCCCGTGAGAGACGGTCGCCATTTTTCATAAAGTATTAGCGTCGTTCTAATACCGCTAATTACAAAATCAGATTTTTAAATTAATTTCGACGACACAACGTATATAAAATATTCTCAATAGATAGTGTAACATATAAGTAATTAGGGAAAAGTCTTTTGAATGCCGTATAACAGTGTTTAAATTAATAATTAACGAAAGCATCATTTTGTAATTGAAAATCCAACATGGCGATTCACTATAATTAATTTGAAAAATTCGAAATTAAAGAAGATTACCGTATTTTGGGAACCTCATGTTATAAATTCACATCCTGAACTTCTTGTCCTTCAACAAGAGCAATTAATTTAGAATTCCGAGAAGATATATTGAATATTTAGAAGATCCTAGAGATACTTCCCTTATCCCACATCAATCGAGGCTATATCCTTGTTTCTTCCTTACACCCGGACCATACTTAGCATCACATTAAAGAAGGTACCTAAAATTATATACATAAAGAGACTTTAATTTGATATCTTTAAATTAATCGATAGATTTGGTAAACTATTCTTATTCATTTAAAAAACTATTCAGAATACTTTTCTTTAACTAATAAATTCATTTCACTTACTTTTTGAACGTTAATAGACCATTCGGGGTCTGAATCATTTACTGGGATTTTATATTGGATGTGTTTAACCTCTTTTAGGGTAAATATATTCCGAACTTTTCGGTTTTCAGTACAATCAGGATTATATTGCACCATAAGTTTGATTTTTACAGTTAGAGTTTACTCAACTCAAGTTTTCCTTTGATACAACCTTTCCAACGTTCAGTAGTTTAGATTAATTATATTTCCTAAAGAATAAATACATAAGTTTAGGTGTTTGTAATATTAAAATATAGAAATAAAGCATATACAAAAATGTATACCTACCTGTAAAGGTATACCTGTATCCTAACATCGTATTTGTTATGTTTTCTTACTAAAATTCTTGAAATTATATAAATAAATATATTATTTCTTTTGTCTGACATTTGCGTTTTGTTTGTTGTTATATTAGTGAAGTTACTTAAGTTGCTAGATAGGTCTCTTTAGTCTACCAAGTCTAGTTAGTACGTAACCCCTTTATTTCGCCTAGGGAGTTATAGCCAACCAGACATAGATGTCATTTTGGTACGTAAAAGGTTTGAAGGATTGATATGTGTTTTTTTATTTTGATATCGATAATTTACCATTATTAGAAATTGGTGATATAAATAAAGATTTGTTTTATGGTTTATGCATGTTTATTTCCACAGCAATAACGGACCAATTTACACGAACCTGAGATATTTTGTAATTATCAGTAAGAGTCTTATCATTGTATACCGAATGTTGTAAACTGCCGCGCCTATTTCACTTAGCAATTTTTAGTGGAAAATCATATTGTCGCTGTTGCATTTCGCTGGCGGGTTTACTACAATACATATATATTGATATATAGCGGTGAATGGTGTATTAAAAAGGCCCCACGTTCATGTGCCAAATGAAATCACTCTGTGATGGTGTATTATAAATGCCACCACGTTGGTTCGTCAAATGATATATAACTGTGAAGCTGTGAAGATCTAAATATGTATAGAATGATAAATGTAAAGGATGTTAAAGTAAATAAATTTGAATTTATAATTGGGCGCCTTTTAATATGAAAATATATTTAGATCAACGCTATCTATGTTCTTTATATACCAACTAGCAGTCGTGAGCATGTAGTATTTAGAATATTGACTTCTCAGGATCTTCGTCGATAGAATGTGACTTTGTGTGGTGTTTAAATAAATAAATCTAATATGAAATAACTCCTACAACTTAACACTAACAAATAAAACAGTGTATTAGGTAATAAAAATAAAATAATTTATTGAAATAAATAGGAAACTGCAATACGAACAAATAAATGTGTCTAGCGACAAATAATATTAACTACTTATAATACACGTGTGTTTTATACTTAAAAGGTTATGTGTAGTAAAGAAATATGATTTTATATTAAATTTCTATGGTTTACACATCAAATCAAGCAAGTACTACTATGTTTTTAATTATTCATATGGGATAACTATAATATGAAGGTTTTAGATATGAATAAAAGTAAAATTCTGGTTTTTATTTTATTAATAGATTAGTTTTTATCAAATAATATTAACTATTTCGACTTTGTTGTAGAATATTGATAGAAGTGAACCTTTTATCCTATGATCTCTGTAGTTGTCCGGAAAAAGAGCGAGATAAACGGGAAATACAAAGTGCGGGTGCTCCAGATATTTGATGTCGGCGTATGCGGTGTATGCGGCTTCAATTCTGCCTCCTCGTCGGAACTCCAATTTTAGAGATGCTCGTCTCGAATTTTGTAAATTACCAAGCGTTAGGCTTCAGGTTTGTTTTCAAATGTTAGACCAATTATTAATATCTTGATTCAGCATAAATTTATTATGATATCACTGGTATTTTAATTATTATATAAATTTTCTTCGGAGTTGTACAAAATTACGGCCATACGTTATAAGACTTTTAGGAAAAGACGCCGATAGCGGTTATTTATTTTCATAGCCTAGTTAATATTGTAAAATAGCCTCGAAGTTTTACTTTTACAAAATCCATTAACAAGAAAAATATAAACGATTTAATAATTTTGTCATAATAATTAAATTAATAAAATATTTTTCATGCTGACAAAACATGCATTCAAATATTAGGTTATGTTGTATTTGCGTGTCGAAAATAACATTTTCGCGGGTTAATTGCATTTTTAAAAGTGGGCGTGTCTAACTAGTATCGATACAAAATATTGATGTAGATAAATTAGATATCTGTTATTTCGCGCTAAAGATTTGAATTATGAAATAGAAAATAAAAATATAAAAGTAAGTTTAGAAATGAAAATAGGTTAACTAAAAGTATACAAGGTTATCGTCATATTAATTTATATACATTTCGATACTAATTTTACATATTAAATCCGCCAATTTAACCCTTCTTCTATGAGTTTTATAATTGTTAATGCTGTTTTTTCCCATTATAGTTGCTGGAATATGGGTGCTGTTTGCCCCATTACATTATCCCCGTGAAAAGAATATCGGAAATAGATGAGGATATCTCTTTTCCCTGTCAAGAAGAATGAAATAAAGAATATCAACTTGTAGTACCTCCTTATATCACGTGCCGAATAATTTTAAAAATAACAAAATTTACTTAAGTACAGAAAATTATCAAACTTATATGCGTTTTTTTTTTAATAATTATAAATTTCAAACCTATAAATTATACATTGTCTTTATAACTTCATTCGTATCTCTTCTTTATAAACCTTTGTTTCAGTTTTCATATAATTGTATAAGTTTTTTATTTGATTACATACTTATTTATTTATAAATAGCTTCTATATTAAATAGCTTTGCATAGAAAATTAGTTTTACACCTTTTTTATTGTTTTGTAATATAAATAGTTTAGTATAATTTTTAGGTTTACTTTTTATGTAGTTTTACATTCATTATTGTTAATAATCTTAAATTAGTTTAGTATTTATTAATGAGTTTATCCTTAATATTAAATATTTATTCGAGCTATAACATAGTTATAATACTGGGCTGTTTTCTGATCTTTAATTGGTATTATGTACTTCTTGTACTAATTGCATAAAATATTCAGGTATTTGATTGTGGTGTTATAATTGGGGTTATTTTATTTATATCTTACGTTAATGGTACATACATGCTTAATAATTCTTTTTATAACTTGTTATTCTTAATCTTTAATTATAATTGATATACTGATATAAGCTTTAGCTTCCATAATAAATAATACTCTCATTATACATACTAATCATTACTTTCCCATTCTCTACACTTATCTTTTAATCCATTCCTTTAACATATATATTCTACCTTATAAGAAGACACTTTTGTTTATATTTTAATATTTTCATAATATACATATAATTATAATAATTCATTTATTTATATATAATTCTATACACCCCACTATCATAGAATGCAATACAACGATAAGTATATATATATCAAAATTTCTTGTACCAACTTGTTTTGCGGTTCACAGAAAATATCATATTACTGACACCGGATGTAATTCAATCTGCTTAGTGAGCGAATTTTGATTTACATTTAAAACTTTTTCAATATCTACTACATTTAAAAAATACTTATTTATTCCTATTGCTACAGTTGAACATTGGAAAATATATATACAGTAAGTTTCTATATATATTACACTAAAAAAATACTTTTTATTCTCTTTATTAATTCGAATAGAGGGCAGATTTATTGTAGATGATAAGGGAACTGGTACTTGTAAATTAACAAATAACGCGTATGCGTTTCTGTTCGATCAGATGCACTATCAAATCAACGGTGTAGAAATTAATCGATCAGACACATCTAAATATCCATATCGCTGTAGATAGGTGGTAACGTTAACCGACAAAACAGTCTGAATTGTATAGAATAAATATATAAATCGGCAGAACATGTTATACTGTTGCTGGTCGTATTAAGAATGATAGTCTAGACAGGGTGTTGTTGTTTAAATAAAGAAAAATTTATAAAAAATATTTTTTTTATTACATTTTGTTGCAATTAAAAATCAATTTTAAATAATTTTTTTAGGTTTTGCCGACCGTAATAGCTGGACTGGAAATTTTCATACATATGATAAGTATATCGCTTCTGACCCATATCCAAATTCATGGCAGAGTATGGATAGCTCTCTGAATTTAAATATAATTTTATATTTGTAATTGCGGAATGATCAAAATCTGAAGAATCTGCGTGTATATTATCCTACTTTTTATGTTGAAAGCCCACTATAACATAGCGAGGTTTCTCTAAATTTGTGCTAGTTTTAATAGGCCATATATCGGTCTTTGTAGCACGCAATGCCGGTAACTTATACAACTCCCACTTTCTAAACGGTATACATATCTTTCTATTTTCCTTGAGAGCATGGAGCAGTTTCAAGCGGGTTTTATAATTCACATTTATATGCGGCACATACCATTCAATCTTCTCAATTTCGACTTCTTCATACCGTCTGGCTGAGTGTTTATATAACAATTATCATATTTTACTGCGGTTCAATATTAATTCTTGACTAACGTTTAAGAAAATGTGATTATAATCCTCTAGCAAACCGAAAAAAAGGTACCTGGTAACTGGTACCAGGTATCAGTACCAACAACACCCTGTCTAGACTATCATTCTTAATACGGCCAGCAACAGTATAACATGTTCTGCCGATTTATATATTTTTTCTATACAATTCAGACTGTTTTGTCGGTTAACGTTACCACCTATCTACAGCGATATGGATATTTAGATGTGTCTGATCGATCAATTTCTACACCGTTGATTTGATAGCGCATCTGATCGAAGAGAAACGCATACGCGTTATTTGTTAATTTACAAGTACCAGTTCCCTTATCATCTACAATAAATCTGCCCTCTATTCGAATTAATAAAGAGAATAAATAAGTATTTTTTTAGTATAATATATATAGAAACTTACTGTAGATATATTTTCCAATGTTCAACTGTAGCAATAGGAATAAATAAGTATTTTTTAAATGTAGTAGATATTGAAAAAAGTTTTAAATGTAAATCAAAATTCGCTCACTAAGCAGATTGAATTACATCCGGTGTCAGTAATATGATATTTTCTGTGAACCGCAAAACAAGTTGGTACAAGAAATTTTGATATATATCTATATACTTATCGTTGTATTGCATTCTAATTTAGTTTTTTTCTCCGATATCGTGCATAACACTTCTACTATATTTCGAGAAAAAATGTCTAAGCGAGTACAGTTTAGCGATAATGTTGAAATTTTTGAATGGTTTGAATTCATAATGTCTGCAGCAGACAGGCATAGATTTAATAGAAGAATAAAACAATTGGAAGAGAAATGAATTGAAATTTTAGCACCTTTACATCGAACTCGAGTGTCAACAGATTCTTTCAAAGTGTTTTAGCATGGGGGTTATACGTAAGTAAAACTATTTTTCTTCATAATTTTAATATTTTCCAATATTTTATTGTTTTCAAATACTTTATAATACAATTATACATTTACAAATATAATTTTTAATAATACCGATATATTGTTTTCGAATGTAATAGTAATATTTTTTTCAAAATATCTGAACTGATTTAGAAGGTATGCAATACTTCTTACCTAATAGTGCAATACGATTAATAGCTAACTAGCCAGTTAGCTGTTCAAAACCCGTTTCGTAGCTGTTGAAGCTGTATCAGTTGCTGTTAAGTCTTTCCCTTTAGGTAATTAATTATGCAAATTAAATTAATAAAATCCGTGGAATAATTTGAAATAATACGCTAGTCAATTTGATCTATCAATAAAACTGACAAGGATGTCTGTTTCACGAGATATAGTATATTTTAATAATTGGTAGTAAATATCCGTTTCTAAATATGTTGCTAAAATATTTCTACTTATAATTAAAAGAGAAATTTTCTATATATTTATTTCTTAAAAACTATATGTACAATCTATAATAGTAATAAATTGTTTAAAAAATATAGTCGAGGAGCTAATATGTTTGTTAAAAACACTCCTTATCAGTATATTTATTGGGATGATATAAATGAACTAATTGATTGCTTACGCCTTCTAGTAGCATCGGAAAATGCTGGTCATACAAATCACAATAATGAAATTTTGGTAATAATCGAAGAGTTAAGAGAGACCGGCATAATTATATAACGTTCACATGTATTTTTTTCGTCATTATTGAAATGAGTACCGACAGGTTTGGACGTCACTGTAATAAAGTGCAAGCCACATCGTCTGCTGAGAGAATTTTCAACCGTCGACCAGCTGGTTTCCCTCTGACAAGCGATGGTGACGTAAATATTGGTGGTAAACGTATTCGATTCATGGCGGACGCTATTGCTGTTGATGATAGTGTAAATAAAAGATGTTCTAAAACTCTTTGCGGACTTAGAAATGCAAAACCGAAAAAATTTCTCAACGCTAAACCATCTCAGACAGACTGTTCAAAATCGTATGCAGAAATGAAACAATTGAAAACGCTAATAAAACAACTTTATTAATTCAAGATGATATTAATATTTTGAGTAAAGCAAAAACTGAACACTCAAATAATTATCAGAATTTAAAAACAAGAGTGGAAACTCTTGATCATAATATTGCCAAGACCATAACTGAAATAAACGATAAAATTCAAAATATTGAAGAATTACTGGCTACATCAGATACCTCTTTGGATGTATAACAAACAAAAAAAACATTTTGGATGACCGATACTTGCAGCTATTTGCATATATACCAACAGCTTCATCGACCTGCTCGGAAAAACTTTCCTAGACGTTGAATTATTATTAAGGGTTTTGATTACTTGTGGCAATGTGATTTAATGGAATTCCAACCTTACTATAATCATTTGACAAATGTAAATTTTACACGATCTTTTCTTTAAATAAGAATGAACTCGTTTTAAACTTGTATCTCACAACCCTTGTATATGAGAAGATCATTCAAATACAAAATGCTAGAAATAAAATATGTTTTAGAAATTTTTATTAATTACTCTTATTAGATATCAAACTCTTCCGCATTTATATTTTTAAGCCACCTATATAACTTAAATATATCTATGATGTAGGTACATTACAATTAATCCCTACATGTATGTATACATACCGTATATGTACCTAGGTGAAAATATACATTGGCATGTGAATGGTAAAATTTATTAAAATGTGTTCATACGTGTAGGTACATAGGTTATGATTTACGAAAATCTAATATTTAATAACTGGTCAAAAATAGTTTTTCAATATTTATGATAGAGAGATTAAAATTGCGATTATACAAGAAATTATTGAAAGTTGACGTTTAACAATAAACGTTAAATTATCTCTTATTGTTAGTATAAAATGATGGAAAACTACTGCTATTTATATGAAACGGGCAATCGATATTCTCTCAAGATAAGGCGCACTGAAGGGATATATAGACGGTAGAGTTAAAGCAGGAGCGGGTTTATCATTGAAAGCCGCCAGAATTGCCATTAAGAAAGCTGGTGGTAGAAAACGCATAAAGATATCTCGAATATTACCAATACTGAAATCTGGAGGGATTTTACCTCTGATACCGCTATTTGACAAATAATTTTTTTTTTAAAATATTATACTATAAAAAAATACTTATTTATTCTTTTTGTTATAGATTAATAAAGCGCTAATTAAATTTTATTCTGGTGTTTTATTTTTTACTAAAATATATAAATATTAACGATACTTCGACACTAAAATATAACGATGCATTTAATGTTTTAAATGAAATCAAAAATTCACTTACTAAGCAGATTGAATTACATCCGGTGTCATATTTGATAGTTATATGAGCTGCAATTAAAGTGAATGCTTACTCACACCACAGTAAGCATTTTTTATTTACAATATTGCAAAATATTTCTCCAAACGAAAAAAACTTACACAAGAAATTATTAATATTACACCGACTGCTGTAGTAGAATGGTTAGGTGGGGAGGGATAGTTTAAAAATTACATTCAGTATGTAAAGCAATTTCGGTTCTTTTATTATATTAACTTAGTGTGATAGTTCTTAAATTTGATTCGGGCGATAAAAATTTGAATATTTATTTTTATTTAATTTTTTATATATATGGCTGGTGATGATTTAAATCTTTTTTTTGTTTTGTTTTGGGATACAACTTGTTTATTTATGACTGCATTTGCATAACTAAATAGTAAATACTGTGGTGTAGGAGTGTTAGAACAATGTAACCGACATATGAATAATAGTAAGTTAGTAAAGATTTATAATTAAATATTTTAAAAACCGTATTCTTAAGATAGGTGAAATATTAGTATGGCTGCTCTCCGCGAATATGTGGTAGCATTTTAAAATAATTATGATATGTTATCTAGATGATTTGAAAGTATTTTTTTTTAATTTCCATGTTTTGTAAATAAACAGGAAGTATAATTTTTTTAATACATATCAACTAATGCGGTTTCTTTCTAATTAATTCTTGTTTGAGGTGAAGTACATGCGCGACTAAATGATTGAAATAAGTAGAGATACGTAATATATCAAATTGTAGATGTAAATTTATTAATATCTACATGGAGATTGATAACAGTTGATAAGGCTCAGCCGCTGTCTCTTTCTTGAAACTCTTCGAGATCAACGAGAATCGGTTGTTACATGTATATAATGAATCATTCCTGTGGGTTGGTGTCTTGAAAAATTTGTATATTTTTAATATTAAAATATTTTAATTCATTAATGTCTCGGTCAGTTTTCTGTATTTTAAATTCACCATAAAACATTGTGTTTACCTTGATGGCCTTTTCCTTTTTTAACACATTCAAGACTGAACATTCATATAGAATGGATGTATCCTTCATAAATAATATCGATTCAGTATGTTTTAGATTAATAATAACTCCAGTTCGAATACGGTCTTGAAACAGTGATTTGATATTTTCCATTTAACCTGGTAAGAATAAGTACGTTTCCTCAGTAAGTAGCTCCCTTCATATATTTGATGAGCTCGATTCATTTGTTTGTGAGATCTCGCGGTGGTCGCGTGCTGGGTTGGTAAAAAAAAATATTTAAAATTAATTTTTAATTGTAACAAAATGTAATAATTTTTTTTTGTTTTTTATAATTTTTTATTTAAACAACAACACCCCGTCTAGACTATCATTCTTAATACTAGGTTTGTTTCAAAGAAGAATATTTAATTTAAAATTAGTAGTTTTATTTTAAAGAAGGATAATATTAGAATTTCTTGTAATAGACCTATCTATAATTCCGACCACAACGCTAATATGTTGTTAGTAATAGTTTCTTAAAATCAAAATTCACTCACTAAGCAGATTGAATTACATCCGGAGTAAGGTAATATGATATTTCTCCGAACTCCTCTTCACACAGAAACATGTATATTCTCGAATTTAAATATTTGCTTACACCCAAAAATATAACACCGCAGATATCAACACTTCAACAAGAAATTATTGCTTATTCATTATATCGTGTTACAATCTACTAAAAAAACAAGCTGGAATTACATCCGGTGTCATATTACACCACAGTAAGCATTTTTTATTTATAATGCGAAAATATTGTGATTTCTTTTTTGTTTTTCAAACTTACCCTCATCCGCCATTTTGTTTTCTAATGTCCTTTTGGCTAATTGACCGCTTACGCCTTCTAGTAGCATCGGAAATCAATAAAATATAAAAATATATATTTTTATATTTTATATCCTTGATAAAGGCATCATTGCCGAAACATGTAGGGTTGTTTTAAATATATATACTTTGAAGTAATGAACCAGACCTTTAATCGCCGACTTATTAGTTTACCTTATATATATATATATATATATATATATATATATATTGTAATGGGGCAAACAGCACCCTTATTCCAGCATCTATAATGGGAAAAACAGTATTAACAATTATAAAACTCATAGAAGAAGGGCTAAATTGGCGGATTTAATATGTAAAATTAGTATCGAAATGTATATAAATTAATATAACGATAACTTTGTATACTTTTAATTAACCTATTTTTATTTCTAAACTTACTTTTATATTTTAATTTTCAATTTCATAATTCAAATCTTTAGCGCGAAATAACAGATATCTAATTTATCTACATCAATATTTTGTATCGACACTAGTTAGACACGCCCACTTTTTAAAATGGAATTAACCCGCGAAAATGTTATTTTCTACACACAAATACAACATAACCCAATATTTGAATACATGTTTTGTTTATATTTTTCCAAAAATAAATAAGTACATATTAAAAAGGGTAAAACAGCAGTTTAGTTCCAAAAGATAGGTAAAACGTAAGCATTTTTCCAGTTTCAGTATTTGGTTAAGCATGTGTTCGTTCCTTCATTCCAAGTTATAGCTGATTAATACTTACGTTTTTGCTTATAAATGGGATAAATTGCTACTACAGTAAATATGATTTGATTAAGGTTTCAGATTTCAATGTAATTGAAAAAAAATAATAATAAATAAAAAGAGAAATTGCTTTGATGGGATTCTCCGTGTGTTCAGTAAAAACAACTTTTTTCGTAAATGTCTGAACACAATGAGTGTAAAACCCTCTTTTATTGGCATAATCTACATTAAATTTTTTACCTATACTTACATAATTACATTAAAAAAATTATATAATCATTTCCTACTTAGAAATTTCATTAATATTCTGCGATTATCACTATATCTGGTAGTTACTTGAGACCTAGGACGACGAACAATTTCTGAGGACCTGAAACAACTTATAATCTCATGAATTTATATGGTAAACATTATTATATAATTACATTTGATTTACATTTTATTCTCAATATTCACTATATTTACCAAACTATACAATTTATAAGTATAATAAAATTATATCTAACACATCACACACACACACATAACTAAACTTAACACATTCATTATGTTGCATATTGTTCACGAAAATATATATTGAAAAGTACTCATCTTCAAGATCAGAACCTGAATCTAATGAAAATTCTGAGGATAACCCAGTATTTATAGTAAAAGTCAAATTTTCTAATACATTTTCAACAATATTATCTAAATCATACATCTTGTTTTCTTCAATTATAATGTGATGAATGCTATTTTTCCATGCGTCAACATCAACCATGTCTAATACTTCTAATAATAAATTTCTTATGTCGTTCAATTTAAATGTCTTATTTTTGGCCGGAACATGATGCTTGACTGGAGCCCATACAAGTTAAATGGGGTTAAGATTACAGTGATATGGAGAGGTAAACGTAAAACTATACGGCCACTTTCTCTAGCTATTTCATCAACCACGCACGAAACTGGATGACAGGATGTGTAAATTTTTTACAAGCTCAAACAATTCAATCTTTAGCATAGAATTATCAGCTAAAATTCCTTTTGTTAAAAGCCATTCAATGAGTGCCTCCTTTTTCCATGATGAAGTAGGTGACTTTTCTGTTTTAGTAGAATGATAAGGCACATTATACATTACTATAACACTATTGGGCTCAAGAGAAGGTAATATATTTTGCATCCATACGATGAACACCTCACTATTCATATCTTCATGGTAATCTGCAGTTTTCTTGGATTCAAATAACAAACTCCCATTCATAAAGCCAGTTTCGCTGCCAATGTGAAGCACGATTAGTCGCTTTCCTTTGCCAGATGGATCTTATAAACCACTAGAAAGACCTTCAAGAAATGCTTGCCTTGGATTAAATACCGTTGTATCTTTCCATATTTTTGCTTTTGTGTAACTTGAATTCACCCATCTTTCATCTAAATAATAGATTTTTCTCCCTTCTGCATGAAACTTTCTTATACTTGTCAAATAACATCTCCATAAGATAATATCATTTTGTTCAATTAATATGTTATTTCATGTGCATTTTTCCCACTTGAATCCTACTTTGTTTAAGATTCTCCAATGTGAGTGTTCGTTTTTAAAGGAGGTAAACTGGCATCCCCTTTAATAACTTCACATATTTATGTGCAAGTTGGTAACTCATTTTTAAAGAAAAATGAATGCACGTGCCTTCTAATTGTACTTTTTGATACTTCATCCAATTTATTGTAAGCATCTCGGCAACTTCGTTTTCTTAAAGGAGAATGTGTAGCTCCAGATATTCCAATTTCCTTAATAATGTCAAACATAGTATTCCTACCAATCCCTACTTCCCTTGAAGTTTGACGAAGAGCAGCTGTTTTGGACATATTAGCTTTGTTCTTAAAATCCACATTATAAGTCATCTGCTTCTGTCCACTCTTTACATAATTTCCTTTTTGATGGACCTGGTAAAGCTGCGTCATCCATGCTCTAAAACGATTGCGATTAAATGAACGAAATAAATTAATGAGTGATAAAATATTTTTAGAAAATGAGGTTTTCACTTTATAATCTCTATAAAGAACTATCTTTAACGAATATTAATAATAAATAGCACAATAAACAACTAGTAAAACACGCAATTGACTAGCACTGACAGTAATACCGGTCTGGTCAGTACTGACAGCAAAACTCTAATTTGACAGAACCATAGAAAAGAAAAGAAAGAAAGGCATCTCTTTATAATATTTTGTTACCGCGGTGCGCGCCATCTGTTGAAATGTGCGGAAAGTACTACTTAGCTATATATATATATATATATATATATATATAATAACTTCGTGACCTTGGTATGATATGGTAAACCTAATCAGTAGGCGATTAAAGGTCAGTATATTACTTCAAAATATATGTATTTAAAAAACTCTACATGTTTCGGCTGTATACGCCTTTTTCAAGAGAATACAAAATATGAAAGTACATTCATATTTTGTATTCTCTTGAAAAAGGCGTATACAGCCGAAACATGTAGAGCTTTTTAAATACATATATTTTGAAGTAATATACAGACCTTTAATCGCCTACTAATGTACATTCATATTTTGTATTCTCTTGAAAAAGGCGTATACAGCCGAAACATGTAGAGTTTTTTAAATACATATATTTTGAAGTAATATACAGACCTTTAATCGCCTACTGATTAGGTTTACTATATATATATATATATATATATATATATATATATATATATATATATATATATTATTTTTAATTCAAATTATATTTTTAGTGGTAAATAAAAAGAAATAGTATTTTCTCCATCCGAGTTTTATTATAATCTTTTCAGAAAAATAATATAATAATAAAACTCTGAGAAAGAACATACTATTTGTTTCTATTTACTACTACATTAGATTGAAGTTAACATTCACTATATTTTTTTGTTATATAATCTTAAAATAACATTACAATGTGAAATTATTTAAGAAATGCATTGAATAGATAAAAGTAAATTGTATGAATTATACAATATGTTACTTTAAGATATATATTAATTGAATAAAAATTTTCATTATAGGTAAATATATAAAAATAAATTTTTTTCAAAGATATTTATTTTATTTCTATTGCTTAAAATTTTTTTTAAAATATACAATAGTTGTTGATTACATAAAATTTCTATTTGTACATTCGAGAGATATCTTTAGCCTGGTTATACATATCACTGCTATATTTTATATCTCTTGAGTCTTTACCGGAAATAATTTTATTAATTCAATTACACCACTTAAATATTAAAAAAGTAATAAAATTATCTATTATAAAACTAATTATTTCATCTTTAAGTTTACAAATAAATGTAAAATCTACATTTTTTTTAATGTATGCGGTGATCCTTTTTCTACAATCGCTGAAATAAGTAATATTATTTAATAAATATCTAGTAATATTATAACATTTTGTTAATGACAATATAAAAGTGGGTGTGCAATAGGTCAATCGCTTAGGGAGGGATGCCTCCTCTGTTTTGCAATAATCGCCACTCTCTATCCAATGAAAGAAGATCAATATCTTTCCTATGAAAATTTGCTGCTGGACCTAATGAACTTGTAGTTTTAATAAGTTTTGGGTCCAAAAATTTAAAGAACTTAAGTGTCTTTGTCTTTACATCTTCTGCATTAAATGGAAAGCGTTTATATAATTGATGAGCAGCTTCAACATAAAAACCTAAGCATGTTAATTGAAAGTTATGTTTATCACCATCTGAAAGAGTATTTTCTTGAAATAATATAGCTGCCTTCGGGCTACAATATACTTCATTTAGTAAAACATAATGTTCTGGGTTTCTATATTGCAAAATAGTTACATCAGTTTTACTCACATATGTATTATTTATATAACAACTTAGAATAGTCTTGTATACTGCTAACATTCTGTCATATATTGCATAAATTTTAGGAGATTCTGATTGAAATCCCTTATTTAAATCAGTAAATACAGGTAAAACATATTCCAAAAACTCTAAATAATATTTATTCATAGGATTTTGTAAATTATTGTGAATGGATTCAGATGCATCGATTTGATTGAAAGATTCATTTTGGAAATATAATTTAAGAGCTTCATACTGCTCCAACACTCTTTTAACAACAGAAATTAAAGAGAGCCCAGCGTGTTTGGCTAGGTCACAGCAGCTTATGGGGTTTAATATCAAGAAACTGCTGAAATTCTTTGTATTGTGTTTGTCGTTTAAAACTATATTGCATAAAAGTGTATACTTCTTGCACCAGTTTTTCCGTTGAAGGTAATTTTTCACAAGCATGGGAAGCTATGAGTGCTATTGAGTGACATAGACATTTTACAGTAAAAAGATGTGGTATTTCATTTTTTAATAAAGTTTTGACGGAATGCTTAATGCCCATCATTGAATTTGCCCCATCAGCTGTAAATCCTACCATATTATTTTTATATGGAACATTATGTTTATTAAAAAATTGAACAATAACATTATGTATATTTACTGCAGTTGCATCATAGATTGGTAATAAAGCCAGAAATTCGTCATTTATACTAAAATTTTGATTTAATCGCACAACTAATGCTAAGTTTTTAATTCCGGTATGATCCGTAGACTCATCAATTAATAAAGAAAATTTGCTGCACTTGTAAAGTTTATTAGAGTTTCAAAACTTGATCGACCAATTACGTTATTTATAATAGCTGTGCATTTTGTACGATTACAGGAAATATTTTTTATAACATCACTTTCATTATTTATAGACCTAATTAGTTGTACCAGATGATCAACTGAATTTATAAATATATTGTGTTCTGCAATGAAAGATGCAATTCTTATTTCTTTTGTACTAAGTTCCGTGCTTGTAGAGCTTCTTACATATTGCGTAACACAGAATTTTTGTTGTTTGATTAATTTAGATTGGTGTTTTATAGAATCATGGTGCTTACGTATTGCAGCTATCCCTCCAAGATAGTCATTACCGCATATTTTACATCTGTAAAACTCTTCTCCTTTTGAACTAGCTTCTATCCAATGTTGGTAATCATTGTGTTGCTCCCAATCAGTTTTGTATTTTTGTTGATAAATTTTCTTTTTTTTTTGAAGTAGATGGTTGATTTGTGGTCGACATAATAACTGCTAGAAATTAAAACAGATTTAGGAAAACTAATAAAAATATGTAAACGGTTTTATTTGCAGTAAATACTTACATGGTAATAATCCGAAAATTAATTTATTTAAAGAATTCAGTGCGATTGGGCGCACGTGAATTAGATTCTACCATAAATATCTAATATGATTTAATCCAAAATTCCCCCGGCTAAGAGCTTTTATACTTTCCCATTTTAAATAGGTACTTACCCTTCATTGTATTATTTCAAAAATTACAAATTTAAAAATAATTTGAACGGTACTTCCCATAATGAGCTTATGTATTATATCAATTATTTATTGCGAGAAAATTGTTTCGACTACTAAGGTATAGATGTCACTTTACGTAGGATCTATAATATTTAATAATAATAAATAACGCAATCTATTTTGATAAATATATGATTTCATATAAACTACAAAACGAAAAATACGTAAAATAACTAGATTTTACTAAAATACAGAAGTTTTTCACTAAATCACTAACACACAAGCTTATTTTAAGGTCTATCTATCTTTGCGAACGGTTTATTCTTATTTGGAATGCCGTATATATATGGGCTAAGAAGATATGGATGAATTCGATGTATAATTTAGATTTCTACTTAATTTATTATTAGTGCTTATATTTTAAATAAATTTTAATGTACCTATTGGAAAAGAATGTAAAAGTTATGTTTGCAACTCTTTGAAAAAGAATTATAAGAGTTATATTAAAGTATAAGAGTTGTCAATATATGTTAAATAAATAGGTTAGAAATGTGATAAACAATTTCGTACTTATTGTCACTAATTGATATTACTATTTATTATCAGTATTGTTCTCAAAAGAACAGGTTTTGTAATTTTTGATGACAAACTAAATATTATATATATATTATATAAATTTGACAGCAAGCCAAATATAACTTAAGACTATCTCCTTTTTATTTAATATAATATTTCAAAGACGTACATCTTAACTTAAAAGATAAACGTTTGTAGTATTACAACACGTATGTGTGTTAGAAAGAGATAAAGTAAAATTTGCGGTTCACACTTGGGCAATACAAACTGAAAAGATATACTTTACAAAGTCTATAATAATATTCACATTAAACTATTAGTAACTTACATTTCAATCAAATAAATATTAATTATAAGAAATCATTACAATTCCCTTATATTTGGTGTTTGTCTATCAGACTTGGTGTGTGACCATTCCCTTTTTAAGGCAAGCCTAGCTTTTGCAGCATTTTCTTTTCTGGAAGATAAATATTTTAGTTTCAATCTATAAGAACTTTTCTGTCATATTACCGTCTTCTTATTTTTTCTAATGTGTCTTCTGAAGGTTTTGGTGGTTCATAGAGACACTCTCGGATAGCACACCTCAGTTTCTCCAAGCAATCGGCTAAATTTAATTGTTGTGATCTTGTTATATCTGATTTAAGAACTAGATACCCTTCTTTGGTAATCTTGCTTTCGAATATTTTTCCTAATTTTTTTTTAATATCTTCATGCAACCAATCGGCGCTTTCCAAATGAAACCTCAAATCTACTTTTGTATTCACTTTATTCACGTTTTGGCCGCCTGGACCTGTACTTCTACTATATGTAATAGATAATTTTTCCATTGGTAAATAGCCAGAAAATTTTTCATGTATAGTTGTTAGTTGCTACGATTAGTTTTAACTTATCAATGTCTACAAAATATGTATAATAACTTACTATTGTTGGAGTTGATAATTTTAGGGAACTGTTGGGGTGCAGGTGATCTAACGAAATAGCACTTTTATAAGTAATACTACTAAATGTGTGACTTTGATAGCTGTATTTACATATATTTTGTTGTATTATAACAAACAATTTCCTTCGTAAGACGTTCATTTTTTATTTGTTAATCAATTTTATTTAGGTAAACAAAATGTTAGGTTACTTTTCTTCTTTTCTTTGCTTAAAGCTTATCGATGTGACCAACATAAATCAGAATGATCAATATTCAACTTGAAAATGTTCTACGTGATTAATATTAATTACTTTAGAATTCTTTTTGAACAATTAAATGTTAAATTGTAATAAATTAATATGCAAAATTTTTTCGGTTACCTTATACAAAATAAAAATAATGTTATTTTAGTTAGATAAATCTTAAAAATATTTACATTATTTGTACAGTATAAAACTAATTTTATTTGGAAACTTTAATTTTGGATTTTAGGATGCTAACTTTAAACACAACATTGCTTAACAATATATATATATAGTAAATTAAAATATGATCTGAAAATAAATGATTACTGGGTTTGATTCAGTTTGATTTAGTAGTGTGCAAAATACTGTCGTGAGCAAAAAAATCGGGACAGTGTCAAAATCGTAATGTCGATTTCCCTTATTTTTTAACATTGTAATTTTGACATTTGATTAATTTTCAAACTGTACGTCAGATTATCTATCATAGTTGCTAATTAAAAATTGAAAATACCGCATTTTTCGAAAACCGATAAAGTCAGACCAGTTTGGAAAATCATTACGGACTGTATCGGATCGGTTCAATTTAATATTGGTAAAAGTTCAGCCGCAAGAATATATAAAAATGGAGGTAAGGGGATAATTTAAATCGAAAAATAGGTCCCGAACGTAACAAAATTTCAAACCCGCAGGAAGACGAAACAATAGTTACTGAGATTAGTCACAACCCCTTCAAAACATTAAGGGAAGCTATAAGAACACTACAATTTCCTGTCTCATTTTGTAACACAATGGTTACAAGAGAATGAAATTTAAACTTGATATTTCCCGCTCTACAGTCTTTATCTAAATCTCAATGTATGGGGCTTAATGAGATATAGCTGTTACCCAGGAAGAATTTTGGGAGATTGTTCAAAATGCTTGGCATCAAATTCCTATAAATGTACAAAATATCGTCGCTTCAATGTCTACAAGATTAGATGAAGTTATAAATAATAACGGTGGAATGACGAAATACTAATTATTTTATTATATTCTTTCTCTATCGTTTTTAGTAATTTTTATTAGTATATATTGTAAAAATGTTTAATAAATGTCAATGAAACATACATTTTTGACAATTCTTTGACTTACTTTTATGAGTAAAGATAGCCACTTAAGTAGTCACAATTTAAACCCACGCAAAAACAGTGTCCCGTTTTTTTTGCTCACGACAGTAGATACTTTTATGTATGGAATAAATACCAATACTTTACACTTTTATATATCGGATACTTAAGTATCCGATACTTTTCTTTCAACTCAATGAACTCAAGTCGATAACTATACTTTGCTTATATGTATATATATATATATATATATATATATATATATATATATATATATGAAAAATTTTGTGAAAAACTTATCTGCGCGGAATGTGCATATATCGATATTTCACTGTTTTTTACAGATCATCAGTGCACCTTACCGAAGACAGACATGATATTCACTTCTATACTACGTGTATATATACGAACTGTAATGAACTTCATGTGTATGAGAATTAATAATTATTAAATCTCATTTTACATGCGATTGTCGCTATAATTTGTTGCATTTAATTCTACAATTCGGCAAATCACTTTTGCCCTAGATTGTAGACGCAACAAGCCGCGACATCAACTGTACAAGTTGTCAGTACAAATGAAAAATTTTGTGAAAAACTTATCTGCGCGGAATGTGCATATATCGATATTTCACTGTTTTTTACAGATCATCAGTGCACCTTACCGAAGACAGACATGATATTCACTTCTATACTACGTGTATATATACGAACTGTAATGAACTTCATGTGTATGAGAATTAATAATTATTAAATCTCATTTTACATGCGATTGTCGCTATAATTTGTTGCATTTAATTCTACAATTCGGCAAATCACTTTTGCCCTAGATTGTAGACGCAACAAGTCGACATCAACTGTACAAGTTGTCAGTACAAATGAAAAATTTTGTGAAAAACTTATCTGCGCGGAATGTGCATATATCGATATGAGAGAAATGAGATTTAATAATTATTAATTCTCATACACATGAAGTTCATTACAGTTCGTATATATACACGTAGTATAGAAGTGAATATCATGTCTGTCTTCGGTAAGGTGCACTGATGATCTGTAAAAAACAGTGAAATATCGATATATGCACATTCCGCGCAGATAAGTTTTTCACAAAATTTTTCATTTGTACTGACAACTTGTACAGTTGATGTCGCGGCTTGTTGCGTCTACAATCTAGGGCAAAAGTGATTTGCCGAATTGTAGAATTAAATGCAACAAATTATAGCGACAATCGCATGTAAAATGAGATTTAATAATTATTAATTCTCATACACATGAAGTTCATTACAGTTCGTATATATACACGTAGTATAGAAGTGAATATCATGTCTGTCTTCGGTAAGGTGCACTGATGATCTGTAAAAAACAGTGAAATATCGATATATGCACATTCCGCGCAGATAAGTTTTTCACAAAATTTTTCATTTGTACTGACAACTTGTACAGTTGATGTCGCGGCTTCTTGCGTCTACAATCTAGGGCAAAAGTGATTTGCCGAATTGTAGAATTAAATGCAACAAATTATAGCGACAATCGCATGTAAAATGAGATTTAATAATTATTAATTCTCATACACATGAAGTTCATTACAGTTCGTATATATACACGTAGTATAGAAGTGAATATCATGTCTGTCTTCGGTAAGGTGCACTGATGATCTGTAAAAAACAGTGAAATATCGATATATGCACATTCCGCGCAGATAAGTTTTTCACAAAATTTTTCATTTGTACTGACAACTTGTACAGTTGATGTCGCGGCTTGTTGCGTCTACAATCTAGGGCAAAAGTGATTTGCCGAATTGTAGAATTAAATGCAACAAATTATAGCGACAATCGCATGTAAAATGAGATTTAATAATTATTAATTCTCATACACATGAAGTTCATTACAGTTCGTATATATACACGTAGTATAGAAGTGAATATCATGTCTGTCTTCGGTAAGGTGCACTGATGATCTGTAAAAAACAGTGAAATATCGATATATGCACATTCCGCGCAGATAAGTTTTTCACAAAAAATTTTTCATTTGTACTGACAACTTGTACAGTTGATGTCGCGGCTTGTTGCGTCTACAATCTAGGGCAAAAGTGATTTGCCGAATTGTAGAATTAAATGCAACAAATTATAGCGACAATCGCATGTAAAATGAGATTTAATAATTATTAATTCTCATACACATGAAGTTCATATATATATATATATATATATATATATATATATATACATATATACAGTTCATAAAGTATAAGTTTTCAGTTCGTACTGCCCAAGTGGGAACCGCAAATTGTACTTTATCTCTTTCTAACACACATGAATACGCGCTGTAATACTACACACGTTTGCCATTTTAAGTTAAGACGTGCGTCTTTGAAATATTATATTAAATAAAAATGATAAGTTGTCCAGGAGATAGTCTTATGATATTCGGCTTGCTGTAAAATTATTTGAAAACAGTTGTTTATTGACTTTGTTTCCGGTATTCTGACTTCTAGGTTAACCATTCTTCTAATTTGAATATTTAGTTTGTAATAAAAAATTACAAAATCCGTTCTTTTCAGAACACTATTGATAATAAATAGTAATATCAATTAGTGACAATAAGTACGAAATTGTTTGATTATCACTTTGACATTTCTAACCTACCTATTTATTTTACAGAATATTTCCTAGATGCCTGGTAATTTGTTCGAATATCAAAGTAATAATTTGCTCATAGTTTTCTTGGATAGAATGAATATATTTATACTAGAAAAGAAACAATACTTTTGAACTATTCATGTTCCTACTTTACTCATTATTATTATTTTGACATGTAGGTTATGTATATGCTTTCTTTAGTTATATTGCAAGTGACATACTAAAATTTTGACAATATGTATTGCAAAACATGACGTTTATATTTTATGATGACAAACGGTTATTTCCGCGATTGAATATTCACTTTATTTGACTCTGCAGTATTGATTTGAATCACATGCTTTGAATTTGGCCTTGAACTGAAAACTTACACTTTATGAACTATATATATATATATATATATATATATATATATATATATATATATATATTTAGTGTTTAATAAGAATTTTATTTTTCTTTTTTATTTTATTGGCCGTGTCTTAATATTAAAAATAATAGATTGTTTATTGGTTTTAGCGACCTTTTATTGAATTTCGATGTTTTACGACGCTTCGACTTTTATTAATTCAGTCTTTTTCAAGTAACTGGAAACAAGAATTATTACATGAAAACATGAGAAACTGTGTTTGTTTCGTATGATAGATATAACGATTAAATTAACAATTTTAAATTTTAAATTAGATTAAAACAATGAATTACAAATTAAGTTAACATTTAACGTTGAAAATTAAATAAATAAATTAAAAATAGCTTAAATGAATAGGTAGGGAGACATTAAAGTGATTAACATCTGTGTGAATGAATTGGAGACATAACAATTAAATTAACAACTTTAAATTTAAGATTAGATTAAACAATGAATTACAAAATTAAGTTAACGTTTAACGTTGAAAATTAAATAAAATTACAATAAAAAATAGCTTACATGAATAGGTAGGGAGACATTAAAGTGATTAAAATCTGTATGAATAAATTGGAAAGTTGAAATACACTACGAATACAGTAAAAAGAACAAAGGAAAGACAAATAAACTCACAGTTGTTGTTCGTTTTGGTTTTACAAGGGTACGCATTCTGTGTGACACATGTGTTGAAAAGATAAACTTCGCGAACTGACAACAATTTGACAATGAAAAACGTAGGTTTTACTTCTGTTGGCAGTTCAGAGCTAACTATTGCAAAAAATAAAAAATTGAACTTTAATGAAGAAAAAACGAAAAATTTACAAATCGATTTTTCTAGAAAACGGTGTATCGTACCGACTTAAAGTAAGAGTACCTTTTGGTACTGGAATACCTGAAAATTTAATAATCTAGTGTCACAAATGCTTAAAAGTTAAAGACAAAAGTTATGCCTTAAAATACCCGTTGACCTACCCAAAACGGACGCCTATGACCGGTACTAGAAATTCGCAATTGATGGAATCGATTCATCTCTGGAGGATAAATAAGCATACCAGTTTTTGTTTTTCTAAATAGAAGCGTTCTGGAGGAATTAAAAAAAAATAAATACAAGGCGCCATCTTCAAAGAACTCTAGCTCCCTTAGGAAGCATTTTCGGACTTGGGGAATTTGGGTTTAATTGTCTTAAAATTATCTGAGGAAACTCCGGTCTTCGTTTGTCAGGAGATTTTCTCGACATCCTGTATATATATATATATATATATATATATATATATATATAAAAATAATAGATTTTTTATTGGTTTTAGCGACCTTTTATTGAATTTCGATGTTTTTACGACGTTTCGACTTTTATTAATTCAGTCTTTTTCAAGTAACTGGAAACAAGAATTATTACATGAAAACATGAGAAACTGTGTTTGTTTCGTGTGATAGATATAACGATTAAATTAACAATTTTAAATTTTAAATTAGATTAAAACAATGAATTACAAATTATGTTAACATTTAACGTTGAAAATTAAATAAATAAATTAAAAATAGCTTAAATGAATAGGTAGGGAGACATTAAAGTGATTAACATCTGTGTGAATGAATTGGAGACATAACAATTAAATTAACAATTTTAAATTTAAGATTAGATTAAACAATGAATTACAAAATTAAGTTAACGTTTAACGTTGAAAATTAAATAAAATTACAATAAAAAATAGCTTACATGAATAGGTAGGGAGACATTAAAGTGATTAAAATCTGTATGAATAAATTGGAAAGTTGAAATACACTACGAATACAGTAAAAAGAACAAAGGAAAGACAAATAAACTCACAGTTGTTGTTCGTTTTGGTTTTACAAGGGTACGCATTCTGTATGACACATGTGTTTTTTTTTTTAATATTAACATCCGAGACCCTATTTTCTTAAGGAAACGACCGTGCTTGTGTGGATATTGTAAGTGAACTAAGTCTTAGTTTGCGGGGTTTTAATTTCTGTTCTTTGGAATTAACAAGGTGGCCAGGACCGTATTTAGGGGTATATAGTTAACGTTGTTTTTTCTAATAGGAGCTAATTTTTTTCTGTTGTGTGGGTTTTTTTTTTTTTTTTTTTTGATTTTGTCTATTGTTTTATGAGTGGGTAATAGAGTTTTGAAAGACCATAAATTTCGTTTCTGTCGTTGATTGTTTTGCTATTTTTGAAAATGTGTATCATTTCTAAGACTTCTCTAGCTTTTGCGTTCTTTTTTTGTGTTATTACTTTGGTGTTTTCAAAATCAAAATTATGTTTAAGTGTCAATTGGTGTTTTTTAAAGCAGTTTGATTTTTTGCGTATTTGTGACCTTTCAATCCTTCTTGTAGTAACTGTTTTGTTTGGCCTATGTATATTTTGTCACAGTCTTTGCAGGGTATGTTGTATATTGTGTATGATTGTTTTAGTGTAGGTGTTTGGTCTTTAAGTTTGGTGTGTAGGAATTTTAGGTTATTACCGCTTTGGTGTGCTATTTTAAAATTAAATGGTTTGAATATATTGTCTAATTTTTCAGATAATCCAGTTATATAGGGTGTGGGGATATATGTGAATTCATTGGTTTTTTTGTTATTGTTTTGGTTGTTTGTTTTGTTATAAATTTTATTGAGTCTAAGTTTTATAATTTTTTGTATGAATTGTGGTGGATAGTTGTTTTCTGACAAAATTGTTTTTACTTTATTTAGTATTGTTGGTCTAAAAATTGGGTTAGTGAGATTTAAGGCTCTGTCTACTAGCGCTGTTACTACATTTTTTTGTGGGCTAGGGGTTGGTTAGAAAAAAAGTTTACATATCTGCCGGATGCGGTTGGTTTAGTGTACCATTTTGTTTGTATGTTGTTGTTTTTTCTTATCAGTGTTAGGTCTAGGTAGTTTATGGAATTGTTTTTTTCTATTTCAATGGTAAAATTTAAATTTGGGTGGAAATTGTTGAAACTATTTTGTACATTGTTTATTTCATTTTCTGGTAGTAACATTATGCAATCATCGACATATCTTTTGAAAAGGGTTGGTTTTGTTTTCAGGGATTTTATAACATTTTCTTCGTTGTGCTCTAGTACTAATTGGGCTACTACGCTGGATATAGGTGCTCCCATTGCTAGTGCTTCAATTTGTTTGAAAAATTTGTTGTCGAATTGAAAATATGTGGAAGTTAAAGTTAGTTCTATTGCTTCTAGGAAATCTATTAATGGTAAGTCTGTGAAATTTTTGATGGAGTTCCATTTTTCTGTAATTACTTTTTTGGCCAGTGTTAAAGGTATATTGGTGTACATTGATTCTACGTCTAGGGAAACTAGTTTTTGGGTGTTTTTCGTTTTTATTGTATCGATATGTTTTTTGAATTCAAAAGTATTTTTAATATAATATTGGTTTTTACCTATGACATTTGTTAGTGTTTTTGTTAAATATTTAGATAGTTCGTAAAACGGGCTTTGTATGCATGATACGATTGGTCTTAATGGGATGTTCTTTTTATGTAATTTTGGTAAGCCATATATTTTGGGTGGTTGTGCATTATGTATTTTTAATTTGTTTGCTGTTTTTGGTGAGATGATCTGTTTGTTTTCCCATTTTTTGATTAGTGTGTTGTTTATTTTTTGAAATGTTGTTGTGGGGTCGTTTTTTAATTTTGTATAAGTTTTGTCGTCATTTAGGAGTTTTTCCATGTTTTCCGTGTATTGTCTTTTTTCCATTATTATTGTTTTGTTAGTTTTGTCTGATTGTAGTACTGTTAAATGACTGTTGTTTTTTAGGAAGGTTTTGGTTTCTTTTATGTGTTTATTTAATGCTTTTTCTGTTTCGTTATTATCAGCTGTTTTGTTTGTTTGATTGTTTGTAATTTAGGAGGCTATTGCAGATTTTAGATCTTATATGATTTTTGTCATTTTCTTTGATGTTATCTATTGAAGATTCTATGTTTGCAATAATTACGTCTGTAGGTAATATCCTTTGGTTTTTATTGTCAGTTTTGTATGGTATTGTGAATTTTGGTCCTAGACTTAAAATTTTCATAACGTTGTTTGGTATATTGTCATTGGTTAGGTTTGTTATCCAATTTTTGTTATATGTGTCATTTTTTAGGAAGTTTGGTGTGTTGTTGTTTTCATTTGTATTTTGTTTTAGTGTTTCTAGTTTCTGTTTTTGTTTTGTTTTTATATTATTGAAGGAATTAATATGTTTATGCTTTATCCATTCTATTAACCTGTTGTATGTTTTAAGGTTTATTAGTTTTTTGAGTTCTGTGTGTTGTATGTTTATTTCTTTCTGTAGGATGTTTATGTTTTTTACAGTGTCTGTGATTAAGTAATTCAAAATGGTGTGTGTAAAGCTACTTACTTTAGCATCGAACCTGTTTGTGAGTTTTTTATCATTAAACAAGATATGTGTTAGTTTGAGTTTTAGAAAAGTAGGTGTTAGTTTGTTTGTTTTGCATGCTACTAAAAATATTCTGCGGTTTTTCATTCTTGCTATTTTATTCTCCAGTTTTGTTATTTTTTTGGTTCTCGTGTACGTTTCTTGTCCGAGGTGGTTTTTTATTTTGGTGTAACTCCATTCTTCTTGTTTTTATAACAAAACAAACAACCAAAACAATAACAAAAAAACCAATGAATTCACATATATCCCCACACCCTATATAACTGGATTATCTGAAAAATTAGACAATATATTCAAACCATTTAATTTTAAAATAGCACACCAAAGCGGTAATAACCTAAAATTCCTACACACCAAACTTAAAGACCAAACACCTACACTAAAACAATCACACACAATATACAACATACCCTGCAAAGACTGTGACAAAATATACATAGGCCAAACAAAACAGTTACTACAAGAAAGATTGAAAGGTCACAAATACGCAAAAAATCAAACTGTTTAAAAAAACACCAATTGACACTTAAACATAATTTTGATTTTGAAAACACCAAAGTAATAACACAAAAAAAGAACACAAAAGCTAGAGAAGTCTTAGAAATGATACACATTTTCAAAAATAGCAAAACAATCAACGACAGAAACGAAATTTATGGTCTTTCAAAACTCTATTACCCACTCATAAAACAATAGATAAAATCAAAAAAAAAAAAAACCCCTGCACACACAAGACACAACAGAAAAAAATTAGCTCCTATTAGAAAAAACAACGTTAACTATATACCCCTAAATACGTTCCTGGCCACCTTGTTAATTCCAAAGAACAGAAATTAAAACCCCGCAAACTAAGACTTAGTTCACTTACAATATCCACACAAGCACGGTCGTTTCCTTAAGAAAATAGGGTCTCGGATGTTAATATTAAAAAAAAAAAAACACATGTGTCATACAGAATGCGTACCCTTGTAAAACCAAAACGAACAACAACTGTGAGTTTATTTGTCTTTCCTTTGTTCTTTTTACTGTATTCGTAGTGTATTTCAACTTTCCAATTTATTCATACAGATTTTAATCACTTTAATGTCTCCCTACCTATTCATGTAAGCTATTTTTTATTTTAATTTTATTTAATTTTCAACGTTAAACGTTAACTTAATTTTGTAATTCATTGTTTAATCTAATCTTAAATTTAAAATTGTTAATTTAATTGTTATGTCTCCAATTCATTCACATAGATGTTAATCACTTTAATGTCTCCCTACCTATTCATTTAAGCTATTTTTAATTTATTTATTTAATTTTCAACGTTAAATGTTAACTTAATTTGTAATTCATTGTTTTAATCTAATTTAAAATTTAAAATTGTTAATTTAATCGTTATATCTATCACACGAAACAAACACAGTTTCTCATGTTTTCATGTAATAATTCTTGTTTCCAGTTACTTGAAAAAGACTGAATTAATAAAAGTCGAAACGTCGTAAAAACATCGAAATTCAATAAAAGGTCGCTAAAACCAATAAAAAATCTATTATTTATATATATATATATATATATATATATATATATATATATATATATACAGGATGTCGAGAAAATCTCCTGGCAAACGAAGACCGGAGTTTCCTCAGATAATTTTAAGACAATTAAACCCAAATTCCCCAAGTCCGAAAATGCTTCCTAAGGGAGCTAGAGTTCTTTGAAGATGGCGCCTTGTATTTATTTTTTTTTAATTCCTCCAGAACGCTTCTATTTAGAAAAACAAAAACTGGTATGCTTATTTATCCTCCAGAGATGAATCGATTCCATCAATTGCGAATTTCTAGTACCGGTCATAGGCGTCCGTTTTGGGTAGGTCAACGGTTATTTTAAGGCATAACTTTTGTCTTTAACTTTTAAGCATTTGTGACACTAGATTATTAAATTTTCAGGTATTCCAGTACTAAAAGGTACTCTTACTTTAAGTCGGTAGGATACACCGTTTTCTAGAAAAATCGATTTGTAAATTTTTCGTTTTTTCTTCATTAAAGTTCAATTTTTTATTTTTTGCAATAGTTAGCTCTGAACTGCCAACAGAAGTAAAACCAACGTTTTTCATTGTCAAATTGTTGTCAGTTCGCGAAGTTTATCTTTTCATTTTTTACTTTGTGTTATTCAAACACAACGATTTCAATTTAAAAAAAAATGGTTTTTACTAATGAGGAATACGCCGATATGCATTTAGTTTATGGCCAAAATGAGGTGTAACGCTCGAGCGGCGCAACGTAGATACGCTGAAAAATTTCCCAATCGTCAGCATCCCACTCACTCAACATTTACAGCTCTTCATCAACGATTAATAGAAACAGGTTCAGTGGTCCCAAAAAATAATGAAACAGGAAGACATAATGATGTAACAGCAGAACATGAAGATGTTATTTTAATGGAAGTTGAGGAAAATCCAGAAATTACCGTTCGAAGACTATCTGCCATGTACCACACAATTTCAAAATCTTCCGTAGGAAATATCTTACACAAAGAAAATTTATATCCTTTTCATTTTACAAAGGTGCAAGCACTGCTAGAAGGAGATTTTCCTGCTCGCGTAGAATTCGCTAGATGGTTACAAAATCAGAAAAATCAAGATGAAGATTTCTTCAGGAACATTTTGTTTGGTGACGAAGCTACATTCTCAAAAAATGGAATTCTTAATACATAATGTACATAATGCACATTATTATTCGTACGTTGGTGACAATCCCCACGTTGTTCAAGAATTTAAGCATCAGCATAGGTTTAGCATAAACGTCTGTATAGGAGTAGTTGACGATTATCTACTTGGACCTGTGGAATTACCTGCTCGTTTAAATGGTGCTGATTACTTACATTTCCTGCAAAATATTTTACCTGATTTGTTAGATGAGGTTCGTTTAAATATTCGGCAAAACTTATGGTTTCTACAGGACGGCTGTCCGGCCCACTTTAGCAGGAATGTACGAGACTTTCTAGATAATAACTACGAAGACCATTGGATTGGAAGAGGCGGTCCAGTTGCTTGACCAGCAAGGTCGCCGGATTTGAATCCTTGCGATTATTGTGTTTGGGGATACATAAAAGCATTTGTTTATTCCGTTCCGATACAAAATCGCGCACAACTCTGGCTAAGGATACAAGATGCTTGCAACGAATTTAGAAATAACTTTGGAATTTTTGCAAGAATTCGGCGTTCTCTAAGCAAAAGGGTAAACTTATGCATAGAGACTAATGGTCATCACATCGAGCAACTTTTGTAACAATCTACCTTTGATACTTGTTCTTTTTTTGTTAGTTTCGTTCCATTGTAATAAATAATTTGTTTTTAATTTATTAAATTAATTTTCATCCATGCCTTGATAGTCCAAGCCAACTTCGTCGCTAAAAATAAGTAGGTACATAATAAATTGAACTTTAATGAAGAAAAAACGAAAAATTTACAAATCGATTTGTCTAGAAAACGGTGTATCCTACCGACTTAAAGTAAGAGTACATTTTAGTACTGGAATACCTGAAAATTTAATAATCTAGTGTCACAAATGCTTAAAAGTTAAAGACAAAAAAGTTATGCCTTAAAATAACCGTTGACCTACCCAAAACGGACGCCTATGACCGGTACTAGAAATTCGCAATTGATGGAATCGATTCATCGCTGGAGGATAAATAAGCATACCAGTTTTTGTTTTTCTAAATAGAAGCGTTCTGGAGGAATTTAAAAAAAAATAAATACAAGGCGCCATCTTCAAAGAACTCTAGCTCCCTTAGGAAGCATTTTCGGACTAGGTGAATTTGGGTTTAATTGTCTTAAAATTATCAGAGGAATCTCCGGTCTTCGTTTGTCAGGAGAGTTTCTGGACATCCTGTATATATATATATATATATATATATATATATATATATATAATATCTTCGCGACCTTGGCATGATAAGGCAAACCCAACAAGTCGGCGACCAAAGGTCTGGTTCACTACCCCAAAATGTTGCTATAATCATACTTATCTTTCTTCTATATTATGGAACAGAATATTTAAACTCAAAAAAACATATCTAAGAATGGCGCACCACTGAATAAAGTAGATATAATTGAGGTCTGGCTTTTGGGTATTGAACCAAAATGTTTATATACAAATCCGTCAATATGTCCGAAAACCTTCGCTTTAGATAGAGAAATAGACAACATACTACCTAATAATAATTATTCTGATAATAAATACATGCAGTTAGAAACCGTGAAGGCTTTCAACGAACAAAACATATCAAACCAGACATCAGTATTACTAGAAACAAAAAATTATGACTCTAATGATTTTACTACACCACCATCACTACCAGTGACCAAAACACCAACCTGTAATTTAAACACTAAATCATTGAACGACAATACTATTAAAGAATATAAAATATCCGAAGAAATGAAAATTCATATTGGTGCTCGAAACAATAACGAATGTTTTAATTCAACAAGTTATGTAAGCGATACCTACAACTCTCAAGAGAGACTTGAATACGATGATGATTCTACAGGAGATCCAGATTATCATCCCAGTTCGCTCGAATTTTCACGATCTGGAAATTTAAGCGTGAGTTCATGACATATAACTCGAAATTAACTTTACTTTGAATATTTTACTGTTTCTTACTTTTACGTTTTGTTCATTCCAGTTCTACTCAAAATCACATAATGATGACTTGCGTTCGAAAAGTTCCGAAATAGCCGTTGTTCCACATATAGCCTGGAATCCAGAAACTAAATTACCTCAAAATTCAGAGGTACCTACGTTTATTTTCTCGTATAATTATTTTTGAGTTAAGATTGTTACCAATTGATTTGAGGCGATAATCGAGTAACCGTATCAAAATGTAAAGTGCTCGAGAAAAAAGCAATAAGTTTTGGTGAACATAAATAAACTTACTCTGCTTAAATTTGCATCACGAATTATATTATGGACGATTATTCGACGACATTATGATTTATATGGATTACTATAAAAAGTCGTTCTTAAGTTCAATTTATTCACTCTAGGTTCACTTTATTCCCTACAGGTTAAAGTTGTTCGTTTCAAGGCCAATTTATTCATTGATGAATGCGATTAGTCAATCTCTTTTACGTGATTGGTTGTATTTACTATGACTGACATAATCTTTAAGAAATGGTAAAATATAGCAAACGCCAATTAAGTTGGCGCGAGGAGGGGTAAGTTCGCGCAGGATTAGAAGTAGTGGGGAGATTTATATTTGGTTTTACATCAAATGTCAGATAATTCTAACCTCTGAGCGTATATCACTTTATGATCCCCTAGCAAATACATTATGTTCCGTCAAACGTCAATGACAAATGCATTCTGACAATTACTTGAGTAGTGGGGGTAGACGTTTTTAAAAACGTTTTCTGCGCACCCCCTCCTCGCGCCAACTTAATTGGCGTTTGCTATACCTTATTTCGATTTTCTTAAATAAAATTAAATGTCATAAAATTTGATATTTTAACATTTATACTTAGTGAAGAATATTATCAAAGTAAGTTATTCGTAAACTTCTTTGAAAATAAATGTTATAAATATATGTGCGTTAAATAGTTTGGCCAAGTAAGGCAAGAATTTTTAAAATTATATGTAAAACTCGTAATATTCCTTTCTTTTAAGAATTCTGCCAATGTAAATTCCCAAAATATTCTCATGGTTGTGGATATAGTAGAAAAGGAAACATGTTCCAGATTAGAAGTTGAGGTAAATAACGATTTTATTTAATCTTATATCATTCGCGATTATCTATACGAAATACTGCACTTTTAACAGTTTACAGTAAGAATTTAGAATATAAAAACACACAATGTTGTATTAGATTTACACTTTATTTAATAATAATAATAATAACTATATAACAGCTGTTTCACCGTACAACGGTTTCTTCGGATATAGCAAGCGGTACTATAAAACATTTTACTTAAACGTAAATATTTTTTTATTTTATTACTTAATGGTATTCTCAGAAATTGGAAACCGAAATATTTTTACCCGCCTCTTTTAGTAGGGATACAAATAGATAACATAAATTATATAAGTGACACATATCTAACAAAATATTTCAATCACAAATAGGAAATAAATTCAACAGAGGGGAGGAATTAAGCTCTGTTTTGTCATTTAATAATTTATTTGAAAATTTTTGTTTATTAATTTTATTTTTTATTTTAATTAAAAATTTTCAAATAAATTATTAAATGACAAAACAGAGCTTAATTCCTCCCCTCTGTTGAATTTATTTCCTATTTGTGATTGAAATATTTTGTTAGATATGTGTCACTTATATAATTTATGTTATCTATTTGTATCCCTACTAAAAGAGGCGGGTAAAAATATTTCGGTTTCCAATTTCTGAGAATACCATTAAGTAATAAAATAAAAAAATATTTACGTTTAAGTAAAATGTTTTATAGTACCGCTTGCTATATCCGAAGAAACCGTTGTACGGTGAAACAGCTGTTATATAGTTATTATTATTATTATTAAATAAAGTGTAAATCTAATACAACATTGTGTGTTTTTATCGTTTGATATGGATTTACATCAAGTAAAGGCAGAATCGATTCAATTTAGAATATCCTCAAATTTGTATTTTATTCTAAATAATCGAAATCATACAAAAAAGTATTTGTTATTAGGTCGATAATCGAATCAACTTAAGAAATTAAGCGTAATTATATATGAAATGAAATGGAATCTATTATTGTTGTTTTACTTTCCTGGATTTTCAAAAAGGTCTGATGAGGAGCAATGCAAAAAATATAATGAAATGCTTTTTGCATAGCTCTTTCAGTTTCTTATTTTTATCTGACTAATTATATCAATTACTCAACATAATTTTCAAAAAAATTCTACGAATATGAAAAAGGACACAAATATGTAATAATTTCATTATCTTTAATTTTCCAGGAATTGGTGTAAACAGTTGTAAGAAAAAATTATACTGACCGGAGAGATTCTTGCATATTTTGTGAAAAGGATGTTTCTCATTTTGCAAGACATATGATTAAGTGGCATGAACAGGAACTTGAAGTACAACGAATTCTTTCTTTTAACAAAAATTAAATACAAAGACGACAGGCACTAGGAGCTTTAAGAAAACAGGGAAATTTTCTGAGAAATAGGGGAGAAACAAAATTGAGACCCGTTAAGAGACTTCAAGAAAAACAAAAATTTACATCTCCAGAGGGTTTCCTTCCGTGTAAATATTGTTTAAGTTTTTATAAAAAAAAGAGTCTATTTCGACATACCAAAAGATGCCCATCCAATTATGATAGAGAGATCACCAATAAAAGACAAACTTCCCAAAGCGATGGGCAAACAGCATTACTTTTTCATTCTATCTATAAACATGATGAGTTACTTAAATCTGAAATATTCCCGAGAATGCATGCTGACGATATAGGCCTTATTGCCAAAAAAGATCCATTAATATGTAAATACCCATATTCTTACATAAAAGGACGACGTAGTAAAGGAAACCTCGATGTAGTGAGACAAAATATGAGAAGACTGGCAAAACTTTTACAGTTTGCGCGAAAGGATAACTGTGAAATCAAACAGCTAGTAGATATTCTTCGTCCATGTCATTTTCAGATAATTGTGTCTGGAGTTAGTAAAATGGCGCAATATAATCTAGAATAAATTTTGGTACTCTTATAAAAAAGTGCTGCGACTTAGTGTATATTGATTTATTGCAAATAAAAAATACCAATGATACAAGAAAAGATCTGAAGTTATTAAAAACACTTATAGAGCCCCAATGGGCAGACGAAATTTCGGCACAAGCAGGAACTAACTTAAATCAAAATAAATGGAATAAAGAGGAACTGTTACCTCTTACATCTGACCTGAAAAAACGTATTCGTTTTTACAAAAAACATCAGACGAAGCATTCAAAACTTTGAGTGCTGATACAAATAACTTATTCGCTTACAATTCTCTAAAAGAGGTGTTATACGTGCAGATTATTCTTCTCAATAGAAGATGACCAGCGGAAGTTGCTCAATTAAAAATCCAAACATTTAAGTCTGTTAACAAGTGGCAAAGGCTTTATTGATGGAACCAAAATAGTTCATAAGTTTGTCCATAAGTGTAAATTGGAAGAACCTAGCAGTATAACAGCTACAAGACTCCGAAAACACTTGGCCACAATTACACAACTTCTGCAATTTTCAAATAATGATATGGAACAGTTAAGTAAATTTATGGGTCATACACTTAAAACGCATTACAGCGTTTATCGTATGTCTGATAAAATATATCAGACAGCAAAAGTCTCCAAACTCTTGCTTTTAATGATGGAGGGCGGCGCTGAAAAGTTTAAAGGAAAAACATTAGACGAAATTAATATTGACTTAAATCCTATTTACGACAATGATAATTTAATTAAAACCTTAGATATTCCCCCAGTTAATGCAAACGATATCACACAAATATCCACAAGCACTGAGATACTTAAACGTAATAAAACTGTATTAGATAAAAGACAAACATGGACAAAGGCACAGAAGAAAATAATAGCAGAATATTTTTCACAACATATTAAAGAAAAGAAATCTCCTAAACAGAATGATGTTAAAGAATTTGTAAATCTTTACCCAGATTTATTTGAAGACAAAAAATGGACTTCAATTAAAGCGATAGTTTATAATATGTAAATTTAAGCTATTGTTGAATAATTAATAAAAAATATTTAAATGTAAATGTTTGTAAACAGGAAATAAAGCTATTATACTTAAATAACACACCTTATATTTTCACAAACAATAGTATATTAACTATATGGGTAACCCTCTATCACCATTCCTAGCGAATTTATTTCTGAACAACTTTGAAAACAAAGTCAAAACCATGTGCAATTTTTTTCCCAAATTTTGGGCAAGATACGTGGATGATGTTCTGGCAGTGATACCCGATTCTTTCGATACAGTTTCGTTTTTAAATATATTAAATACCCAATATCCATCAATCAAGTTTACGTATGAGTTGGCAGTTGGATAAAGACAAATCTTTACCCTTCTTAGATTTAAAAATTACTATTTTAGACAGGAAGTTTGAATTTGACATTTACAGAAAAGAAACACATACTGAAAATTACATACTTAAACAATCAGATACGTTTAACAAATATAATGAAGGTAGTTTTTATTTTTTAATTAATAGATTATTATCAATTCCTCTATCACCAGTGAATTTTAAGAAAGAACTAGACCACATAACTAAAGTAGCAGAATCTAACGGATACGATAAACAATTGGTGGAAAAAATCAAAAACAAACTAGAACAGAAGACGCTAAAAACTCTTAAAATCAGATTAACTCCATATGCACAGAGTAATACCAAAAAATATTACAAAATTACTTTTCACAAAAGTTGGCAGAATAACGTAACAAAATTGTTTAAAAAATATAATCTAACTCCTGCATTTTCCAACACTCACAAGTTACAGCAATACCTTCAAACTAAGTTGTGATGTGCCTTAGTGGCTGGCAGGGCCTTAAGTGGTTGGCAGGGTCGCCATGTAATGTAACCGGGTCCTGTGACGGCTACATGGTTACGTCGATAAGATGATGCACATAAGCATCGGAATAAAACTCAGGTAAAGTTGGTATAACGAAGTATAATGAGTTAATACATCACAAACTTAACAATTATTTACAAGTATGGCAACGAGTAGTATCGTAGTCAAATGAGAGTTCTTACTGGTTCTCCGACTATGATTGATTTGTATTCCTTAGTAGAATATCTTATATACCATTAGAATGCCCTCGTTTGACTACGTCCTCGTTTATGTGTAAACAGATGTGCAAGCGTGTAACCTTTAGTCAATGATGCTTGCGTTTACCTAAATAGGTAGACCGACTAATACAATGTAAAATGAGATCGGGGCCTCGCTTTGACTGAACTAAAACTACAAACATCACTTAACTAGGTTATTACACCTGCCATCCTGCGAAAAAGAAAAAAAACAAAGGATTTATTTGCTTTTTTTTCTTTCCTTAGCATTTAGGTATTGGAGTTCCTATATCTACCTATTATTCTTTATTTACTATCTACCTTAAGTTATTACATTTACTTATTTTCTAACATTTCCGATATTTCGGCATTTATAGTGTCTATTAAACGTTTGGTAACATTATTTAACTTTATTAACAAAAAAAAATTTAAATTTTAACTGGGCCGTTGTACGCTGTCTCAAGTTTGTTTGTTTAAATTCTATCTCCATAACATGTATTCGTATATATATGTAATAGTTGACTTACCTCGTATTTGCAATTCTTGGCTTTAATTTTAATTTTTCGCACTCGATTCTTGTTTTTAATTATTTTTGTTCGCTTGACTGTTTGTCTTTAATTCTTTGTGCTTGCTTGTCTGTCTTCAATTTTGTACGCTCCCTTTCTTCATATCTATTTAAAAATAATTCAACTCTCTCTCTTGCTCTATGGCAAAAATTATTAATTTTAGGAAATCACTCATTTGTGTATTTTCCTGGACAACACATATTTCGTGTATGTCATGTTCCGCGCAGAACTGTTCTGTGAAGTAATTATGAACAACAGTAAGGGTGCTCGTACAGCGGAAATTCCCTTATCCTGTAATGTCCTTATCTTCAATACAGAAAACTAGAGACCAGTTAACAAAACACACTTTTGTTAAACTGTATTCTCTTAAAAAAATTATGAGAGTGTTTTCGTCGTGTTGGACCATTTCCTCGAAGCGCATGCTTGCTTCCTTACGACTTAGGGGCGAATTGAAGTTTTTTGCCTTTCTCCTCACTTGAAATTCTTTGATTCGACTGGTTTTCGTTTTCGACAGTTCCATAACCCTAAGATGATCAGTCCTGGAGTAGGTGGAAACTGTACCTGTTGTCGGTTTCGTAATGGTACAATCGATAGGTCTCTGTCGTCTATTGGCACCTTGACGTGATAAGGATGCTATCGGTCGTCCCGTTACTAACCTTTACATCATTGGAATCAACTTCTGTTCGTGGTAAGGCGTTTGTGACACCAAATTTTGGAATTCTTGTAAATAAAATTAATATACTCTTCCTCGTATATTAATGTGAATTCTCTGCGAAATATACGAATGCGTTTACACATACTTTCTTCAATGTCACGTTGTTGTGTGGCGCTTATTAAAAAATAAAGCGTATGCATTTTTTTTGCATGTATGCAATTGTTTACAAATAAACAACGTCGTGCATTTTATACGCACTTGACCTTGTCGATTTCTAAATTGATTTCGTACGTATTCTCCGATGGTTATTGATTCAATTTAGTTTAAATATACATGTTATTGTTTACATATTCGCTTTAATAAACAACTTTTAAATAATACATGATGTCGTGGATTTTTCCCCGTAGAAAGAAAATAAAGAAACCATAAAAGACAATATATTTATGTACATTTTATTACAGAGAGATAATTATAAAATTTTGATAGTTTATGTAACAATTTATTATAATGTGAATTTTTGTCCACAACTGTAGAATGTACGGGCCTTTGGGATGTTTGGAGTTCGCGCCAATGTGGAAGTTATAATAATATAAATATATATTGTCGCTGTTTTGATTTATATTTATGTTAGGTGGGGCTATTGAAGCTGTTTCAAGGATACTGATATTAGAGATTTAATAGTTGTTGTACAGATAGGTCGTGTTTATTTGTAATTGAATAAAACTTAATTTTATTCAATTTAAATTCAGGATAATTACGGTGTGTGTTTTTTTGAGAGTGTTTTGATGTGTTAAATTTATTTTCGTTTCATTACGAGTTTGAAAACTTGTAATTTATTTAATTTAATAGGCCTATCTGAGGAGAAAAAAATCTCTCGTTTTAGTGTATTGGATACATTAATTAATGTATGTATATTTTTCTTAATATAAATTAAATGTTTATTAGAGCTCTATAATTCTGTAATTTTAGATTTGTAAAATTTTTGTAATCAGAGAAAATATCAAGAAAACTTATCAGACTGTTTTTTTTGAGTATAGTTTTTGTTCATATAAGTTATTGTAATACGTTAGAAGACGGGAAAACTTATTTGTTACATGCCTGTGTTTGCGCATGATCAATTTTGGTTGCGTGCGAAAATAGAGAAAGTTCTATTTCATTGTTTCACAATTTTATTAATTCTGTTGATCTAATTTTATTATTCTTTTTTGATTTCACCAATAAATTTCCCATCAGGAATTTTTACATTTTCAATCATATCACTTAGGTAATATTATATCTTTGGTAATTAAAACAAAAAACATTTTTACTAATAAAATATATTTATAAATTTGTTATTTTTTTAAAGTACATCTATAAAATCTTTAAAAAGAATATTTGTTATTTTCATTTCCTTTACCATCTCATCCATTTTATTGGAAATATTTTCCATGGCAGCGGTTTGTCTTTCAGCATTGGACACGAAATCTGCTGCGAGTTTCTGATTGTCACGAACTGAATTTTTTCTTTTACGTCCTCTAGCTGCAAAAATAAAAAAGTAACATTTCTGGTGCACATAATTATATATACATACATGGTGTTGAGAAATTCTCATTCGTATCATCAGTTGGTAATGTCTGAAATTTAAAAGTTATTTTAAGTGTGCTGAATTATAGACAGTGTATATAAGTGCTTACCTCATTTAGATTTAAATAATTATGGTCATCAAATATATGTATGGGCTGCATAGTTGAAGCACATGGCACAGGTTCCAGACTTTGCAATAATTTACTCCCTATCGCACTGGCTATTGGGCCTGAAGACGAAGCACTGCTGCAGGTAGATGGTCCTGGTTCGGCACTATCAAGTACACTACCATCTATGTCATCTAAGCCATGAATGGCCTCAGTAACGCGCCAAGTATCTTCGGCGCCGTCATGCGAAATACTGATAGGCGCCTTATGTATTGAGGCAAAATTACCAGCCACTCTCCCACAGTTCAACATTGAAATTTATGACGAACTCTTTAGACTTGTTAGTACTTTGTTTGTAAACTTTCCAAAAATGTTTTTAATATTTTTAAAATTTAACTTATCACAAGTGGCCGTAGGCGCCTTTAAGACCTTGGCGCCGTTGTGCGCTGCACGACCTTGCCCATATGGACGGCGTGTCACTGAATGGCCTCCTCTGACAGAAAGTTTATAACTCTCAGTTCAAATTCTGTTAATTTGATAGTTGTCTCTGGACCACCACCTGTTTGTGACTTGCTTTTTTTAATATCACCAGCTTTCTTCTTTACTTTATTTTTCAAGTCAACCCATACCTGAAATTTTAATTTAGTTTTCATGCAGAGAATATTACTTTTTATACACACACGTTGCCATTTCTCCACACTTTTGGTAGGGCCACTACAATTGTTCAACTGTGTAGCTAAAACTTCCCATAAATTGCTTCTTAACTTCTTTCCCTCAACCCCAATTAATTTTCCTTTACCAAAATCAATATGGTCCTCCATGAACGACAGCAGTACTTCCTTTTGTTCATTTGTTATTTTTGTTTCCATTTTTACTTCACCATAGATCTAATAACAGTAATAGTATTTTATACAAAATCTTCTTTTTTTTAATAATATTACCTTAATTATTTGGAAATCAGAGAAACACCCTTCTAAATTAGGAAGTATTTACTTGAATGTAACCTGGAAACTTTTATATTTATATTTTAGGACAAATTCACTCACTTATGATTAAATACCGGCTATAATAATATTTTAGAAAGTTATATCCTCAACAGCAATCAATTTCAGAGTCCAAAACGATAAACAGAAACTATAATATAACCAAATATAACTTTAAACGCTTTTAAACACAAGCTGCAATGATCAAACGTCAAACACGAAATGAGGAAATCGATTAATCGGCAATACAAACCGGTTATTGGATGTTACTTTTTATCCAAACTACCAACTAGCATCTATAACTTTAACTGCATTGCCATCGTTTCCCCGATATATCACTAGTATCGAAATTATTAAAATAACCACATTTCGACTCTCTCTGACGTCATAAAATTTCGACCGATTTTGTGCGAAATGAATAGACCACGCAAGCGTGACGTCAAATAGCCATTTTCTGTACGGTAGGTCAGGATCTGCGTTCCAAACAAATTTAAAGCGTCATTTGAAACGTATAGACACTCTTGGTAAAACGATTTTTAATTAATCTTCCTATATTAATATCATTTATTACTTGGTAAGTATGTAAGCAAAATATCAATATATATATTACAGTTATTAAAAACAAAATATTTGGCAATGGTGTTTTTTAATTGCAGATAAATATTAGCAATGACTGCAAAAAAGCTTTTTCTACCTCGATAATTCTGCCTTTTCTGTAGGAAAAGTAAAAATAGTGCATCCCTTTTTTTCACTTAATGCTTGCAAGTAGGAGCAAAACACATCACCATTATGTATATCTATCTAACCTCACTTTTGTACTTTAGTTACTCAAGTATAACCGTGCTTTAAAACAATTAATATTATTATTATCAGTTTTAAACAACGTCGTTCATACCTACATGCAATAACAATTAAAATTCACTTATAAATAACAACTTTTCACTTCAAATTTGCAACGCGTTCCAAATACAATACAAAATACCCTATGAAAAAAATTTAAATGCCGTTTGTTTGGAACGCGATCCCTGACCTTCCGCAAAAATGACGACAGCACTTGCGTGGTCTATTAGAATAAGGCCCATGGTGTTTAACGACGTACCTTTTGAAATTTTAAACATAAATGACTCCACCAATCAAAACGCTTTGCTAGCTGCTTGCATCGACAGCAGGCACAAAATTTTTATGCTTGCAAATATGGCCGCCGCTAGCAATCATGTTTTGAATTATAAACAACCGGTCACCATGGTGATTGCAAGCAGCTTGCTAGCAGCTACCTAGCAAGTACGTCTAGTGACCGCGAAGACATTATGTTCCGTCAAACGTCAATGACAAATGTATTCTGACAATTAGGCCGCGGTCACTAGACGTACTTGCTAGGTAGCTGCTAGCAAGCTGCTTGCAATCACCTTGGTGACCGGTTGTCTATAATTCAAAACATGATTGCTGCGGCGGCCATATTTGCAAGCGTAAAAATTTTGTGCTTGCTGTCGATGCAAGCAGCTAGCAAAGCGTTTTGATTGGTTTAAAATTTTAAAAGTTACGTCGTTAAGGTGGCGCTTAAAGTAGTGGGGACTTTCAACAAACAAAATAGGTACGATGCCTCTGCATTGTGCTGGTATCTATGTTTGAAAAGTAGCATCAGGCAAATGGTAGCTCCAAATCAAGTACTTGGTGAATGGGTTGCCTATTGTGTAACATTAACCAAATGTAGAATTTAAATATATTATTTGCGATCCGATGTTTACTGTAGTATTTACACGATACTTCAACAGGAAAGCGTTGCGTCAGCTGCGTGCTTGTTTTGTAACTTGTGTCTTTGGTGTTACCTGAATCTCTTGCGTAGAATAGTTATTGTATATTTATATATTTTTTTTTTGTATTTTGTATTTGTTATTATTTTTTTGTGTTTTGTTGTTTATTTTAGATATTGTGGTGATAGTGTTTAATTTTGCATGTTTGTATGGTGAGTAATTTGAGTATTGCAATATCCACATGGTTTTATTTTTTGTTGTAGTGTAGTTGTTTGACTTATCACACGTGTACGTTTGGTTCGATTTGTGTGGTACAAAAGAAGCCCATTTCACGGTGATAGACACTGTCTATAGTGAGTACAGTAGATCATACATCTGTAATTAGCAATATTTCTATTATTTTTGGTAGAACTTAACTACGTCTGCATTGGATTCATAGTTATAGACACTTTTTATAATGAGTAAAAAAGATAAATGTAACAGTTTTGCAATTATTGCATGCATTTGTTTAGGATTTTAAGTTTCCAATTTGCTGCTTTTACCACAATGTGTATTAAATTAATACTGTACAATTAATTCTGTACAAACATTTTCTCTATGTTATTTTTTCTACGAATCATCATTTCAGAGATATCGCAATTTCAAACATCGAAAATACTCATATTTACTCTTATGCGACTTGTAATGCTTCATCGACTGTTCCGCATTAGTAAAATATGAAAGTATTGATATCATTAAAATATAATATTTATTATTATTTCGTATAGTTTTTAAAATGCTTATAATACAAAGAAATATAATATTCCGAATATTTTCAGATTTCCACACCACCTCTGAGGTAGTGGACTTAGCGCTTTTTTTTTTTACCTGGTTTCCCCAGTAGGCATACTCCACCGTCAATCTTGAAAAAAATTTAATTAGACAGTGCAAATATTAAATGAAAATTCAAACTATTGCATTGAATTGAAAAAATTGAACTATTGCGAATGATTATAATGAAATTAATAATTGTATATTTATGGAAATTGTAATCTTATTGAGAATCTTCAAGTGCTACTTCTATTATAATGTCTTCGTCGCTTCCTTCTTCTTCTTCCTGTATCTCTATAGATTCTTCTAAGAGAAGAGACTCACTGAAATGCTATTTTGACTGGGCTATATCTGATTTGTAACAATTATTAAATGTCAACTGTTGTCTGTCCAAAATCAATCTATCTCAGACATGACTTCATATTTTAAAGGACTGCTTTGACTGCGAATGTTTCTGAACACCAGTTATATCTTTTTCCACATGACAGCCATGTAGTAGGAAGGAGTTTTTTTTTTTTTATTTGAATATATATGTAGGTTTGTTTAATCCGTTGTCTAGGGTTGGTTGATTAATTAGTCCTGAACACTTCTTATATCATTTATTTTGTCAATAACAAGTATTTAACTAATTCATTATATGTAAATGGGATTTAAGTAAAACACTTATACTAATTTCCAGTATATATTACACTTTATTATATATTAATAAATGGATGACATGTTTCGCTACGATGTAGCTTCTTCGGATCTTATATTACTACTGAACACGCTCTTCACAAATGTATGGCTTTTTTCTAAACTATTTCAATGGGTTGCACTTGTCTACATTAGAATCGTCTCTTACCGATATATCGTCTAAAATTACTGTTATTTAAATATTTAATGAAACCAGTTTAAAAGTGGGGAATTATTAAGGTCTAATTGGTCATTTAACAATATATCTGCATATTTAAGTTTATTTATTTCTAAGGATTCCAGTAAATTTAACTTTAATCCTTTTTGTTGTGACTGTAAAATTTCGAAATCTTTATTGAAACTATGATTATTTTCCAACAAATGAATTGCATAATTGGAATCTGTCTTTTTGTTAATAAAACTTTTAAAATGTTCCTGTATTCTTTTCTCAAAGCTCCTACCAGTTTGGCCTATGTATGTTTTAGGGCACTCTTTACATATTAGTTTGTATACTCCGGATTTATTACTTTTGCTTGTCTTGGATTTATTATTTTTTATGAATTTCCCCAAACAATTATTAGTTTTATAAGCTACCTTTATATCTGTTTTTCGTAAAATTTTTCCTATTTTTTCACTTATCGGTCCTATGTATGTTAATAATTTATAATTGCTTGGTTTATCTTTTATTATTGGGTACACATTTTCTATTGCTTTCCTATATTTCTTTTTTCTTAAAATTGTATCTACTATATTTGGGTTATATCCATTATTTTGCGCTATTTGTTTAATGATATTTAATTCTTTAAAGAAGTTTTCATTATTTAAAGGTACTGATATTAATCTGTGTATCATACAATGGAATGATGCTAGTTTTTGACTTACCGGGTGACAGGAACTATTGTGAATGATAACATCTGTGTGTGAGGGTTTGTGATATATTGAAAAGACATGTTTATTATTTTGTCTAGAAATTGTAAGGTCCAAGAAGTTTATACTTTGATCTGATTCTTGTTCTATGGTGAAATTAATGTTTTGGTGTAGATTATTTATGTGTTCAAAAAAATCGTTTAATTGTCTATCTGTGCCTCTGAAACAAGCTAATACGTCATCTACATATCTGTGCCAGTATATAAAATATTTAAAATTGGGATGTTCTTTAATTTGACTTTCTAAATTATCCATAAAAATCCCTGATAATAGCGGACTCAATGGGTTGCCCATTATTAGGCCATCATTACATGAATATATCTTACTGTCAAATTCAAAATAGTTTTGATCTAAACAGATAGTTTTAAGAGAACTTATGATATCTAATTTTTTAAATATATTAACATTTTGAATTGTTAACAAATTCTCCACCAAATTAATGGTGTCTTTTATCGGGATACTAGGGAATAAATTAGTAATGTCGAATGATATTAGCTTGGCATTGTCTGTAAGTTTAATATCTTTTATTTTGTTAAGTAGCTCTAATGAATTTTCAATTGTAAATTTCGGTGAAAATTTAGTATTTTCTCTAATATGTTCTAAAATTCTTTCAATGGAGACTGTGGTTAAATAATAATTTAAAAAAGGTATATAACCCCTTACCACAATTATTAGTCGTATCCTAAATACGTATTTCGACAACTAAGTTGTCATCATCAGTAGGTAAAAACTACTAATTAAAGTCACACGGGGCACAATAAAGTAAGATGAACGCTTCCGCACAACTACTATACACTGCAACCCTGTAAAGACTGGGTTTTTACAGTCTTTACAGGGTTGCAGTGTATAGTAGTTGTGCGGAAGCGTTCATCTTACTTTATTGTGCCCCGTGTGACTTTAATTAGTAGTTTTTACCTACTGATGATGACAACTTAGTTGTCGAAATACGTATTTAGGATACGACTAATAATTGTGGTAAGGGGTTATATACCTTTTTTAAATTAATATGTTCTAAGATTTTTTTGGATAATTTATATGAAGGAGCTGTGACAAACGACACGACTGGTCTGATAGGATTATCTTTTTTATGAAGTTTGATTAATGAATATAATTTTGGAGCTTGTGGATTCATATTGATAAGTTTACCTTCCTCCTTATCATTAAATAAACTTTTACAATTCTGTATGCACTTCTTAACTGAAGATTGAAATTTCACTGTGGGATCTGATTTTAACAATTTATATTTTGATGGGTCTAAAAATTGCATAGTTTTATTAATATAATCGTTTTTGCTAAATGCTATAACTGTATTTCCTTTATCTGCTTTTGTGAAAATAATATTATTGCTGTTTGATTTGTTTATTATTGATTTTAATGTAAACATTTCATGATTTGGACTCGAATTTACGGAAGATTCAGCTTTTAAAAAATTTGATACTACATATTTTTTATCTGTGTTATGCAATGTATTTTTTAATGCAATTTCTGTATCTATTGCTATATTGTCTAATTCTGAGGCTGATTGTTTCGGCTGTAAATTATATTTGAAACCTTTTTCCAATAAACGTTTTTCTTTGTTAGAAAACTCTACTGAGGTTAAATTTTTAAATTTGTCTGAGAATTGATGATTTGAAAAATGACTTATGTTTTTGCTCACATTTCTTTTTTTATTATTAGTAATCAAATATTCTAGTTTATGTTTTTGTTTAATGTATTTTTTGTTAATTATTGAGTTTACTTTTTCTCTAGTATTACTATCTAACATAATAAATTCTACATAATTTAATTTATATAACAATTCTGTATGAAAAACCTTTAAATATATGTGTAAATTTCCTCTCTTCTTGAATTGTGTTTTCTTGTCTTCGGTAAGCCATTTTTCAAGTCCCTTCTTGTGACCTAAATATGCCGGTCTACTGCTATTGTTCGTTTTTAGTTTCATGTAATTCGGGAACACACCCTTCTTAGAACACAGGTCAAAAAACCATAGATTCTGAGAACACTTTGCACATTTGAGTAGTAATTTAAAATACAATGGGGCCAGGAAACTTATAGAAGCTTCTTTAATAAATTTAATTGAATCGGCCGATACTTGCTGGAAATCCATTATATGTAAATGGGATTTAAGTAAAACACGTATACTAATTTCCAGTATATATTACACTTTATTATATATTAATAAAAAAATTAATAAAAGCAGATAAAGGAAATACAGTTTTTTACAAATTTTTTAAAAGCTGAATCTTCCGTAAATTCGAGTCCAAATCATGAAATGTTTACATTAAAATCAATAATAAACAAATCAAACAGCAATAATATTATTTTCACAAAAGCAGATAAAGGAAATACAGTTATAGCATTTAGCAAAAACGATTATATTAATAAAACTATGCAATTTTTAGACCCATCAAAATATAAATTGTTAAAATCAGATCCCACAGTGAAATTTCAATCTTCAGTTAAGAAGTGCATACAGAATTGTAAAAGTTTATTTAATGATAAGGAGGAAGGTAAACTTATCAATATGAATCCACAAGCTCCAAAATTATATTCATTAATCAAACTTCATAAAAAAGATAATCCTATCAGACCAGTCGTGTCGTTTGTCACAGCTCCTTCATATAAATTATCCAAAAAAATCTTAGAACATATTAGAGAAAATACTAAATTTTCACCGAAATTTACAATTGAAAATTCATTAGAGCTACTTAACAAAATAAAAGATATTAAACTTACAGACAATGCCAAGCTAATATCATTCGACATTACTAATTTATTCCCTAGTATCCCGATAAAAGACACCATTAATTTGGTGGAGAATTTGTTAACAATTCAAAATGTTAATATATTTAAAAAATTAGATATCATAAGTTCTCTTAAAACTATCTGTTTAGATCAAAACTATTTTGAATTTGACAGTAAGATATATTCATGTAATGATGGCCTAATAATGGGCAACCCATTGAGTCCGCTATTATCAGGGATTTTTATGGATAATTTAGAAAGTCAAATTAAAGAACATCCCAATTTTAAATATTTTATATACTGGCACAGATATGTAGATGACGTATTAGCTTGTTTCAGAGGCACAGATAGACAATTAAACGAATTTTTTGAACAACAGAGCATTAGGCACAGTAACATGTGAAAGTTCCCAGTCTCACGAAGAAATTATTGATCCATGGGACCCAAGCAATGAGTATGAAAGGTATTACATTTCATTACAGCATATTTGTAATAGTTTGTAACATACATAAAAATAACTATTACTTTAGTATACATATACTTTGTAGCATAATGGATCATAAACTGGAAGAGGCCATAGATAAATCTGAAGAGCCTGTTGCTGCTATAACAGGAAATAGGATTGTTAACATTGGTTTTTTGCTGCAAAATGTATTACAAGTGCAATATGATCATGCCAAAAAATGTACTTTTGGGCGCCTTGCTGTTCACAACGAGAAACGCTTTGGTTTGTTTTCGATTTTTACTTTGAAATGTACATTTTGCAATAAGCTCTTTGGAGTTACCAGTGAGGAATCCGTCGATCCAGCTAATAATACCTTAGTTGCAATGGTTAATGTTTCGTATGTGTGGGGTACATTAGCAAATGGAAGTACTTTCACTCAAACAAATGATGTCGTGAGTGCTTTAGATATACCCTGTATGGCATATCCTACATTTCGGACAATAGAGAATGCACTTGGCGATCACTGGAAAGAAAGTTTGTGGAAATCTATGAAGAAGGCGGGAGATGAAGAAAGAAACCTAGCTATTGAAAATAAACAAGTGTGTGATGGGACACCATGGATCTATGTCTGTTGCGATGGTGGCTGGAGTAAAAGATCTTATGGACATTCATATAATGCATTATCAGGAGCGGTAAGAGCTATTTATATTTTGTGTACGATGTTATAATTATCTTTTTTCTAGGCTGTTGTGATTGGCAAAGAAACCGGAAAAGTATTGTTTCTTGGAATTCGGAATAAATACTGTTGTATTTGCACACATGCAAAAAATAGGAATGTAGCTCCTGGCAAACATAAATGCTTTAAGAATTGGAATTCTTCATCAACAGCTATGGAAGCAGATATCATTACAGAAGCCTTTAATAGCAGCATTTCCATGCATCGGCTTAAGTATTTAAAAATGATTGCGGATGGTGACTCTAGTGTGTTCAGCAGAGTTAAACGTGATGTAAGTTATGGCGCAGAAGTGGAAAAAGTTGAATGCATCAACCATTTAATTAAAAACTATGGCAAGGCGTTATATAATGTAAAGAAGAACACAAACGTTCCATTGGCAGCGAGAAAGACACTGACAAATGAAAAAATTAAAAAACTCCAGCAAGTAGTAATGTATGTTGCTAAAATAAATGATGATCCAGAGGATTTAAAGATGGATATGGAGAATTCAGTGTACCATGTATATGGAGACCATTTGAATTGCAGCAGCCGTTACTGCAATATTATTGGCCATCTTGATGTAATTCAAAAAACGAGGCTTTTGGAATCTGAATTATTATTCTACTTAAATGGTCTGTATAATTAAATTTGTATATAAATTTTTTCTATAGGCCTTCTCCTACCAGGTGCCCTGGAACCTCTAATGACTAAAGCTCATAAACTAATAGCTTATGAAAATAATAATAAGGCCGAATCATTTATGTCATTGCTTGCCAAATATAATTGCGGAAAACGAATTAATTTAATACAAAGAAGATCTTTTGAAATCAGAAGTATATTAGCTGCATTACAATATAATATGGGTAATATCTTTTTGCCACACAGTACAAGTTATCATTTCCTTCTATTTAGGGCCACAATGGCAATCTGATGCCCTGCAAGAGCTGGTAGGTATCAGTCCTGGTCATTATTTCTTGAAAAGGTTGAAACATCATGAGAAGAGAAGAAGTAACAAACCCAAACAAGGGAGGAAGAAACAACATCTTCTTTTTAGTGGGGATGAGGAGTATGGTCCAAATGCCGCTGAAGCACTTCTAAGTGAAGAGGAATTTAAGTCTGAATACCGAAGGAGAATGAAAACATTACAGGTTTCTTGTTTTTATAAGTTTTAGCTCATCTGTAAAACTTTTATTTTACTTATAGGATATATAACATGATATAGAGAATATTTCTATAAAAAACTTAGTTTTACTAAGAATTCAGTTCGTAGGAATGATGGGAAATTTTTATTTATTTTTATTGACCGTAAGTCAAGACTACAGATTTAATCATAACGACCGCTGAGATACGGTCTTGCAATCTATAATTCTTTTACGTCTTTGGTTGGGGGTTACGGTGAAATATTTCAACTTTCCCAATGCCTTGCTCACATGTTCTTCTTCTTCTTACAAAGTATACGGAGTTATTGTGTATGCGCTTGATCTTGCTATAGTTACCCACTATTTTCTTTTATAAATAGCTCAAAAATATGTAGAAAGCTTTACAAGAAGTTTGTCTGGCATTTTTCCTTTTTATTTAGTTGCATGCTGCATCGATTGCATTATATTTACATTAATTTATAATTTTTACAAGTGCTTTGTTTAATTAGGTTACGCAAGAACAACAATGGCAACTCGCCATTGCCACCATTGGGCAATTTAATAATGATTTGTATAAGCAAGAAAGGGCTTGCCGCTTGACTGCATCTAACTTTGGGTCTGTGATTAAAAGAAAAGAAAAGACATCTTGCTCGCCATTACTAAAGAGAATGATGTATTCACATTTTACCAACACTGCGATGGAGTACGGCAGAAGGTGTGAAAGAATAGTAAGACACAGATTTGAGGAGTTGTTGCAAGTACTTGTACATGATGCTGGTTTATTTGTTGATGTTGATCATGGCTACTTGGCGGCTTCACCTGATGGTACAAATACTATTGCAAATATTATTGTGTATTATTCTAATTATCATGTTTTGAAGGGCTGATTGGTGAAGATGCTATTATTGAAATAAAGTGTGCATATAACTTGCATCTTAAAAAGCAGACAATTGATGAGGCAATAAGAACAAATAGGAATTTTTATTTGAAATTTAATGCACATGAGACACCAATTCTAAAGGAAAATCACAATTACTTTTATCAGGTAGCCGAAATTCCCATACTATAGCATTATCAGTTATAAAGTCGTTTATTATTATATTACTATGCCTATAATACTTTCACTATTTTTTAGATACAAGGGCAGCTCAATATAACTAGACGAAATTTTTGTTATTTTGTCGTTTACATAGATGATGATTTTCCCATTTTTATCCAAAAGATATATCGTAATGAACAGTTATGGAAGGAAAAAATGCTGCCCAAATTAAAGAGCTTTTACTTTGGATGCTTTTTGCCAGAACAAATTCAACACTATACAAAGACAAACATACAGTGCAAACATGGAGTTGCAAGTTTTTAGAGCAAGTTTGCAAGTTTTTAGAGTAACTTTTATACAAATATAATAGGACCAAACAATGGTGGAAATATGTATCTCGCAAAAGAACTACACAAAAGAGGAAGGACAAATATGAAGATGACAATAGGACCGCTGACCAGTCATTGCAGGCTGACGAACACATTGCTATAAACTTTTCCCCATGATTATTTTCAAAAGTTTATGAACTTTTGATTCAACTATTAATTTGTATGCAACTTTAGATTTTTTACATTTTAAAAAATTGTTAAACTTTTTGTATATTCTATTATGTATGAATTTATGTTTTGACTAGCGCAGTTCGAGGGAGCCCTTGGACCTACTGAGTAATATGATTTATAACTGTTATTATTCTTATTATTTCTTTATTGAATGCATTTAGGGTTTTGTTTAGATTGTCAGATTTTCTATATATATATTTATATTAGTTCATATATAAATGACAAAGATAGTTTTTACGTTTCAAGTAAATTTTTTGTTACGTTACATTCTGGAACGTTTTGGATTTCAGGTTTTTTTTTTAACATGTGGTATCGCGCATGTGTTAGACATTTGTTCGGTCTGACAGATTTGTCTGTTTACATTAGAGGTTGTTTATCAGGGGTGAAAGTGAAAAGCATCTTTGCAATTTATTAGATATAATTTAGTCCGCGAGTCATTAGAGGACGTTTGCATTTGCTTTGCGGTCAATACCAGCAAATTATTTTACCTCTTTGTGTAAGTTTGTTTTGCACAGTTCTTTATACTTAATACAGAATAATTTTTTTTTTTTTTTTTTTTATTAAACATTTAATTGACAATTGAGATTTTTATTTATAATAAACACTTTCGCCTATACTCTTTTACTGGCGCTGTATAAATGTAGGAGTATTACTACAGCGTTTTCCCATTGGGAAATCGGAGAATAAGTTAACCGACTGAGCATCAAAGTTGGACAGTGTTGTGGTGAATAGTGGTTCATCTTCATTCTAACCCACTATTCATAGCAACATGTACACGATCGTCCTGTCACAGTGTGTGTAGACGAAGAGGAGACTGCACTCCACAGTCTCTGCAATTGTGGTGCCTTAGCAAGGACAAGGTTTGTACTACTATTATTCAACGACTACTTCGAGAAAGTTCTAGCAATGGTAGCAGGAGATATAAATATTGCGCTGTTATCGGTCACTCGAAGTTAGATGATTCGCGATAGCGAAGCCAGTCAAATCGAAACATTTAAAATTAATGAGTTTAAGTGCTTTCTTTTGACTTTTCTTTGTATTTGTATATACTGAAGTCTGTAAATAAATCAAGTTAATTTGTCAATTATGTTGTTTCTGTAAACCTGAACTTTCTTTTTAATCCTCGAAAAACGTTACAATAATATTGCGATAATGGCTTCAGCGATTCAAGTGGCACTTATGTACATGGTACACTAAATTCTCCAATAGCAATCATTAAATCTTCTGGATCTTTGTTTATTTTTGCATATTTTGTAAACTGAGTATTGGAAAAGACGTTGTTGTGTGCTGTTTTTTAACTGTAAAACAAGTTGAACCAAAAAGGTAAATGAGATAGCAGGACGTGTTTGTACATTTATTAATTTCCTTTTCTGCCATTTTTACTTCGAAAATGTTTATATACATATGCTTCTATTGTTTACTTCTACCTGCATATATTTAATTGGGTAGTATACATACATTTGATTCCATTGTAGTCAACATTTTCTTTCTCCTTTTTGTCTACTTCATATTTTATAAGACCGGCTGTGGACATTTTATAAAAGAAAAAGGAATACATTTTTATGGAAAATAAAAGTAAAGCCACAGCATTCTTTGCTTGTATTCTATATTGCACAATGTAGAATTAAAGGATTCGGTCAGCACAAGAACGAGCTAGGTGACAATTCGGCATTGAATAACATAGTTTTTAAAAACACTTGCAGTAGACAACTTACGATACATTACATCAAAGATCATTTTTAAATTTAGGCGTTAAATTTTCCAGCGCCATCTTTTGGGAAGATGCTAAAGGTTACTTGCTTTGCTCTTTCCATAGGTTACTTACAGATTGCTTCTTTATCCCCAAAATCTTATTTCGAGGGTTTTGTAAAAATTAAGATTACTTTGGAGTTTCTGAAAACTTTATATTAATAGCCTAGGTCTTACAATTGGCCTAAGACTAATCTTCTTATTTTTTTCAAATTGTGCAAATTGTGGATGAAATTAAAAAAGGTAAAATAGCTTAGGATAATTGTGACAACAGTTGGATTGTTTTCAGTTTTGAAAACATTACTTTTTCTATTTGTATAGGTCAAAACCCATGAATTAGTATTTCTTACCGACTTCGTGCTCTCTACTTTATCATAGCGCCCCCTTAAACACCAGGAGTAGGTACGCTTAGTTTATGTTGTTCGTTCATTTCATTTTGTTTTGGCGAAAGGTTGTTTTATTTTACTATTTGTTCAGGTTTATTAAAATTTTTGTTTATTAAACGGTATTTGTAGTTGAGTCAGTCATGTCTACGCAATCTTATCTGTATGAAAATACAATGTATAATATTACTGAAAGTGAGGACATACACAAATTATTATTAGAAGGTAAAAATTTCTGTAAGAGATTTACCTAAATATTGAAATATTGTTAATAATTGCAGATGATAAATATTTTCAAAATTATTTAGTTAATAATTTAAATGCAACTGAGGTTTCCATCCCAGATGTGCCCATGGATGAGAAAAGAAATGGTAAGAATTCATGGGAAATACCGTACATATCAATAATTAAGATATAAAATTGTAGATCAATTTGGAATTTTTACTTGGACGAAAGAAAATATAAAATTACTAACAACTGCGTATTTGAAGAAGAAAAAAGAATTTAGGGATCCGCGTCGAAAAAAGGTGAATCTGTGGAGAGATATCCAGAAGGAGTTCCAACAGCATGGATATGATACCGTGATATCATAAAGTCTCTAGGACGAAGATGGCTTTGTAATATAAATTGTATGTCTGAACTTAAGTTAGGAACTATAACTCTGTTTTGTAAATTATTTTGACAGTGACATTATCTGCCATCCATTAATGTGTTGGAATTGCTGAAAGCAAGTTTGGACGTCGAGTTTGAAACATAGCACATTCGAGTAAATTCAAATATGGTTTACAATATAGTGCAAAAAGTGTACATGATTGAAGTCTATTTTCGGAGTGGAGTGCGAATGCCCAAAGATTTTTATAATTGCCTTTCCAATTGTGTTGGTGTGTTTCGTGAGACTGGTTCTGTGGGTCATAAATCACGTACTGGTAGACCAACTGTTCGTTCGGAACAAGTTATAAATGATGTTCGTCAACGTATGGTAAATGAACCCACAAAACCTTTGAAACGCCTTTCTCAAGAGATTGGACTTTCTTATGGAACATGTCAGAAAATTGTAAAGAAAAACCTACACATGCATCCGTATAAGATGCAATCACATCAGGCTATTTTGCCGGTAGACTACCCTAGACGTCGTGCGTACTGCCAGTGGTTTGCAAATAACTTAATAGAAGATGATGACCTTCTAAATTTGTCATTTTTCTCTGATGAAGCATGGTTTCATCTTTCGGGGTATGTCAATTCCAAAAATACTCGAATGTGGAGTAGTGAAAATCCTCATATTTTTATTGAATCGTTTCTCCATAATGCGAAACTTGGTGTTTGGATAGCAGTTTCTCGCCGCAGAGTTGTTGGCCCTATTTTTTTTTAATTTCACAATGCTGAGAGGTATAGAAACATTCTGAATGAATTTATTGAACAGTTGCATGATGATGAATTGCAATATATAACACGAGAAAATATTGCTTTTCTTCGTGAGTTTTTTGACGATCGGATCATAAGTTTACATATGGAAGTTGAGTTTCCACCACGATCACCTTGTTTGACAATTATGGACTTTTTCGTGTTTCCTCACCTAAAGAATAGAATATTTAAAACTCCTGTTGCTAATTTGCAAGATATGCAACAAAGAATTATTGACTAATGTGCATTAATAACGCCCGCAATGCTGCAAAATGCCTTTAACAGCATGAAAAGGCGTGTCACATTGGGAATTGAAAATAACGGACAACAATTTCCACATTTGCTTTAATTTTGCCTTTTTTTATTAATAAAATTTTGAATACAAGCTGAGCTTGTTGTTTTATTTATCTTTATTAAATCAAATGACATATTTACTGATGTCACGATGACACTATCAAAATAATTTTCAAAAATTAAGGTTAAGTTACCAGTATGATAATATGGATAAAGTTCAGACATATATTTTATATTTCAATGCCATCTTGGACCAAAAACTTTATGATATCGCGGTATAAGCGAGAGTATATTGGATAAAAAATTTAGGAATATGAAGTTTCACTACAAAAAAATTGTAGATAACAATAAAAAAACAAAAACTGGACAGGGAAGAATTAGTTGGGAATATTTTGATATATTTGAGGAAATATTTGCAGAGGACAAAACAATTAATCCTGGCCCCGTAATTTCTTCTTTTAATTCTAGTTCTCAAACAACAAAATGCCCATCACCTTCAAGTTCTATTCAAAACCACCCTACTTTGCCCGCGCCCCTACTATCTATGCCTTCACATACAATATATCAAACCACTCCCCTTCACTTTCTACTACGTCCCAACCTATATTTATATCCCTTCCCAGTACATCTGCATCTATTTCATCATGTTCTCAAAGAACTACTAATTCTTCCCACACACCCACAGATTCTACAAGTGAGAACTCTAGTATACCAGACAGCTTTTTGAACACAACAACTTCACAAAAACGAAAATGTGACAATATGAGGGCATTAAACAGTGCAAGACAGCGAGTTGATAATATTGAAGAAAGAAGGGTGGCTGCTATCGAAAAGCTGTCTGAAGAACCCGCAGAACATAATAGGATTCAGCGGGAAAGGAATGAACTAATCAAACAAATTTACAAAGTAAATTGAACTTTTTTTACAAAATAAATAATTATACACTCAAATACTGTGTTTATTTTTATTATATAATTTTATATTACAGTCATATGTTGCAAATATTGACCAATTCTTGTCTTTTTTCTTCAGCAGGCCCTCTGTCATGTTGAACAGCATCCGCAACGATGCCATTATGATTTTCTATATCTATATCAATAGCATAATCATCTGCTGGATTGCCCTGCTGCAATATAAAATTGTGCAAAACAGTTGCGGCAGCAACTATTTTAATGGCTACTTCTGGATGCTTCATATCCAAATATTTTAGTCTTCTAAATTTTATTTTTAATCCAAAAGCTCTTTCTATTGTAGAACGAACACTTGATAATTTCCTATTAAACATGTAATGTGCTTCTGTTAGATGGCCATTATCCTGATAAGGTTTCATCAAATTTATTATTAATGGATAAGCAGAATCTCCAATTATATGTTTATGTACAGGTAATAGTGGATTATCATTTGTAAGCCTCTCATATAATGGGCTTAACCGGAAAACTCTAGCATCATGCATTCTACCAGGTTGTCCAACATTTACGTCTATAAATTTTGCTGCGTCATCACATACTCCTATAATTTAATTTTTCATATAATTCGTTTCAAAAATATTACTAGTTATAACAAACCTTGTAGAATTATGGAATGGTGCTGCTTTCTATTATAATAATCGATGGCATTCCCTTCTGGTTGCTTTATTGGAATGTGACAACCATCAATCACACCAACAATACCAGGAATTCCTCGAGAGCGGTTTTGAAAAACCTTTAAAGAAAGTTTAGCAACATTCGAATAAATGTCATGTTGAACTTACATTAGTGGTATGGATATGATTCTGAGGCCATCGGATGTATTCACCCATCAATTGGCAAATCAAATTGACGATCTCATAAAAGATTTTGTGCCCTGAACTTTTTGGTAGGCCAAATCGGTCACTGGCCGCTAAAAAACTTTCAGGCTTGCTTAGTAACCAAATAGAAAACAACGTTTTCTTTTCTAAAGGTATAATTCTGTGATTTTCTTCATCGATATTTCCTATTTGGTTGAGCAGTATCTAAAAACGAAATACATAAATGAAGTCTTTAATAATTATGGCCTGGAATTTAAGAACTAATGATTTCATACTCTATATAACAACATAGTTACCTCAAATGTTTGACGAGACATTCTAAAATGTTTGCTAAATTGGAAATCTGTATAATTTGGCGCCGTCACTTCATAATAGTTTTGGTTTCTTATAACCTCATTTTGGTCACGTTCTCGGATGTCTCCATTATACGGGTCGACCAAATCTAGCGCCAAATGGACAATACCGTCAACATTCAAGTCGTTTTCATTTAATATAAAATCCATCAACAAATTATTATTTTCCATTTTACTTTTTGAATGTTCCTAGCTTTTGACAGTACAAGTAAACACAAATGAAAATAACCAATCAACAACGAAGGTGTAACGCCAACGTTTAGTTCTAAAGCAGAGCGTTTTTTTTATATGAGACTTGAATTTTGTTGTGGTCGGAGTTGCCTCCATTTCCACTCCATTGTTTCGTATTTCCCAGGGTTGTGACGTGTTTGTGTCTGATTAATAAATAATCGTGTGTTGTGTGTTTTTGTGCGGTCCTCTGTTGCGTATGTGTAGTCTGTGTGTTTGTCGCTTTTTGCGTTTAAGTCACTGGTCATCGGTTTTTTGCGTTTCAGTCATGTGGGTGTTTAATGTTTGTTGTTGTAGAGTGTGATTATTTTCTGTATTTGCGTTACGAAGTATTGTATCTGTTTTGTTGTTGCGTTTGTGGAGTGTAATGTTATTAGCATATTGCCTAAGGCAAGTGCTAGTTCGTCAGTTGTGTTAGGTGTTGTGTTTCTTTGTTTTTTGTGTCCATGGGTTCGTTGTTGGGGGTTGTGCTGGTATGTATTCGGGTTTGGGTGTGGATTTGTTCACAGGGTTGTTTGGATTGTTAGGACAGTTAAGGAAAGTGGATAAGTGAGGACCACCGCAGTTTGCACACTTGGGTGGGGTTGTTTTGGGTTTTGTGCATAGGTATGTTGAGTGTTCGTCTCCGCATTTCATGCATTTGTAGTGTATGTTACAGTTTCTTTGGTGGTGTCCAAATGTCTGACATTTGTGGCATTGTATTATGTCTGTCCGTTTGTTTAGTGGTTCGATTTTAATTGTGAGTCCGCAGCAGTCGTGTATGTTGTAAATTGAGTTGTATTGTCTCGTCAGTTCTATTAGTACAAGTGGTGCTGGTATTCCGTGTTTGCCGTTCATGCGTTTTATTTTTATTGTCGGGTAGCCTTGGTCAGTCAAGTCGTCGGTGATGTCAGTGTCTGTGATAAAGGTAGGAATGCCACGCATAACTACCTTTAGTGTTTTTTCGTTTCGTAATTGAAACGTGTAAAATTGAATTTGTTCTGTGTTGAGTATGTGTTTAAGTGTGCGGTAGTCTTCGTCAGTTTTCGGTTCGATGTGAATGCCAGGTTTCACTAGTTTGTTTTGTACGGTGTTAATGTTGTGTGTTTTAAGTATTTGTCGTATATGTGCCCATTTGTCTTTGTCTGTTATTATGATGATGGGTGCGATTTTGTGTGTTTTGCGTGTTTCGGTGTTTGTGTTTTGTGTGGTGTTTGTTTTGTCACTTACCCTGGGTGTGCTGCCTGAAGTTGACGGTTGTGGAGTGAATTCAGCTTCTTCTTGTTCCATCTTTTCCTCGAGTTTGGTTTCGAGAGCACTGTAGGAGTTTTTTGTTTCGATCGGTGTAGTTGATTCTTCTGTTTTCAGCTTCTTTGTAAATTTAGGGTAGATGAAGTCTTCGATTTTCTGTTCCGGATGTATTATGTTTTGTTTTCTGTGGTGTTTTTCTTTTTTGGTCGGTTCGGGATCTGTTATTTCAACTTGTATTTTCGGTTGATCCGGGTCTACTACGAAGAAACTCGGTGATGTCTGTAGTAGTTGTTGTATGCCTTTTTCGCTTTGTGTTTCGTCAATTATTGATTGCGTTTGCTGAACTAATTCAGGTGGCCAGAGTTCAATCATGTTGGGATTCACTATTAATTTTGTTAATGTGATAATTCGCCCGGCCATTTCTTCCGGCTTCACTTGACGATATTTCGTCGTATGTTCTCTCATTGTGGTACTGCTCGATCAGAAGGCGCAGTGAGAATGTGAGCAGAGCGTTCACCCTAGAGATGGTTGCTCTGAACCGAACCTGTTCCTTTGAACCTAGTTCGAGTGCCGGAGCAGGTGCACCTAGTTCGCATTTTCCAAAAGAGTAGATCCGATTAAAACGATTCCGAGTCGTACAATTCTGATTCCGATCGTTCAAGTCGGAGCGTCCGAGAGTTGATCTCGCAGTTGCACCTACATATTCGCATCGTATTATGTAAAAGAGTAGGTCCGCCTGGAACGAGTCCGACTAAGCGAAGCGAAATATGAGAAATAAACGACGCAACTACTCCTATATGTATAAAGAAATACAACTGGCAATTGTAGTTGCTGCGATTCCGAATAATTGTATATAGCAATTGTGCAACCAAATATATTTATTTTTTAATAATTAGTATTTAGTATGATTTCTAGTCATAACAAAAACTAAATTTTTAGCTACACAAAAAAATATATAATAAAAAGTAAAAATAATAAGAACTAATACATAAAAAATAGTTTTAATTTTTGTATTTAATGAAGTCATCGTTCATATTCAGGAAAACTAGTTTTTCTACTTTACTCGCACTTAACCGTGTTCTTCTTTCATTTAAAATATACCCCGCTTTAGAAAAAAGTCTCTCGCATGGAACTGAAGTAGCCATTGCACAACAAATTTCCTTTACAACGATACTTAGAATCGGGAATAAATATTCACTGTCCTTCCACCACTGAAATGGATCCTGATTTTGATCAGCCATTTCACACAACTTTTGTAACACATTCTTTGGCCACATAAATTACATTTAGCAAAGTCTTTATCAACTACAGAAAAAAAATTCCATACAATACTGGTTTGCCTATTAGAACTCATTCTTAAATATTTATAAAATTTAAATTAAATTCCACAAAACTACAACCGACAACGACAATACTTATTATGCAACTAATCGAAATATATCCTATTTAGTAAAGGAAGGTAGAGAAAATACAAATAAACCAAGTGATGTGTTTATTTTAATACATCATACATTTATAGTCTTCACTTTTTTTAACAGTAACATTATGTCTCTCGACTAGACATTATATTTTTTGTATAAGAAATAGGCGATAATACTATATTTATGGTATTATTTTTGTGATTATTTTTTTGTGTATATCGTATGCACTTTAATTAAAAAAAAAATCTATAAATTGCAATCTGACACCTCATTTAAAATGTAATAAGTAATAAGTTAACTGCTATTTGTATATCCAAGTTGTGTGCCTAAGTAAACATAAAGATTACCCTGACTGATCGGACGCAAAATATGACTCATAATCGGTCGGTGTCGGAACTGATTTGTGCACCTAGTTGCCGCACCTAGTTCGGAACTGGACTCCGGGTAGGTACACCTACTCCGCTCAAGGAGTAGGTTATATCATCTCTAGTTCACCCGTTCACTAACATATATTGCCAACGCAAGCTGATTGCGCTAGCAAGCATAAGCGGCTATTTTCTAGTGACCTCACTAGAAAATAGCCGCGGTCACAATTACTAGAGATGTGGGGGTTGACGTTTATAAAAACGGCTTCTGCACACCCTCTCCTCGCGTCAACTTAATTGGCGCTTTCTATACTTAAGTAAAGATATACGATTTTTTGTTCAGAGCCCACTTGACTTCGAATGTTTCTGAACACCCGTTACTGAGGGGGGGGGCAACTTTTAATACCAAAAAAAAACTGAGTTTTGCGACACCTACAATATGTGAGGCAACTATTTTAGGTGAAAACCTTTGTAGGGATTTAAAATTTAATATTTTTAAAACCATTTTTTATGTAATTTATGTTATTTAATATATATAATCGTAAATATTTTAATCAAAGCTTAATCTAAAATTGTTGATAATTTTTAGAACAAATTTTGTGTGATATTTACAATTATATACATTAAATGCAAAAACATTTTTACTAAAAAATCTCTTAATTATTACTTATAAGTAGTAGCAATGTAAATTAGGGAAAAACGTAGATTTTCGTAATAATTTATTAAAGCAATGCAATAATGAACATAACATCTTGTATGAACTATCGTTAGTATTTACAAAACACAATCAGAATATACGTGTCTATGTCTTAATAAGACAATGCTAAAGTAAAAGTTGTAATCCTCAAAAAATGGTTTTCTATTTATGTTTTTAGATACAAAAGCATTTGAGATGTAAATTGTCAACACTTCTCAAATTAATAATACAACTATTATACCAATAACTTTTGGGCACACAGAACATAGTCTATTACTTACAAATAGAAAAAAATAGATAAATAGATCAAAAAATTACATTATTGACAAACCTTATCCTCATCTCTAAAGGAAGTAATTCAGCTATACCTAGTTATGTATGTGTTATAAACATAAAAACAAGTTAAATAAAACTTTCGATTAAATATAGATATTACAGTAAATCTTAAAGATATTTTCTAATTAATTTAATTATACACTAGGTACTAAAATCTGAAAAAAATAATTTCCATGAACTGATCCAAGAACATGTTTTAAAAGAGATAATGTTTTTTTTTATAACGAAAATAACTTCTAGGACCTAAATTTTGATAAAACCTAAACATACTATATAATTACAAAAAAAAAAGAATATTCCACAATTATATTTTCTTTTTCAAAAGTTTTTCATGGCAAGATTGAACAATTTCATCACATATAACATATAACACTGCGAGGGTCCTTACCATTTAATATATTATTTAAATTTTTAAAATAATTATAAATTATTAGTCGACAATTTTTTTAAATTATGAATGAAGATACTGTATCATTATTATGAAGGCTGCATTCATAAGAAAAATTGAATTTTACTTTGTTTGACACAATATGAACAGTTGTTTCTTCAACTTTGTTTTCATAGCACAATTTTTATAATAGTTTATTGACTATATTGTATATCCACATCAAGCTTGAAAAAAAGTTTTTCTATTTTGCGTTCGAAATAAACTCATTATGAAACCCAAAACAGTATCGAAGTGAGCTTCATTTCGATACACTTCTTTTCATTTTTCAATGTTGGCGTTCGAATACAGAAATAAATATCATTGCTGTCATTTGATTTTAAGAATTTATGTACATTTGACAGATTTGATATATGTCCGTATTTTTCACAAACAACGTATGTTGTATACAATTGACAACAACATGTATATGTTTCTATGTCACTCATGTTTATATTTTTAAATGAAATATCAAGTAATGTTAACGAAAATTAATAAATAATATGTAATATAATATACTTCGCGTATAGCAAGATTTAAATTTGAAAATGTCAAGTATCAATGTGACCAACTGCATGCTTTATATAAAAATTAAACTCTGAACTTTCAAATTAAATAATTCCAATTTAAGCAATTGATTAATGTAAAAAACGGAAAATAGAAAAAATAGTATAAAAAACTCGTTTCATAAGGCCTTTTGCCGCACTCGCTCTTTAGAAAACTCGCCGCTATCGCGGCTCGTTTTCTAAACTGATCTCGTGTGGCAAAATGGTGCCTTATGAAACTTGTTTTTTAATATACTATTTTACTTCAATATAAATGTTACAAACCGCCAGTTTATTATAATTTCTTAGTGCGCATTTTTTTGTGGAAACTTCTTTAATATTTTTATGAAAATACTGTTGCTTTCAGCAATGTTTTGGAACAAATTGCAGCTTTCATATTGTTGCGTTTCGAAGACCAATATGTGGCTCTAACACCAAATAAGGTGTGGCTAGTGTTAGTGTAATCAAATGTTTGCGATGAACCGGTTTCTGTCGGTGATGCTTAAACACGAGTTACTAGAATCACGACCCCGATGTTTGCTTCGTCGTGCACAGGTTGTAAAGGTGGATACACTTTACTATTTAAAGTTATTAAACTTCCAGTTCTATATACTTTAAGTGCCGCAAGGGAATGTTCTGCTACTGAAAATGGATTGGATACAGAATTTTGTTTGCACACTTCACATTCACCAAACTTTGCCATTGGCCACAATGGCAATAGATCACGAAACGATTCGTATATTGGATTAGTTGGTTAAAAAGCTATCTTTCTTCTTAGTGTAAACTTCTAGATGCGACATCTGTTATATGTGAGAGAACTAAAGTTTTATCTAACGACCGTCTATTATAGATAAACAAGCTTGGTACTGACAGCAAAAAGAAAATTTGACAGAACAAAATAAACTTAATTTTGCCTGCACAAAGCGGCCTCTATTTTAGCCAATCACGAGCTCTTATTTTAAGCCCTATCTTTCCCAACGGTTTATTCTTATTTAGAATGCATAGTTTGATTATATTTCGTTTTTATTGTTGGCAATGTGAAGCATCATAGTTCCGTTTATGTACAAAAATTTTCAAAATAGATATGCTTTAAAAATGAATTGGTTACAGATATAAGATAATATAAAACTAAAGAACATATAATTCCAAGTGTTTATTTCTAGAATTGCAGGAATATTTTAATATAATTTTGAATCTCAACATTAGCAAACCATAACAAAAGTCGTTTATAGCTTTGTATTATTTTGATTTAGGTTCTATTATTCGCAAAGGCCATGGCATCTAGTTCAACCGAATCAAAACGTTCTGACACTGACGAAACCAATACTATAGAATCTAATTCATCAGATTATTATAGACCAAAGTTTAAATTTCCACCAGCTCCAAGATTATGTAAAAGTGCTAATAATACTTCATGTAGTGTTAGCTGCCAGTCAGATAGTTCAATAAGTGATGGCCAAATAGTAAAGTGGAAAAAGAGAAATCGAAAGAAACCACCTAAGCTTCTACCTCCTATCGGAGTGTTCTGGGATATAGAGAATTGTCATGTACCTAAAAATAAAAGTGCTTCATCTATTGTACAAAAAATTAGAGAATTATTTTTTGATGGTTATAGAGAGGCTGAATTTATTGTTGTTTGTGATGTTAAGAAGGAAAATGCTCAAGTAATACAAGACTTACATGACGCACAAGTATATTTTTGCATCATGTTTTACATATATTGCTAGCACAACTGTGTTGTAGGTAAATTTAGTACATGTATCATCTACTAGTAAAAATGCAGCTGATGAAAAATTACGGCAGTCTTTGAGAAGATTTGCTGAAACGCATCCTGCTCCTGCTGCTGTTGTTTTGATCTCGGGTGATATAAACTTCGCCGCCGATCTTTCTGATTTGCGTTACCGCAAAAAATTACATGTGATCCTAGTACATAATTCAAATGTGGCTGATGCTCTTATATTATGTGCAAATGAATCAATTTTGTATACTACTGTTACTGAAAATTTGCCAGTGTTGAAAAGTAAGGTAAATAATAGATCATAATAAATAAATTCTATACACCATAACTTTGTAAAACAAATCCTAATAATTATTAATTATTTATTATATTTGTCCCATCACATAGTAAATACCATAAGTATTAAAATAGATATCTCTTAACTGCGCTGTGTTAATGGATTTTATTATGAATCTATGGATAGACTTCATGTTATTTATTTTAGGTTGCCAGTCAATATGAAATACTAATATCGAATTTACCAACAAGTTATGGTAAGAATAAATTAAAAAATAGACTTAAGTTATTATCAGATAATTGTGGTGGACGTGTGGTCAACATCGATTGTGAAAAGGGAACTGCAGTATTGAAGTTTTCATCCCTGGATTTTGCAGTAAGGTAAATATTTATTTGTATTTGATTGTTAAGGTAATTATATTCCCAAATTGTAGATACTTTTAATATTAATGTTTTGTTATTTATTCCATTACATTGAATATTCTATTTGGTGTTTAAAGTCAAATCTCTGCAGTTTGTACTTTGTTCAACATAATTTAATATCCATTATTTTTAAATTGAATACCTTATATATTGTTGTTTATGAAATACCTACTAGTAGTAGTACTACATATGTTTCCAAACGTATTTGGTTTCTTAAACTATACCTATAATGTGTAATGCTTAAGACTCAATATTTTATTATTTATGATTATTTTCTTTAGATTTTAAAGATATAATTTTTGATAGTATTAAAACTACTTCAGTTTGTTTTTCTCCCCTAAAATTAACTTAATGTTCATTCAATTTTAAATTTGTATATAATTTCAAGCAATATAATTTCAGTGTAAATAAACTTACCACACAGTCTTTTCTATGTAAAATTATAATTAAATAGCACTGTTGGAAAAACATGTTTTTCTTCAAAGAAATTATAAATTTTTTAAAAAGTAAATTATTGTAATATTAAACTTGACATATATATTCAATAGATGATATCACAGTGGAATATATGACTAACTTTTTGTTCTGAGTATAGAAATTTTTTATAACATGTACTCCATTTTTCTTATTAAATAAAGCAGTAATGGCGTGATTTTCACAATGTTAAGATGTTATAATACATATATTTTAAACAAAATATTTTTTAATTGATCTATAAGAAAATTTACGCCTTTTTATTTAATTTCATTAGGAAATGTCTCATTATAGACCTTACAATAAGGATAACCGGTTAGTGCATATATTAATAATTGTGTTTTTTTTATAAAGCAAAAGCAGTCATTATTGTTGAATAAATTAGAAATACGTTCATATGTGGGTAATGTTTTTAATAAGAAATTGATGTTTATGGAATTCTAGGGCCCAAAGAAGATTAAAAGGGGAAGATGTCTTTGGATATAAAATTGGAGTTTCAAACCCTACAAGTTCTAGAGAATCACCTTGCAGGAGTTATACAGGTAGGTATTTAAATAATTATAATGTCAATTTTTTTTTAATAATTATGTAAATTTTTATTTTAATGTCTATACTTCATTTAATTAGTACTCATAATTCCAAGGACTTTTATATTGTTGGTAAAGTTTACTTGAGGTATTTTTAAAAATATTTTAAACAAATTCACAGATAAACCAATGTCTTACATAATGGGTTAAAATTGATTTCTTCAAAATTAAAAAAAACGAATTAAAAAAAATTTGCAGGGAAGAAAATAAATCATTAATTACATTTTTTAAATATAAAAATATTTTAATAGTTATAACCAGAGTGCGGACTCAAGCGATTGAATGACCAATTGCCCCGATAAAACGTTGTGGCGGTCTCAGGTATTGTATGCATCAATATGAAACAGACATGTAAATAATTTACATATCTGTAACTGTACACATGGACAATACACCTCGTATTTTCAGCATTTACTTCTGCTTAAGACATTATGTTTCTGCCATCTAGGCGTCTTCAGTCAAGCTAGTGAAGCAATGTATACTGTATACACATTGATACAAATCAATTAAACAAATGATTTGTATCTGTATTTACATTTTACTGAAATCACCCAACAAAGATAAAGCAAGTTTCGTCCTATAAGGTGACACTATTTAATAAGTGACATCTTACGGAACGGAAGAGACTATGTCGGAAGGCGACCTTTTGTTCGAATAGCTATGCTATTACAAGAACAAAAAAATACTTATGTCGGTGTAGTCCATTAACAACGTGCCAGATGGCGGTAAATATACAAAATGCTTGTGTTTATGTATGACAAAACGTTATGCACGTATAAAGCATTGTTACAATATGAAACAGACATATAAATAATTTACATATCTGTAACTGTACACATGGACAATACACCTCGTATTTTCAGCATTTACTTCTGCTTAAGACATATGTTTCTGACATCTAGGCGTCTTCAGTCAAGCTAGTGAAGCAATGTATACACATTGATACAAACCAATTAAACAAATGATTTGTATCTGTATTTACATTTTACTGAAATCACCCAACAAAGAAAAAGCAAGTTTCGTCCTATAAGGTGACACTATTTAATAAGTGACATCTCACGGAACGAAAGAGACTATGTCGGAAGGCGACCTTTTGTTCGAATAGCTATGCTATTACAAGAACAAAAAAATACGTATGTCGGTGTAGTCCATTAACAACGTGCCAGATGGCGGTAAATATACAAAAAGCTTGTGTTTATGTATGACAATACGTTATGCACGAATAAAGCATTATTACAATATGAAACAGACATGTAAATAATTTACATATCTGTAACAGTACACATGGACAATACACCTCGTATTGTCCATGTGTACAGTTACAGATATGTAAATTATTTACATGTCTGTTTCATATTGTAACAAATGCTTTATACGTATATAACGTATTGTTATACATAAACACAACCTTTTTGTATATTTACCGCCATCTGGCGCGTGTTAATGGACTGCACCAATATACGTATTTTTCCGTTTTTGTAATAGCCTAGCTATTCGAGCGGAAGGTCGCCTTTTCTGGCATAGTCTCTTTCGTCCGTCAGATGTCACTTATTAAATTAGTACCATCTGATAGGAGGTAACTTGCTATGGCTTGGAGACGATTTTAGCGTAATGTAGATACAGATATATTGTTTAAGAGATTTGTATCAATGTGTATACATTGCTTCACTAGCTTGACTGAAGACGCCTAGATGGCAGAAACATATGTCTTAAGCAGAAGTAAATGCTGAAAATACGAGGTGTATTGTCCATGTGTACAGTTACAGATGTGTAAATTATTTACATGTCTGTTTCATATTGTAACAATGCTTTATACGTGCATAACGTATTGTCATACATAAACACAAGCTTTTGGTATATTTACCGCCATCTGGCACGTTGTTAATGGACTACACCGACATACGTATTTTTTTGTTCTTGTAATAGCATAGCTATTCGAACAAAAGGTCGCCTTCCGACATAGTCTCTTTCGTTCCGTGAGATGTCACTTATTAAATAGTGTCACCTTATAGGACGAAACTTGCTTTATCTTTGTTGGGTGATTTCAGTAAAATGTAAATACAGATACAAATCATTTGTTCAATTGATTTGTATCAATGTGTATACAGTATACATTGCTTCACTAGCTTGACTGAAGACGCCTAGATGGCAGAAACATATGTCTTAAGCAGAAGTAAATGCTGAAAATACGAGGTGTATTGTCCATGTGTACAGTTACAGATATGTAAATTATTTACATGTCTGTTTCATATTGTAACAATGCTTTATCCGTGCATAACGTATTGTCATACATAAACACAAGCTTTTTGTATATTGTATGCATGTTATAACAGCCCCACTATTTGCTTGCTCGATTGCATTCGTCAACCAGATGTTATTTCCGACGTTATAAATAGTACATTGTGTGTATTCCTTCATAAATTTAATTTAACAGTGGCGTGTAAGACGGAATATACATTTATATATTATTTCGTTAGACTTCGTTGAAATAATCGCTTAAAAAATTATATCCGCCAATTTCCAAAGCGTATTCTTGTGTTTACATGCTGTTATACATGCATATACATATATGTATTTATTCTTCTTGAGATTGTATATTTTCTATTCTCTTCTATTAAGGATTGTTTCTGGTTTCGTTTCTTTCAGTGTTATTTGGTTACAACGTTTATAGCAAGCGTCAATTAAATTGGCGCGAGGGGATGCGCAGAAGCCGATTTTAAAAACGTCCACCCCCACTACTCAAGTAATTGTCAGAATACATTTGTCATTGCCGTTTGACGGAACATAATGTCTTTGCTAGAGGATCATAAAGTGATACACGCTCAAAGGTTAGAATTATCTGACATTTGATGTAAAACCAAATACAAATCTCCCCACTACTTCTAATCCTGCGCGAACTTACCCCTCCTCGCGCCAACTTAATTGCCTTTTGCTATAGTATTTTAAAAAACTTGTTTTATATTATATTTTATATTTATTCTATAATTTTACATAAATATTAAGTTTAATTTACTACCTTATTTTTGGAGTAGTTTTCGTTTCTTCTTCTTAGTCCATTGCTTTCTGTTCTTAGTATTTCTCTTTATTTTCATTAACTATGGAGAATTCTAGTAGTGCAACCATGGTAGGATGGATTTAAAGGCCATACAGATTGGTTGCATATTCGTAATGATACCGAGATATATTCATTAAGTTTAAGGCGTCCACAAAAGTGTAATGTTCAATGACATGTTTCTTTGAAAACTGATCAAGGTAACATATGACCATTTTCAACTGACACTCTTAATGAAGAACTGTGTGAAGCTTTCATAGCGGCCAATATCCTATTCAAAAAGCTTAACAATCCAGTCCTCAAGAGTTTTCTTACAAAATATACTGATCGTCATATGCCAGATGAATCTATTTTACGTAAATACCACTTACCAAAATGTTAGCAGAGAACCAGTGAAAAAATACGAACCAACCTATCTGGTCATTATCTTTGGGTAAGTGCAGACGAAACAACGGATGTAATGGGCGATATGTGTTAAATGTAGTTATTGGTATTCTTCATCCGTCAACTTCATACCAACCGTACTAATTGCAACTAAAATATTGCCAGTCATAAATGGTGAAACAGTTGCAGAAGTAATTGATCAATGTATTCACAATATTCTGTCATCGGATAACAACTATAAAGACAAGATGCTATTATTTTTGACTGATGTGGCAGCTTATGTGTTAAAACCAGGGAAGTTATTAAAGAAATTTTATCCCAATATGCTACACGTTACCCGTGCAGTGCATGCACTACACAGAGTATGTGAATACATCAGGGGTCATTTTCCAAATGTTGATAAGTTAGTTTCACCATTTAAAAAGATATTTCTCAAAGCTGAGACAAAAAGTTGAAACCATATTGTAATGTATTTGTTTTTTCGGGTTCTTAAATGAAACTGACGGTAACGTAGACACACACTATATTAATAATAAAAACGAATAACAATATAAAAACTAATTACTAACAATAAGTACATTTATGCATTTGTATTTATGTAAGTTCACTCGGCGGTAAGTCGGTATTGAATGAATCCTAAATCCCTTCCTCGGCGGCTTATATATCGTTGTTAAATCTCTCGAGTTTTCTTTTCTCGTTCTTTCTCTTTCTACATCTATCGAGAAGCCGCTGGAGGTATGGTACGTGACGTATCGTTGAATGAGTCATCACATTGCCCCCTTCTTAAAAATAAGTTTCTTTGCTTTGGTTCCCTCAAACGATGGCGAAATCGACAGGTAGGGCCTTTGATACATTGTAACGTTATATCGAAATAACAGTCCACGGTCTTATCTTGCCTGGATGGACAGAAATATTCAAGCCGGTAACTGCATACCAGAATTTCCGTACCAGTATGTCGGAAGATTACTTCTAACATGCTCCTGACAATTCTCCAGTTCAGGCGGTCCAATCCACAACCCAATTTTGGGACTGCTAATTTGAAAATGTCTTGTTGTAACATTTGTTCGCGTAAGTGGACCAGGGCCTTAATAAGGTACGATAGGTTGGCTTCAGGCTTGACAGTTCTTTCGTGACCAAATAAAATATGGGCTGTTCTTCATTTGTTATTTAGAGACTTTTCCCAATTGCTGGTCCCTGCTGCCTTAATTTTTCGATTCTGCCAAATCTCTTTAAATTCTCTGGCAATTTCTTTGGCCATTCGCAGATCTCGGGCTAGCGCGTAGTCTGGCGGCACTGTAAACAAATCTTGCTGATTCTCGATGGTCACCCCAAATCGAGCTTTTCTTGAACCAGAATATTCTTCCATAAAGTCTTCGAAGGTTAGTTCCTGGTATTGGCTATCCAATCGGCGCAAGTCAGCGGCTTCGTCATTATTGTCTCCAGAGTATGGGGCTAACCGATTAAAATGTACGACTCTTGGCTTAGTATGAGGTGTTCGCCTGATGCAGTATATTACATCGTTAATTCGCTTCAACACCTCGTATGGCCCCTCCCAATTCTTTTGAAGTTTTGGAGATAGGCCCTGTCGGCGTTGTGGATTATATAACCAAACCCGATCGCCTTCATGGTAACCACTCTTCTCGGCGTTGATGTCGTAGCTCTCCTTCATGCTGTCACTAGCATCTTGTATATTATGTCTGACTTGTTCATGGATATTATCTAGTCGTCGTCTTCTCCGGCAAGATCTTCACCAGGCTTGCTCCCAAACTTTAAATCACAGGGCAATCGGAGTTCCTTCCCGAATAGCACGTTTGCTGGTGATTGGCCAGTTGCCTTTTTTGAACAGAGGCTCGATACGCAATTAGAAATAATAGTAAATGTTCGTCCCAATCTCTCTGGTGTTCAGAGACCACTTTGGATAAGTGTCTGATCATGGTCTCGTTCATTCGCTCTACCATCCCATCTGATTGTGGTTGCAGGGGAGTTGTTCTCGTCTTCCGTATCCCCAAAGGTCCGCACATCTTTTCGAATAGATTGGACTCGAAATTTCGCCCTTGTTCGGAATGAAGTTCCAGGGGCACACCAAAACGGCTGACAAACTCCTTCACAATCACGTCTGCTATAGTTCCAGCTTCTTGATTTGGTAGAACATATGCTTTAACCCACTAACCACTATTATGTATTTATTTCCTTTGTCGCTTTCTAGAAAAGGGCCGGCGGCATCTATGGCGATCCTTTCAAATGGGATTCCTACGTTGTATTGGCGCATGGGTGCACGTCGACGCCTCTGGGGACCATTGCTTCCGGCGCAATTAGCACACTTTCGTCACCATTCTTTCACATCTCGTGAACAATTCACCCAGTAAAATCTCTGGCGCACCTTCTCCAGTGTCTTATGGACTCCAAAATGTCCCCCTGAAGCCCCATTGTGAAGTTCTCGCAATACCTCTCATATTCTTTTCTTGGGAACCACCATTTGCATTTTCCGCTCGCTTCCATCGTGATTTTCGACCTCACGTCTCAGTAGATCGTCTTCCATGGTTAAGGAATCCCATTGTGCCCAGTATGACTTCAATTCTCGTGAATGGGGAGCAATTTCTTGCCAAGTCGGTCTTTGCCCATTTCTCTTCAAAGCCCTGAAGACTGCAAGATCCGGATCAGCTTCCTGATCTGCGCGCAAATGGTCAGGTTGCCATTGGTCATCAACCATGGTGGTTCGAAGGGCGTTGGCCGATTTGTCTTCTGGAAAGAGCATCTGCATTTCGATGTTTGAGGCTTGAGGAGTATGACTTCGACATTGAACACAGATCAATGTCGAAGTCATACTCCTGTAGCCTCTCAATCCATCTAGCTACTTGACCCTCGAGATTCTTAAATTGTAAGAGCCACTTTAAGGCGGCATGATCAGTGAGGATCAGAAACTTCTGGCCATACAGGTACTTGTAAAAATGCTCAATGGTCTTAACTACTGCCAATAGTTCTCTCCTGGTTACACAGTAGTTCCTCTCCGGTTTGGACAGGGTTTTGCTGAAGTATCCAATGACATTTTCTTGTCCATCTTGGGTTTGAGAGAGCACACCACCAACCCCGACGTTACTGGCATCTGTATCCAGAACAAACCCCCCAGATGGCAGTGGATAGTTTAAAACAGGTGCACCTATCAGAGTTCCTTTTAACAACTCACAAAGACGCTTGGCATTCGTTATTGCAAATGAATGTTCGAAAAAGCTTCTTAGCTGATGTCTGTCTTCGGGTGCAGGCCATTTTTCCACAGCTCTTACTTTTTCTGGATCCACAGCAACTCCTCTTCCGGAAACCACATGTCCAAGGTAATTTACCTCTTTGCGGAAAAGGTGACACTTCTTTGGACTTAATCTCAGGTTGGCATCTCTCAACCTCTGGAATACCACCCCGAAATTTTCCATGTGATCTTCAAAGGTCTTTCCTACCACTATCACATCATCAAGATATTCCAAGACAGTCCCCTTAGTACAGTGTCCATGAGTCGCTCAAAAGTAGCTGGGGCGTTACATAGTCCAAGTGGCATGACTGTAAATTGCCAGAGTCCTGTGACTAAACTGAAGGCAGTCTTCTTCTTGTCATTGGGGTCCATTCCCACTTGCCAATAGTCGCTCTTCAAGTCGAGAGTGGAGAACCATTTCGCTTTTTCCAGGGTGTCTAGTGTATCGTCTAATCTTGGGAGAGGATAACTGTCCTTCTTGGTTACACTTGGTTATAATTTAGACGATAGTCCACGCAAAATCTGGTAGATCCATCCTTGGACAATTTCTCAGGAACCTGCACGAATCCATTCTTCTTCGCCTCTACACGATGAACGACGGCCGACACTGGCGAACACCGCCCCAGAATAGTACCCTTTTTCAATGAAACAGGGTAATAGTTCACATTCATCACCCTTACCGGTACAGTCTTCTGAGTCTTAACCAGCATTTTGTCAACTACTATTCCTCGGTCCACCTCGTCATCATCAGCCTTTGGTTCCAACATTGTAACATTTCCTTCCAAATAATCACCTTCCATACACGCCGTCAAAAATGTCTCACTTCTTGCATCCAGAACAACATTCTCTGCTGTAATTACTTGTACATTCCCACAATTTTTCCCATGAAGTAACAATTCCTCATTATTTATTTTTAAAGTGCCTTCTTTCATGTTTAACTGGAAGCCGTAGGTGTTCATGATGTCTAATCCCAAGATTATTTCTTCTTCTATGTCGGCTACGAGAACACCATGTCGGATTGATATTGGTCCTATGATAAAATTGACATCTACTTCACCTGCCACAGAAGCTGCTTCTCCTGTTGCTATCTTAAGTCTCCATTTGCTAGAAAATAACTTTTTATTTCTGGAAATTAAATCAGGTCGCACAATGGTCTTCGTTGATCGAGTATCTAGCAAACAAGCATAGGTCCTTCTTTCCATAGTACCGTCCACATACGTTGGTTTGATGTTGCAAGGATGCTATTTAGCCAACTGTTCTTGGGGCTTCCTGATGCTGGATCGATGATTGCCTCCGTTCATCGACCCGCTTTAGTTTTTCTGCTACTCAGACGATGCTTTCTTGGCCACCTTACCACATTTACTTCGAATGTGACCAATCTCTCCACAATTCCAGCATCGCAGTACCTTTTTATTTGGTTTGATCTGGTTTAGAACTCTATTAACCACCTGCTCCATGAACTCCTAATTTTCCTGTTTGTCAACAGTGCAGACACGAGCATGGTTCCGAGAGGCTTGTTTTGCAGTTTCAAACTCAAGCGCATGCGCCAAAGCATCGATCAAAGTTTTCGGTCGTGCCAACCTTAATGCTTGCTGCGTATCAATATTCCGGAGACCATCTATGAACGTCTGGACAGCTAGGTGTTCCATGAAATTATCTGGCGCCATCGGATATGCAAGTCGAACTAGACGAGCAATATCTGCCTCAAATTCCTGAAGATTCTCGCCTTTCTTCTGTGATCGATTCTTCAGTTGGGTATGGTATACTTGCTCCAAATGCGAATGGCCATATCTCATCTCCAAGCGTTTAATGAGTTGAGGATAATCTTTACGTACCTCAGTAGGCAATGTCTGCAAAATATCACTAGCATCACCCCTCAATGCTATGATTAAAGCAGTAGCCTTCTCGACAGAAGACTATTCGTTTGCTTCTGCGGTTGCTTCGAATTGCGTCAGGTAAGTCGCCCATGATGTCTTTCCATCAAAGGTTGGTGGATTGATTCTGATCTTCGAAATAACCACAAGTTCTTCTTTTATTCCGATGGACCGTGGTATAACTTCTTTGTTGACCTGCTTGGGATCAGAATGACTCGTGGTAACAGGTAATTTCATTTCAGTCATTATTGCCTCTAAAGGTCTAGAATGTTCTCCAATTTTCTTCTCTACAGCTATGAAAACTTCTTCCTTTAATTCTCGTTTTAAATCAGTCACTTTTAATTCAGAGAGTTTCACCTTATTTGCCGTCACGATATTTAAAATAAACGTCTTTTTCGCAGTGTATATTTATTTAAACGAATACTTAATTAACACTTAATGGTCCACTTAGTCCGTTATTTATTAATTAACTCACACCGGACACCATTGTAAAGTATTTGTTTTTTCGGGTTCTTAAATAAAACTAACGGTAACACACTATATTAATAATAAAAAACGAATAACAATATAAAACTAATTACTAACAATAAGCACATTTATGTATTTGTATTTATGTAAGTTCACTTGGCGGTAAGTCGGTATCGAATGAATCGCAAATCCCTTCCTCGACGGCTTATATATCGTTGTTGAATCTCCCTCGAGTTTTCTATTCTCGTTCTTTCTCTTTCTACATCTATCGAGAAGCCGCTTGAGGTATGGTACGTGACGTATCGTTGAATGAGTCTTCACAATATTTAGCAGAAATCCAGATTTGAATATATTATATTAATTATGCACAGAGCCAATTGAAAAATCTATACATTCAAAGTATGGTACACTTTTGCAACATTTTAATCACGCACCCATTCCCAGTTGTGATGTGGAACGGACATTTTCTATTTTTAAAGACGTTTTAACATCCAAAAGAACTAATTTAACACAGGAACACCTTGAACAAATATTGGTTGTTCATAGTAATGTTTTACACTTTCAATGTTTAACAGAAAATACATAGTTTTGAGTTTTGTTCTTTGTAAATTATTTTTATTCAAAAGTCGATACGCAATTCGCTTGTCAGCATTACTTTTGTTTCAGTAGTAGTTGCTGCCGGTTACCAAACCGTTTATTATATTCGCCCTATTGTGCATGAACAGATACGTATTAACTGTATATGTAGGTATTTGCCACTTATGCCACACGTACCAAATTCTTCGAAACTCATGGATCACTTACGGAAACAAACCTATTGCGAATACAAGGCAGCTGCCTATGGGCTATGAATCATCAATCGCTCGAGTCCGCTTTCTGGTTATAACTCTCACAGTTAAACAATAATTTAATTGTAAAGTAATAGTTAAAATATATAAGATTTTACACCTTTAATTTGAAATTTGAAAAATGATATGTGGCGGCAGAAACCTAGGTGACGCGACGAAAGTATTGCTATAAAAAGATTAATTATAAACAAATTGTATATTAGAACTTTCAATCAAGATTTTAAAAGAAAGTAGAAAAATGGTCCACATTTAGAATCATGAAATTTTGTTTCATGGCGACGTTTTTATACCACCGGAAATGTGGTACAACGGCCTGTTACAAGTGGGATAAACCTTATGTTATTACCACAATTTTATCAGATTTTGCTAAAATATTAATGTGGTGCGATTTTCATCTTTTTTTTTATATTCAAGTTTGAATCTTGGAACCACATAATCTAGGGCACTATTTATCAAATATTAACATTATTAACCTAATAATAATACTGAAAGAATAAAAGTGATGAATGTACTTTTGATAAAAGTATTGAAATCTTATATTGTATATATTTTTTATTTACTTAAATACATATTGTATTATGTATTTAAGTAAATTTTGCTATTAGATTTTTATTTATTGAATATCAAAGCTTATAATCATTATTATATTATATTATTACAGGCCGCAAGTCTAAGAGCGCAGATGTTTTCCAAATGCAAGCGTATTCATTCCCACCAACGGAGTATTGTGTCCAGGAGTCGGGATTATATTATTCAAATGTTCAAAATGCTGCTAAAGATATTTGGAAACCTTATCAGGATCAGGTACAATTTTTTCATGTATTTCAACCGTAAATTCTAAGAAAAAGATCTTAAATATAATTCATGTGACAATGAGGACAGCCCTGATAGCGGATTTTTTCGAGGGTCAATTAAGTGTTGGGAATCACAAATATTCTTAAAGCAAATTGTAATGATGACAAACATTAGGCCGAGTCTGAGACGGCATAGTAGAGATCTGTAGTGTAATATTGAACTCCTAAGCCAACTTTGATCAATTCGAAGCAAAACTGAATAATAAAGATTAAAGAAATCATAATATTTGACATTTTAATATAAATATTATGAAATTATTTATTTTTGTGATACAGGAGCTTCAGGCTAAATTAAACATAACCGAACAGATGTTCCGTCCACTTAAGGTCCCTTCCAGCTTCACGGTTGATCAGGCTTGGCCATCTCCATTTTCCGATTGTAGGCCTCCAACACCTCAGGAAGAAATAGGCGCTGTTTGTGGGTTTTCAACGCAAAGCTGGCCATCGAAATTTTCTTCGAACTCCGGTAACGAACAAACCATGGTAAATAGAAAGTTATATATTAATTTTACCCGGTTTCCTGGATTTTTTCTTCTAGAATCTCTTTCAAAATGCTCCCTGTAATAATATCGGGAAATCTCAAAGTAATTCGCCGATCGACTTGGTCATATCAAATTTGGATCCATCTATCGATGTAAAAGAGTTACCAAAAATTTTAACAAATTTATTACAAGAATATGTTATTGTGAGACACATTAAAACCCTTGTCTGATTGTGTTTTGTTATATTGACTCTTTCTTTTTGAGTTGTAGATTTTAAGTTTAAATGTAACTGTACAACCAGATGGTACTCCAACTGCAACCGTGAAAGTCCCCAATCAACAAGAAGCTCAACTCGCCATATCCCATTTACATCATCTTAAGCTAGGTTACAAGAAACTTGTGATATCTTACAACCAAACAGGAAATACCTTGGACCCAGTTCAACTTCGCGAAATGGTCATCGCTCTGCTGCAAGTATGTAAAATATGAAAACCATCTTATTTCGCAAACGATTTTTCCAATTAAACATGATGATAACATAGGCCGATATGAATAAATTTAGTGAGATCCTATTCTTGCATAAAAACAAATAGTTGAACTCCTAAATTATTCTGATTATAATTATAGGAAGCTATGTTCTGATCTAACCATTTAAGCATTCAAGCATTGTCCAATAGATGTCTATTTAAAGTGTTTTTTCAGGCACTATAAACATCTAAGCAGATATTATCTATTGCTTATTACGTATGTGTGTGTATGAAATTACTTTTGGAGTACATAATGTCTAACCATCGGCCATAGATCATATGATGTATAATGTAATAGTAAACATTGTTAAAAACCAACAATATAAGAAAACAAATCAGAAATTAATTATTTTGCAATATAAAAACGTTTTAGACACTTTAAATTACATCCTTAAATAAAAATAAAAATTTTATTTATTTTTTTATTTACCAAATACTCGCCATATTACTTGGGTTTTATTTTTATTCAAAAATAAAAGTATGCATATGCAGGGTTACCTACCGCTGCATAGCGCCAAAGCTATGTGAACCTGTAGAATACGTATAAATGTCTAACTGAAAATCAAAAAAGAAATTTATTTTTAATTCATCAAAAATTTCAAATTTTTAGGACCAAAATGTAATTAAAGTCGGTACATATCTTTGTTTATCCTATATTTATGTAAATACAGCTAATAATTCAAGTTCATATATCTGCAAAAAAAAATCGATGGAATTCCTAGACTTAGACTTGTTACACATTATGAATAGTGAACACTGTTGTTTGTTTATCAAACGATTTATACAATATAGGCAGCCGAACATTTGGTCCTTTTATTCTCATGTTTTTTTTTGTTGTAGATATCAATAATATTTACGTAAATATGTCAACAACCTTATGGTAATATGTATAGTTAAATAGAAGTAATTTGCGTGTATATTGTGGGAATTTTCGTAGTAGTGAATATTATTGTAATTCAAAATACCATATTTGGTAAACGTAGATTCGTCGGTAAAGAGAATTACTAATGCAACATCTGGCTGATAAACTTCTCTCTCTTGAATCCATTCGCAGAAGGTAACTCGGCGGGAAAAATATATTTCTGTTAACTTCGATGTGATGCGGTTGAAGTAAATTAGTTTTAAAAATTTGATGCATCGTAGTTTAAGACACATTTACTTCACGCGCTAAGGTTGTCGTACTTAGCCGGGATTCGCTTCCACGATATTTAAAACAACTTCTGATTGTTGCACTCTGCGTGATTTTTGAAGGCCACGCCCTTCGAAACGTGGAATTACTGATTCTGTATTCCGACGTCGATACACGGCTCTTACAATGATCTTAGTTGAAGATAAACGTCGATTTGGGAAACGTTCTGCATTTATTTGCGGCAAGACTATTTTGGTAATATGGTCTCTCGAGTGCTTTTCCGCGTGTCAGGTCGGTGCTTAAAAAGATCTCTGCGGTCTCCACGGTTTCAGCGACACTCCAAGCAAGGATGAGAGGAAGGATGACTACCTATCGTACATTCAATCGTAGCGCAGTTAAACACTAACAAACTCCTGATAAAGAAAATAGGATGCCGTTGAAACGAAGTCTAAGAACAAACAAACCAACACACCAAATAACACCAAAAAAATTGTATTAAATACTATATAACCACGAAAATATTACAGGACATATTAAAGAGTATATATTGTGATGACCGTAATAAATGATGTCACCAGATGCGTACGTCCTAGAACTTTTCCGAACAGAAAATTCGAGAAAACTAATGTACTATAAATGGCACTCGACAGAGAGGAAGAGGATTCAAGCAACGACCGTGGTGTTAGAATATAGTTATAAATGTGAAATAAATATTGTGATGAGTCACCGATGATCTCATACGTCGAAAACCGTCCAGAAAATGTAAATGCGTAACACATGAAAAGTCTAGGCGAACATAGAAGAATTTTCCCGAACAGAAAATTCGATAAAACTAATGTACTATAAATGGCACTCGACAGAGAGGAAGAGGATTGAAGCAACGACCGTGGTGTTAGAATATAGTTATAAATGTGAAATAAATATTGTGATGAGTCACCGATGATCTCATACGTCGAGAACCGTCTAGAAAATGTAAATGCGTAACACATGAAAAGTCTACGCGAACATAGAATATACCGTTAGTATAAATAGCAGTCGGGAGGGATTTTCGCCATTCCATACCAAATCATCGCGGAGTGAACTTACATAAATATAAATACATAAATGTGCTTATTGTTAGTAATTAGTTTTTAAATTGTTATTCGTTTTTATTATTAATATAGTGTGTGTCTAAGTTACCGTTAGTTTTATTTAAGAACCCGAAAAGACAATAACACTTCAATATTGTGAATATAAATACTGTTATTGTTGTTATTAGTTATTAAGTGTTTTTTTTTCTTTTATTATTAATATCGTGTTTTTAAATTGCCGTTAGTTTTATTTAAACGAATCCGAAAAAGGCAAGTTCTTCACAATATGATAACGTATATTTCAATGTTTAAATTTCGTAAACAAAAGGAGTTTAAACAAAACTTCGCTTGACATATCAGTTACGACAAAATGGAAAGGTTTTAGTTTAACTAATTACACATTCTCGTTCGAGAATCTGGACTTATATTTTTTAAAACCAAATCAATAAAACAGTTTTATGCAACGTAAAATTCGAAGAATAATTTTTTTAATTTGTACATAAATAAACGTATAAAATTTCAAAATTTTCTACCGTGCTCAAATCGTCAGTTTCATACAGAATAAACTTTGAAGAACGATTCTTACAATACAGTCGTGTAAATATTACTATTACCCACTCTATTTATTTTAGGAAGTACCTGGTAATCGCATGCCACTGTTCAAATTAATAGATATCTTAGAGTCCCGATACCATGCTAGCGTTTCAGTATCTGAAGTAAATAAATTGAAGAATATATGCAAAATAACTGATGACCTAGGTGGAAGAATCATTAGTTTGACATCTGAGTTCAGAACTTCACCCCAAAGCAATTTAAACAGGGTAGGTAGTTTTCATTTTTTTAATTGTGTGTATATATATATATATTATATATATATATATATATATATATATATATATACTGTGTGCATATATATGACACCAGGTGGAAGAGGTTATTCTCTTGCGATATATTTACGAGAGCCTTACAACAAAAAGTAGGACTGAATTTATTACGGTCATGTGTGATGAGCTACAAAATACTAAAAAGCAGAAAATACAAGTAGGTTCCTTACATTTTGCAAAATGACAATTGGCACAAATTATTTGAGTGTGACAAGACTCAAATTATTCGATTAAATTTGTTGTTCGTCTGAGGAAATCTGCACCGGAAACTTTTTCCATAATCGAGACGACTTTTGGAGTCTATGGCAAGGCTTGTTTTCGGTGACATATAGAGTTTTAAAATGTCGGGAATGTTGCGAGTTGCGAAGCGGTCCAGATATCAAGGAAATTAGAGTTCACACGTTTTCTCTTGGCACTAACCTACGCAAAACTAAACGTCGTATGTTACGGACAGTCCAAAAAATATCGGTGTAGGATACGTTCATAAGTGATTAATTTAAATACATATTGTTAATTAAAATAATCTTATCTATACAGAAAATTATCTATGTATTTTATACTTCTAAATTATGGTTCTTAATTAAAAAATTGTTTCTACAACAAGCTGATATACTTTATAATACATGCGTAAACTTATATACCTACAGCTTGTATGTATGCATTTTTATTGATTACGATTAATTTATTATTTGTCATGAATTAAACAAATTTTACTTCCATATTACATGTTGGCAAAAGAAAATATTAAAATAATACAAATATAAGCAATATTTTTAATTGTAAAGCATTAATAAATACATACGTAATACATATATAAAAAGCACAGGTATTTGAATTTAAAATGTAAAATACATACATGTAAAAGACACACTTTGTTAATGCTAATTATATAAACTCTTAATATATTATTGATTATTATTAAAATCCGATTAATTAAAGTCATCACCTTGTGATTCATTACCTAAGTCTATTTAATTTATGAGTATGACAGTATGTATCTAATATGTTATTTTTCACTTTAATTCAGCAAAGATGATCCCTGTTTCATAATTTAATATTGTATGATTCCAACCAATACTTTGCCGTCATGATAAATACTGTAATATGTAAAATGAAAATGAGAGTTATGACAGAGACAACCCGTGTATTTAGTTCACACAATTAAATTTTCGCTCTAATTTCAGTTACTATAGAAAGAAAAAATTGCTGTTAAAAAATATGCGTTTTTTAAAGGCTCTCTCAATATCAAATAAATAAAACATAAAAAATCATTCCTATTACTTTTTGCTTACTATTGTGTATAATAGTGTATACACACATATATATATATATATATATATATATATATATATATATATATATATATATATATATATATGGTACAACTGAGCGTCTTCCTATGTAAAATTTCAATTACACGGAGCGTCCGGTGTCACCGAGCGTCCGATAGACGGTCGCTCGGTGGCAAGCCTCTGTAAATTTGCCACTGCAATCCTAGATGTCCATACCAGCTTTTGGCATAAAAATCTCGGGGACGTTCAGATGCACATTTTTGTGATGCTTGTATAAAAATAGTTCACGGAAGTGCCATCACTAGTCGCTGCCAGCGGTCAGATGTATATCTTATACAAAAAAAATTGTTTCAGCGGTCAGCCGAGCGCCTCTATTCATCAAATATATTTTGACTCAGACATAAACCATTTTAGCGTTCAACAGAGCGCCTACTATTTTCTTGTAACTAAAGCCCCTCCCACCCTTCTTATCGCTAGTGTAAACTTCTGTTATTAGCCATGACCTATACAAGTTTCTAACAATGCGGTATTCTGTTACGCGTAAAAGGGAATTCCCTACTTGGTGCATTTCTTTTCATTGGAGCACAGTTTCTGTGTTGAACACCGAGCGTCCAGAACGAAACTAATTGTAAGATAAGAAATATGAACCAGTGTAGTCAACGTACTCGTGCCATCGTCCTAGCATCAAAATTTTCAAAACTTTTGCTTATCTCCCAAGAAAATGAGTTTGATAAATATAAAGGTAAAAATTTAGATCAAATTGAGGTTGATAATGAAGTGGAGGAAGGTGGGGTAGAGAGTGGAACTGACAATGATGATGTTAATGTTGAGCATCATGAACATCAAACAAGTACAAAAAATGAAATTGGAACCTCTCAGTCTACAAGGAAGCCGAAAATTGTGAGAAAGGGATGGAGTGAAGAAGAGAAACAAGTAACAGAAAAGTATTTTATGAAAAATATTCGAAATAAAATTGCGCCGAAGAAAGCAGAGGTCATAAAGTTGATGGAAAGGTATTCGAAACTTTTTAAGGGCAGAACATGGACTACGGTTAAAGCATACGTATATAATAAGTATTCTAAAAATTAATATTATAACTATTAAACTGTCTACTTTTATATTAAAATTATTAAAATAAAAATAGTTATAGCATTTGTGTTTTTATTCCAGAACTTTATTTTCTATTTCTTTTTTGCATCATTCTGTTCAAGAATAATGCAGAACATAATAGAAAAATTGCACAAAGTCACAATATAATTGTGAACGTATTGGGCTGTAATGAGTACAATTTATATAATAAATAATTACAAAGTTAAGTTTCAAATAATTTTTATTGTAAACCACAACCATTTTTTCTCCATACAATGGCTTCATCCGGTGGATAAAAAAAACTTTAAATTATAACAAACTTCAATTTTTCATCCACCTGATGAAGCCATTGTACGGCGAAACAATTGTTGTGGTTTACAATAAAAATTATTTGAAACGTAACTTTGTAATTATTTATTACATATATGAAAATTAAGTTTCAAGTACCTCCACTTTAGCACAATTTATGTAATTGCATATATTAAAAATATAAATACGATCGGATGCAAAAAATCAGACTCAGGGTTTTCACTTGTTTAAAATACGAGTAATTTAATTTACATTGCTCCCTATTATCTGCAGTTTTGAGTTTAAACAGTACTTTAATAAATTAATATAACTTTCTGGACCTGTTACATTATCTACATAAACGAAAATCATAGGAATAGAAAAATTATGTTCACCTAAATTTCTAAAGCTAAATAATAAACAAAGCAGCAAAAAAATTCAAAGAAACGATTGTGATCGACTTGATATCAACTACAATAAACCTGAGTAAGCAGTCTAAATATAACGGTCAATTGTTGAGGACGCTCCCTCTGCCGCTACATGGGTCTGGGTGTTCGGTTGTCCATTAAAACAGTTTTTCGATATACAGCCTCTATATATGGCGGCGCTCAGTGGGAATGTTTTTGTATAGACGCTCTATAGTACGGTAGATATATATATATATATATATATATATATATACATATATATGTATATATACATATATATGTATATATACATATATATATATATATATATATATATATATATATATATATATATGTATAATATTTTCGTGACCTTGGTATGATATGGTAATTTCAATCAGTCGGCGATTAAAGGTCTGGTTTACTTCAAAGTATATATATTTAAAACAACCCTACATGTTTCGGCAATGATGCCTTTATCAAGGATATAAAATATAAATGACAGAATACAAATGTCAAATAATTGAGTTGCTATGGTTTAAATTATTCAAAGATACATTCCAATTGAATAATAATTAAACATGCCTTAGTATTCCAAAAACAGATAGCAAGGTGTGAACATATGTGTTGTTCGCTGCTAGCAGATTGTGTCTCTTTCTGGGTATGAACTTGTGTGTTGGTTGCTGCTGGCAGCTTGCGTCTCCCGCTGGGTGTGTGGTTTTGTGTTTGTGTGAGCGCGTAAGTGTAGGGTTTTGTATGTTGGCGCGCTCGTGCGTGTGTTTAGTGACCGGTCGCGTAAAATTTAGAGAGATCGGATAACCAGCCGTTGCGCAGGGCCGCCAACCCTTTCCCGGCAACTTCTTTACTTTTCCGCGCAGTACTTCGACGGCCCGACCCCCGCCCCATCGAGGCAAGGCGCAGACCAGCGAAGCGCACCCTGCACGGGGTTGCTCATCGCCAACCGAGGGAACACTCTTAGCGGCTACTTCGGTCGACGACGGTCACACTTTGTGCCATCTTAACGTTTTCCGCCTAGGCTGGGGCACTGCTAGGACCGATCCTGGGCGGCAACCTGGCTAGGCTGCCGTTAACAGCACACACACGTTCACTTTGATTTATAGATGTTTCCAATTCACATGGTAATATATAAAGAGCCAGACGTAGAGAACAAATGCGACATATCAATGTGGAACGGAGAATCAGGAGAAATGATTCCGATCCCTTTACCCTAGAAGATAGAGAGTTTATGAGTGTCTTTCGGTTATCCAAAGATTTAGTTCATTTGTTGATAAATGTATTATATATACATTTAACAAATTCTACCCATATAAATGCTCTAACACCGGAAATGAAAATATTTACTGCCCTCTATTTTTATGCTTGCGGTTCATACCAATTTAGTATAGGACAAAGTTTTCATTTGTATGTCAGCCAGCAATCAGTGAGCAGGTGCATTCATGAAGTTAGTGCCTTAATAATCCAACATTTTTCTGCTGAATGGATTAAGTTTCTTTCAACAGCTGTGGAAAAAGCTGCCATGAAACAGCAATTCATGGATTTAAATGGTTTTCCAGGATGCATTGGTTGTATTGACTGCACACACGTTGCCATATTGGCACCCCATCAAGAGGAACAAAATTATTTAAATAGAAAAGGTTTCCATTCAAAGAAAGTACAAATAGTATGTGACGGAAATTTAAGAATGTTGGCAATCAATGCTCGTCATACAGGAGCCACATACGATGCAGCTATTTGGGGTGGATCTAGAATTAATCATCATCTAATGGAGTGCTATCGTAATGGTGACAGAAATACGTGGCTCATTGGTGATTCAGGTTACCCACAATTACCATGGCTAATGACTCCGATGCCAAATCCGGGAAACAACGCTGAAATGCGTTATAATGAATGTTTGCGTGCAACACGAAATTGCATTGAGAGATGTAACGGAGTTTTAAAAGCACGTTTTCGTTGCATCTTGGGAGAACGTGTTCTGAGATATAGTCCAGATAAAGTGGGAACAATAGTGAATAGTTGTGCAGTTTTACATAATATGTGTACTGCTGCACGAATAGAACTTTTGCAGGCTAATGATTATGATGTAATTGAAAACAGTTATATGCCTGACTACATCAACAATGATCATGAATATGTTTATTTAGGTGATGGTCGTGTGACTAGAGCCAATGTCATTCAAAATTATTTTCATAATTAAAAGAAAGCTTTTATATTGTATTATAAAAATTATTATAAATTTGAATTAATAAAAATGAATTATGTAGAATGTCTTCTCTGCTTTTAGCATAGATAAAAATACTGTGGATTTTATTTTAATCCACACAGGTGATTAGGTATTTTTTCAATAGATATAGAAATTTTTTCAATATTACTATTAATATTTTTTAATACTTCCATCGTCTGTCCATGGAATACTTCTAGCGGTATATCTTGCTTCGATTTTTTTAATAAACGTGGTGTGTTCTCACCACTGTGAGGTCTTTTATTACTATAAACAACCTGTTTCATAATATAATTGTGACCATCTTCTATTATTGCACCTAGACTTGTACTGCGAGTGCTGTTACTTATACTCGTTAGGTTGAGATGGTATCTGAAATAATACAATGCAGTACCTCTATAAGAAACAAAAATGTATACGTACTGGCTTATTAAATGTGAGTCCAAATTCCTCTATGCCTGGATCACCTTTAACACTGGTCCAGCCGAGAAGTTGCATCAACCGCTCTTTAAATTCATTCAGTGGTGGTCTACTTGGCCCACCACCTGTCCCTTGTTGGTAATTTTGCAATTCTCTTGCTTTTTGTTTGGTTTTTGACTTCCAATCAATAAAAGCCTATAACATATTTGTTACAAACACCAACATCATAATTGTTAAATTTTTAATTTTTAAGTAAATAATTAACAAACATATCACTAATACTATACCAAGTACAAGATCCTTCTTTCGATTTAGTTCCAAAGCCTTGAGAATTCAATAAATTAGCGAGCTCGTCCCATTTTTTTTGAATTTGTTCTCGGCCGTTAGGACCTCCAAATTTATTGGTCACAAGAGATGGATTCTTTTCTAGGAAATCCAACATCAAGGAACGCAAACCTTCTGTTATTCTCATCTAAAAAAATATATATATTACGCTGTATATATCTATATGTTTCAAACCCGACACAGTATGATACACGCTTTGCAAATACACAAATAAATCTACTTAATTCTTTTTTAAAATTTGAGAATTATACCTACTACATATTTGAACTTCCTACAGATGGTGGGCACATTTTTCATATATCTCATTCTAACGCACACTATTAAAGGGATTGCTATAAAAAGGACAGACGCTTACTATACTTTGAAAGCGATCGCTTTTTATTGCCAGTGACCGAGGGTATTTTACGATCGCTTCGGACGGTAGAGTAGCAAAGTGACGTAATACTATCGCATCGCAATGTGGCAGAGTACCCTTACAGTGGCCTGTATGTGGACGCTATTATGGAAAGAAAATTCTATGCTTGCTTGCTAGATACTGGATCGACGAAAACCATCGTGCGGCCCGATTTGATTTCCAGAAATAAAGAATTAATTTCTAGCAAATGGACACTTAGGACAGCTACTGGAGAAGCAGCTTCTGTGGCGGGTGAAGTAGATGTCAATTTTATCATAGGACCAACATCAATCCGACATCGTGTTCTCGTAGCCGACATAGAAGAATAAATAATCTGGGGATTAGACATCATGAACACCTATGGCTTCCAGTTAAACATGAAAGAAGGTACTTTAAAAATAAATAATGAGGAATTATTTCTTCATGGGAAAAATTGTGGGAGTGTACAAGTAATTACAGCAGAGAATGTTGTTCTGGATGCAAGAAGTGAGACATTTTTGACGGCGTGTATGGAAGGTGATTATTTGGATGGAAATGTTACAATGCTGGAACCAAAGGCTGATGACGACGAGGTGGGCCGTGGAATAGTAGTTGCCAAAATGCTGGTTAAGACTCAGAAGACTGTACCGATAAGGGTAATGAATGAACCATTACCCTGTTTCATTGAAGAAGGGTATTATTTTGGGGTGGTGTTCGCCAGTGTCGGCCGTCGTTCATCGTATAGAGGCGAAGAAGAATGTATTCGTGCAGGTTCCTGAGAAATTGTCCAAGATAATCGACTCCGCCTGTCAAGGATTGAGCAAGAAGGAACAAAGCCAAGTTAAGGATTTAATCAAACATTATGAAGACGTCTTTGAAACTGAGACTGGTACGAAAGGAAAAACCAATATTGTAATGCACAAAATAAATACCGGCGATGCAAGTCCAATTCGACAAGGACCAAGAAGGTTACCACTGGCAAAACGTGAGGAAGCCGGGCGTATTATACAAGATATGGAAGGCCAAGGAGTAATTGAACCATCGAATAGTCCATGGGCTTCACCAGAGGTCCTTGTTAGGAAGAAGGATGGATCTACCAGATTCTGTGTGCACTATCGTCGTTTGAATAGTGTGACCAAAAAGGACAGCTATCCTTCCCAAGAATAGACGATACGCTAGACACCTTGGCAGGAGCAAAATGGTTCTCCACTCTCGACTTAAAGAGCGGTTATTGGCAAGTGGGAATGGATCCCAGTGACAAAGAGAAGACTGCCTTCAGTTTAGGTACAGGACTCTGTCAATTTACAGTCATGCCATTTGGACTGTGTAACGCCCCAGCTACTTTTGAGCGACTCATGGCCACTGTACTGAGGGGACTGTCTTGGAATACTTGCCTGGTATATCTCGATGATGTGATTGTGGTAGGGAAGACCTTTGAAGATCACATGAAAAATTTGGAAGGAGTATTCCAGAGGTTGCGAGATGCCAACCTGAGATTAAGTCCAAAGAAGTGTCACCTTTTCCGCAAGGAGGTAAATTACCTTGGACATGTGGTTTTCGGAAAAGGAGTTGCTGTGGATCCAGAAAAAGTAAAAGCTGTGGAAAAATGGCCGGTACCAAAAGACAAACATCAGCTAGAAGCTTTTTGGGATTATGCACGTATTATCGACACTGCATTCCTGGATTCTCCAACATTGCAAAACTACTTACTCGCCTAACAGAAAATCAAGCATTAATTTAGAACCACGAATACCAAGCGGCCTGTGAGTTGTTAAAAGGTACGTTGATCAGTGAACCTGTTTTAAACTATCCACTGCCATCTGGGAGATTTATTCTGGATACGGATGCCAGTAACGTCGGGATTGGTGGCGTGTTCTCTCAAATCCAAGATGGACAAAAGAAGGTCATTGGATGCTTCAGCAAGACCCTGTCCAAACCGGAGAGGAACTACTGCGTAACCAGGAGAGAACTATTGGCAGTAGTTAAGACCATTGAGCACCTGTACCTGTACCATTGAGTACCTGTATAGGCAGAAGTTTCTGATCCGCACTGATCATGCCGCCTTAAAGTGGCCCTTACAATTTAAGAATCCCGAGAGTCAAGTAGCTAGCTGGATTGAGAGACTACAGGAGTATGACTTCGACATTGAACACAGAGCATGCTTCAAACATCAAAATGAAGATGCCCTTTCCAGAAAGCCCTGTCAAGAAGACTGTCGACATTGCAACCGAATCGAAGACAAATCGGCCAACGCTCTTCGAACCACCGTGGTTGATGACCAATGGCAACCTGACAATTTGCGCGCAGATTAAGAAGCTGATCCGGATCTTGCAGTCCTCAGGGCTTGGAAGAGAAATGGGCAAAGACCGACCTGGCAAGAAATTGCTCCCCATTCACGAGAATTGAAGACATACTGGGCACAATGGGATTCCTTAACCATGGAAGACAATCTACTGAGACGTGAGGTCGAAAATCACGATGGAAGCGAGCGGAAGATGCAAATGGTGGTTCCCAAGAAAAGAATACCAGAGGTATTGCCATAACTCGATAATGGTGCTTCTGGGGGACTTTTTGGAGTCCATAAAACACTGGAGAAGATGCCCCAGAGATTTTACTGGGTGAATTGTTCACGAGATTTGAAAGAATGGTGCCGAAAGTGTGCTAATTGCGCCGGAAGCAATGGTCCCCAGAGGCGTCGACGTGCACCCATGCGCCAATACAACGTAGGAAGCCCATTTGAGAGGATCGCCATAGATGCCGCCGGCCCTTTTCTAGAAAGCGACAAGGGAAATAAATACATAGTGGTGGTCATGGATTACTTTACCAAATGCGTTGAAGCATATGCTCTACCAAATCAAGAAGCTGGAACTGTACCAGACATGATTGTGAAGGAGTTCGTCAGCCGTTTTGGTGTACCCTTGGGACTTCATTCCGATCAAGGGCGAAATTTTGAGTCCAGTCTATTCGAAAAGATATGTGGACTTTTGGGCATACGGAAGACGAGAACAACTCCCTTGCATCCATAATCAGATGGGATGGTAGAGCGAATGAACAAGACCATAATCAGACACTTATCCAAAGTGGTCTCCGAACACCAGAGAGATTGGGACGAATATTTACCATTATTCCTAATGGCGTATCGGGCCTCTGTTCAAGAGAGAACTGGCCAATCACCAGCAAACGTGCTATTTGGGAGGGAACTCCGATTGCCCTGTGATTTAAAGTTTGGGAGCAAGCCTGGTGAAGATATTGCCGGAGAAGATTATGTCAGCACGCTCAGACGACGACTAGATAATATCCATGGGCAAGTCAGACATAATATCCAAGATGCTAGTGACAGAATGAAGGAGACCTACGACATCAACGCCGAGAAGGGTGGTTACCATGAAGGCGACCGGGTTTGGTTATATAATCCACAACGTCGACGGGGCCTATTTCCAAAACTTCAAAAGAATTGGGAGGGGCCATACGAGGTGTTGAAGCGGATTAACGATGTAATATACCAGCAATTGGGAAGAGTCTCCAAATAATAAATGAAGAACAGCCCATATTTTATTTGGTCACGAAAGAACTGTCAAACCTGAAGCCAACCTATCTTGCCTTATGGGAGGCTCTGGCCCACTTACGCGAACAAATGTTACAACAAGACATTCTGAAATTTGCAGTTCCAAAATTGGGTTGTGGATTGGACCGCCTGAACTGGAGAATTGTCAGGAGCATGTTAGAAGTAATCTTCCGACATACTGGTACGGAAATTCTGGTATGCAGTTACCGGCTTGAATATTTCTGTCCATCCAGGCAAGATAAGACCGTGGACTGTTATTTCGATATAACGTTACAATGTATCAAAGGCCCTACCTGTCGATTTCGCCATCGTTTGAGGAAACCAAAGCATGACATGTTTCGGGACGAAACTTCATTTTTAAGAAGCAGGCAATGTGATGACTCATCCAACAATACGTCACGTATAATACCTCTCGCGCGTTCTCGGCTAATCTAGACACAGAAGGACCCAGAAAAATCGAGACGGTCGGCGGCCCATATATATATAAGCCGTCGAAGAAGGGATTGGCATACCATTCCATACCGAAGCATCGCGGATTAAAGTTACATAAATATAAATACATAAATGTGCTTATTGTTAGTAGTTAGTTTTTATATTGTTATACGTTTTATTATTAATATAATGTGTGTCTAAAGTTATCGTTAGTTTTATGTAAGAACCCGAAAGGACAAACTTTACAATATGTTTAATTGTTTATGTAACGTCTATTTTGATTTCACAATAAATCTATACTGTTAAAAAAATAAGTTCGTATATTACTCTAATAAATTATTAATTTATTAAGTGATATATGTGTAGTTTGCGTCGCCTATGGTATCTTGCAATTTTATATAAAACCAAATACAAATCTCCCCACTACTAATGCTGCACGAACTTACTCCCACCGCTCGCTATCTTATTTGGCGCCTGCTATACTTGCATATAATCAAAGAACGCATATATATATAACCTACATGTCAAATTAATAATAATGAGTAAAGTGGGAAGATCAATAGTTCAAAGGTATTTTTTCTTTTCGAGTTTTGTATAAATATTTTCCACCCAAGGAAACTATTCGGAAATTATTACTTTAATATTCGAACGAATTATTTTAAATGTAATCATCGCATATCATAAGACTATCTCCTGGACAACTTATCCTTTTTATTTAAATTATTTATTTCAAAGCCTTAAGACTTAACTTAAAATGACAAACGTGTGTAGTATTACAGCGCGTATTTACGTGTGTTAGAAAGAGATAAGTACAAGTTGCTGTTCACACTTGGGCAGTACCAACTGAAAAGATACTACCTTGTGCATAGTCGCGAAGTTAATAGGTTGTTAGTACGCTATTAGTTACTAGCCACTAAGAGCGTACTAAGATGCTTTTATCTTCTCGTATTCATAGTCGCGTATTTCATCATACTTGGTGGCTACGAACTGATAGAGTCTAAGCAGAAAAAAATATATGGCAACAGTGAAAACGAAGGTCGCAGGCATGCGCATTTTACATAGAGATGAGATTTAAAATTGTTTACTTATTGAAATTGTTGGTTATTTTAAATACGATTTGGATAATCTTATTTATTTGAATATATTTTGTGAATTTTTGCTTTTAAAATTTATATTTCCTTAAGATAAGAAGAATATAAGTATAGTATATAATTTTACTTAAAGTTTGTATTATTGAAATTATATAATTTTGAAAAATGGAAGATTTAATTGATGTACAAGGGGGCTTACAAGAAGTTGAGGTAGATATCATTCGAAATTTAAAAGTCTATCTGGAACAATTGAATCCATTTGACGTATATGACAATGCTCGATTTCGAACAAAATACCGCATGAGAAAGGAAGTTGCTCAAAGAACTTTTAACCAACAATAATCGTGGATTACCAATCCTGAGATACAAGGTTCTTGCAACAATTAGATATTTAGCGAAAGGAGTATAATGTGATAATATAGGTATATACATATTTAACTGGCTTTGTAACATATTTATTCCTGAATTTATTTTAACATGGATTTACATGACAATATCCACAGCAATTTATTCCGTCAACAATAGATATTAAGATATTTTAATTAGTAGACTTTAACAATTTTAATATATAATTTATTATTTATTAAAATACTTTAGGGATATTTTGATATAATTTTTATTAATATTAAATATAATATATATATTTATAATTATCTACATATAACAAATATTCATGCCTACTTTATACATGATGCAGTATTTACATGTAACTTAAATATAATTATACCTACTTTATCTTATATTTTAAATTATGTCATCCTATTGTCATAGTTATCTAATATACATATAACGAGCCATCGAAAAAATTAATAATTGGAGTAGACTGTGAAATTGGGTTGGTACTTTAACCACTTCCACATAATGACACATTACTTGATGCTTGACAGTTTCATTGTAAAAAAAGGTTATGGCATTGAAATGATACTACAACAGAAAAGAAAACAAATAATTTATTTAATATCGAAATCATAATCAAAATTTACATATAGCTACAGAAGTTGTTAAAAATGTTGTCCATTTACATCTAAACACAAACAATTTTCTTAATAAGAGTTTTGAAAAATTTTACACAAACTTATAGTTTCAATGTCAAATAATAAATGTCATTATGTGGAAGTGGTTAAAGTATCAACCCAATTTCACAGTCTACTCCAATTATGAATTTTTTCGATGGCTCGTTATAATGAACACATTCAATTATCATTTTCTCTCAATAACTACACCTCCAGTTTCAGTAAACTTCTTTCAATACTGACTGATATTTTTCTTTGTTTGCATCTTCATCTGTTGCCAATGTTCTTGAAGGCACTTTGCATCTCTAACAAATCCTGTAATAAATATATCATATTACTTCCCTTAAGTTAAATGAATCATTTATAGCCAGCAAAGTGACAGTTGGAAGAAATACAGACATATACATAAATTAATTATACAAGTTAACATTTATAGCACACCATCCACCTGCTACAGAAGTAATATGTGCAAATAAAGCCCACATCATAACATAAATGCATATTCAACAGACATTTTCTCATCAGTTTCCTTCATTGCATCTCATGGGTATTTGGAAACAGCATTCGAAAAATAATAATAAAAAATGATTAAAATTTTGTTTATAATGAAATTCTAATGAGACACACCATGCACTTCTATTATTAAGTAGCCACTAAAACGACTATGCATAAGGCTTGATATACTTTATGAAGTGCACATATGCATTAAAATACACAACACATAAAATAACATGTATAACCGACAAATTATTTATATTACTCGATATAACCTATAACCAAATACAAGGCATAAAGAATAAACAAAATGGCTAATTTGAAGTGTTGACGCATACGTTATTATTTTTACTACAGCGACATCTGAGTTGGCCTTTCATTATGCTAAAAAGAAATAAATATATACACATGTCTTATTATAAAACAAGGATGTTAGATTCAAATAAATTCGGACAAATTTTCCTATATTGTTGCGCCTCTCGATTCTCTGGTTATAATGACAATTTACGCTTTCCGGTTAGATTGACAATCAACGATTTAGTTTTAGGTTATGTATAATAAACTTTATCATTATTTAAGAAAATTAATACTGGTAGCCGTAACTTTGTGGTAATTCATTTTGAAAATAATAAAATAAAATTAAACAATCACTTTGTTTTACCACTTTATTCACATATAATTGTGACCGCGGTTTCGACATACAATGTCATTATCAAACTGCCGACAAAGTTACGGCTACCAGTATTAATTTTCTTAAATAATGATAAAGTTTATTATACATAACCTAAAACTAAATCGTTGATTGTCAATCTAACCGGAAAGCGTAAATTGTCATTATAACCAGAGAATCGAGAGGCGCAACAATATAGGAAAATTTGTCCGAATTTATTTGAATCTAACATCCTTGTTTTATAATAAGACATGTGTATATATTTATTTCTTTTTAGCATAATGAAAGGCCAACTCAGATGTCGCTGTAGTAAAAATAATAACGCATGCGTCAACACTTCAAATTAGCCATTTTGTTTATTCTTTATGCCTTGTATTTGGTTATAGGTTATATCGAGTAATATAAATAATTTGTCGGTTATACATGTTATTTTATGTGTTGCGTATTTTAATGCATATGTGCACTTCATAAAGTATATCAAGCCTTATGCATAGTCGTTTTAGTGGCTACTTAATAATAGAAGTGCATGGTGTGTCTCATTAGAATTTCATTATAAACAAAATTTTAATCATTTTTTATTATTATTTTTCGAATGCTGTTTCCAAATACCCATGAGATGCAATGAAGGAAACTGATGAGAAAATGTCTGTTGAATATGCATTTATGTTATGATGTGGGCTTTATTTGCACATATTACTTCTGTAGCAGGTGGATGGTGTGCTATAAATGTTAACTTGTATAATTAATTTATGTATATGTCTGTATTTCTTCCAACTGTCACTTTGCTGGCTATAAATGATTCATTTAACTTAAGGGAAGTAATATGATATATTTATTACAGGATTTGTTAGAGATGCAAAGTGCCTTCAAGAACATTGGCAACAGATGAAGATGCAAACAAAGAAAAATATCAGTCAGTATTGAAAGAAGTTTACTGAAACTGGAGGTGTAGTTATTGAGAGAAAATGATAATTGAATGTGTTCATTATAACGAGCCATCGAAAAAATTCATAATTGGAGTAGACTGTGAAATTGGGTTGATACTTTAACCACTTCCACATAATGACATTTATTATTTGACATTGAAACTATAAGTTTGTGTAAAATTTTTCAAAACTCTTATTAAGAAAATTGTTTGTGTTTAGATGTAAATGGACAACATTTTTAACAACTTCTGTAGCTATATGTAAATTTTGATTATGATTTCGATATTAAATAAATTATTTGTTTTCTTTTCTGTTGTAGTATCATTTCAATGCCATAACCTTTTTTTACAATAAAACTGTCAAGCATCAAGTAATGTGTCATTATGTGGAAGTGGTTAAAGTACCAACCCAATTTCACAGTCTACTCCAATTATTAATTTTTTCGATGGCTCGTTATATGTATATTAGATAACTATGACAATAGGATGACATAATTTAAAATATAAGATAAAGTAGGTATAATTATATTTAAGTTACATGTAAATACTGCATCATGTATAAAGTAGGCATGAATATTTGTTATATGTAGATAATTATAAATATATATATTATATTTAATATTAATAAAAATTATATCAAAATATCCCTAAAGTATTTTAATAAATAATAAATTATATATTAAAATTGTTAAAGTCTACTAATTAAAATATCTTAATATCTATTGTTGACGGAATAAATTGCTGTGGATATTGTCATGTAAATCCATGTTAAAATAAATTCAGGAATAAATATGTTACAAAGCCAGTTAAATATGTACACTCTGTTCGTTTTCAGTTTGCAGTCACATGATCAATTTTCATTTATTTTTAGTAGTATGAATCTAGTCGGTACTTTTGAGTCAAAAGAGGTTTAAGTATTTTATAAATATAAAATTGTTATTTCAATACATAATGTTTTCTATTTATTTTCTAAATGTTTTTCCTGTTTAATCAATCGATGTTATTGACCAATGTAATGGTAATGAAATTGGAATGATGCCGTATGACATAACCTAAAATTTTTGAAGTATAAACACAGTAACTTTGGAAGTTTTAAATCTCAAATACGCATATAAAATAATATTCTTTAAAGAAGACAAAGGTACATGTAGAAAATGCAGCTTTTCATGTATTGTAAACAGATGCTTCACTTCTAGCATTAATCGCATTAAATAAATTTGGAATAAGAAATAATCTGGAAATTGCAGAAATCATACGAGAAGAAATTCACTAACATAAATGAATTACAAAGCAATTCAATATAACCAAAAAGTAGAACAGAAAGGCTGGGAAATAAGAAAATAGGAAGCTAAATTTTGATTGTTTCATATGTATAATCAAATTTTTTGCATTAGAAATTAAATAAATAAAAGCTCACCTTGATTATATTGGTATTATTATTTCCAAGAAAATGGTTAATAATAATTACACGAATAATTCATTTGTTTACAAAAACTATAGAGAACTATTAGTATTATGTATAAATTAATTATACAGTTCAATTATTACATTGCTACGCTAAGTAAAACCATTGAAGATACAACTTCATTTGGAATCAGTATGTTAAAAAATTATCATAACTGTTTGTTAAACTTGCTCATATAAAAACTATTCAACTTAATAAAATGCAGATACTTTAATCAATACAATAAATACAAAATAGCGAAATTGTATTATTCTATTCTAGTGTTAACAGATATGGATGTGACTGCACAAGTGAGCGCTGATATTTTTTAATGTTATTCTGCATAAGACTATTAAAACCTGATTTTAAAATGCCATACAGCATACTAAACTCAATGAACAACAGTAGTGCAGAATGTGACAAAAGCTATTTTCTTTATCTTCGCAATTTATGTTGGTTGTATCTGCAAACTCTTGAGTTGTTCATATATTAACTGAGCATATTAGAAAATAGAAGTATGTAGAAATAGCAAATAATTCATCTAATTCATAATCGGTCTAATAAGAAATATTTATTTGAATAAAACATATTTACATGGAAGCTTAAATATATAATCTTTCTAATACAATCATAAAAACACTATCATAGACAGAAAATAATGTTGTCTTGTACTAACATAAAATATGACACCTTTAGTTGCAATTACATATATTAATCTGAATCAGAGTCTGATTCTGTACTTGATTCTGTAACATTGATTATTACTGGATCTATATCCAAGTCTACCAAGCAGTTTTTTCTTTCATACCATTGTTTTATTAAATTATCAGTATGCCTTATGCAGTTACTCCATGTATTATTATCACATGTATGTAATGCCTCCTTCCACATTTCTTTCACCTTTTCGTCGGTGTAACCAGCCCTACCGATGTGCACATTGTAATATGTTTTTGCTTTTGCCCAAATTAGCTCAATAGCATTGAAGTCACAGTGGTATGGTGGCAGTCTAAGAATTTCATGTCCTGCATTTCTTAACAGTTCATCAATTTCATAAACTTTCTCTTTACGGTTTCGATCCTTTGGAAAATATCCATGTTTCATCTAAAAAGACAACTTGACGCAAACCAGAATTTGTATTCTCAATGTACTTCCTTAAAAATACACTTCGCATTACACTAACATCAAGTTTTTCCATTAATGCTCTTCTATTATCATCTTTTTTATATTTGAAACCGATATGTTTGAGTAAAATGGAAAGAGATGTTTTTCCTATTTGCACCATTTGTTTAGTTTCCAGTTCAGTCTTCAATGTTTTCAATGTAACATGGTTTTCTAAAAAAGTATATCGTTAAAAAATAAATCATTTATGAAAATAAAATTGCTTAGAATACTTTGATGAAACATGTCGTATAAAGTATTTCGGACTTCCATTTTCAAGTTTTCTGGCAAATCTTTGGTTTTTGGTTTACGTCGGGGTATTTGTTTTCCAGGTGATGATGTCCCACGTTTCTTGATATTGTAAACGGTTCGGACAGAGATCTTAAGAGCACTTGCTACTCTCTAAAAATATTTTTCCTCATTAATCTAAAGATATTAATTTGGTGTTATCTTACCTCATAAACTGAATCAACAGACAATAATGGACCTCTATTATATTTCTCTTCTTCAAAATAATGAAGAAGGTTGGCAACTAGATTTTGTGCCTGTGAATCTAGACGTTTAGCTGGCATATTCTACAACAAAAAGAACACAAACATGAAATTTTATATCACTTCATATTATAAAAATTACATTTTGCGATATGCATATCAATTTATCAAAAAATGTAATTTGTCAGTGTCAAAGTTAAATAATTTAATTAAGAAATATTACGTTAAATACTTACGATTAATTACTCGAAACTGACTATTATTGTTGCAAGAAGAACAGATAAATAAGAAATCTTAAAATATCAACGGAAAAATACAAACAAGCACTAAACATAACCTGTATATGTCGATAAATACGTATTTTCTCTTTTGACTAAAACAGTTGTCGGTATCTCATATTATACAAGACATGCTAATATTATTTTTCTTTGTCTTTGCTACGAAGAAATTTCAAAGACGTATGTCTTGTATCAAATGACATACGTTTCAATTCTGAATATTTGTAGCTCAATATATCTGAAAAACAAAGTATATAGATTCTGTGTCTGAGATAGTATGACATAGTTAGTCATGTGACTGCAAACTGAAAACGGACAAAGTGTATATACCTATATTATCACATTATACTCCTTTCGCTAAATATCTAATTGTTGCAAGAACCTTGTATCTCAGGATTGGTAATCCACGATTATTGTTGGTTAAAAGTTCTTTGAGCAACTTCCTTTCTCATGCGGTATTTTGTTCGAAATCGAGCATTGTCATATACGTCAAATGGATTCAATTGTTCCAGATAGACTTTTAGATTTCGAATGATATCTACCTCAACTTCTTGTAAGCCCCCTTGTACATCAATTAAATCTTCCATTTTTCAAAATTATATAATTTCAATAATACAAACTTTAAGTAAAATTATATACTATACTTATATTCTTCTTATCTCAAGTAAATATAAATTTTAAAAGCAAAAATTCACAAAATATATTCAAATAAATAAGATTATCCAAATCGTATTTAAAATAACCAACAATTTCAATAAGTAAATAAGTAAACAATTTTAAATCTCATCTCTATGTAAAATGCGCATGCCTGCGACCTTCGTTTTCACTGTTGTTTCATTGTATGTCGAAACCGCGGTCACAATTATATGTGAATAAAGTGGTAAAACAAAGTGATTGTTTAATTTTATTTTATTATTTTATCATTATTCTTTGAAAATATGTAATATAAAATAAATAGTCTTTTAATGTACTATACTTAACTTATCAAAATAGAATTAACAATAGAACTTTATTGAGAAATAGCGTGACTACAAAAGAAACAAAAAATACAATTTATTTACATCAAATAACATGCGATAAAAATTGATCGGTGATTATGTAAAACTACAGAGAGATAAGTTAAACAATATCGTTTTTTTTTCATTAATCTCATCTCGATAATGGATCGTTCTTCTAATGCTCTGCGCTTATTCTTCTTTTTAAATTCAAATTCAATATTATGAAGTACACGATTTAAACTGCTTCTACTTAATAAAATATGATTTCCGGCAATTTCTGGTCTTTGTAAATACATTGTGTATAATGTATTTCGGCTACTCATTTTAGAGCATTCTGCCAAATCTTTTTGTAAGGGTTGCCTTTGTCTGTCTTTGCGGCCTTTTCTTTCCTGGAGTAGATAGAACAGCACTATTTATTAATCGGGCTTTAATCCGTTTTACTGTAGCTATTCCTACTTTCAATGCATTTGCTACTCCTTAAAAAGATTCATTGGAATTTGTTACATGTCAAATCACTCATTGTTTACCTCTTGTACATACGTAAAGGATATTAGAGGACCACCATTATATTTCTATTGCTGCAAATTTTGCAATAAATTTAAAACTAGTTCTTGCAATTGTGAATCTAATGTTCTACCACGTCCAGACAATGTAGTTTATGACACGAGTGTAAAATACTTCAATCAAATACAAAGGTGAAAGCGTAATGTCAGACAAACAATGTCAAAAAGCTAAACGAAAATGAATAAAATAATACAGCGTATGCAATACCAGTTCCGTCTTTGTCTTGCTCACGTAAATTCTGTGAATCTGTCGTTAGCAGCTCACTAGAAACAAATGCATTCGCTTATGCTATTCTTGTTATACAAATAGATACTATTTATTATTTGAATGTAGACAAAATTCTTTGATAGAAATATATATATTAGTGAGGCAGGGATCATCTTTGCTGAATTGAACTGTATGTATTTTTTCTCTATTTCAACAACATGACGACACACATTTACTTATTCATGGTTAGTTTGAGAGAATCTTTCTCTTCCTAAAGCTTCTACATCACATAGTTTAAAGGTAATATTTTTTGTAGTGACCCAGTTTTTAACACTTGCCCAAATTTTTTCAATTAGGTTTAATTCAGAATGGTATGATGGAAGACGACTTTGCTTGCAAAAATTTGATCAATATTCACAGTATGAGGGTTCGTGCAATCTAATTATTTGATACAGTTCAGCTTTCGTAGATTCTGGTTCATATCTAATGCCATGTTCATTTAACCAAGTTATCATTTCTTCTATCCTGGAATTTGTATTTGGATGCTTTGTTGCTGAAACATTATAATAACCTAGCATTATCCATCACAACCACCGAATTTGGAGGTAAATTTGGGATTCATTGCTCAATTAACTATCGCATGTAATTTTTGAAATTCATATCATCATGATGGTTTTCAGTTTTTTGTCCAGATTTATAACTCAATAGTGTATTATGTATAAATTTTGTTTCACCACCCTTATATTTATGCATATATTATTTCCTTGTGATTTTAAAATATTTAAACACATACCAGCATGTACCTACGATTAGCCGTTTGCCTTTAGAAATTGGGCATTCCAATCCTTTGTTTGTACCGTCACTCCACTCATATGGTGCAATATGACCAGCATGAACATATGTTTGATCTAGAAATACAATTAACAACGCTATTCTGTTAATGGCATAATTACATTTAGTAACTTGTATAAATAATAAGCCGAATTTTCTGATCGAAATTTTGTTATAGCTCTCATGTATCCGCAACGCAGTTCTCTTATGTCATGCCGTTCCATTAGAATAGGCCGGTTATCGCTTGTTTTTTTTCCAGCCATAAGATAAATTTTTGTTAAAAGTACAGTCGAACTTCGATAACTCGAATTTTTGATAACTCGAATCAATTTGGTTGGAGTTAGCGTCAAGAGTGAAAAATATGTGTAATTTTTACTTGATAACTCGAACTTTTATTATTCGAATATCTTGATAACTCGAACAGAATATCTGGCGCCACCTTTGATAAGTCGAATTTTCTAGGGGAATCCTCTAACTACGTGTGTTTTTAACCGTTTTAACCGCTCGTTTTATACTAGCATTTATAACATCGATGTAGGCGATGCAGGCAGTTCAGTTTCTGCGCTACTTAAGTTCATATGCGTGCACTATTAGTTGTTAATAAGAGGACAGAATACTGTGCCTGTTTGTTTTATCACGTTACCTTTTTTTATTGCTCTTGATATGTCATTAAAACGTACTTTAAAAACATTATCTATTGATGAAAAATTTAAACTTATAAAAGAAGTGGAAACTGGTTCAAGAAAGAAAGATGTAGGTGTGAAGTATGGTGTTCTGGCAAGTACAGTGTCTACTATTTTAAAAAATAAGCAAACAATTATTACTGCGATCGAAAGTGCGAAAGTGGGAGTTCCAAGAGGCTAAAAAATCCAACGTTCGCCAATGTGGACAGAGCAGTTTCAGAATGGTTTAAATCGGCAAGGAGACAGAACTTACCTATATCTGGAGGCTTAATTAAGGAAAAAGCATTGGAATTTGGTCAAAAATTGGGACAACCAAATTTCAAGGCAAGCACGGGCTGGTTGGATAATTGGAAACGAAGGTACATACATACATATGCATGTACATATGTGTGTACATACATATAAAGAAAAAATGTATAAATTAGGATTTGATGTTTCTTTTTTTTTTTTTACATATAAGATGGGGCATATGTCATAGAAAGGTTTGTGGAGAGAGTGCCGATGTAAGTGACGAGGACTGCGTTAAATGGAAACATGATGTTTTACCCCATTTATTAGAAGACTATCAAGCACGGGACGTATTTAATGCAGATGAGACCGTCTTGTTTTTTAAATGCCTCCCAGACAACACCTTAACTTTTAAAAACCAGAAGTGCCTTGGCGGAAAGCACAGTAAACAGAGAGTTACACTGATGATTGGCGCAAATATGGATGGATCAGAAAAATTGCTCTTGATAGGTAAAAGTAATCAACCTCTCGCAGCTTTCGTGGTGTTAGATGGTTGCCCCTCGAATACAAAGCAAATTCAAAGGCGTGGATGACAGGAGTACTTTTTGAAGAATGGCTGTTACTATTAGACAAACAATTTGAAAACCTCGGAAGAAAAATTATTCTATTTATTGACAACTGCCCGGCCCATCCTAAAGACATCCAACAAAGATTAAAATTTATCAACCTTGCTTTTTTTCCCTCGAACATGACATCAAAGTTACAACCACTTGATCAAGGAGTCATACAAAATGTGAAAACTCATTATCGCCGCAGAATTTTGAAAAAAAAATTAAAATGTTTTGAAGAAAACAAAAAATGAAATATGAAAATATGAAAAATGAATTGATGAAATAACCAATGCATGGAATATCGATGTTAAGCCGGAGACCATTTCTAATTGCTTTAAGAAAGCCGGTTTTAGTCAGTATTCTGAATGGGAAAAAGAGGATGAAATTCCTTTGATTTTCGTAAGGGAACGCTTGGATGAAAGATGTGAGCAAAAAATTCAACTACAAATGTAATATGAAGCTTGGGAGAATGTCAAAAATGTACCAGGTGTCACCTTTAATGATTTTATGCATATCGATGACGATATTGTTACTTCGGAGTTTCCCACAGATGAATATATTGTCGACCTCTACAGATCTGAATCCAAATCTGTACAGCTGGATAATAAAGATGACAGCGACAGTGACACAATAGAGGATGATTTCGTGAACGATTTGCAGCAACCACCTTCAAGCGAGTTGGTTGCAAATTCGTTGAGCGTTTTGCGTTCGTATTTAAAAGCCAATGAACATACAGTCGATTCTTTGTACAATGGTTTAAATAACATTGAAGCTTCTTTGAAAATCAAAATAAAAAATCCTCTCGCCAGTCACAAATAACCGACTTTTTTACACAAAAATAAGAACTACGTAATACATATATGTAACGCATTTTTTCTGAAATAAATTCATATATACATACAAAATATCTTTTATTTATACACATATGTAATTTATTTGACAACTCGAAGTCTCGATAATTCGAACTTCTTTTGTGGCAAGACATAGTTCGAGTTATCGAAGTTCGACTGTATTTACATTTCATTTAAATATACACACTTGAATCCTAACTCTTGTAACAATGTTTTAAATCAAGTTACTTTCCCAGAAAAGATAACACCATTATCTCCAAGTTTGTTCAAAATTCCTTGCACTGTAGATTTTTGTATGTAAATTATATATTAGATGTCGAATTACTTGCCCTGTAAATTCATTCACTGTGGATTTTGGAGAAGCTTTTTGAATTGTTGTGTATGAAGACAGAAATGCATCTTTTTCCCCTGTTTCAATTTGTCGAGCTTCACCAGCAGTTCGTACTACTGTGCTTTTTGAAACTCCAGTTGCTTCGACAACTTGTTCGAGAACGTTACCTAAATATGACAGTATTATAAACAGCAAATGTTATAATTAGGTTGAAATGTATAATGCACCTGATGTAGTCTGTTTTTTAAAATAATTGTAAACATTCCAGATTATTTCTCGAGTATCTTGAGAGAGAGAATTTTTTTTTCTTACTCGCACCAGGGGCTTGTCTGGAAAAAGCGGGTGTTGACGGTTCCAACATTATAACCTCTAAAAATATTAAATTTGTACCTTTTAATACATGAACTTACCTTTATTACCTTTTAGCGTGATAACCAGGATCGGACATTCGCAAAAAATAAGCATTAGTATGGGATCCTAATTGATATGGAGCGTCTATAGAATGCGCACGTTCACACTAAAGAAATTATTAATATTATTATACAAATACAATTGTCGCATTATAAGGATGATTTCATTACTATTGAACGGAAAAGGGTAATCGACAGAGTAACTGCATTGTATAAAGTTGATCAAAGAAGCTTTGATCTTTATCACAAAGTGTAGACGTAAATATCCCACTGGTCGATTACCAGCAATAAAATTTGTTTGTATAAAAATTCGAATCTATCTTTTCGGTGAATCTCATTGGCGTCCAATAGGGTAAAATATTTCTACTTCATGCATATTTAAGCATGCATTAATATACATAGATTTAAACAATAATAGAGAATATAGATAAATTAATTAACTGAATAACACACATTTAAAAACATTATTATCTAGTTAAAAATATTTTTAGATTTGCCGTGTTCAATGAATTCATACTATCTATCTATTCAATCTATAATAAAATAATTATGAGAAAATAAAATGATGGTTATGCGTTCTTAGACATGTTTTGATATATTCGTCACATTGATTCATTGTCGTAAAAATAGAATGAGTCACTCGTTTTCAAAACAATAAGATGTGTGTATATACATGTCCAATGTAGATGTATATTTAGTAACTGGATAAAACAAATAAATGAAATATTTAATAGTAAATGCATTAACATATTGTAAATAAACAAGTCCAAAATAATATATTTTAATTAAACAATTCTCTGTTGTAATATACTACCAAATATTTTTAAATATTTTCCGTAGTAAGACGCATTCTCTTAACTGCACAAATACCTTTCAATAAGGAAAATGACCGCTCGACATTACAACTCGTAACGGGTGCAAAATGAAAATCTTCAAATTCTGCTGATGGACATTAAAAATCTGCTGTACTTTCCTGTAATGCATTAACTATCTCGTTTATGTTTTCATATCCAGGATTTCTTGCTTTAACCCTTTGAATATATTGGTAGAGCTTTCTTCCAATTTCTTCGGGAATTTTTTCTAATATTGACACTAAGTTATTAAATTTAGTTATTACTTATTATGTCTACGATAGGTAGGTTTTGTTTTTCTAAATATTCAATAGCTTCAGGTACCTTTCCAAAATTAATTTTAATAAAAATTAAATCTCTTTATATTAAAGAATCCATTAGTGTCTTGCATTTTTGAATACTCTGAGCTGTATTATTATCTAATTTAACATGACGTTTTTGATCACATTGAAATTGTTAACATAAAAAAACAGCAGCGTTTATCCACGTTCCCCATCTTGTTAATATAGGCTGTGGAGGAAGTTTCAAATTAGGGCAGTGTTCTTTGTAAAAGCGTTTGCGGGTTAGTGACTTCGGAAATATTTTAAATTTTGCCTACAAGCGTATGAACATCGGTAAAATATTCATGAATACATTCACGTATTCTATGCAAAGCATGTGCCAAACATGTTACGTGATTATCGTTGGTAAATCATTTTTTAATAGTCGACCTGCTTTTACCTTATATGCAGCGCCATCTGTTTAGAGCAATAAAACAATTTATTTTGATCTAGTCTCGATGTTCATAGAGAGCTTAACGTTTCACATAATAATTTTTTTCTTGTTTCGGAATTTACACTTTCCAAAATCTTAGATGCTATTAAGCAAGGTTTGGTGGATTTTAGATATTGTAAAGTACCCACAATAACATTTGCTCTATGTCGACCTAATGTGTCTGTTGTTTCATCAACACTAACCCAAATATTGTTGCCTAACTCGCGCTTTATTTTGGATATGGTTTTCTGATATATAGAAGTTAAGTAATACTTCCTCAGAGTGGATTCATCGGGAACGTGATGCCTACAGTACTTTACCAGAAATTGTTTTAGAACAGAGCTATTTAACTTCCAAAACGGAATATTGGCTGCAACAAATGCTAGACATAACTCTGTATAGAATTCTTTATTATCATAATTTTTTAACTGAATGGATGACTCTAAACTTCTCAGTTATGATGCTGATTGATCGGAATGATTAGTCTGATCACTAGGAAATTGTTGCAATCTATAATTTTTATCATGCGCCTTAGATCTTATGTTGATCTATGTAACTTTTTTGTAGCACTTAAATTCATTATTATTGCATATAGTGTACAATATTCTTCCATCACTAGGCAGTAAAAATTCAGAATACGGGATTACCCAATCATACTTAATTCATTTCGACATTTTAAAAATAATTTAAACCTTACTAGAAGTTTATCAAACGCGACGTTTTCCACGTTGCAAAAATGACTGACTCAAAACTTACTTTAATGCGAAATATATGTGTACACTTATTTTAGATAACGGGTGTTCAGAAACATTCGAAGTCAAGTGGGCTCTGAACAAAAAATCGTATATCTTTACTTAAGTATCTGATTTGTAATAATTATTAAATGTCAACTGTTGTCTGTCAAAAATCAATACTTTGACTTCGAATGTTTCTGAACACCCGTTATATATTTATTTTAGGATCGCATACATACATTTGCCTATTATACATTCAAACAACTTCTCCATTCATTTCATAAAATAATTTTATTTTAAAACGATGACGATTTGTGTTAGAACTTCTATTGCTGCTAAAAAAATAAATATTGACGCTAGATACACATTGTTTTTGCGAATGATGTAATACACATATATTGTATAAAAAATATATAATAATTTTTATAATAATAAAATATGTTCCCAAAAATGAATCTATGTGCGTGCACTTATGTTCCTCGCTCATTTTATTCGCTATCGACCTAAATTCTGACCTAAAGTCCGATCTCTAATGATAACAATACGGTGTAGTATTAAAAATAACTTTTATATAATAAAGGAAAATAAAGACGTAAATAGAGAAGAATGGCACAATAAATATAGACAATACAAAACGGCTGATGGATGACAAGTGAGAGATTAGCGTGAAATATTCGAAAATAATCACGTGACCCGGTCGATATTTTTACAAAGGCTAGTTCATATCCATCTCTTTTCAATCATATATACCTCCTTATTCTTGGTCAAAACACGTGTCTGCCCAAGTGTTAGTGGAAAACGTGCGGACTTTTATCAACATTGAAGCAGTAATTATGCGCGCAATGTTATACGTATAACTATTTCGTAATATTCTTGAAGCATCTGTTATATTGCTTATATTACCAGAAAACGACCTGGACTGATTGAAAAATTGAAGCTGCAGCACGGTAATGCTCACCCGCACGGAGCTATTGTGACATAATTTCTCAATAGTAAAAATCCCAAGTGCGTACCGTATTCCCCGTACCGCGGTGATACAGCTCCATGCTACTACTGCCTATACCCTTAAACAAAAAAAGACCATAAACTACAGCATTTTAAAGAATTGAATGCCATTAAGGCTTTAGAGACAACTTTGAAGAAACTGTTAAAAATGGTTTACGTCATGTCTTTGAACAGTAACACCACGTTGGAATAAGGTTATTGCACTCCAGGTGAACTATAGCCTATGTCAACCCTACTTCGAAGTATTGGGTCTCATGGAATATAACCCTCTTTTATTAGCTTCCAGCGATTCGTATATAACTATCTTTTTTTGACACTAGTTATTTTGCCAAATCATTTGGCGCACTTTGTATCTAGGAAATATTTTTATTTTGCGTTGTACTTTTTTAAGTTACTTGAAAATTTTGGCCTGTCATCTGTTGTAAAATAAGGTTATTGAAATAAACAAAAATAGTCCAAAGAAGTTGGTTGTTTGCAAAAAAAGGTAAATGTACATTTACCTCTTTTTGCATTAATATTTCTAATTTCTACGAAATTGTACGTCTTGTAAGTACAGAATTACGATAGAGTTTTCTAACCTAAAAGGTAAACAAAATCAATTTTAAATGTCAAGTTGAAAAATCCTTCTTACGTATAGAAAACTTACTAAGTAAATAACCCTAATGTTCGAAGTTTGGCAACTATAGTGCAATCTCCAGAAAAGTAATACTTTGAAGTTAGGGTGACATGGACTATACCGGGTTTTTCTTTTGTCATTACTCGACTGCAGAACAGACGCTATCCTCATGCAGGCGCAGAGACAGAGTCAGTTTCGCTTAAATAATAAGATTGGTGCGATATTCGCTCGTAACCCTGATTTTAATGTCCTGAATGGCTTTTGTAGTAATGTTCAAAATACGGAAATCGGTAGATATATTAATTTTTAAAATTTAAAGATTATTATTTCTTTGCGCCACTCACTAGCTGTAGTGTTGAGCGAAATTTTTCTATATTTGAAGACATACTGTCTAATAAAAGAACGCACTTTACAGAACAAAGTTATGTGTAATTGAAAATGAAAAAAAATCAGTCAATGCATTATACCTATGTGTAATGACAAAAGAAAAACCTGGTATATAGAACGTAATAAAAGTATATATGTTTAAGATTAATACATAATGTTTCGATAGTACTAGTCTATTGAAAATCTCCCTTATGTCAATGGATAACTTGTTATGCTTTAGTACTTCTGTAGAATCTATTTATAAATTAGGTTGATGCATAAGTTCGCAGCGTTTTTGATTTCATGGATGACTACTTTGAAAGAAAACATTTAAGCATTTTAAGTCAGTTATTTTAATGGTGTATTATTGTTTAATTGAATAGTTTTTGAATTTGTGCAAAGATTTTATTAGATATTGATAAAAGAAAATGGAAAGTCAAGTAGGAAAAAGCGATACATATCCTTTTGTTCGAGTTCAATGGAGGAGTTAATGCACTGGAAACCGCTAGAACCTTTTATGACGTTTACGGTGAAAACGTAATTGGGAAGAGTATAGCACGGAAATTGTTTAGGAGAGCTATTTTAACGTAAACGATTCTCAACGCCCAGGAAGACCATCGAACTTTGATGAAGGTCATCTGAACGCTTTAAATTCATGATAATCCACGCTAATGAATTCGGTAATTGGCCATTGTAACGGATTGTAACCAATCGACCATAATATGTCATTTGCATTGACAAAGTTAAAAAACTGAGTGTTTGGTTGTTTGGTATGTTTTGAACGAAAAAAAAAACAAGAATCAACGTGTCAACATTGTTGCCTCTTTGCTAGCTCATCGTTTTTGTCCCTGCTAACTCCTAACGAGAAATAGGGCCTTTATGTTAACATTACGAACAAAAAAAAATGTCCCTAACAAAAATGCAATTCCCCAAGCAAGGACTGATAATTATCCGCGTAAGCCGATGTTATGCATTTGGTGAGACGATGAAGGCGTCGTCTAGTATGAATTGCTTCCAAGGAATGTAACCATCACTACTAAGATTTACTATCAACAACTCCGCCCGTTTGAGGCTGCTAACATTACAAAAGCGGATATTCAAGAACTCTGTTGCGAGGACATTCCACATGCGCCTTATTCTCTTGATCTCACTCGGTCAGATTCCCATGTCTTTCACTCTCTATCAAACAATTTTCAAGGAATCTCCTTTAATAACGAAATCGTGTTGCAAAATTGCCTTGACGATTTCTTCACTTCCACACCATTGTATTTTTTGCAGGCATGAAATCGAAAAATTACCAAATTGTTGGGAAAAAATCGAAAATGATAGAAGAGAATATATTTTTGATTGGTTCATGTATTTTGTTATCTATAAAATTAATAAATTTTAAATTCAATAAAAACGCTACGAACTTATGTATCAACCCAATATATTATAATGAATTGTTGAAAAGTTTAATATTATGCAATTTCATTTCTAGGTTTCGATTCTGTATTGCTCGATTCACTGCCCTAACGGATTGGAAAATCGTGGTTGGGGTGAAACAGAAATGTCGCAGTTGCCAAATATTCTAATGCCTCTGAAGATATTTTCAGAGAAAGTTAATGATCTATTGTCTTCTCACATGGGAACATTACCTCTTTTAAGGTAGTTATTATTTTATATTACAATATGTCAATATGTTTCGAAAATTTACTTACAGATTTACATATTTACTAAGGTATCCAAGAATCTATTTGACAGAGAATATCATTGTTGCGTTTGGTACTCTATTACTCAATTTTTTCGTTTTCATAAAATATTTACTGGGTATTGGCGGTTTTTGATATCTTTGGTAATTAATAACTATACTTTGAGATAGAAATTGAGTGCATACAGAATGCCTACGAATGCCAACGAAATGTGGTTCAGGCGTTGAACATGTAGAGGCATGCAAAAATTGTATCATATCTATCACTTAATGTTAGTTACTGAAATCATTAACAAACTAACAGAAAAACATAATTTTTTACGTCAGGTTCACATTTGTTTTTAACGCCTTCTTTTGTACAATGTAGACACAAGTATTGTATTGTGCTTTTCACAAATTGCATTAAAGTATGTTTTATTGGGACTTGTATCGTGGTTTTTCATTATTAAAATTTTTTTAAATTTTGTTAGTTTCTCATATTGTTTATAAATGTTTACAAATCACTTTTCACGCTTGTATGCCATTTAAATTATAACATTCATTAATATGCAAATGGCATAAGAAACAAATTTATCAACAGTAAAATAACTTTATTGTTCAATTTGGAACACATTTTCAAACAATGGTAGTACAATTTTTGGATATCATGTAATTATGAAATTAACTTCGATTTAAATCTTATTTATGAGAAAGCTGAAAAGAATTTCTTGGTGTTTAATGATAAAACACTACAAATTAATACATATTATGCAGAAGAATTGTAGATGAAAATATTTATAGGCCTGACAGCTAACTTTCAATGTGCATTACTAATTAATTTGTTGAATGTTTTCGTTCGTTGTTACAATGACAAATTGACTTATCAACATTGATTGTTGATTTATCCAATATATTCTTCCATATTTAAATTCACGACACCGTTATAGTTATTAACTTGTTTCTTAATAATTCCTTTTAATAGTTACATCAATGGATTCATAGGATCAATCAAAAAATTGACAATAAATCCAAGGCAAAGTATGGAATTTAGTTAATTTATTAATGTCCATTTTCTTCACTTCTAGATAAAGTCCCTGATAGCTATCCTCAGGATAAATATATCTGACATGCAATCATAGGAAGTGGCAACGTTGTTTAATAGTGCTGTATAGCAAACGCCAATTAAGTTGGCGCGAGAAGGGGTAAGTTCGCGCAGGATTAGAAGTAGTGGGGAGATTTGTATTTGGTTTTACATCAAATGTCAGATAATTCTAACCTCTGAGCGTGTATGATCCCCTAGCAAAGACATTACAAAATATGTTCTGTCAAACGTCAATGACAAATGTATTCTGACAATTACTTGAGTAGTGGGGGTGGACGTTTTTAAAAACGGCTTCTGCGCACCCCCTCCTCGCGCCAACTTAATTGGCGTTTGCTATACCTAACTTCTCTTTACTTTTCATTAAAAGAAAACAATGAAGTATTTGAATTTTTGCTGGTTAGTTTAGTGAGTGAAGAAGTATATGATCGAAACATTTTATTATAGTTCGTTTCACATTCACGATGCAGTACATATTCTTATGAGTAGACTGCGGAACAGACGCTATCCTCTAATGAGTCATGCAGGCACAGAGACAGAGTCGGTTTTGCTTAATAATAAGATAGATGTAATATTCGCTCGTAGCCCTGATTTTAATGTCCTGAAAAGCTTTTGTAGTTCAAATGTTCAAAATACGGAAATCGGTAGATATATTAAATTTAAAGATTATTATTTCTATGCGCCACTCACTAGCTCTGATGTTTAGCGAAGTTTTTCTATATTTAAAGACATACTGTCCAATAAAAGAACGCACTTAACAGAACAAAGTTTAGAATATATGTATTGTAATAATTAATGTGAATAAAAATTGTTTACTGTGATGTGACAAAGCATTCACTCTAATTATAGGTGATATAATTAATTTCAAGTTTATACTTTTTCAATATTTTGAATTTTTTCACTGTATAAAGTAAATGCAATTTGTGTATATATATATAACGGGTGTTCATTTGAAAAGTCAATCTAGTAGCATGTGATTTACTGAGAACATTTTGAAGTATGTCGTAAATTAAAATTTACTACTTAACCTACGAAGTCGTATATTTTGACAGTTTCATACATACAAATAAATAACAAATGTGATTGACATTATCAAATGTCATTTGGATTTACGTTTACGGAACAACAAACACATACTAATATATATACGTCTTATTCTATCAAAATTTCAAAGTAACCTAGATTGACTTTTCAAATGAACACACGTTATATATATATATAGTTGATTTAGATATTCGGCGATTGAAGGTCTGTTTTACATTAATATGTATATATTTAAAATAAGCTCTTACATGTTTCAAGTAATGGGTGATTCATTTAGAGATACTTTTTCCAAAAGCAAAGAACAAATGAAAAAGGCCAATTTATTTAAGAAACTTGATTATCATACAAAAGAACCATTCTTGACAATTATTTTTTAAAGATTATTTCTCTCAAATGTTGGCCGCGACTGCGGTTAACGTAGTCTATTCTGCTGTTCCAATTTTCAATGACGCGTTCTAGCATTTCGAGTGGTATTTGTCCAATGACCCGAGTAATATTGGCCTCCAATGCCTCAATTGTAGCCGGTTTATCCATGTAGACTTTAGACTTCACGTAGCCCCACAGAAAAAAGTCTAATGGTATGAAGTCACAAGATCTAGGCGGCCAATTTACTGGTCCGAAGCGTGAAATTAAATGTTCACCGAATCGTTCTCGCAGTAAAGCCATAGTTTCACGAGCTGTATGGCTAGTGGCGCCATCTTGATGGAAAGTAAATGTCTTGTAGACCACGAGTGTCAAGTTCAGGCAGCAAATAGTCCCTTATCAAGGCGCGATAACGGTCGCCATTCACAGTCACATTCCGGCCGGCTTCTGTTTTGAAGAAATATGGACCAATTATTCCACCGGCCCATAATCCGCACCAAACAGTTGTTTTGTCTGGATGTAATGGTAGCACTTCAATCTCTTCAGGTTGCTCATCACCCCAAATACGGGCATTTTGCTTATTCACGTACCCATTAAGCCAGAAATGGGCCTCATCGGAGAACAAAATTTTTGTCTAAAACAGTGGATCTTCTGCAAGTTTATCAAGAGTCCAACGGCTGAAACGGAAACGATTCGGAAGGTCGGTCGCCTTTAGTTCTTGCACTAGTTGAATTTTGTATGCTTTTAAACCAAGATCCTTTCGTAAAATACGCCAAGTTGTTGCATACGACAAACCAAGCTGTTGAGAACGGCGACGAATTGATGCTTCCCGGTATTCGCGTACACTCGCTGCTACCGCCGCTATATTTCCTTCACTACGTGCTGGATGAGGTCTATGTGGTCGCGTATTATCCATTATTGTAAATTGAGTTTCAAACTTATTGATGGTATAGCGAATTGTCCCTCCGGTAGGCCGATTATGTGGCTCATATGTTGCTCTAAGCGCACGATACACATTCCTTGTAGAGCGCCCATTTTCGTAATAAAGCTGTACTATTTGTAGACGCTGTGCCGGGCTAAGTCTTTCCATTACGTAATGTCAAATAGTACTGAACCAGAATGCGCAGTTCGCTGACGCGTCGCATGCACGCTCAGCCATTAAATCCCTACCTAAAAAAGTACCTCCAAATGAATCACCCATTATTACCTTTGTCAAAGTTATATAAGTGATCTAATCATGGTGAGAGATACAAATTCATAAATACATTCAATTCAATTAATAATAATTCATGACATAACAAAAGATTGATATCAGTTATAAAGAGAATGGTAAGTTATGAGTTATTATTACACTTGCGCCCGTGGAGCGACTTAAGACACTAAGCTGCCGGCATTCGCCTACGACGAGAAGAAAAACCACGAAAACCTACTCGGACAGCCAGTCAGGGGTCTAAATACTGCCAACATGATGAGCAAATGTACAGATATTTAAATAACATATGATTGTATTGAACAATTTGACAACTATGTAAGTTTCCTCCATAAAGCCCATACTGCACCGTGAACGTGAAACGCTCTATAGCAGTTATCATGATGACGGCTAGAAATTAAATTTATCGTAAAGCTTCCAACATTCATAAAAACAATTGAATATTTTGTAGTAATACACTTGCAGCTGTAATTAAGTGAGCTTCCATTGATTGAAAGGTGAAAGAAAGCATATGAACACAGGTTTATTGACTGTATTTGCAAATTGTTTTCATTTTTAAATGAAGATAGAAAATAAAAGTTACATCTTTTCTTTGCCTGTATTCATGGCTTTAAAGCTGGTTTGTAAATAATTTTGCAATAGGTAAGCACTGTCACCAAGCAAAATTGCATTAGGAAAGTTGTTGGTGTTAAACTTCTTAGAATAAATATCCATTGCTTTTAATTAATAGTCGCAAACAATCATATAGAAAAAAGCCTTTGCCAGTATGAAATAAAACAATTTTGCCTGATCCTGTTCTGTAAAAACTATATATATATATATAACGTGTGCTCATTTGAAAAGTCAATCTAGGTTACTTTGAAATTTTGATAGAATAAGACGCAAATATATTAATATGTGTTTGTTGTTCCGTAAACGTAAATCCAAATGACATTTGATAATGTCAATCACATTTGTTATTTATTTGTATGTATGAAACTGTCAAAATATACGACTTCGTAGGTTAAGTAGTAAATTTTAATTTACGACACTTCAAACTGTTCTCAGTAAATCACATGCTACTACATTGATTTTTCAAATGAACACCCGTTATATATATTGGTGGTAAATGTATTGAAAACACATGTACAGTTACCTGCAGATTATATTCTAATATGCGTACCATCTATATACATCCCATAACTCTTGTAAAATTTACTATTCTTTAAAACCGTTTTAAATTTTCGTGAATTTCACTTGTATTTTCGGGAGATTTTATAAATTCTTGTAGTAAGAATACTATTAGTGTTGACATTCTTTTTACAATGTGGCAAGCTCCTTGTGCCATAAAATCTAAGTCAGTAATTTATTCATTGGAGTCACAGATTTATTGCTATAATTATACAATATATTGATAAATAGAATTCCATTAGAATAGCTCTTACTGATTTCATACTACTTATAAAATGCTCCTCTGTTTATTGAGATTAAATCATTATCGTCAATTTTTTTAAAAGGAAACGAATAAAATTCTGCATCGTTTAATTGCATCATATAATTCGGTTGATATTTGTCGCATAAATATTACACTAATCAACACCAATTTCAAGATCTGTTAATGGCTGATCGATTAAAAATCAAAACATTTACCTAACCTTTTTAACCTAAGAACATGCGTGCGCAACGAAATATTAAAGGGTGTAAAGAATAAACTTATCAAGAACTTTAACCTCTGGACAAGTTTATCTTGCAGATACCTAGAAGTCTTCACTACAAACCCATTTATGTGTTTCTCTGAGAAGATAACTTTATCCGCTAGATATCTAGAGGTGAAGGAAATGTCCATAAATAATTTACGATACTCCATTTTAATGTAAACGAGTATGATCACAATAAAATATGTATATATAAAACATGTTATTATTTAAAACTTAGTAAAATATCTTGTTTTGAACTAAATCTTTTTTTTCAGCTTTCCAATTTGTTACAAAGTTGAATACAGCGAAGCGCTTTCTATCGACGAAAATGGCGTATCACTTGAACATTTGGTAACTTGCGTTAAAAATGTAGAGCTGAAATTCGGCGGTCCAAATCACAATATAAAATATATCAAGCGAGAAATAAAAACTAATACTGCAGATATTTTAAAAGAAGGTAATTATTTTGATAATATATTTTTTTCATTAACTTGTGCTTGAGTAAACGGTGAAAGTAAGGTTGGATTTACCAGGCTAGTACAAAAGAACTAAAAGTACATTTGTCCGTAAAGTTTTAGAATTTACATTAAAACCGGAAGTAAAGCTTATTAAACTGCCGCGACGAAATCAGCACTGCATATTAATAGTGGTTTAACCATACATGTATCACCGTCAAATGTATCTTGTTTATGATGACGTGACATTTTAATTTGAAACAAATAATGATATTTGTTTCTATAGATTATGTTTAAAACTATAAAATATTTTTTCTATTTTGCGTTCGAAATGAACTCATTATGAAACCCAAAACAGTATCGAAATGAGCTTCATTTCGATACGCTTTTTTTCATTTTTCAATGTTGGCGTTGTTCGAATACAGAAATAAATATCATTGCTGTCATTTGATTTTAAGAATTTATGTACATTTGACAGATATGATATATTTCCGTATTTTACACAAACAACGTATGTTGTATACAATTGACAACAACATATATATGTTTCTATGTCACTCATGTTTATATTTTTAAATGAAATATCAAGTAATGTTAACGAAAATTAATAAATAATATGTAATATAATATACTTCGCGGATAGCAAGATTTAAATTTGAAAATGTCAAGTATCAATGTGACCAACTGCATGCTTTATATAAAAATTAAACTCTGAACTTTCAAATTAAATAATTCCAATTTAAGCAATTTATTAATGTAAAAAACGCAAAATAGAAAAAATAGTATAAAAAACTCGTTGCATAAGGCCTTTTGCCGCACTCGCTCTTTAGAAAACTCGCCGCAAGCGGCTCGTTTTCTAAACTGATCTCGTGCGGCAAAATGGTGCCTTATGAAACTCGTTTTTTAATATACTATTTAAGCCATCTGTAGATCAATTTAAGTACAATAATTTCATACTATTTTATTTGTTACATTGTCAACTATTCGTTATGAAAATTAGCAAAAGGAAATGAATGCCATCATAGTGTATTTAAATGTTATTTGTTTATACCTTAATTTTATATTTATTGTTGCTATAATACCTCTGTTTTATTTCAAAATATTTAAATAACTTAATGTTTTTTATAGATTCACTTTTAAAATCATCGTCTACTTCAATACTTTCAAATATACAATTGCTATGTCGTGAAATGGTTGATTTATTGAAAACAACAGAACGTTGCCAATTACCTCTTGGAAGACTGATACCGGCATATCATCACCACTTTGGACGACAATGTCGTGTTGCTGATTACGGCTTTACTAAATTGATTGATCTTTTGGAGTCCAATGTTGTTTCCAGTGTAGTGCAGGTAACCTATAACACTAGTTTACAAATTGAAGTTTGTTCGCTGGGGTTTGAATTTTAATAGGTAATATTGACAAATATGTTGTTGTGATTTCAAACATGATTTACATTTTTTCCTATCACATCCAGATGCAACACAAATTAGGAAATAAACAAGCATTGCTTTTTACGAACGTCTATAACTATATAGTATTTAAGTTTTTTTTTTTCTTGTGTCAAGTGCACATTAGGCTGGGTCACATATGTATGGGGAAAAAAAAATTTTAATTTTTTTTATGGGCACGGTGACAAAAAGATGCCAAATTATAAGTGTTATTAGGTTACGAAGTTTGGTACCAATCGGAGTTAATCTTCTGCCTCCGGTTTAATGTTGAATCTTTCAAAAATGTACTTAAAAAGGAACTTAAAGCATGATATATAAAATTACTCTAATTAAGTTTATTTATTTGGAAAAGTTAGAAATCAATTATTATATTTATTTAGAGAAAAAAAGCATGACAAATTTTTTTTTACAAAAGTGCAAGAAAGGATAATCATAAAAATAATGAATATAATGAGTTTATTTTGTGACAAAATCCTTTTTGCTATCGAATTTCGGCATTAATTTTCTTGATTCTATCTGCGTTTTGATGAAACCTTCTCTTATTGTTTTGTTGCACAAAGTTGATGATGCTTCACTCACAGCTTTGACTGCTCTTTCTACCGTCTGGGTGTGGCAAGGAAGGTGTAATAGCTCAATTCTTTCATTGTTTTCTTCTTCAATAAACAGTCGAAGATTTTCTTCATTTACAGACTTTAATATAGGTGGTTCAGTGATAGTTTCTACCCAATTCAAAAGGTCAAAATATGATGATGCATTAAAGTTTATCATTGGTATCTGAAAAAGCCGTAATTGCTTTGATGTTGCTGATCTACTTTTGAAAATTCGATGGACAGCTAATTCACGAATGTGTTGCTGGGGATCTGTCAACATTGCAAGAAATAAGTTTTCAGGGTGTGCAAAATAACTGCTTCTTTGAATTACTGGGTCAACAACGGCTTTCAAGGTTGGTAAATATCTGCTTAGTTTAATTAGTTTAAAAAGGTGTCGTGGTCCGTCTTTACAGCTGGGGAGAGTTTTTATAGAAAACCACACTGGAGCGTAAACCTTGACAATATATATTGCAAGAGTGGTAAGGTTTGCAGCAGGGTTCTCAACTGAAATATATAGACGAAGAATTCTGTTAGCACGTGTTAGGCATCGAGCATGAGACATTTTACCGGGTGATTTATTTGCCAAATTGTTTGGAGCTATACCCGTTGAAACTGTTTTAACTATTTTGTACAAATACTTCTGATCTGCACTTATATCTTCAACACAAAGCTCTGGTAAGTTCGTGGGAATTGGTTGAAACTTCACTATAGGTCTTCTTTCACAGTTTTCAGGTGCCTTGCCAATTTTTCTCAAAAATGTCTGTGGTCCTGATGTACCACCATCAACATGTTGAAACAGGTGTCTGAATGGCAGTTCATTCATATGCAACATACAAATGATCCACTGTAAGGGTCTACCCAATCTTTTTTCTAGTATACGTATAATACCCCCAGATTTGCCAACATTAACATTTGTGCCATCACAACCAATTGCAATAAAAAAATCCATCGATATATCCGCATTCAAGAAAAAGTTGAATATTTCTTATTCTATGCACTTTGCAGTGCCTGAAGAAGGTGAAACATATCCTAAAAACTTCGAGTTAGGTTCTTTAATTAATGAAATATGCTCCTCTAGTATACATTGCCTGTACTTCTTTCCATCTTTTTCAGATATAATTGAAGTTCGGTCTTTTCTTCCATCGAAATATAAAGCGGGTATTTGTGAAACACTTTGTTGTAAAGTTATATTTTCTCTGGTTTTTTTTTTCTTTCTCGGCGAAGTTTATTTTTGTCTATAACAACTGAGCTCGAAGTGTGCATAGCTGCAAATGAGATAGCAGCTCCTGCCCTGTCTGATACTCCAAATCTATCGCATGTTTTTGATAATAAGCTAAAATCAATTGCCCCTTTTTTTGTTTCAGTTTTTGAAGGACGCAATTGAAAATGTCGTGTTTCTTCACAATGCGACTGAACACATTCGGTTTCAGATGCACTACTCAATATATCTGTAGGTATTTCGGCCATTTTTTGTTGCTTTAGAGTAGATTTTTCTCGTAACAACTTTCTCTTTAATGTCTTTCTAATCTGTATTGTTCCAACATCTCTCTTTCAGGTATTTTTTTGTTTTTAATGAAAGCACGTTTAAGAAAATCTCTGCACTTACATGCCGAAATATCAATCAAAATCTTACCTTCACAAAGAAACTTTTCCAACTTGTTTTTAGGTATTTTTTGGGTGAGACTTCAAAAGATTTTTACATTTTAAATGATATATTTGTAGCATTACCTTCATTTGTTTAACCTCTACTGTATAGACGATTTCTCCCATATTTCCATTATTCTTGCAACTACAATGGCTTCTATTTCTTTATATGTTGGCTCCTTTTTAGTTTCCCTCTCATATTTTAAGCTATGACGGGTCCACTCATAAAATTTCATCACATCTTCATAAGTTGGTAATATATTATCTTTCAAATCACATACAACACCAAACAAAGGACACCTCCAACTATTTCTGGTACGCTCCATTTCTCAAATGATAAAATAAACAAATAAATGACAGCACTTTACAACGCAACACTAATTATTTTAACGATCGCGGCACACTTGTCTCATCTAACTCTGTGTTGTAAGAAATAAAGATTGTACGAGGATTTCCCCATTTTGTTTTTGCCTTGAACCGTTTAGATAACATATACAAAAGCAGCACGTTTTTTAGTTTTTGTAATATATAAAAAAGCAGAATTTTATATTATTGTTCCTTTTAATGACTTATTTGTCCGTATTAAGGTTCAATTAGACGTGCCATAGCCGTAACCATAGCCGTAACTGAAATTCAATTAATATCTACGGTTACGGCTATGGCGTTACGGCATGTTACCAAAATCGAAAACATTGTAGCACATACGATTGGTTTTATATGGTTACGGCTGTGGCACGTCTAATTGAACCTTTAGACTGAATCAGTGCTGTATATCGCTACCTTAATATAGAAATGCCCTAACTCATTTTTTTAAAATCGAGGTTTTTGCATGTTTCGATAGATGATATTCTAATATATCGAAATATCCAAAAAAAAACTCGATTTGTAAAAAATTGAGTTAGGGACTTTCTATATTAAGATAGCGATATGTAAATGCGTGTTCTGGTGAAATTTAACAGTGTGAATCCACATTGTAAAAGTACAGTTTTATATCGGGATTACCTCTCTATACCGATACTTAGAATTATTTTGCATAAAACTTGTATAGATATGTAACTTAAAAAGTATTGTTACAGTGATGTCAAAAATCTACTTTTTCTGAAAGTTCTATCGCTATCCGGAGGCAGTAAAACTTTAAATAATGCAATAAAATTTTATATGCAGATTAGCTATACCATTTAGCACCTTTTTATCACTGAGCCTCTCAAGAAATGAAGAAAAAAATTTTTTTACCCAGCCTTAGTGCACATACGCATTTAGCATTAATTTGATCGGTGTTCAAAATTCTAAGGCTTCTCCTGTGATATATATCATGCTGGATATTATTTGTGTGCTAATATATTTAAAAGTCTTTTATTTAAATCATTTATCTGTTTAGTTATTACTGATTGATTTGCATCGGTCGAAAATCGCTTTATAAAAACTATTTACAATAAATTCCAATGCCGGACACTTGTGCCAAGTATTTTTCTGCGTGTAGCAGACACAGTCCTGGTATACAATGTGCAGGGCCGTGTTCTGAGTTTTGTCATCCCAATTGTGGGGGCTTTCCGACTGTTCTTTTGGATTCTACAAGCAATCCAGGATTAAGGTGGAAGTGCGTTCAGTGTCGGGGATGAACTGGTGTAGATTCCATGCAGAGAATGCAGATACTGTCAAGTATGCAGACCTATATAACATCCATTAAACGTAGTCAGAGTGAGGTATATGAATCCTTGAAATTTTATGGCGACAAAATAGATTATTTCAATCGCGAAATGGAGGATTTTAGAAATAAAATGAAGTAATTTCATACACTAAAAGCTGAGTTGCATGGTTTGAGGAGAGAGATTAATATTATACGTAATGAATTGGGTCAGTCGCAGCAATATTCTAGTAGGAGTAATGTTGAAATTAAGGGTGTTCATTCTACCCCAGCTGAAAATATTGCGAACGTTATTGTTTGGATTGCGGATGCTGTTGGTTTCTCAGTGACCGAAAATGATATTGAATTTGGTCATAGAGTGCCTCATATTTCAAGTGATAATAAAAATCCACAGGTGATAATTGCTAAATTTTTGAACAGATCTAAGCGAAGTATGTTTGCGAAGCGAAGTATGTTGGTTCTCTCTTTACTATCAAATTACACGTGGATTACGGACGAAGACGGGAATTTTATATAGCTGCCTAGGTGATTTGTGTTACTGAAACATGGTTGCAATCTAATATAAACAGCGAGGAATTGTTTGGTTTTAGTTATACGGTCTTTAGAAGGGATAGGGATTTGATTAATGGTTTAAAAAAATATGGTGGTGGTGTTTTAATTGCTGTGGATAGTGCTCTTTTGTCAAAGCGTGTCGATAAATGGTGTACGAAGAATAGCATTTGTGAAGATTTATGGATTTCAGTTGATTTGGGTAACAAATTTCTACATACCGTCTGTCCGTATTTTCTTTGCTCATGCAAACGTGTTTTGGACGCGCAGACTTATTCTTATCGGTCGAACAAAGTCGGGGAATCTCAGCTACCAGGCGTTACCACCTCCTATTCGTCTCGTCATTTAACATTTCAAGAGCGACACGTTCGGGTCTCAGTTCTAGACTAACTTTAGAAGAGTTCGGACCGATTGATTAAATTAATCGTTTATCATGAAATTAACTTTGGAGGAAAAGAAATCTATAATATAATGGCATCACCGTGGCAGCATAGTGAATGAAATAAGTGACTTATTTATGAACGCGAAGTACCATCTAGTTCTATTCGTTATTTGATAAACCATTTCAAAAAATATGGTTGTTTACAGTCGTGCAAGAAATGTTCATATCGCGATAGAGCCCTAAACATAGACAATAATAATAAAACCGAAGAGGTCATGATTTGCCCTGCGTCATGAATTTTGTAACAGATTAGCGTATTGTTTAGCGGTAGAAGGTGGTCTGTTTATAAAAAAACAATTTAAATTATTTAACGATGTATCTACTGAGACAAAGTTTTATGTAGAAGAAAATTTCGTTTCTCTGTATTCATTTATTTTTTAACGTATTATTTAATTTATATTATACTTTTTTTGTTTTATTCTCAGAAGTTCTATTTTACTTGATTACTTGTAATTAAAATTTTATTTCAGTTTACGCTTAAGGATTCTTTTTTCTTTTGTTTTTAAGAAGCAATTTATATTTTTTTATTTCTGCTTATGTTTCTACCATACATGTTGTTTATATTTGAATCGTTTTATTGATATACCTTGTCCGTATTTTCTTTGCTTATGCAAACGTCTTCTGGAAGCGCAGATTTATTCTTATTGTCGGGGAATCCCAGCATAGTGCGTCAGTTACCAGGCGTGGGGCGTGACTTGCTACTAGTAGGCGAGGTCTTGAACTTATTACATGCGCGATTTTTAAGATTCTTTCAGATATACGGTATATGCTGTGTATACTATCCTTCATATGCTAGTTCTAATAATTTGTTAGAACATTTGAATACATCAGACATAATACTTAATAATACAAAAGTATTTTTAATAATATATAATATTATTAAAAATGGGGTGTGAAGAACACAATACAAGTTCATATGTATTTTTGAATGTATCTTCTCCAAAGAGGTAAATACGTATTTCACATTTCTACATGATTATCAATACGCCCCTGTTGGAGAAGTGACACATTCAACAAAACATAACTACCTTGCTATCTCGCAGATATTATTAAGATAGAGCGTTAAGGAATATTCAGCGCTGTCTATATAATAACCGCAGAACTAGCCGGGTGTTTTTTATAGTCGGTAACCACCGTTTCTATAAAAAACTGTATTATCGTGTCTTCACTACTTGTCGGCGTGAACCGAATACGTATATAACAACATAATTTGAAACATACTTGAGTAGGTAAAACCTACCAATTTTGTATAATACAAAAGTATTTTTAATAATATATAATATTATTAAGAATGGGGTGTGAAGAACACAATATAAGTTCATATGTATTTTTGAATGTATCTTCTCCAAAGACGTAGATACGTATTTCACATTTCTACATGATTATCAATACACCCCTGTTGGAGAAGTGACACATTCAACAAAACATAACTACCTTGCTATCTCGCAGATATTATTAAGACAGAGCGTGAAGGAATATTCAGCGCTGTCTATATAATAACCGCAGAACTAGCCGGGTGTTTTTTATAGTCGGTAACCACCGTATCTATAAAAAAACTGTATTATCGTGCCTTCACTACTTGTCGGCGTGAACCGAATACGTATATAACAACATAATTTGAAACATACTTGAGTAGGTAAAACCTACCAATTTTGTATAATACAAAAGTATTTTTAATAATATATAATATTATTAAAAATTGGGTGTGAAGAACACAATACAAGTTCATATGTATTTTTGAATGTATCTTCTCCAAAGACGTAGATACGTATTTCACATTTCTACATGATTATCAATACGTCCCTGTTGGAGAAGTGACACATTCAACAAAATATAACTACCTTGCTATCTCGCAGATATTATTAAGACAGAGCGTGAAGGAATATTCAGCGCTGTCTATATAATAACCGCAGAACTAGCCGGGTGTTTTTTATAGTCGGTAACCACCGTATCTATAAAAAACTGTATTATCGTGTCTCGTATCGTGATAATCATGTAGAAATGTGAAATACGTATCTACGTCTTTGGAGAAGATACATTCAAAAATACATATGAACTTGTATTGTGTTCTTCACACCCCATTTGTAATAATATTATATATTATTAAAAATACTTTTGAATTATACAAAATTGGTAGGTTTTACCTACTCAAGTATGTTTCAAATTATGTTGTTATATACGTATTCGGTTCACGCCGACAAGTAGTGAAGACACGATAATACAGTTTTTTATAGATACGGTGGTTACCGACTATAAAAAACACCCGGCTAGTTCTGCGGTTATTATATAGACAGTGCTGAATATTCCTTCACGCTCTGTCTTAATAATATCTGCGAGATAGCAAGGTAGTTATGTTTTGTTGAATGTGTCACTTCTCCAACAGGGGCGTATTGATAATCATGTAGAAATGTGAAATACGTATCTACGTCTTTGGAGAAGATACATTCAAAAATACATATGAACTTGTATTGTGTTCTTCACACCCCATTTTTAATAATATTATATATTATTAAAAATACATTTGTATTATACAAAATTGGTAGGTTTTACCTACTCAAGTATGTTTCAAATTATGTTGTTATAATACTTAATAGGTCAGATTATATATTCTGCATTGTTGGGACTACAATTTGCTACTAATTGAGTGGATTCCCGGTAGAGAATCTTGTTTATACCCTTTGAAACCAACAGACGAGCGAGACGAATGTTTTGTTGAGTCATTTTCGTTATTGAATTTGTATAGCTGTGATATGTTAAAGTTGTCATAAAATTACTGAGATTTTTATTAATATAAAATTTGTTAAGTATAATTTAAAAAACTTATAAATGCTGTGATTATCGGAAAGCTAACTATGATATAATCAATCGAGAATTGTCTGCTATTGATAGGGATTTATAATTTCTGTACCTTGATTTTGAGTGTGTAAAACTTCTGTACGATATTCCCTTCTCAATTATAAGCGATAATGGCCCTACTAAAGTCATTCATAAAAAAATATATCCGTGTTGGTACTCTTATAATACAATTCGGACAATTAAGAAAAAAATTAATCTTCTCAAAAAAATTTTACGCTCAAAAAATTATTAGTGATTATGGGAATTTTTAAAATTTAAGGAAACTTGTAAAAAATTGATTATGCTGGATTATGATAGGTACATATCTGGGTGTGGGGTGTGTAATAAATAAAAAACTGGTAAATAACATAAAAAAATGGGAAGGACACTCAGAGAGGATCCTTACAGTAGAGCTAAGTATAGACAAAGATACTATATCGATAATAGCTGTCTATGGCCCCAATGAAGATGAAAAGACAGAAATTAAAGACAAATTTTGGGAAGAGCTAAATCAGATAACGGAAAACTGCAAGGGTAAAATAATAGTAGCGGGTGACATGAATGGAAGAGTTGGAAGGAAGGACACATACACGGGAGTGATAGGAAAACATGGAGAGGACACCAAAAATAATAATGGAGTAAGACTAATGGAATATTGCCTCACAAACAACTTAATAATAGCAAACACATGGTACCAACATAAAGATGTGCACAAATATACAAGAAGGGGACCAAATAATGAGCTATCTATTATTGACTATATACTAGTGGAGAAAGATAACAAAAAAGAGGTACAAGATGTTAGAGCTAGAAGAGGTCCGGAACTGTACACTGACCACTATATGGTATTAGCGAAAATTAAGAAACAGGAAAAAAGAATTGATGAATGCAGGAATAAAGGAGATGTAATATTTACAAGTATAAGAACATACAAACTGAGGAACGAAGAGGTAGCAAAAAAATATCAAAACATGGTAGAAAACAAGATGGAAGAACTGAAGATGGACAAGAATGATGGAATTGAAGAATATTGGAAAGCCTTTAACGAAATACTATTAAGCTCGGCAAGGAATACCTGCGAGGAAATGAGAGGACGCGGTGGAACTAAGCAGACAGCCTGGTGGAACGTCGAAATTAAAAAAGAAGTTAAAATAAAGAAAGAAAAATGGAAACAATACCTGGGAAACAGAACAGAAATAAAATATGAGCTTTACAAAGAACAAAGGAAGAAAGTAAACAAGATGATAAAAGAGGCAAAAGAGGAAAGCTGGACAGAACTCGGAAATAAGATAGAGCGCAGCAGCAAGGAAAACCAAAAATTATTCTACAAAATACTTAAAATATTTAGAGCAGGAAAAACGACAAAACATGCACCAATTATGGATAAGGAAGGATATATAATAACAGATGATATACAGACAATGAGTAGATGGAAGGAGCATTTTGAGGAATTGCTAAATATAGATAGAAATGTAACTGAGACAAACAAAAGAGAAGAAAAACAACGAATAAATATTGAAGATGAGGAAAGATTGAGACCCATAACCAAAGATGAAATAATAGAGGCATTAAACACACTGAAAAATGGGAAAGCCCCAGGACACGACAGAGTAACCACTGAAATGTTGAAGAACGTAAAAGGAAAAGGAATAGAAATATTTTGGCAAATATGTAATAGAGCATGGGAAGAAGGTAGAATACCGGAGGACTGGAAAATTGGACAAATAGTGCCAATATATAAGAAGGGAAATAATAGGAAGTGCAGCAACTATAGAGGAATAACGTTACTAAGCACAGCAGCGAAAACCTATGAACGCATATTGGAAAGGTGATTGCAAAGATACGTGGAACCAACACTTGAGGAAACTCAAAGTGCATTCAGGAGAGGAAGAGGGGTTCACGACAACATATTTACTGTGAAGCAAATAATTGAAAAAACAATACTAAGCGCAACTAAAGCATACTTCGCATTTGTAGATCTAGAAAAAGCTTTTGATTGTATAGGAAGAAAAAAAGTATGGAATAGCTTGGAGAAGAGAAATGTTGACAAAAAGCTAATAACAGCAGTAAAGAGCATGTATACAGAAAGTAAAAACTATGTAATCAGTAAAAATAGAAAGTCAGACATTTTTGAAATTAAAGACGGTTTGCGACAGGGAGGAGTACTCAGCCCGGTACTGTTTAATATTTTCATTGATGAAATAATTAAGAAATGCAAACCACACATGAAAAAACTCAACGTGGGATTCAGAAACCTAAAAGCAATAGAGCTAACGGAGTGTGTATTCGCAGATGATGTTGTCATTATGGCTAACACCGAAAAAGGGCTGCAAGACAATGTAAACATATGGAATAACATATTAAAGGAGAATGGAATGAAGATAAATATAACAAAGACAACTGTGATGGTAGTAACAAATGGGGAAAAGGAAGAATTGAATATAAAAATCGACAACCAAAGGATACAACAAGTTGAGCAAATTAAGTACTTGGGAGTAATACTGGAAAGAAATGGTAATCAAAACATTGACATAAGTGAACGTATCAAAAAAACAACAAATCTATACCATGCAATGAGATCAGCATTTATAAGAAAGAAAGAGATATCAAGAAAAAACAAGATGACGGTATACAGAACAATATTCAGACCAATATTAACATACGGAAGCGAATCATGGGTACTATCAAACAGAAATAAAAGCAGAATACAGACGATTGAGATGAAATTTCTGAGGGGAGTGAAAGGCATAACAAGAAATGACAGAGTGAGAAATATTGACGTACGAGAAGAGCTACAAATAGAACCCATAATGGAATATATAGAAAAGAAACAATTAGGATGGTGGGGACACCTACAGCGTATGAGGGAATGTACACAAACTAAAAGAGTATGGACGTCCAAAATAATAGTCAAACGAAGACCTGGGAGGCCGAAGCAAACATGGGAAAAGGAGGTAGCCAAATTGATAGAGAACAGAGGAGAAACAATACTGAATGCAAGAGAAATTGCCAAAGATAGAAAAAAATGGAAAAACTTTGTACAAAATAATGGCAATACACATTAGTTAAGAGATAAATATGTAAAATCCCTACACCGAAAGGTAGAAAGGGAACTTAGATTATATATATATACATATCTGTTACTGAATGTAATTTATCCAATAATAATTTAAAATCTTTTTGGTCATATACAACAAGCGTACAGCGAGGTCTATCCTAACAAATCGGTTCTATAATGATTCTATTTCTAATAACATTTAAGATACATGCAACTTATTCATGAATTGTTTTGGTTCGGTCTACGAATTCAACGATACACCTTGTCTAATTGAAAAGAAACCTTCATATAATCATTTAATGTCACTTCTATTGCTGATCACCAAATTGAATTGAAAATAGATCGATTGGATGTAAATAAGCTGACAGGTCTTGATGGTATTCCTCCTTACCTTATTAAATCCTGCTGTGATATGTTATGCATTCCATTACGAATAATGGAAAAACGTATACATGGTGCCAGTTTTTAAGACAGGATCAAGACAGAATGTGGAAAATTACCGCCCTATTTCAATTTTATCCCATTTTGTGAAAATTTTTGAGTCCATAATTACTGATCAGTTCTTTCAGTCGAAAAGCTTTATTAATACCTTCCAGCATGTTTTTTTTTTCGTGATAGATCTGTAGCCACTAACTTGACTGAATTTGTTTCTTTTATACACCAAAGGATTCAGGTAGATGCTGTGTATATCGATTTCTCCAAAGCTTTTGATAAAGTCCATCATTCTACATTAATTACTAAGCTGGAGAATTTTGGTGTGCATGGTCTACTAGTTTCAGAACGCAATCTGTTACGATCAATAACTTTAAATCTAACACTACTTATGTAACATCTGGTGTTCCGCAGGGAAGTCACCTTGGCCTGCTTCTATTTATATTTTTTATTAATGATGTATTATTGATGTCTATTAGCTTTTGTCGTTGTTTATTTTATGCTGATGATACTATACTGTATTTTCGCCGATGATTGTGCTTGGGTTCAGGTCAATTTAGTTAATTTTTATAATTATTGAATTTGCAATAGATTACTGTTGAACGTAAATACACTCAAAATCACCAAAGATGATCCTTCCGTCACTTACGTATAATTCTGTCAACGGCATTCAATTCAAAATTCTTTACATCCAAATAACAAACAGTACCTACTTGTATGACAAGGATAGCTTGAACTAAAGTATGTATGTATTTTGAAACTTCGCCTAGCACAGATATACGGCTCAGGCAATTTACTTGAGTAAGACAAATACGGGATTATTACCTACTCCGCTTAGTAGTCGTCACTCGTTGACATTCAACAGTACATTTTTGTTGATATTTGATCGAATTGTTATTTATTTTCTTTTTATAAATACATATTTTTTTACATTTATTTTTTTTAAACTATAATGGCAGAACATTACATTCACAGTCGCGACAACTTGTTTTAAATTTGTTGCAATATTTTGAACGAGAGAAAACCATGGTGGTGTTTTCATATCTATTACATGTGCACAAGAGGTAGATAATGAATCATTTCACATAATATATGTAGATTCTAATAAACCTTTTAGTAGATACTCCGGTCTATTGTATGGTTTCAATTCTAATAATAATGCTTTTACAACTAACTTGAAGCTGTTTGGTTTTGCCATTTATTAATTCACTATGATAAATGATTAAAGAATTACATAATCTTATATGTTGACATAAATGTTGTAAATTCTTGATAGTTCATTTTATTTTTCATGTGTTGCTATAGTTTAATTTGATTTGCTGTTGACACAGCTTTGTTCAATTTATAGTAATTTTAAAGTTATAACTTAGATGTAATTCGATTATATATGTTCACATAACCTACAAATTCGAGAAACTTATTTGGCCCGGAAATGAAGTCATAGTTTCCAAATTCATTTTGGCATTTACAGTATTTAATATGACGCCGAAGTACTGATTTGAATCATACAATATTATATATACATCACATTATATTGATGACGCAGGGATCATCTTTTTTGACAAGTGTAAGTGTCGCTATATAGTTTACACGTAATATTATACTAAAACGCACGAAGCACACGTCGTGACATTAACATTCCTGGCTGTTAGAATAATTAAAAGTTCGTGAAAAGCCACATCTATCCTGGAACGTGTGGATGTATTTCGCTGTTATTAGAGCTCGTCAGCACAACGATATCCCGGATATACGGAGACTTCTATACTTCGTGTATATGTAGTAAACATTTTTAACTTACTGCAAATGAGAATTAATGACTATTAAATCTCATCTCTACATGCAAATGTCGCCTCATGTGTTGCATTAATTACTACAATTTGACAAACTGAGTTTGTACCAGTATGCAGAACGCAACACATCGCGACATTAACATTCCCGGTTGTTTGGATAATTAAAAATTTGTGAAAAGCCACATCTATCCCGGAACGTGTGGATGCATTTTGCTCTTATTAGAGCTCGTCAGCACAATGATATCCTGGGGGCAGACACGACTCTTCACTTCTATACTTCGTGTGTATATATATATAGTTAACATTTTTAATTTGTAGTAAGTTCAAGATGTTTTACAAAATGGTTAATTTCCAAACAAAAAATTAATGTACTTTTTTCTCCAATTGTCAAGAAAAGTGACTTTTTTTCATGAATTTCAGTATGCAAAGTGTGTAATTTTTTAACCGTTAAAAAAAAACGTTTTTTTTTCATTGTGAAATTTCATTATGTAATTTACTCTCGTAACTAAGACAACAATTATGTAAGGTGACATTCTTTTTTATTTATATTAATCTACAATTTTAAATTACTGCAATTGGAGGAAAAACGTTTATGTTACGTGTGCAAAGTAGTTTTTGAGTTTTCGAATGTATTTTTTGTCTCAACAAAAAACTCAACATTCTCAAACCCAAAAAAACTATGCTCTGCACGCTTAATATAATATTATATATACATATTATATTTTATATATACAGGCTGATTCATTTTCGGCCCTCACCATGGGGATCTCGCTTATTATTGGAGATAAAGTATAGGTTGAAATTTGGCAAAGTTGTTAAATTTTGTGTTTGTTATAAATCCGTAAAGAAAATAGACCTGTGACAAATGACCTTCGTTATTTAAAAAAAAAAACGCGAAAACCCCATTTTCTTCTTTTACCTGTAGCACCGATATTTGGCCTTGTACAGAAAAAATAAAAACACATCCTTGTGGCCATTTCTAAACCTCTATCCAGTGGTGTACTCTAAATTTTTATAGGACGTTTCGTTTCTTTCTGGCCATCATCAACTATCTAATTTCTTATAGGCGCCATATTGGATTTAGACATCTTCAGAAAGAGTTTTTTTTTCTGATTTCAATCATGTACCACATGCTGACTAAAGTTTTTGACATTAGGTTTTATTTGAAAGAATAAATTATAAGATTAAATAAGGTAGCCATGGAATTTCAATCTGTCAAACATTTCATTTATTGTTCATTAATAATACAAAAATGTCATACACTAACGAAGAGAAACGAGATATGATAAGTATTTTTTATTCTTCGAACCGAAGTTCAACAGTAGCGAGTACAAGATATCTACAATTATATCCAGAACGACAATAGCCTCATCGTACCATTTTTCTAGATCTCGACAGAAATTTGGTCGAGAATGGATCGTTTACTAAGCCGCGTAATGGTCAAGACAACATGAATTTAAATGAAAATCGACAAGATATTTTACAAATGGTAAATTAAAAGCGTGTTTTCAAATTTCATGTTAATCTTGTATTTTTATAAATAAATAATAATCCATCAATTTCTACACGCGAAGTAGCGTCAGAATTAAATTTGTGCCAGTCCAGAGTTTGGAGAACTTTACATAAAAGTAGGTTTAAACCATACAGGATCCATGTTAGTCACTCTTTACTGCCTGGAGATAATTTGAGAAGGCTAGAATATTGTAATTGGTTAATGGGAAGGATAGAAAATGATGAAAATTTTTTAAGTAAAATCATCTGGTCAGATGAAACAAAATTTACAAATTCTGGAATGTTCAACAGAAATACGGAGCACTATTGGGCAGTACAAAATCCCCGACAAAACAGGGCTAGAAGACCACAACATCGTTTTGGAATAAACGTTTGGATGGGTATTTTGGCAAATCGTCTCTTAGGACCAGTTATGTATGAAGAACATTTAAATGGAGAAAGATATTTAAACATTTTACGTACATACGTATCTGACTATCTTGACGACAATATCCCATTAAATCAATTACAATATTTATGGTGGCAACAAGATGGCGCACCAGCACACAATGCAGCTGTTGTTAGAAATTTCTTAAATCAAGAGTTTGCAACCCGTTGGATTGGAAATAGGGGAGTTGTTGAATGGCCTGCGAGATCACCTGATTAAATCCGCTAAATTTTTTTTTATGGGGATATGTTAAAAATAATATTTATAAAGTAGATGAGCCACAAAACATTGAAGAATTACGAGACAGACTTCAGAATGCCTTCGATGCAGTTCCTAGAAGAACTATACAAAGGGCAGTACAAAATGCCAGAAGGCGTGCCCAATTGTGCATTACCGAAGATAATTGAACATTTACTGTAATTGTTTATTGTTTACTTTTCTATGTATTTTTATTAATGTTTTTGTTATCTTGTACTCGCTATTGTTGAATTTTGTTTCGAAGAATAAAAAATACTTATCATATCTCGTTTCTCTTCGTTAGTGTATGGCATTTTTGTATTATTAATGAACAATAAATGAAATGTTTGACAGATTGAAATTCCAAAGGCTACCTTCTCTTCTTTTTCTTCTCTGTTTTGGGGTGGACACCACCACGTCCAGGCACTTGAGCACACTGCTCTTTGTACAATCCCCAATAGATCTCTCAATTCCACTCTGTTAGTCTTGTGTCCTCGATAAAATCCACCATCCTCCTCAGAAGAAGTTTGAGTATACTCGAAGGATCCAATAGATCTCTCCCGAAATATTTCTGTCTGAGTTCCTTCAGCTCCTCACACGTGCATATTACATGAAGGCTAGTTTCCTCCTGTTTTTCACATCTCCTACACCAGGGCTCGCTAACCAAGCCCATGGTGTACAAATGCTTCCTTAAAGGACAATGTCCGGTTATTAACCCGGTAATTATTTTAATTTCTTTTTTGCTACTACGAATTAGGTTGGCTGAAAACTTCCCGCCCAGCCCCCTTAGTAGTATTTTGGTATGGAGTTGACCTTCCGTTAACCTCCATTTATTTTTATGTTCTTTTTCTAGCCATAACCAGATCTCCCTTTTAGCGGAATCCTTAGTGATTCCACATACAGGTTCTGGTCCTATGAAGTTCCTATTAGTACCTTCTTTGGCCAGTTTGTCTCATTGCCTTTAATTCCCTCATGCCTTGGCACCCATATCAGCGACACTGTATTGTCTTGTGCCAGGTTATTGAGGACCAATATTTCACCAGCTTAGACCTGGTAGATGGGTTCATAATGGCTTTAATAGCCGCCTGACTATCAGTCATTATGTAAATTTTTTTGCTTGCGCAGCCGGCTTCCCGAATTTCATCGGCGCAGGCTGCGACTGCTAACAATACGGCCTGGACAACCGTAGCATGTTTCCCCAGACATTTCGATATCTTCCTTCCAGGGCACATTCCGTATATGCCTGCACCTGCCCCCTGACCAGATTGTGATCCATCAGTGTACCAGGTGCCGGCACCACAATCGATCGAGCGACTTTTTGCCTGTTCCCTGGTCGGTATAAGTATGTTTAGCTTAGCTGTAAACATAATTTCAGGTGCCATACTGTCCACCGGGATTTGAAATATCGGCTCTTCCAGTATAGTTCCGGTAATATCTGTATGGCTCCCTACAACCTTATTAGGACACCATACGTCATTGGCCTTCAGCCTCAGTATCGCAGCCATTGCCTCCGCCTTTATAAATAGTTCCAGCGGAGGGAGACCCACGATGGCCTCCATGGAAGCGGTTCCCGTGCTGTTCATAGCTCCCGTGATTCCCAACAGGGCCTGTCGCTGGAGAGTCGTGAGGAGCCCCACCGACGATGTCCGCTCCGTCCTCCTCCGCCAGACAACTGCCCCATAGGTAATCGTTGGTCTTATTACTGCTGTGTACAACCAGTGTACCACATTTGGTCTTAGTCCCCAGGTCTTGCCAACAGCTCTTCTGCATCTCCAGAAGAGCTGCGCCGCCCTGTCTGCCACTTTGGCTAGATATCTGCTCCAATTCAGTTTCGCATCAAGTGTTATGCCTAGATACTTCACTTCATTGGTTAGTTCTAACTCTTGTCCAAACAGCTTTATGCTGCCCAGATCATTTAGTTTTCTCATATTGCTGCCAACTTGTTTTTTTGAGGATTGACAGTTAATCCCTCCTCAAGGCACCATCTTTCTACAATTCGCAGAGCATTTCGCATGATGCTCGCCACTGTCCCCGGGAATTTCCCCTTGGACACTATGACAATGTCATCGGCGAACCCCTGCGTCCATATTCCCTGGTCATTTAATGTCCTGAGGAGATTATCCACTACTAGACTCCATAGTAGTGGTGACAATGCGCCTCTTTGAGGACACCCTTTTGTTGTCCTCATGGAGATCGTTTTGTTTTGCATTTGGGCATGAACTACTCTGCTACGCAGCATGTTATGAACCCAGTTGCATGTGGTGTTTTTATTTTTCGATCTCTTAAAGATCGAATAATAGAAGACATCTAGGTGTTGTCGAAAGCTCCCTCTATGTCTAAGAAGACTGCAAGTGCAATTTCCTTGTAGTGTAGGCTCCTTTCGAGCCCTCTCACCAGGCCATGCAGGGCACCCTCACCTGATTTTCCCATCTGGTATGCCCATTGCAGTGGGTGTAGAGGAGATCTATCCAGAGCCCCTTCTTTAATATTTAAATATATCATTTTTTCCGTAGTCTTCAACATAAAAGAGGTAAGACTAATTGGTCTAAATGATTTAGGGTGGGTATATGTTGCTTTTCCGGGCTTCGGAATAAACACTATCCTAGTTTCTCTCCATGCCCTAGGGATATAACCCATAGCATGGCTAGACCTGAATATCTCCAATAGAGGACCCATAATTTCACCAATTCCTTCTTGAAGGAGCTTGGGAAACACTCCGTCTGGTCCTGCGGATTTATATGGTTCAAGCGATCCTATCGCCCATCTAATTAAATGGGGCTTGAAGATCTCGTTTGATGTCTCCCAATCATTCCTAGTCGCCCTCCAAGAGGTGACAACTTGATTGGTATCACAATCATCCATACGCTCCGAACCTGGAAAGTGTACCCCCAGAAGATACTCTAAAGTCTCTTCCACGGTAATGGTACACCTCCCGTCCGATTTTTGTATAGATCTAATTGCGTTGGAAGGATCTTTTTTGAGAATTCTGTTTATTCTGGCCATGTCAGGAACACCTTCGTTGTCCTCACAGAATTTTCTCCAGGCCTTTTGCTCTCTTTGATTTTATCATTGTATTTATTGAGGAGAGCCTTGTAGGCTTCCCAATTACCTGTTTTCTTCGCCCTATTAAATGACCGGCGAGTTTGTTTCCTTAAATTGGTTAACTCTGCATTCCACCAGGCAGCCCGCTTAGCTATACGGAGCTCCCTAAGGGGACAGTTATTTTCATAGCAGGAAGGAATGGTCCGTTGCAACCAGTCAACAGCCAACTCCAGCTCTTCCACATTCCCTATTCTAACAGTGATATTTCGGGTCGCAGCTTACAGGTCTTCCTTGTAAGAGCCCCAGTCTGTTCTCTTGGGATCCCTGTATAGTCTGGGTTCCGTTAAATCTGTACATAGTTCATAGCGGACATAAGCATGATCAGAGAGCGACGGCTCGTCGGATACATGCCACCCCCCTACAATATCCCGCATTCCCAACGTACATAAGGTTATATCTATAACTGATTCCCCCCTTGATGTCTTAAATGTCGGCTTATCACCTTGATTCAGACAGTCAAGTTCAGTACCGCAGAGATAATTAAAGAGAGACTTACCCCTATAATTGTTATCCTTGCTGCCCCAAGCCTTATGATGAGCATTGGTATCTGCGCCGATAATCAATTCCAGATTGTACTTACTGGTATATGCCACCAAGGCCTCCAGATCAGGCCCTGGTAGCTCTGGAGAGTCAATGGGTAGGTATAGAGACGCAATTGTCGTCCCAATATCCCCTCTTCGACACTCAGTCTGATCCTGGCTGCCGTCATGTCCCCACTGCATAGCTCGATAATAGGCATCACGTCCAGGTCGTCTCTGAAACAGATACAAGTTCTAATTTTAGTGTCTGGGACACCAACTAACAGCTCCCTTCCCCTAATATTTAGTCCTCCCACCTTACCTCTACTTATCCATGGCTCTTGGATGAGGAGGATATCGATATCTTCAGCCAGCGTTCTTTGACAAAGTGCCGCTGTGGCTGTTTTCTTATGTTGAAGATTTATTTGAAGAATCTTCAACATTTTGACCCTTAGAGGTTGATGCCTGAGGTTCTTCTAGACCCTCATCCTGCATCACCGGTTTCTGGTCTTTTTTTGTTTCGAAGGTTACAAAGCTAGCCCTCTGAAAGCGATAGTAAGGTCTCTAATCAGTCCTCACCAACGGTTCCTCAGACTCCTTGTCAATCCGAAGGCCCACATGTAGGCCCTTTTCGGAAGACCTGGAACTGAGGGTAATCCATCGGTCCACTTTAAGCCTTGGATTTTGCCTCTCGAGTCTTTTCAAGCCCACTGTCAGATCCTCTTTTTTAGTCTCTGGCAGAAACGCTAAAACTCGTTGCTGTTTTGGCAGCTCCTCGCTCTTCACGAGTTTCCAAACTGTTTCCTTTTCCAAGTAATCTCTCGTAGTGTTGTACGAGTCTCCATCTGCACAGATGTCTCCATAGTAGCCATCCATAAGACGGGAGGATTCAAACCTCGGCGTCTTCCGCGCCCTATCTATGACCATCATCAGGGCCTCTTGCATAGCTCCTACATTTGCCTCAGTCACTAAACTGACCGGGTAATCTTTAGGAACTATTGCAGCCTTAATACCCTTAAGAGCTGCTTTGTAACTCACGCCCGAAGTAGAAAACTTCGCGCGCTTAGCTACTTTATCCTCAGGAGTGCCCCTAGCCGACACGGTTCGCTTAACGGCCCCTGTTGGCTTAGGTTCTCCCTGAGGTTCTTTTTGGGAAAGGGGGAGCCTTATTTTACTCGTATCCACCCCCTGTTTCCTCATCTTCTTTCATTTCTTTCTTTGTGCCCCGAAAAGATGTTTTCTTTCCTTGGGTGCACCCTCTGTTTTCGCAACGTTCTCAGTTTCAGTCCGTTGCGTTTCAGTTTTGTTTTTTGGAGTCTCATCAGTCTCCATTGCCAAGGGAGTCTCTATAGACTCCTTAGGTTTTGGATTCTCTTCAGACTCCATCTTTTTAAGTATTTGGTTTTTCTCTTGGTTCATTTGATTCCCACAAGTATGGAAGAAGTATCAGGTCAATGCCCGCAGAGCTTCCATTACGGGCACAAGGCGTAAATACAAGGGGGTGCCGCCTAGTGTCCCCAGGGGAACGTTTGAGACCACATATACCCCAGTGGCCATTCAGCTCTAAGCACGTTGCCTTACACCGTAGCTTGGATGAGCTGGTCCGCGGTGACAGCTTTTGCTAAAGATTGAAAGGTTTTTAGACCTACCCATCCCGCTTATGACTGCCACTAATCAGGTCCCCCAAGAGAGACCTGACCGTCCCCTTATCCGCCACCTAGGGACGCGCCTGGTGGGTAGCTCAACCCCCGCGGAAGAGGTCCGCGAACAGGTCCATGGCTACCTTATTTAATCTTATAATTTATTCTTTCAAATAAAACCTAATGTCAAAAACTTTAGTCAGCATGTGGTACATGGTTGAAATCAGAAAAAAAAACTCTTTCTGAAGATGTCTAAATCCAATATGGCGCCTATAAGAAATTAGATAGTTGATGATGGCCAGAAAGAAACGAAACGTCGTATAAAAATTTAGAGTACACCACTGGATAGAGGTTTAGAAATGGCCACAAGGATGTGTTTTTATATTTTCTCTACAAGGCCAAATGTCGGTGCTACAGGTAAAAGAAGAAAATGGGGTTTTCGCGTTTTTTTTTTAAATAAGGAAGGTCATTTGTCACAGGTCTATTTTCTTTACGGATTTATAACAAACACAAAATTTAACAACTTTGCCAAATTTAAACCTATACTCTATCTCCAATAATATGCGAGATCCCCATGGTGAGGGCCGAAAATGAATCAGCCTGTATAAATATATATATATACGAGGGAAGATCAGTAAGTACCCGTGTTTGAAGACAGGTGGCGCTGCTGAGGGAAGTTGGCATTTCCGTCGTGTACTACCATCTGTCAGACAACACCATAATAAATTTCAGACTGATTCATAGGTTAGTTTTTATTTGGCAGCCGGTTGTATCACACGTGTTTCGTGTTTCTCGATAAAATGGAAAAAGAGCAATATCGATCCGTAATTCGCTTTTTATTTTTGGATGGAAAAACATGCGAAGAAATAAAAGCGAAGTTGGATGCTGTCTATGGGGACCCTTCACCATCTATGACAACCGTAAGATATTGGTTCAACGAATTTAAACGTGGTCGCACATCTGTTTTTGATGAGGAGCGCCCAGGCCGCCCGGCAGACGTGGTTACCGAGGAAATCGTTGAAAAGGTCCACGACATGATTCTCGCTGATCGCCGAACGAAAGTGCGCGAAGTAGCAGAGGCCGTAGGCGTGTCGTACGAAACGGCAATTAATATTTTACATGATAAGTTATCGGTGAGAAAGGTGTCGGCCCGATGGGTGCCGCGATTGCTTACGGTGGACAACAAGCGGATACGGTTGTCAATGTCGAAGCAGTGTTTGGACCTCTTTAAGAGAAATTCGCAGGAGTTTTTGCGTCGAGTCGTCACCGTTGATGAAACCCGGATCCATTATTATACGCCAGAGTCCAAGCGACAGTCAAAACAATGGATTTTTCGGGGTGAATCTGCTCCGAAGAAGGCAAAGACGGTCCCATCGGCCGGAAAGGTCATGGCTACGATTTTTTGGGATTCCAACGGAATAATCCTCATGGACTTTTTGCAGAAAGGAAGAACGGTCGCGGGGCAGTACTACAGTGAATTATTGGACCGATTCGATATAAAATTGAAGGAGACACGGCCCCATTTGGCTAAGAAAAAAGTGCCGTTTCACCACGATAATGCACCAGCACATTCATCCAGAATTGTCGCGGCAAAGTTGCATGAACTGCACTACGAATTGCTGCCGCACCCACCGTACTCGCCTGACTTGGCTCCCTGCGACTTCTTTCTGTTCCCCAACATGAAAACGTGGCTCGGGGGAAAAAGATTCAGCTCAAACGAGGAGGTTATCGTCGAGATAGAAGCGTATTTTGCAGAGTTTGACAAATCGTATTTTTTTGGAGGAGTTAAAGAAATGCCAGAAACGTTGGGAAAAGTGTATTGTACTAAAAGGTGATTACGTTGAAAAATAAAAAAGAAATTGTGAAAAACTTGCGTCTTCTTTCCTAACACGGGTATTTATTGATCCACCCTCGTATATATATATTAATATGTAAAATAACTATTTTTCTATATAAAATTATGGTTACCCGTAGATATATTACAAATAGTGTACAATACTACTAAAATAATATAAATCAATTCATACTTTTATATTACAGATATTGGGTTATGGAACGAAGCGTATAGTAACATTAACACATCCGACACAAATGCGTCGCTTCACTTCCGATTTATTAAGGGTCCTCAAGGGACAAGTGCCTAGACAGCTAACGGCCACCGAGTTTCCTAATGCTTACGAGAAAATAGTGGGTAGACCATTCAACGCGATAGAATACGGTTTATGTAGTTTGGAGGATCTTTTAGATGAAGTACCGGATAACACTGTCGTTATAACTAAAAGAAATGGAGTAATTGGAATAGCCATACCTAAAAGAGAACAAACAGCCGAAGAGATAATGCGAACTAGACAGTTTGCCGATGAGGTATGTATGAGGTAGTACATATGTTTTGTGCAAATGAAGTAATTTCATCTTTTTATTATTTCATTTTTATCAATAGTAAGTTTTGGTAAAGTATATTCTCGTAATATACACACATTCTAGTTAGCAAAAAATATGTTTTTGTTTTGTTGATAATACAAAAGTAAATTAACGACAAAAATTTTTCTTTTCTAATAAAATAACAAAAATTGTTCAACAAGACTGGATAGCAGAAATACGAGGTTGAGGCACCTCTTTTCTTCCGACGTCACGCAGCGCAGGAAACTAGAAATTTCCCATACCACTTTTTAGTTTAGAACGCGGCCGCCGAGTTCACATGAAAAACAGGTTATGCACAATGATTTAAATGAAGGAATTAGGTTAATTACAAGTAAAATTTATCGTCTAATAGATATACGGTTATAGGATAATACAATAATATAAAACAGCAGTACATAATGTAACAAATAAAAAACTAAATATTTTAATTTCAACAACACTTAATTACATAATAAATAAAGAATTTAATAAAAATGAACTAAAATTTATATATATATATATATATATATATATATATATATATATATATATATATATATATACACACCATATCCAAAGTTATCAGTGCACTATTGCTATCTTAGTTATCTTTGGACCTACGGTTTTAGTCAAATGAACAAATTATTAGTATTTTTAACGCTGATTGGTTTGGAGTTCATGAAAAAACAATTGAGTTACGTATTTATGAGAAATTTGGAATTTACTTTTTTTTTAAATGGAACACATTTGTACATATTTTGAAAGATAAACTTTCTTTGTGATATAAAAGCTTCAATACACTATTGTCCTTAAACGAATAATAAAGTAGTATTGAATTTTAGTTCATGTCAAAGAAACATTGTTAGTAGTAGGCTTTTTCACTTCAAGCAAATAGAAAGACCATTGAAATTGTCAATAACGTACTGTGTCTGATTCTCTTTCGCACGATAAGTTATTTAAATTAGTTGGTTATTTAAATTTGTTTAAAAAAGGTATATAACCCCTTACCACAATTATTAGTCGTATCCTAAATACGTATTTCGACAACTAAGTTGTCATCATCAGTAGGTAAAAACTACTAATTAAAGTCACACGGGGCACAATAAAGTAAGATAAACGCTTCCGCACAACTACTATACACTGCAACCCTGTAAAGACCCAGTCTTTACAGGGATATCCTAAATTTAAAATAAGTTACAAAGATGAGTATTGAAATAAATTAGAGAAAAGGTTTGCGGTTTTATAATATTTTAAAAATGAATAAATGATTAATTACTTAAGCACAATAAAAAAGAAAAATAGAAGAAAATTTAATATCTAGAAATGAATTAATATTTGATTTAAATCCATCGAATAAACGCGAAAATGTATATTTAAATTTAAAGACGTAAATTTTAGAAAAAGTAACAAAATTTATTTTTAACGTGTATAGGCAAATAACGTAAATAAAAAAACAAACTCTACGACGAACTCATAGATAGACTTGCAAGGTTGATTTCTTCTAAAGACAAAAAATATATATATGAACGAAATTTAACGTTAACTTCTTATGAATGGAATAATGCTTAACCTTTGAAACTTAGCAAGGAAAGATAGAGAAAATGAGTCATATAGCATTAAATTAATTAATAGGATACTGAATTTAGAATTACGTAGACAGAAAGAAAAGAAAAATTAAAATTTTGATACTAACAAAGGAGTTAAACAATAATTTCACCCTCCTGGTGTTTTCATCTAATAAAACTAATCAAGTACTTAATATTTCAAATTAAAAAAAAGAATAAATAAAACAATATAAAGATGAGATGTCTTAGCTTGATTCCGGTGGTGTCGGAAGCTGTTGATCCGGATTTTCCGCTGATTAGTGCGTGAGACCGCCGGGAATCGATGGAATGGACGCTGCCGCCCGCAAAACACCTGTGCTAAATACTGTAGCCCTAAATTAGGACCACCTATTTAAAAAAAGGTGCAAACAAACGAATAAAAATTAGAAGAATTACATTAATTTCGAAATACCTACCAGAATGTCTGATGGATTTTGTTTTTATAAGACACAACTTATACGTTACGTTGTTAATATGGAACGAAGTCCGTTCGACACCGTGATATCCCCGTTCGGGTTAATTGGTACATCCAATAAAATTACGTGGTTGTTTAAAAAAAGAAACATATGTGGGAAGGACTCGGAACAAAAGAGAGACGTCGTATGAGAACGATAATTACGCCCTTTAAACAAAAACACGTGGTGTACGAGTCCAGGAGTTCGAACGATCTTACAACTGATAGATGTCGATCTCTGACTTACATTTGCGCGATGGACAGCTCACACTCGGTGACCGAGGTGGGGAAGAAAGCAACAAAGACAACGAAGAAGGCTAATACGCAATCATACCTTCAAAATCAATGGCACAGAATAAAATTAAGAATGACGCTAATTTGCGACAAAATAAGTGTCTACGAACACGTAACAAGAATAATACAATAATATAAAACAGCAGTAGTTAATGTAACAAATAAAAAAGTAAATATTTTAATTTTAACAACGCATAATTATATAATAAATAAAGAATTTAATAAAAATGAACTCAAATTTATATCTAAAATTATAATGTAAGTCGACGTTACATGAATGGATCTGGGAATAAATCATTACCATTACGATACATATAAGTAATTGGAGTGCTATATGGTATAACTTTGCTATAATAATATATAATATAATCTTGCTATAACCCCCAAAAAAGTTGGCGTGGAAGAGAAGAATCAATTTCATTATTGATAAGTTTGATTAAAAATTTCGTACTAGCTATACTTCTCTGTTTCTCAAAGAATAAATACATATGTATAATCAGCATCACGAACAGGATACGTTCCACAAATCTTGAAGGATAGATACTTGAAAAATCTATTTTGGACCCTCCGCATAATTTAGCTTGTGTATAGGGACACCAAACAACAGATACATATTTCAATTTAGATAGTTCAAAAGAGTAATAAATATTTTTTAAAGTTGAGATATTATAAAATCTACAAGAACGAATAATGAAATATAAAAAACGTGACGTTGAATTAGATATACTAGGGTACATAAATTTAAGTCTTAACATTGAAGTTATACCAATGTATTAGAATGAAACAGATTTGGCTATTTGCCTGTAAGTAAGTGTGAAATAGTATAGTAGGCTCCTGCTTTTTACATTTAGACGCAAGTCGGAATACATACTGTGGATAGGGTTTGCAGCTGTACAACTGTTTATTCTATTTATAACTTTGGTACGTATTGAATAGCTAAGATTAGAAAAATGTTTTATACTATCGAAGAAAAGCTGTAAGTAATCAAGTGGTACCACGGCTGACGTAGCGTTAATGAAATTATTACAAAATTTGTACAACATTACAAACAAATTTGAAACCACCGCTTGTCTTAAAAATTGTCGGCAATATACAAATGACGAACGCGAACGTAGGGAAACACAAATTTGTGCCTTAGTGGAATTAAATCAACCTTGTTCGAGTACTCAAATTTTTACTGAAGTTAACGTAACGCCTAGAACAGTGCAGAATATTTTGAAACGAAATAAGTAAAAGTGTTACAAAATACAAACAACTCAAGAGTTATTTCCCAACGACCAATGAAAGATGATTGTTGTTCTGTGAACAAATAATGAAAAATACAGATTGCCATGAAAGCTTTGTTAATATTTTATTTACCGACAAGTCTACATTTCCATTACATCGGCATCACAATTCCGCAGTCGTAAGATACTGGTCTCCAGAAAATCAACATAGCGTGGCCGAGCAAACGCAATATCCCCAAAAATTTAATGTGTGGACAACAGGTATTTTGAATAATTTTATTATTGATCCATTTTTTGAGGGGTGCTTAAATGCAGAAAACTATTTATACTTCGTAATCAAATTATTCCAAATATTCAGACGCTACCTATTAATTTTAATGAAATTCGGTACCAACAGGACGGTTGTCCCGCTCATAATGCGGGAAGGGTACAGGAATTAATAGAAAATACTTTCTCTTACTGTATTATTAGTGGTAAAGGTACAACAAAGTGGCCAGCAAGGTAGCCTGATCTAGCTCCGAACGATTTCTTTTTATGGGGCTACATTAAAGATAAGATATATTCATCCAGAGATCGTCCGCGAGATTTAAATTCTCTTTGAACAATATACAAGAAGCTGTACACAATATCACTCCAGATATACTAGTTAAGACACGAAGTGAATTTTACAATCGTGTAGGCTATTACCAAGTAAACCAAGAGGGATTGTTTAAATCCTTTATTAAATTTTTTTTTCCATTGAGGAAAAATTAATTAAGAGTATTTTTAGTTGTATAGAATAACTTTTTATTTTTATAGGATTCAAAAATTACTTTTTATTTTGAACTATTGCTCGGTGATGTGTTGTGGTTCGAATGAATGTTTCTTACTTGTTATTAGAATGAGGTTCTTGTTCTTACTTGTTGTTGAATTGACACTCTGGTTCTTACTGTTTTTAAAAATACTACAAGCAGGCAAAATTTGCAAACTATTACATAACTAATAATGCGAACCGTATCGGTTGTACAGTCAGATGATGACATAATTCGAGGGAATTATGAAGATCTTGGTAGATGGTACCTGCTAGCAATAATACCCGGCAATATACTTTTAAACTGTTAAGTCCTAATCTTAAACCTAAGTACAAAGTTTAGATTAAATTCTATTCATCTTAATCAATTTTATTGCAGTTCATTTAAGAAACGTGAAATTACGAATAGCTAAGAAGATTAAAAACTGGGTATTGAAAATGTTCTGTAATTAAATAATAAATCAAAACAGAAATAGTCTAATGAAAATGGTAATAAACTTGTAAAACTAAAGGATGTCGATTCTTAGAATAGAGGTAGTGGTTTACAATTTAAATAAGATAATTAAAATTTCGGTATACAGGATGTCAATTCGAATCGAACATTATTTCATTCCAAATAACTAGACTAAACATATATTTAATAAAAATAAACAAAACCAAACAAAACATTGTTTTCGCGCTTAACATTTCTATTAGAAGTCTAGTAGGTACTGCATCAAGCAGTACGTCGTCCCGCCATTCAATAATACGCCCTCTTAACCCTCTTATAAATCGAACCAATAGTATGGGTATAAAGAGAGTAAAGAGTATATAGACTATATCCACATATAGCTTCAATGTTAAGAAATTCATTTATGTATCCTGGTATATGTAATTGATATGTTCGGTGAAGAGAATTCAAATCGAATATTGTACCTACAGTTGATAAAGTATTTCTTTGCAGTTCGTACTAGTACTCGAAAGTGCGAATCGCAAATTATACGTTTATCTCTTTTTTTCATTTTATTATAAGTTGGCATACTGCCAAGAACAATGTGGTGGATTATTTGAACGTTTAATTTAGAATATTTATTTTTTATTATTATCGGAGAAGAGTTAATTTATTTTCTTTTCATAAGAGTTACATTTATTTTTTTTTTTACATACATATTTTAGAATTAATATTTCATTTCATTTTATTTATATACGGAAAATATAAGCTTTGTTGTACATCCTCATAAAAGTAATACACCATGAAATAAATATTTTTCTGTAAATATTCGTGGCGAATTTTATACGTATTTCTAAGATACGTTCTACAACCCTCTAAAGCAATAGACTTACTGACTAGCTATAATCTGACTGAACCTTATCGTACCCCACTTAATCTACGTACTTGCCTACATTCATTGGCAACCTCGCTATATGTCTTTCTTTACTTTTCTCTGTCGCGCTCTTTTCCTCTTCTACTTTCGTACCAGAAATTAAAATTTGTCGATTACGGTATATATATATATATATATATATATATATATATATATATATATATACACAGTCGACACTGTTTATAGTGAAACTCTATATAGTGAAAATCTCTATAGTGAAATTAGCCCTAGAATATTGTAATGAAATTTCATGTAAAAAGCCCTGCATATAGTGAATCTGTAAAATAGTAACACTCTATATAATAAAATATTTACCGGAATTTCATGTATAAATTTTTATGCATTTATTGAGATTTGGCCACTTCGGATTTCCCATTTCTACCTAACATTAGCACGAACTCCATTTTTATGACGCAATGTTTTGAAAAGGTTCTTAACGCGTTCATAACGCTAAATCAGGTACAATAGATTTCTGTGAGAATCCCGGGGAAAACCCATTTTATATGTATGTAGTCGAGGCCTAGATTACGTATGTAATTCGCAAACAGGTTCAGTTTGTTTTTGTTTAAGAATTAGTTAAGATGTCCAAGCGAGTGTGTTTAAGTTTAGCTGAGAAAATTAGTATTGGTGGAAGTTGATAAAGGCTGCAAAAAAATCGATGTTGCTGCAAAATTCGGTGTTTCTCCAAGTTGCGTCTCTCTGATAATAAAAAGTCGCGAAAGTATCATCAAGAAAACGAATGTTCCAAGCAGTCGAAAACGAGTACGGGTGTGTTCTTACGAGAATGTAAATGAAGCAGTTTTACGATGGTTTCAAGTGGCCCGTACGCATCAAAACGTACCAATATCGGCAAATTTAATAAAGCAAAAGGCTCTACAATTTGCTAAAGAATTTAACTGCGTTAATTTTCAAGCTAGTGAAGGGTGGTTGAGTGCCTGGAAGACTCGCAATGCAATTGTTTTCAAGACGGTGTCCGGCGAGAGTGTAAGCGTTAGTCAGGAGGACTGTGACATTTGGACTGAAACTTTTTAACTTTTTAAAAAGTGTATTGAAAAAGTACGAGCCAAAAAACGTTTTCAATTGTGATGAAACCGGTTTGTTTTTTAAATGTTTGCCAAGCAAAACTTTTGCTTTTAAAAGTGATAAATGTTTTGGTGTTAAAACAAGTAAAGAAAGAAGGGTGACACTGGTGGTTGGAGCAAACATCAATGGCTCAGAAAAACTGAAATTACTGCTGATATATAAAAGCAAAAATCCCCGTTGTTTAAAAGGAGTTAAATCTCTGGAGTTAGATTACGCCAGTAATAACAAGGCATGGATGACTTCTGAGATTTTCGAAAGATGGATCAAAGAACTGGACACGAAAATGAAAAGCCAAAAGCGAAAGATTGCGATGTTTATAGACAATTGTCCTGCACATCCAGTTACTGTAAATAAAAAAATTAACGAATATTGAACTGATCTTTTTTCCACCAAACACGACCTCCAAATTGCAACCTATGGACCAGGGTATTATAAAAAACATAAAACATCATTACCGAAACAGAATTGTCCACAAAATTGTTAACGCGATTGATAACAACCTTCCAGTCCAAAAATTGATTACCCTTAAAGAGTGTATAACCGAAGTCGCTAAAGTATGGAGTGCAAATGTTTTTCAGAAAACTATTAAAAACTGCTTTTCTAAAGCAGGTTTTGCTGAAAAAATTGACGAATGGGAAGAAGAAGACGAAGTGGATCTCGCTACCTTAAGAAAACATGGGGTATTCTACAAAAAACTGCTACCGTCGACGCAGATTTTTTTCTTGAAGATTTCTTAGAAATTGACAATGATGTTGGCACGACAGATCTCCCAACTGGCCAAGACATAATTTAATTTGACAATGTGCGAACTACTCTCAGGGGCCAGGAAAGTGTAACTGATCAAATCTTTATGCATTTGAATAAAAGCGAGAATTTTGTTGAGCAACAATTATTTTTCAGAAGTAATGTTCAAAAGAAAATAACTGATTATTTTTCCTAGTACATAATATGTATGTACGGTTGCGGCCAATATAATCTGGGCAGTGATTTGACATTTTATGACTTTTTCATGAAATTTGGTAAATCAGGCTTTGCTACAATCTACGTTACTCTGGATACGCACTTAGGGCATGAGCCATCATGTGATGGTTATCTCAATAATCAATAGTCATTACCTTAAAAAGGGATGTCTTTAAACTGAAATTAGTTTGGTTTTGACCAACCATATTATTGATCTTATATTAAAAGTTTTGATGTTTATTTAAGAAACGAAAAACATAAACAAATGATATAAAAAATTAATATTTTGTAGCAGCTCCATTTTTTTCAATAACATTATTTAACCTTCTGGGCATTGATGCTACTAATTCTGCAGTATTATTTGGAGTTAAATCGATCCATGCTTCTTGAATTCTTTCCCATAACTGTTCTACATTTTGTGGGCGAAAATTATTACCTCTATTAATTTTTTTTCCCATCAAACCCCACATATTTTCAATGGGGTTCATGTCCGGGCTACGTGAAGGCCATGGTAGAACTTGTATGTTCTGTTGCTGCATCCAGTTTGAGGTCACTCTGGCTGTATGAATGGGGCAATTGTCTTGTTGATATATAAAATTATTTTGGGGAAAGACTGCATTTACTGAGGGCAGCATGATATTTTCCAATATTCAAACATAGACCTCTGCATTGCATCTACCTCTTATATCTGTTATAACTCCGGGTCCTTGGGCGCTCATCCAGGCCCAGACATTGACAGAAAAACGACCGCTTATATGTGATTTTTGGGTATAACGTTCATCAAAGCGAGAGTTCGGAGGTCTATAAACTCTAACGTGTCCGTCATAACACGATTTAAATACCTTCTCATCTGTAAAAACAACATTCTGCCAGACATTTAACGCTTCTAAGGAGTATTCCAAAGCAAAACCTACTTTTTGTTCCTTATTTTGCGGAGTTAAAAAAGGTTTTTTCGCTGCAGAACGATTACGTACATCAGATCCATTTTTGATACGACGCCTTGCCGTTCGAACGGACCCAGGAAACGGACTGTTTCAGCCTGTGCGTCTACCGCACACTGGAAGGGATTTTCGCGAATAAAATCAACCAAATTACCATCATCCACCTCCTTTGAAACTCTGGGTCTACCACTACCCAATCCTCTTTCAAGCGTTTGTCTCTTATCCCATATTCTCTTAATGTTATGCACAGTACTCTTTGGTAATTGGAATATTAATGCGACTCGTCGTTCCGACACCCCTCTCCCAGTAACGTCACAACCCTTAATTTCTCGGCCAAAGATAAATGTGGCATTTTTATAATTGACGTTTTTCATCAATCAATATGACAGTATAGTTTTCCAGGCGACTTTTTTTATGTAACAATTAAAATCCATTTACAGTGGGAAAACTGCTGCCCAGATAATATTGGCCGCAACGGTACATACATGTGTTATTTAGCAATTTCTGAAGACTACACAAATTTTAAATGTACATACATACATATGTATGTATTAACAGATTTTGTATTATGTATTCTTTTTATTTCGTATGTAGTATTTAGCCCTGTACATACATATTGCTATGGATTTTTCCTAAAATAATGTTTTAAATATTTAAAATAAAAATGTTCATATTTTATGAGATCAGTTGTATATTTATTTTGTAAATGTATTTAAATTTATACGTGTGATAAAAACTGGTTATTTGGGTTGAGGGTTGAGGTTGATCTGATCGAGAGGCCTTGTAAAATTCAAGGAGACGAAGATCTGCTATAACACGAGAACGTTGTGTTTATTGAAGTATATTATATATAAATTAGTTCGGGTTGTTTTTTGATTGTGTCCATAGTTGATGGTATTTCATATTAATTCCCGATATTTCTACGAGATTGTTATTCTCGTAATTTGATGATTTTAAAAGATTAAACAACTGTTCTTGTAAGGCTCCAATATTGTAAGTAGAATTTTTTTTTTATGAATTCATAAAATTTTAATTAAAATTATAAGAATATTTCTATTATATTCAAGATTGTTATTTAAGAGATTTATTATTAGAAAGATAAATAATAAAGATTATTATTAACATTTCTATGTTAATATTATAATTGAAAAGTTTGTTCGAGAGGATTAAAGGGTTTTTTTATACATGTTAGTTTGCGCATGTGTAATTGTGATCGTGTATCAGTTTTGATTATACAGTGTGGTTCTCTGGGGAGAAATTAAAAATAAACTTTATTATTTTAGATGAGTTTGTTCGGAATTAAGAGGAAGTTTTTTCATCCACTTAGCGGTCAAATGTACAGTGGATGTATTTTACCTCATGTATTATTGTTAATACATAATCTTAATACTTTATAAAGATAGATTTTTTTTTCTTTTTTATTTTTTGTATTAAATATTCAGTTTAAATTTTATCCTGTCTTTGATTTGTGCTAATACCTTTACTGCTGTTTAATTTAAAATAAGTAACTCATAAAAAAATAAGTATATAATTTAAATAGTGAACTTTTTACTGGCGCTTAAATAACTTTCTAGAAACAGTCACGATTTTCCTTATTGGAACCCGAGAAGTTAGAAGTCTCATATTTGGAAATCAACCGGCTGAGTAACCTAGTTGGGAAGACTAGTTGTGGATGGTGGCACATCAAATCTACAAACCACTATTCATAGCAATATGTAATGTGTACAGTATGTACATTATGAACATGCTATGTATTTAAAGTTTCAAATGTTTAATAAAATCTTTTCTAATAATTAAATTTTGTGATTTTTATTTCTCTTTATATAGTGAAATTTCGGTCGACATTTTGGTCTTTCACTACATAGAGTGTCGACTATATATATATATATATATATATATATAGACTATATATATATATATATATATAGACTATATATATATATATATATATATATATATATATATAACAATTGATAAATTATTGGAGTTTTTCGGCTTTTATATGAAATATTTACAAATATCACAAATTAGAATATATGTAATTGCAGAGTAAGTGGGGATGTAAACATTGCTGTCTACAAATTACAAAGCAAATCATACGAAATTTTTTATTTGAAAAATATGGTCTACATTGGGACTCGAACCCAAGTCTACAACTATCCGGGCTGTCGCTTTTACCACTAAGCCACAATAGACCCAGGTTCAAGCTATTTAGAAATGCATTATAAAGTAACAGTGTTAATGAATCAGATGTCAGTTATTGAATGTAGATGTCAAGTTGAAAGCAGAAGTCAGTTTTGAAAGCTCATGCCAGTTTTGATAACAGATGTCAGTTAGTGAAAGCAAATGTCAGTTAATGAAAGCAGATGACTGATTTGAAAGCAGGTGTCAGTTATGAAAGCAAACGTCAGATTAGAAAGCAGATGCCTATTTTGAAAGTAGATGTGAGTTATTGAAAGCAGATGTCAGTATTTTGAGAGCATATGTCAGATTTGAATGTTGGAAATGCTAATTATTACTCCATAGCTATATGAGTGTTTAGATAATTTCTTAGCCGTTTATTAAATATAACAATTGATAAATTATTGGAGTTTGTTCGGCTTTTATATGAAATATTTACAAATATCACAAATTAGAATGTATGTAAAACTCCAATAATTTATCAATTGTTATATTTAATAAACGGCTAAGAAATTATCTAAACACTCATATAGCTATGGAGTAATAATTAGCATTTCCAACATTCAAATCTGACATCTGCTCTCAAAAATACTGACATCTGCTTTCAATAACTCACATCTACTTTCAAAATAGGCATCTGCTTTCTAATCTGACGTTTGCTTTCATAACTGACACCTGCTTTCAAATCAAACATCTGCTTTCATTAACTGACATTTGCTTTCACTAACTGACATCTGTTATCAAAACTGACATGAGCTTTCAAAACTGACTTCTGCTTTCAACTTGACATCTACATTCAATAACTGAAATAACTGACATCTGATTCATTAACACTGTTACTTTATAATGCATTTCTAAATAGCTTGAACCTGGGTCTAATGTGGCTTAGTGGTAAAAGCGACAGCCCGGATAGCTGTAGACTTGGGTTCGAGTCCCAACGTAGACCATATTTTTCAAATAAAAAATTTCGTATGATTTGCTTTGTAATTTGTAGACAGCAATGTTTACATCCCCACTTACTCTGCAATTACATACATTCTAATTTGTGATATTTGTAAATATTTCATATAAAAGCCGAAAAACTCCAATAATTTATCAATTGTTATATTTAATAAATGGCTAAGAAATTATCTAAACACACACACACATATATATATATATATATATATATATATATATATATATATATATGTATATAGTAAATTCAATCAGTTGGCGATTAAAGGTCTGGCTTTAGTTTAAAGTATACAGTACAAATCTCTTCCCTAGTAGAATATGCATACATACGTGTATTACGTATGTGTGTGTTCCTGAAGTGAGAAGTAGGGATGGGCAGCGCGGAGACGAGCAGCGATGCACGCCTTTCTTACGTTTATTTATTCTATCAAAGTTCCAGTATTTGTTTTCTTGGTTTTATTAAATTTATGGCTATTGATTACGTATAAGCTAACTTGTGTCGGTATTCACGATGGATATTTTTACCCTTGAACAAAAAAAAATTGTAAAACAGTATCATCTTGGTCGCAGCATAAGAGAAATTGCACGGGTATTTCAAATTAACTTTCAACGTACCATTGCGTTTGAAACGATAAGACACATAATTAAAAATTTTGAAAATATGGCTGTTTAAATCCGTTAAAACATACGAAGGTTTTATTTATTATGTACCTATAGAAAATAGAAGTTATTATGATTTACCGCTTTACTTATTGTTATTGTTATAGGTATATCTGACATTGTTTTAAACGTTAAAAATATTAAAATCTTCCAAAAAGTCCACACTTATTTGTGTTAATTATTACATAAAGTCCCTATTATTGCCGCTAGTTCCACATTCTCGACGTTTATACTATGTATGTATGTGCTTGTGCTTACATCCATATGTATGCCACGTGCGTCCCCACTCCTCGAACGCACACATGCGTAATACACGTTTCTATAAGTGACTATAGGGAAGAGATTTTTACTGTATATATTTAAAACAACCCTACATGTTTCGGCAATGATGCCTTTATCAAGGATATAAAATATAAATGACAGTATACAAATGTCATATAATTGAGTTGCTTATATGACATTTGTATACTGTCATTTATATTTTATATCCTTGATAAAGGCATCATTGCCGAAACATGTAGGGTTCTTTTAAATATATATACTTTAAAGTAAAGCCAGACCTTTAATCGCCAACTGATTGAATTTACCATATCATACCAAGGTCACGAAAATATTATATATATATATATATATATATATATATATACATATATATATATATACATCCATATGTATGCCACGTGCGTCCCCACTCCTCGAACGCACACATGCGTAATACACGTTTCTATAAGTGACTATAGGGAAGAGATTTTTACTGTATATATTTAAAACAACCCTACATGTTTCGGCAATGATGCCTTTATCAAGGATATAAAATATAAATGACAGTATACAAATGTCATATAATTGAGTTGCTTATATGACATTTGTATACTGTCATTTATATTTTATATCCTTGATAAAGGCATCATTGCCGAAACATGTAGGGTTCTTTTAAATATATATACTTTAAAGTAAAGCCAGACCTTTAATCGCCAACTGATTGAATTTACCATATCATACCAAGGTCACGAAAATATTATATATATATATATATATATATATACATATATATATATATATATATATATATATATATATATAGTAAACCTAATCAGTAGGCGATTAAAGGTCGGTATATTACTTCAAAATATATGTATTTAAAAAACTCTACATGTTTCGGCTGTGTACGCCTTTATCAATATACGATTCATATTTTGTATTCTCTTGATAAAGGCGTACACAGCCGAAACATGTAGAGTTTTTTAAATACATATATTTTGAAGTAATATACAGACCTTTAATCGCCTACTGATTAGGTTTACCATATCATACCAAGGTCACGAAGTTATTATATATATATATATATATATATATATATATATAATAATATGTAGAGTTTTTTAAATACATATATTTTGAAGTAATATACAGACCTTTAATCGCCTACTGATTAGGTTTACCATATCATACCAAGGTCACGAAGTTATTATATATATATATATATATATATATATATATATATATATATATATAATAACTTCGTGACCTTGGTATGATATGGTAAACCTAATCAGTAGGCGATTAAAGGTCTGTATATTACTTCAAAATATATGTATTTAAAAAACTCTACATGTTCAACACATATGTTCACACCTTGCTATCTATTTTTTGGAATACTAAGGCATGATTTATTATTATTACTAGAATGTATCTTTGAATAATTTAAACCATAGCAACTTAATTACTTGACATTTATATCCTGTCATTTATATTTTGTATTCTCTTGATAAAGGCGTACAGCCGAAACATGTAGAGTTTTTTAAATACATATATTTTGAAGTAATATACAGACCTTTAATCGCCTACTGATTAGGTTTACCATATCATATATATATATATATATAATAACTTCGTGACCTTGGTATGATATGGTAAACCTAATCAGTAGGCGATTAAAGGTCTGTATATTACTTCAAAATATATGTATTTAAAAAACTCTACATGTTTCGGCTGTACGCCTTTATCAAGAGAATACAAAATATAAATGACAGGATATAAATGTCAAGTAATTAAGTTGCTATGGTTTAAATTATTCAAAGATACATTCTAGTAATAATAATAAATCATGCCTTAGTATTCCAAAAAATAGATAGCAAGGTGTGAACATATGTGTTGTTCGCTGCTAGCAATTTGTGTCTCTTTCTGGGTATGAACTTGTGTGTTGGTTGCTACTGGCAGCTTGCGTCTCTCCATGGGTGTGTGGTTTTGTGTGAGAGCGTAAGTGTAGGGTTTTGTATGTCGGTGCGTTCGTGCGTGTGTTTAGTGACCGGTCGCGTAAATTTAGAGAGGTCGGATAACCAGCCGTTGCGTAGGGCCGCCAACCCTTTCCCGGCAACTTCTTTACAATTCCGTGCAGTACTTCGACGGCCTGACCCCCGCCCCAACGAGGCAAGGCGCAGACCAGCGAAGCGCACCCTGTACGGGGTTGCTCATCGCTAACCAAGGGAACACTCTTAGTGGCTACCTCGGTCGACGATGGTCACACTTGTGCCATCTTAACGTTTTCCGCCGAAGCGGGGGCATAGCACACACGTCGAACGTGTGTGTGCTGTTAACGGCAGCCTAGCCAGGTTGCCGTCCAGGACCGGTCCTAGTGGTGTGTGCATTGCGCGGCGCCGTGTTAGCGCCGCGTAAGCTTGGTTTCTCACTGGGGTCGGGCCGTCGAAGTACTGCTCGGAAAAGTAAAGAAGTTGCCGGGAAAGGGTTGGCGGCCTACGCAACGGCTGGTTATCCGATCTCTCTAAATTTACGCGACCGTTCACTAAACACACGCACGAGCGCACTAACATACAAAACCCTACACTTGCGCGGTCACACAAATACAAAATCACACACCCAGAGAGAGACGCAAGCTGCCAGCAGCAACCAACACACAGGTTCATACCCAGAAAGAGACACAAGCTGCTGGCAGCGAACAACACATATGTTCACACCTTGCTATCTATTTTTTGGAATACTAAGGCATGACTTATTATTATTATTGGAATGTATCTTTGAATAATTTAAACCATAGCAACTCAATTATTTGACATTTATATTCTGTCATTTATATTTTTTATTCCCTTGACAAAGGCATCATTGCCGAAACATGTAGGGTTGTTTTAAATATATATACTTTGAGGTAATGAACCAGACCTTTAATCGCCGACTTATTAAGTTTACCTTATCATATGTCACGAAATGTCATGGGTCACGAAAATATTATATTTATATATACATACATATATATATATATATATATATATGTATATATATATTGTTTTTTATTAAGAAGTTATTTTTGTTTTTAAAATAAATCAATTTTTCTGAATCAATCTTATTTTTTACCCGATATATCGATTCACAGCATCGTTTGGAAAAAATGTCCGATTCTTAGAATCAATCTTCTGTGATATAAGTGGGCATCACTGTTGTGAACTGCCTCTGCTTATATACTGCTGCGTCTGAGCGGGGTGTGGCCTTCTCGGACGCGCGCGCGAACGGCTTCGTGTTATTGGTCCGGATCCTAATGTGTTCTGTGAACAGTTTAGTTGACAGCGGTGTGTCATGTTAGAGTTCAGTGTTGATATGTGGGTGAGCTAGAAGGGGTTTCCATGTATGTGGCAGGCGCTGGCCGTCGTCGCGTTTATTAAGACTGTTTGGTCTTCTTTCTATTTCTATGGCTTCTCTAATAATTCTTACGCGTAAATTTTCGCTCTTCTCTAAAATCTTAGTATTATCGAAGTCGATAGTATGACCCGTTAGCAGCCGATGTTGTGCCAGAGATGATGTTACTTCTTTCATGACGACTGCATTTTTGTGTTCCTCTCTAGGTTTATTCGCCTGTTTGTCTGGCCCACATACGATTGTTCACAATCCGAGCATGGTATTTCATAGACGCCCTGATCTTTGAATGGGATTCTATCTTTAGCGTTAACTATATTTGCTATTTTTCTGTATGTAGTAAAACGGTATCGTTGTTGTATTTTCTTAATATTCGACTGATTGTGTCTGTGGTGCCTTTTATATACGGGAGAAAGGCCCGATGTATACGCTTCTTTCACTTTCAATGCAACAGTACAGAGTATAGTTTTGTAGAAACGGTGTTTTATCTTTAGATATAGACAGATTTGAATTATTCAATCTCTCTCAATTTAGGATTACCACGCAATACCTTTATCACATTGCCATAGCCGGGCAGAATAATTCCGACAATTCTTTCATGTAGTTGTTTGAAGGGATTAAACGTATCCAATTATGTAGGTGATAACTTATCAGTTGTAATATTCAAACTACTAAAAATCATCTTAACAACAACAGTTCCAAATGCTACTTGACTACTCTTGTTACTATATCTTTCAGTTCCGACACATTAAAAATAATTAGGTTACATTTTCGCCTTTCGCACTTGGCAACTTCTTATATTTTCTGCATCAATAAGATATAATTTTGTTCTTGTCTGCAAGTCAGGTTTTGTAGAACATTCAACTTTAACCTCAAGGACAAGAGAAAAGTTCGTGCAATTTGCTCAGCTGTGATTTAAAGTCAGTACAAGAGAGAATTATTAGCGAACTTATGATTTTTACGTTTAAAATGCTGTACCTCCCTCCTTGAAAGCTCATTAAATGTATTATGAACAACATCCTCACAAATTGCATTATCCGCTACCACGTGTTTCTTTACAAACATTGCAAAATGCTAAGCATGATTGTTATAATTTATCATCTTAAATGAAAAGTCACAAATGGAAAGGATAAAGAATAAACAAACGGGCTACCTTCTGCAACCCGGGCGGCTCTTCCAGTAAATAACAACAACTAAACTCAAGAACGCCGTGGAAAAACACGAGATACGAAAGAATCAAAAACTTTAGAACTTTTTAAGTTAGTTCTGTTACAAATACAACTAAAATAATTCATTCTTAATAAAAGGAATATTTTGGCAAAAAAAGCAACCGTTAAAATAATATATGGGATAATTAGGTTTTACGATGTTTTACTAACCAAACACAATTCTTACCAATAAATGATTGCAATTTAAACGAACAAAAAAAACAAAAATACAGAACAATTGAAGAAGCACTACACACAATACATATAACGAACGATCAAGATAATTTGTAATCGAGTCTACATTGAGTCGAGTGTATGTTGTTACTTGAACTGCGCTTACATTACAAACGTCAAGTAAAATGTTAGTGTAAAGGCCGCTTTACAGATTGAAATTTTTGTTGCATGCAATTTTTCTTGCAGCAATTTTTATTGCACGCATGCGCAATTCAAACATTTTCGATCAACTGTTGCAATTTTTCTTGCGTTGCAAGAAATAGAACGTTCTATTTTTATTGCAAGCTAGCTGCAATTCTAGTATTTCTTTTAGGGATTTTATCATAGCCAACACATGATCAAAATTCCTGTATTTTTACAAATATAACCTATATTTGGGGGTTGTGATTTTCGAATGATTTTAGATCATTGATATCTAAAAATTGTTCTCTTAAATTTTTATTTTCTTTTTTCTATTTAACCAGGGTTTAACCCACCATCTTCGTTTCCAAATGTTTGTGTTTTCAGCTAATAATGCTGAAAACGCAATAATTAGTAGGAAACTAACGGCTTTAATTTTAATTTTGCGTCGATTTTTATTCATAACGGTCGTTTTCTGCTTTTATAGGATGTATAGATTATGTATGTTATTTTGTTTGTGATAAGTATGTGTTATTGTGTTGGTCAACCTGATTGACAAAAATAATTTCACGGACTTGAACGTAAAAATTGCAAAGTGTAAAACACGGTTTAGTGTGCAAGAAAAATTGCATGCAAGAAAAGTTGCTGCAAGAAAAATTGCATGCAACAAAAATTGCAAACTGTAAAGGGACCTTAACAACAATACTTAACGTTTGCAATGTAAGTGCAATTCAAGTAACGACATACGATTTCGGATTCATGAATGACTCGATTACAAATTATTTTGATTGCTCGTTATGTATAACAAAAGCATAGAAAAAAAATGTACGAGCTGGAAGAGCCTCAATAGTAACGATTTAATGCACTGATCGGTATATTTTTATAGGCATCAATGAAAATTGGTTAGTGGTTCTTATGAAAGGTATCAAAATGTTTTGCCAATCTTTGTTCATGTAAAATGAATTAATTACTCTGTATGAAATATAGTACTATATTTGGTCGCAATAAGTTATGGTATGGGATAATACTGAGACTTCCAGATCTGACAGGTTTCTTCGTTATTTTTTCTTGTAATGTATTGCTTTACACTATATGGATACTCAATAATTTCGAGAAAATATTAATGAAAATAAACATTCATAAACCTTCAAATTCACAATGCTTTTGAAGACTTTGAACTATAGAAATTAAATAAGTATTACGAGTTTCGATTCTTATGCTTCATCTTGGTCACTTTCCGATATTTTAAATTTACGGGGACTTTTTTTGTTATTTGGAAAATGTATGTTCTATTATATTTATTTTAGTAATTGTTTCAAAATAAAATATGAGACTAATTTGTTAGATAATTAAAATGAAATTGAACGATTATATTGAATTCTCTTTATTTATGCAGGCTGTAAAGTTGCTGTCGTATTCGCCTGAATGTTCAATGTTTTTCAACAAATTCGTGCCTGCCTATCACCATCATTTCGGTCATCAGTGTAAAGTTTCCGATTACGGGTTCACGAAATTGATTGAACTCTTCGAAGCCATACCAGATACCGTTTATATAGAAGAAACCACGGATGGTGATAGAAAAGTTTGCTTAACTTTACCCAGAGCACTGAAAGTGTTAGGTGAACAGATCGTGAACATTATCAGGCATTCCAAATTAGCATCTCTACCGCTGGAATCCTTACCGTCAACATACTTAAGAGAATATGGATACACATTGAAACCACAGTCTTACGATTGTCACGATTATCACGAACTGATATCCAAACTAAGTGATTTTGTGCAAGTCACACAAAGTAGGGTTGGTCCACTATTAATTTTGGCCCATACGGAAAGCAACTTTACGTTATCAATGAGAATATGGACGCTTTTATTAGAATCGCCGCATTGCATGTCCGTCCCTGCTATTATCAATCAATATAGAATTAGATTTCAAAGCAACATATCAGAGTCCAAACTGGAACAATTGACGGACGTCATTAAGGTTAGTAAATTAATTGTATAATTGATAAAATATGGAATAAACATTAGTAACAATTTTTATGCAGGACATTATTAGACGTTACTCTCTAAAGTTTGATCATAAAGATAAATTAAAGAAGAATTTTTTATGAAAATTTGTCCTGTGCAAAGTTATTTTAAGTATAATATGTTAAAAGATATATTTTATATGAGCTTCAAAGTATCTCCTGTTACAGTTAATACACTTTTGTATGTGAAAGAACCAATTTTCAAAGTATTGTTTACGTCTCATAAATAGGCAGTTGTGAGAATACCTAATTCTGCCCCATGGAAAATATTTTGTCAAGGAATGACAAACGACCATAATGTTTACACTTATTTTATTTGTTAAATGTAAATAAAAGAAAAATGTTTTATTTGATTCTTGCTATGATTCAATGTATTCAGCTTTAGCCTTTGAGATAGCTCTTCAAAACGTTTGGTTACTCATGTGTCACTACACGTACAATCTCCAAAGGTATTGAGACTGCTGCTTTGACTAAATCACCTTTTAATGTTTCAATTTTGCGGTGATGCTTAGAACAAAGTTTTTCCGTTAAAATAATCTAATCTATAAGCGATAATTCAAACAATTCAGGTTAAACCTTCTAGATGTGTCGATAGTTTTCATTTGGTGTTTTGACGCAGATTTCTGCTGAATTATTTATATATATATATATATATATATATATATATATATATATATATATATATATATAATATTTTTAATATTTTTAATGTAACGTGTGTTCATTTGAAAAGTCAATCTAGGTTACTTTGAAATTTTGATAGAATAAGACGCATATATATTAGTATGTGTTTGTTGTTCCGTAAACGTAAATCCAAATGACATTTGATAATGTCAATCACATTTGTTATTTATTTGTATGTATGAAACTGTCAAAATATACGACTTCGTAGGTTAAGTAGTAAATTTTAATTTACGACACACTTCAAAATATTCTCAGTAAATCACATGCTACTAGATTGACTTTTCAAATGAACAGCCGTTATAGTACAGTAGCTTCACAAATGCCTCCAAATGTCAGTTTGATAATGAACTGCTTTTGTTTTTACGCATTTTCCAATCTCTTGGCATCATTTCTAATTTGCCGTTGTTAGTTCAAAAGATCAAGACTGAAGAAGTGCTTGTGTTCATTAATACTCTTAACAACAAGTCGAAGAAGCAAGAAAATAGCTAGAATATGCCATTTAGGAAAGGAAATCCCGCAGATGTGATAAATTATGACATATAGCTATTCTTTGTAATTTCTACAAAGTGTTTGAGCATATACTGTATAATAACATTTTACCAAAAATACAATCTTACTTATCGCCATATCAACGTGGCTTCGCGCCTGAAAGATCACTACAACGAATCTTCCCATCATAACGCAAGTATGTACTTGATTGGCGTGGACACATGGATGTTATATGTACAGATTTTTCGTGTGCCTTTTATTCCATTCATGATAGAATTCTGCTTCTGAAGCTTAACTAAATTAGATTGTTGTTAACTCAATTCGATAGTTATCTGTATAATAGATCAAATTAATGGATTCATGTCATATACTTACTTTGCGACATCGTAGGTGTCTCGGGACTCAAATCTTGCACTTCTTTTCTACAATATCTATTAATGGTTTATTTACATCTGTTCCTTGTTCCATATTAGCATATGTAGAAGATACCAAAATATACCGTAAATAATAACTGATGCTGTGCTTCTTCAAAAAGGTTCGAATGAAATTATAAGTTGGTGTGGCATTAACCATTTAAATTTAAATGTCGGAAATCGTAATGCCATTTCATTAAACAGAAAATTGAATCCTGTGTTCTTACACTATCAGAGACATTTCTATTACCCGTTTTTATACCATTAAAGACTTGAGTACCATCTTTAACACCCAACTAACCTTTTTGCCATCATATATCCAATATGTGTGTTACAGCATTAAAGTGTTTTGGATTTATCACACGTATAACGAGAGATTTTACTGATCCTCTTGCATTAGTAGCATGATTTAATGCAGTCGTAAGAAGCAAATTGGAATATGGCGGTATTATTTCGTATCCGTGTTACGCTGTGGATATTCAGATGCTTAAACGGGTTCAACTTAAGTTTCTGAAATATCTGCCATACAAAACGGATAGCGTTTTTCCAGAACACGGTATCGACTATGAACTTTTGCGCGAACGTCATGCAATTGAGTCTTTAACTGTGCGTAACATATTAACAACTGCTATTAAGATGCTTTAATTTATTTTATTATACGTACAAAAAATGAAAACAAAATCTAAATACGTAATAATAATAATAAACGCCTTTATTTTCACAATTACAATTATAGTATCAACAATAAAAAGAAAAGAAACAAACTTAAACAACGAATGAATACAAGGGTAATTGCAAAAACCAGGGTGCGGTTCAGATAGACTGCAACATAGTTACAGGCCCCTGTTTTAACACCGAAACCTTAAACATATGAATTATAAATGTAGGTGTAGGTTTCCGCGGTCGTTCTCTAGATGTAGATCTCGGTTTCCGGGTTGGAACCGCGTCGAGTTAGGCGTAATTGCCAATGTTTCGTCCACTGTTTCAAGGGACATCTTCAGGGCTGTACGTAGATGTTCGTCGTTTCGCAGTAGCTTGAAGAATGCTATGACAGACCGGTACAACTTATATAGGGGGGACCGGGTCAGATAGTGGCCTGCTATTGGCTGGGGACAATGGGCCACGGGGACAATGGCCCTATATAAGTTGTACCGGTCTCTGTCATAGCATTCTTCAAGCTACTGCGAAACGAAGAACATCTACATACAGCCCTGAAGATGTCCCTTGAAACAGTGGACGAAACGTTGGCAATTACGCCTAACTCGACGCGGTTCCAACCCGGAAACCGAGATCTACATATGAATTATAAGTTTAATCAGAAAATCTTGCCTACAATAACTTAAGCTATAAATATATCTGTGATGCAGTCACATTTTCCAAAGTTTGTCTCCAAAAATTATCTACTACTTCACAAGAAGGTATCTATACACTACACACCTGAACGCAGAAGGATGGAGAGATTTCAAAAACGCTGGCAACTCATTATACTGTCTATAAATGTTGTAGGAAAAAGACCTCTCAAATAAAACTATACAATGTGTCGGTGGTCTTGCTACGAATGTTGACATTGTGAACGTCAGAGCGATATTTAATTTTATTCCACAAATAGTGCGGTTTTTGAAAATATATTATTTTATGAAATAAGTTCAAAGAAGATTGCTTAATGCGACTGCTCATATTTAGCCACTTAAGTTCCATACGTCTATGAGAAAGACTACCATATTTGTGAATACCATAGATATATCTAATAGAAGTAATCTGTACTCTCTACACTCTGGCAATCGACAACATCCAAACACGGCCCATACACAGGAGCGCAATAAGTGAAAGCCGACAGTACCAAGCTTTAACACATTTTTTTTGTTTGCCTATTGAGAATATTTCGGTGAGGATAACTTCAAATTGCCCTACGCGACACTCATGATCTTGGATATTATGTTCTCTATACCTAAAAGAGTTGTCAACAGTAAGCCCAAAATTTTTTGCCCGACTAGAAAGAGATACAATGGTATTATTAATTGTAACATATATACTGTCCCCAAACCTATCAACATCCCTCGGCCTACCAAATAGAATTGCTATAAATTTGCTCGGGTTCAGCTTGAAAGAGTGCATCTCAATATAACCGGTTCTGAATGATTATATATTTGTGTATCATCTGCAAACATTTGTATGCAGATGATACACATTAATTTGACATTAATTTGATTAAATTGATAGCAATACCGTCAACGCCCATAGCTCGGGTCCCCATACTTAATAGGTGCTTTAAGAATACGTCAGTGCCAACCGGATGAAAATCGAAAACATGGCCCATACCACCGTAAGTGGTATCTTTATATAAATCAATAGTCTGATTTACATTTGTTGCAGTAGTGGGAACAGCCTCAATGAAAAATTTATTAAACTCGTCAGTGTTAAGCAAATTTTGAGGAATATCAGGAGATCGATTGCGAGAGATATTCAACTTTTTCATTCCAGCCCATAGCATTTTAGATTTTTTTTGTTTTGACAGGTATTCGAAGTAAGCCCTTTTCTCATTGCGAACTGCTAATGTGATGTAATTTCTCAGTTGTTTATAATAATTCCAATGACCTACAGATCACGTCCTTTTGAATCTTGACTTAGCTCCATTGCGCAGTTTTTGTAATAGTTTTATAGTATCAGTTATCCAGGGCCTTTCATTCCTTGTGACTTTTACAGTCCTGATAGGTGCATAGTAATCAAATATTGACAGAGGCGCCTTATTAAAGAAATCAATTTTATCAGCCAAAGTCATATTGAACATCAAATCAAAAGGTAATCCTTCCAAATTAGTCAAAAAGTCCTGTTACACAAATCCCGAAAAATCTCGATAAGTTACACACCTAGGCGACCTGCAGCACAATAATATCCTAAAAAATACAACATCGTGATCAGAAAGATCAAAAGGAATAGCTCCGGACTCGTTGATGAGAGATGCATTTGAAATAATAATAATAATATCTAGCAAAATAGCCCTAGAGCGTGTAATGCGAGTGTATCTTATCATAGTGAACATAACATAATAAGCATGTATACAATCTCAAGTTTATAACATAAACATATGCAGTTTAAACAAACATTATTGAAAAACAAAAAAAAACACAAGAAACAACAGAAGAAATACGAAGTGTACAATAAATAACACGACAAAAAACTATATTTCCAAAGATGCGCACAAGTTTTAACAGCCAAGAGGTTAAACTATCGGTGGGCTCGTTGTGGATTCCGCTCACTCTGGATATTTTCAATATCTTCCGAGGATTTAATTAAACATATCTTATTACCAACCTTAGCACAAATCCTTCCATCATTGGTATAATGATCAATAAGGTAATACTTTCCCAGCCTCCTTTAGAAGAGCAATTTTTGAAAGGGTAAGATCCTCGTTAATAGCAACTCTGGTACCTTTTAGCTTGCTTTTTGTGACTAAATATCTTCTTTTTGAGTGTACGACTAAGAAGTCGTACAATTATCGGACGAATACCATTTTCCTTACTTCTCAATCAATGGGATATACATATTGATTTCAGACGATGAAACGGCAATGTTTGCTTTTCCCGACAAAAATCTGTTAACAACTTCATTTGTATCTTCGCTATCGCTTTCAGCAAGACCAAAGATACGTAGTTTATTTATTCTCGAATATTGTTCCAGCTGTTCGACATTCTCACTATGTTTTAACTGCGATTTCACTTCGCTCACCTCAGTCACGAGTCCCTTGATGTTATCTTGCATTTTCGAAATCACAATATTGCTAATCTTAGCACTGATTTTATCAATAAACTCATCGGAATTTAGAATTTTCCCCAACACTCGTTGTACGAAATTTTCCTCATCAATAGTGCCGAGGCCAGCCTTATTTCTAAGTTTGTACTCTGTCATTTTTTGGAAGCGATATATTAAAAAGTAGATACAAAACATACACAAAAATAATACACATATATTAGAAATTAAAGAACTTGTAACATTGTGCTAAACATATGATATAAAAAAAAGAAAACAATATAAAATACTGATTTAGTCATTATTTACACTGTTTTTTGAATCAGAGTTATTTTTGTTGATTACAAATGGTAATATGTTTTACCATTCGAAACCCACTTCCCAATCTCACCATTTTTTAATTTTCTTTTTGTATTGGTTAATGCTGTCAGCTCAAACGTCAGGAGTTACTTGGGTTAATGCCTCTCTCCATCATCTTACCCATTCTTCTTTTATATCATATTTTCCTGTATTGTTGTAATATGTTTTATTATACCCCATATGAGTTCTATGGGGCTAAATATACAATGGTATGGTGGAAATCGAAGAACCACGTGCCCATATTTTTCTTCTAATACATAAACTTCAAATATAGTTGATGGCTTATACCTTTATGTAAAGATATAAATGAAATTATTGAATATAATAATCAAATCTACTAATATAATAATAATATATACTTACCATTCAACTAAATCCAATAATTGTATTTTTAATGCTTGATCAATGATAGAATGATTTCTTTCGCTTGTATACCTAACGGTTTAGGCATGATTTACTTGTGAAAACAACTGATCTTATATATAAAATAGATAGTTAATTGACGAAGGAGATACTTGTTGAAACTGCATTATAACGCTAAGAAATAAGTAATTAAACTTCTAGTTTCAAAAAATTCTTTTATTATAAATATCACTACAATATTGTTTCGCCATACAATGGCTTCATCAGGTGGATGAATACTGAGTACTGAGCTCAGTATTCATCCACCTGATGAAGCCATTGTATGGCGAAACAATATTGTAGTGATATTTATAATAAAAGAATTTTTTGAAACTAGAAGTTTAATTACTTATTTCTTAGCGTTATAAAATAGATGTATAAATACAATGAAATCGGAACATATAAATATGAATATGAACTCATTTGTAAACAACTAATTTGAATGCCATTTGAGAGAATCCAAGCTGGCAATCATGACTAGTTCTGGTAGCATAATATATTCGCTGAATCGAGAGAATTACTAGGATTATTAGGTTTTAATTAAACCGAAGTAACGGTTTATCACGTGACACATCTGTTAACGTGAAAGGCCTATATGTATTGTGTTGTGAACTTCAACTTGACATAGCGACATTTTTAGTACTGGTGTGAGGAACTAGGAAGGAACTAGAAATCAAATATTATATTTTTTATTGTGTGTTTTTTATTTTTATCTGTATCTACTAGACACAATCTACTTAATTTTATCATGTTTTGTTCTTTTAATGGAGTAATTTTTTGTTGCGCACATAAATTATATTTTTTAATTATTACTAGGTACTGTATTTTATTACAAACAAATTATTACTACTCTTTCCATATTCTATATTTTAAAAGATCTATTGTTATAAAGGAAATCGCAAATGTATTCAAATATCTAGGCATCCTTACTGTCAATGGGGATAAAAAATCTTGCATATTTGGTTTAAGTCTGCATATTGACGTATTACGGAGTGTTTTAATTGTCAAAGTATTAATTTATTTGTAGTATATTTGTATTTTTATGAATTAACTTTATAGGAATTAAAAATGTATTTGCTATTCGAAAACAAGTTATTACAAATTAAAAAAATATGCAATATTATTAAAATAGTATCATATTTTCACATAAAAATAGATAAAATTCAAAATGTTTCTTAGATAGCAATAGATAGAATTACTAAGTTTATTAAGAAGAATAACACAATGTCATGCCCCTAAATCAGTTCACCGCAAATCAGTTCACCACTTGTTTGCAAGTTATGACAAATCGGTACTTCCTTGACCCTAAAACGCACTGGATTTAAATCTTATTGAAGATCCTTTGAGCACATTCAAGAAAATTGCATATATATCGCCTATACTAACAATACCAATTATTCTTAGAGAAGACACAAGTAGTAATTAGATAAAAAAAAAACGCTTTACATTATGTTACACAACTTCCATAAATTGTATGCTGGATAAAATTAAAGTTGTAATTAAATATGTATTGTGTACTAATAAATGCCTTTCAGTCAATATATTTCGTGTATTTGGTTTGTTAAGTAATAAGTCAAACCAACTTAAAAATTGCAAGATGGATTAATTTAATTGCCCTGGTAATGCACACATATTTCTAACTAAAAAAAAACGGCACTCGTAACTTTCAATTATTTTTAATGTAATTATTTTATTTTAAGTTATACATGTTAGTTGTTTTGTTAACAGGTAACTTCACCAGAAGGAACAGTATCACTGACACCATTCTATATATTAGCAGCACAGTTGTACAGTGTTCTGTATCGTTCAGGCGGACAAGTTGGTTATTCCAATCTTGAAAACTTATACAAACGCCATTACAATAAAGATATTTCCTATTCTATTCTGAATATCAAGTCTTTAGAGGATTTAATTAGCAAATTGAATTTTATGCTGTTGATACGTGGTAGTCGGAAGAAGACCAGCATAATATTAAGTCAAAATTTAGCAGGTGAATATACACAGTTGGCTTATATTTTTTCACTAATTCAAATTCAATAATTCTATTTTTTAATACTGATTCGTGATTTTTACTCATTGGCTATTTAAATAGCTGTTGTTTATCAGAATAATTGAAACATACATGAGTAGGTAAACCCCACCAGTTTTGTATAATACAAAGGTATTTTTAATAATATAAAATATTATTAAAAATCTGGTGTGAAGAACACAAATACAGGTTCACTATTAATATTTTTGTGAACGTGTCCGAACATATCCCTCCCCAGAGACGTAGATACGTATTTCGCCTTTCTACAGGCTCATCGGTACGCCCCTGCTGGAGAAAGGATATCTTCAGACACATTCACAAAAAGGAACCACATCGCCACATCACAGAAATTATCCAGACCGAGCGTAGAAGTAAATTCAGCGCTGCCTGTTGTCAGACAGCCGAAGTACCTCGCCCCGTCCACATAACCAATGTGAAGTAACGACGCCCTTCCAAAGGTGGCACAGCCATCTCTCTAGAAACTGCATTTTGTTTGTGTCTTCACTCATACTACGGACTAACCGCATGTGTAATGTATCAGAATAATTGAAACATACATGAGTAGGTAAACCCCACCAGTTTTGTATAATACAAAGGTATTTTTAATAATATAAAATATTATTAAAAATCTGGTGTGAAGAACACAAATACAGGTTCACTATTAATATTTTTGTGAACGTGTCCGAACATATCCCTCCCCAGAGACGTAGATACGCTCGGTCTGGATAATTTCTGTGATGTGGCGATGTGGTTCTTTTTTGTAAATGTGTCTGAAGATATCCTTTCTCCAACAGGGGCGCACCGATGAGCCTGTAGAAAGGCGAAATACGTAGCTACGTCTCTGGGGAGGGATATGTTCGGACACGTTCACAAAAATATTAATAGTGAACCTGTATTTTTGTTCTTCACACCAGATTTTTAATAATATTTTATATTATTAAAAAAACATTTGTATTAGCTGTTGTTTGGTTAAAAAAAAGTATACAATTATTGAATATTAATCGATTATGAATATATGCTAGCAACTATAAATTTAATTGGACTACACACACATTTACAAACGAATATCATAGTTCAGTTCATGTTATATTAGTAATAATAAACGTCTCATGATCTGACTATAACTTTATGGTGTACATTCTTCGAGGACACTGCTTTGATACTTTTGAGAACAAAAACTATCTCTCTTCTAAATACTAGCAAGGTCTTCGAAATAAATGCTCGTATTATTTGCCTAACAATTATTTGTTTATATCAATTTAGTGGTTGCTCTGTATTAATAGCATATTTCTTTGTGATTGTAGATATAATTTTGCTTTATTACTTCATCTAATCTAATGTTTTTTTTTATATTTTAATTTATCCTATAAGTGAATCTTCTGAAAGATTATTATTTTATCTTTCAGAATATGGCGTTCCTTTGCCATTTGCTAATTCCGATGACAGTCAAAACCAAAAAAAAGATGAGTCCTCAATGCAGTGGCCGCCGCCACCTGCGCATGACCTATTGCTAACGCCAAAATCTTATAAAAAAATTACCCCACCAAAACCCGATTCACCGCCAACACCTGTAAGTTTTTAATTTTTAAATTTAATTAAAAAAGAATAACAACTTTTATTTGCTTTTAAGGGTTCAGCTGTATGGGCTAATTGGCACAGTCCTTGTAAATTTAATAATAGTGTGGTAAGCAGCATTTTTGTATTAATAATCTTATCTCTCTCTATGTTAGCATTTTCACGTTTTTATAAGAGAGTAAATGTAAATAAACAACTCGAATATGTCTTAATAATGTGACCGTAAGAAATGAATTGTTTTGGTATAAAATTTTAATAAAATATATTCTTTCAAAATGAATTAAGTAGTTGAGTTGAAATTTTGCCTGCGCGAGTATATTCCTTTTCTAATTACGTCCAACCTCTGTTCATTATATAGGGCGAGTCAATAGTCACTCCCCAGCCCTTGGATATATGCTGTACAATTAAAAATAAGACAAAAATGCTAAAACCGCGCACAAGCGGAATTCGTATTTATAGAAAGTCGATTTGTCGCCAGGGCCCATACATAAGTATATACAATAGCGCATACGGCACTGACTAGCGTGTTCGAGTCCCCCTACTCTACCCAACGGCGGGCCAAATCTGCGCGAGGCAGTGTTGATCTTGTTGATCCAAGTTGCCATGGATTTACTTGACTTTGACGTTATAATGTGTATTTGTCTTGTATCATTTATTGACTATTGAAAGCTTCAAGAATATTTTTAAATTCAAAATGGCAGGATAATATACTAACAGAGAATACGTCGATATGATTAAAGTTTTAATCGCTTGTTATGATAACGCCCGCGTCAAGCGCTTGTACAGTGAACGATTTCTGAACCGTCATCATCCAGATCACAAAACAATCCAAAATGTAGAAATACGTGTTGTTGAGACAAGATGTATCCTTCTAAAAAAAAATAACCTACAGCCTGTTAAAATGTTACATTACAGAGATGATTTATTGAGAGTAAATTTTTGCATGTGGTCATTACACAAAATACAGAGGAATCCTGACTTTACATAATATTTTGTTTACCGATTAAACTCGTTTCAACCAACAAGGACTTTCCAAACACCACAAGTTTCATTATTGGCACAATGAGAATCCTCATATTGTACGTCGGCGGAATCAGCAAAGATGATGGTCTATGAATGTTTGGATTGGTATTTTGAGAAAAAAATAATGCGTCCATATTTTTTGCCAAGAATAATGAATGGTGAAAATTACAGCAATGTTTACGTCAAATCTGGTTAGTTATTTCTTTACAAAAATGTGCAACAATATTTTTCAGCACCATGGAGCGCCTGCATATACTACATTACAAGTGCGTTACAAATTTTGAATCGCCGTTTTCCTAATAAATGGATTGGTCGGGGCGAACCAATAGTGTGACCACCTCGCTCTCCCGACTTAGGTCCAATCAATTTTTGACTGGTACAAAGCGAAAAGGTTTATTTTAGTGTGGCTGTTGGAGTGGATGACGTCATTGCCCGGATTCAGGGAGCAATAGCAGATATTAATGAGAAAAATTTCACTTCTGATGCCAGAAATTTCAGTCATAGATTACATACATGTATTAACGAAAATGGTATTAATTTTGAAGGTTTATTAAAGAATTAAATGTTTTGTTTCTGTTTCGACTAGCTCCACCCAGATAGCTTTTATTTTTGTAATATTACAAGTTTTTTTTTAATTTCGATTTGTTGATAATTAACAAAAATTTAAAAAAATGTTTTTATTTTAATTTTACCTGAAAACAGCTTCGCTTTCGGGATTTCAGTATTCTTCATGTTTGTCTTATTTTTAATTCTAAAAGATATCCGAGGACTGGGGAGTGAATATCGACTCATCCTGTATATTCGTTTCGATTACCGCTCAATGATTTATATCTAGACCTGCATTATATTAAAATTACTTCTATATTCAATTATGCATATTTAGCTTAAAAAAGTGATTAAATTTCCGAATCATTTATTATGTTAGTTTCATTAGTAGCTATCCTTTAGATTAGATTTTGAAATATTGTTTTTTCTTTAAATTGTATTTTAGCCACCTAATAATTTAAGTTCATTAATTGCTAGGGTAATAATTAGATTATTCTATTTACATTTATGTAAGTATTAGATACGAGGTATGATTGGAAAATTTTTAAGACACCACCGTTTAGTAGAAAGTGATAATCTAGTAAGTGAATATGTGTTTTTGGTTCTCTAGTACCAGCGTAAACTAAATCCGGCAATCTACTTATTAGCTTCTATGCTTCGTGGTAGAACGGTGTCTTATAACTTTCAACATTGCCTCTTCCACTACGACGCTGCGTTTGTTCCCAAATGTACATCCTTATATATGAATATTAAACTGAATCTTTTCTGAAAGTAATGCCTTTTTTTAAAAAGTTATGCTAATAATTTTTCAAATCCCATTATAGACGAAGCCTGCTGAATATTCGTAGATATACAATTTATAAATTGAAAACTACGTATTAAGAAATACTGAAAAAACAAGTCAATCAACGGGAGGAAACGTTCAGACGACGTTTCGTTCTAGTTGGAACTTTTCAATGTACGGTATTCCCTCGATGACGGACATTGCTTTTTCATTTCTATACTTTCTGTATATATAGTTAACATTTGGAATTTACTGCAAGTGAGAATTAATGAATATTAAATCCCATTCTTACATGTAAATGTCGACTTATTTAATGCGTTCGTAACTACAATCCGACAAACTAAGTTTGTACCAGTATGCAGAACACACCCTTTCGCGACAACGAACTTCCTGGTGATTAGGTTAATTAAGAATTAAGAAATACTGAAAAAACAAGTCAATCAACGGGAGGAAACGTACAGACGACGTTTCGTTCTAGTTGGAACTTTTCAATGTACGGTATTCCCTCGATGACGGACATTGCTTTTTCATTTCTATACTTTCTGTATATATAGTTAACATTTGGAATTTACTGCAAGTGAGAATTAATGAATATTAAATCCCATTCTTACATGTAAAAGTAAGTAAATGTAGTTACGAACGCATTAAATAAGTCGACATTTACATGTAAGAATGGGATTTAATATTCATTAATTCTCACTTGCAGTAAATTCCAAATGTTAACTATATATACAGAAAGTATAGAAATGAAAAAGCAATGTCCGTCATCGAGGGAATACCGTACATTGAAAAGTTCCAACTAGAACGAAACGTCGTCTGTACGTTTCCTCCCGTTGATTGACTTGTTTTTTCAGTATTTCTTAATTCTTAATTAACCTAATCACCAGGAAGTTCGTTGTCGCGAAAGGGTGTGTTCTACATACTGGTACAAACTTAGTTTGTCGGATTGTAGTTACGAACGCATTAAATAAGTCGACATTTACATGTAAGAATGGGATTTAATATTCATTAATTCTCACTTGCAGTAAATTCCAAATGTTAACTATATATACAGAAAGTATAGAAATGAAAAAGCAATGTCCGTCATCGAGGGAATACCGTACATTGAAAAGTTCCAACTAGAACGAAACGTCGTCTGTACGTTTCCTCCCGTTGATTGACTTGTTTTTTCAGTATTTCTTAATTCTTAATTAACCTAATCACCAGGAAGTTCGTTGTCGCGAAAGGGTGTGTTCTGCATACTGGTACAAACTTAGTTTGTCGGATTGTAGTTACGAACGCATTAAATAAGTCGACATTTACATGTAAGAATGGGATTTAATATTCATTAATTCTCACTTGCAGTAAATTCCAAATGAAAGCTACGTGATTATTCGGTAATAATAAAACATTTTAAAAGCATTTTAATTACATTTTTAACAAATTCGTCTTCATCTCTTTGGTTAGTATTTCGTTTATTTATATATTGCTTTGTGATTTACTGTTTGTAATGTTTGTGGAATTAAGAAAAGACCTCTCATTATCTAAAAAATACGATTTACCGTTTTTTAATAATTTACCGTCGTTTTCATTTTACAAGTTGTAATCAAAATTTATTTGTGATAAGACTTCCCTTTGTATTGTAAGGGAATAGATCCTTTTTTCATCATCAAAAGTATTTTGGAAACTTTAGCAGTTTGATATGTCAACTGGAACTCTAATAAAGATGATTAGATAAATATAATAGATTCATTTATGTACACTCATAGAATTCTTTGTGGGTTTTTTAAGTATGTCACGTAAAATCTAAAAACTGCTGAGTCTTGTCCTTCGTTCAGTTGAATATTTGCATTACTGTTGCAATTTGCTTCCTTAATCTATTGCTAGAAATAGCTTGCTGATTTTCTAGATTGATTTTTTTAGTAAGTGTAACCACATCTCCCTTTCCCCATTTTATTTTGGAATCAAGTGTAGCAAAAATGTAATCATTTTTAGATGGAATATGTTTTTCTATATTTAAGTAAAATATTAATAAAAACTGTATTATTTCTGAGATTAGTATTACTACGTTTCTAAAGTCTTTTCTGCTATTGAAGACACTTTTATACTTTTTCGTCAACATTTTCGTTCCGCGTAATCACTTTTTTTTGTCATTTCGGTAGTCGTGAATTTTTAAAAATTGTATATCTCTAATCCGTTGTCTATTAAAAACAATTAACAGTGATAATGCACATTGTACTAATTTTTTATATGTATTTTGATCGTCTTTATTTTCAATATATGATTGCTTGCAATTATTATTACTTACACAAGTTCTTTGACTGCTTTTATTCCTCATTACATTTTTATTTTTTACCCCCTCAATGCTAACATCATCTTGAATGTTCAGCTGTTGTATTCGTTTTGTTGAATAGTGAACTTTTGCTTTCTAGAATAATATTTTAAGGTCGAATTAAACAAGGGACAAATCCCCCGCTAATGCTTCATATCGTTGTAATATAATTGCTAGTTAAGCAAAACATTCTCAACGAGAATACTGCTCTAAAAAAAATTAACTTTTAACGATCATATTCAAAAATCAAACATATTTTTCTGACAAACAAATTTTTATTGTCTTACCTTTCTTTACTGTAATTTTGATAAATGTATTTTCCATTATGAAATTATACTTACAAACCAGTTATATTCGCTTAATTCACGTTATGTAAGGACAAACGTTCTCAGAAATAAATTCGTCTGCGCTATTAAGCATGACACAATGTTGCCAAATTTGGACGCCACCAATATCTTTACACGTTATATATACAGCAGTAACTTCGAACAGCCGGTGGTGCGTCTTTTAAAAACGATATTAGCGCTACCGACCTATATCAGAACTAATATCTAGAATTGTAGACACATGTGTATTAAAGGCACTATTATAATTATGCTTTAAACGTTCTCTTAATTGTATCTTCTATTGTATGTTTATACAAAAAAACTACAAACCGTTATGACTTCCAAAATTGGAAGTTACAATATGTGGTGATAACGAATTTTCAGTATCTACTATATATACACGCACCGGGAAAAAAAATCAGCCACCTCAATATTTTACATAAGCTTAATATTTTATTGATTAGTGATTGATATTGATTTTCCACTTAATGGTATAGTAGCAACATTATTGAAGTATGATGTTGTTTCTCAACAAAAATGAATGAATAAAGTCATGATAGAAAAATTTTGGTTTAATTCTTAAGGTATATATGACTCGGTAAGTGCAAATTTAAGGTTTTTAAGTAAATCTCACGTCATAATATGAAATAAAAGAAGTTAAAAACAAACAAAAAAGCAACAGCTGGTGATAAAAGAAGATTCAATGTAAAGGTGTGTGATATAAGACAGGACAGGACTAAGGCGCCCGTCTATGAATAGTATTTAATTTATGAATATAATGTATTTTATTATCGAGAGTGAATAAAATTAAGTAAAGAATCGGAATATATAATTACTAATGTAATTGTATTATTCAAAAATAAGAAAGGAATTTAGATTAAATTAGAGAAAATTAAGATACATAAAATTGGAGAAAGAGATAAACCGTTAGAGTATTAAAGAGGTGTGTAGTGCCAGATTACTATTCTAGAGTTCGAGAAGAGAGACTATCCTTCCGACGGGACGACTGGGGGAAAATTCTCTATCGTTTTGAGTAAAAGTTTTCATTAGTTTATAAAGCATGACCTCTGTTAATACTAACATGGAAGAACTGGAAAGGATGTTGCAAGATATAAGGGACAAATTGCAAAAGGGGAAAGAAAGAGACAAAAGAGTCGAAGACAAACTGGATGAGACGGCTAAGGAGATAAAGAGTATTAAGGCAGAAAATCAATATCTCAAGCAGGAATGTATATATTTGAAAAAGGAACTCAATATCCAAGAAGAGAAAATTTGAAGATCTGGAAAGAGAGGTCAGGAAAAAGAATGTGGTATTCTTTGGAGTGGCAGAATCAGACGAAGAAAATGTGCTGGATATGAATCGGAAAATAAAAGAAGTAATTAATAAGTTAGAAATACCTTTCGACGAAACAAAAGAAATTACCGATATAAGAAGAATAGGAAGGCTGAATAAGTTACACAGCAGAGAGAGAAAGAGAGAAATAATGAAAGCTGCCCCAAAGCTAAAGAAAACAAACATCTTTATTAGCGAGGACTTTCCAAAAGGCATCCAGGAACAACGAAAAATTCTAAGAATTAAATTAAATGATGCAAAAAAAGAAGGCCATACGGCTAAATTATTATACAACAAATTGATTATTAATGGAAACATGCATACAGTAGAAACGCTGGGATATAAAAGAGAGAAAGGGGAAAATATGGAAAACACCCAAGTCCAAGCGTTAAAACATGAAGGGAGGAAATATAGCGAAAGGTCTCCTGAAGGGGAAACTGAGGAAACGGAAAATACAAATAGAACCCACAAAGTCCCAAGATACATTACGACCATTCCAAAAAACTTATAAGTATAAATAGTAACGACATGAAGGGCGAGGGCGATACTACACTGCAAGGGTTAAAGGAACATGAGAAAGATAAGGTAAAAGGGATGCATGAGACTGGAGAAAACGCTGACAAACGTGGCAATGAAAAAAAGGGCACGCACAGAACAAGATATAAGGAACAGGAATAAAAATAAAAATAGTAAGCGGAATAAAGCTAGGATCGGAACATGGAATGTAAAAACAATGCTGCAAATAGGGAAAATGGAGGAAATAGCGAAGAAAATGATGAGATACAACATTGGAATAATACTAGCGCTACAAGAAATAAGATGGAAAGGACAAGGAAGAATTGATAAAGAGAAATATACGATGTTTTATGGAGGGGAGGATAAACAAGGCAGTAACGGAACTGGCTTTATGGTAGATAAAATATTTATGGAGTTCCAAAGAATAAATGGAAGAATATCCTACCTAAGAATAAGGAATGACGTAGCGAACATAACAATTGTCAACATCTATGAACCAACGGAAGATGGGAGTCCAGAAGAAAAACAAATAGTTTACGAGCAATTAGAAATGACATGTGAACAAATACCTAAACACGATACATTAATGGTAATAGGAGACTTCAATGCGAAGATAGGCAAAGAAGAGTACTTGAGCAGCGATCTAACGAATGAAAATGGAAGCCAATGCCGTAACTTGGCGTCAGGAATGGATATGTATATAATGAGCACAAGAAGGAAAACAAAGTAACTTGGTTATTCCCTGGGTAAACAACTGGTAACCAAATAGACCATGTTTTAATTAGTAAAAAACGACATAAAATGATACAAGATGTACGATCTTATAGAGATGCAAATGTCGACACAGATCACTATCTAGTAATTGCAAAAATAAACTTAAGAATAATTAGAAATGAAAGAAAGAAAGCAAGGAGGAAAAATGGAATATGGAAAGCCTGGATGTAAAAGAAGTGAGCGAAACATATGAGAGGGAAATGGAAGTGCAACTAGTGGAAAGGTATGAAAATGAAGATATTGAAGCGGGATGGAGCAAAATAAAACACAGTCTCACAACAGCAGCAGAGAAAGTATTAGGAAGGAAACAAGCAGAGAAAAGGAATGGATGGTTTGATATTGAATGTGAAAGAGCAATGAAGAGGAAGAAAGAAATGAGACTAAAATGGTTAAATACAGGAGCGAAAGAAGACATGAAGAATATAGTAAAACGAGAAGAGAAGGTACGAAACTGGTAAGGCAGAAGAAAACACAATGGATTGACGAAATGATGGATGATATTGAGAATGATAACAATAACAACAACAAGTTATATCGACAAGTAAGAAAAGAAAACACGAGAAATCTGACTGCGAATATCGATAGTGAAGAATGGGAGAAATACTTTAAAGGGCTACTAAATAAACATAAGCAGTTACAGCAAGATAAATATAGCGATATCTTTGGCATGGAAGAGTATGAGGACCAAATGATACCCTCTGAGGAAGATTGTTATGAGATGATTGGGAAAATGAAGCAAAGAAAATCCCCTGGCCTAGACGAAATATCCAGTGAGTTGATAAAACACGGAGGAGATGAGCTTAAACAACAAATATATAAATTAATCCTACAGATATGGAAAGAGGGAGCGATGCCTAATGAATGGAGTTGTGCATTAATAATTCCAGTGTACAAAAAAGGAAATCCAATGCTATGTGAAAACTATAGAGGAATATCACTTTTGAGTGTATGTTACAAGTTAGTGACATCCTTAATATATGAAAAAGTGAAAAATCAGACAGATGACATCATTGGAGAATATCAGCTGGGATTTAGACCGAGAAGATCAACTATCGATGCTATATATATATATTAAACCAAATTATAGAGAAATGCTATGAACAAAACATCGAACTTCTAATATTATTCATTGATTGTAAGCAAGCATTTGACAGCCTGAGACGTGATGCGATCTTCAAAGATGTCGAAAATTTAGGAATACCTAGTAAGTTGATAAGACTAATGAAAATGACGATGAAACGATCCAGAGCAGCAGTTTTGCTGCAGATATATCAAGAGAATTTGAATTTAATTCGGGGGTACGGCAGGGAGATGGATTATCTGCGTCAATATTCAATATAGCTGTAGAAGGAATTATAAGAGATTGTGGTTTTAAAGGGACGATTATTGAAAAATCAATGCAAATCATAGCGTATGCAGATGATATAGCATTAATAGCAAGAGATCCAAATAGTGTAAGAGAAGCCTTGCTGAGACTCGACTCGGAAGCAAAGAAGAGAGGACTTAAGATAAATCGAGTGAAAACAAAATATATAAGAATCGCAAGACAAGAAAACATTGAGGAAAGCAAAGAAATAGCAATGGGAAATTACAATTTTGAGAAAGTGGATATATTGAAGTACCTAGGATCCATAATCAGTAGTAAGAATTAGAAAACAGACGAGGTGAAACATCGAGTTCAAGCAGGGAACAGAGCATATTATAGATACAAGAAATATATGAAAAATAAGAAAATCAGCATTAACAGAAAAATAAGAATATATAAAACTGCCATTAGACCAATAGTGACATATGAGGAGAAACAATGAGATTAACACAGAAAGATGAAGAAGCTCTAAGAACATTTGAAAGAAAAATAATCAGAAGAATTTATGGACCAAAGAAAGAAGATGATGGTTATAGAATCCTTATGAAGCATGAGATTGAGGCGTTATTGGAGAGAGAAAACATAGTAAGAGTTATTAAATCGATGAGAATAAGGTGCTATGGGCATGTCAACAGAAGAGAAGAAGGGTTAACGTTGAGACGAATTACAAGATGGAAGCCATATGGAGCACGAACAAGAGGTAGACCAAAAATTAGGTGGGAGGACCAAGTAGTGGATGATATCAAAGACCTGGGGACCGTAGCAGGGAGAGCATTAATGTTAAATAGGGAAGAATGGCGAAAAGTTGTGAAGAAGGCAAGAACATATCTATAGACCACAGAAAATGGAGTGACTCACAACAAAACGAGTCTTACGAGCTCAAAGAGCGGCTGCAATTCCAGACTGGAATGTATAGTCTTATATATACATATATGACTTAAAGCAACAACAATTAAATAAAATAATGAAACATCATGATACTTAAGTAAGATAAGTATCGTATATGGCCTCCTTTTGCCGAAATGACGGCGCGAAGTCGACGCGGCATCGAGTTACCTGTATCTATGTAGCGATTCCAAGCATCTTGAACTGTAGTTCGAGGGGTATTCTTAAAGTGCGTGATACGTAGCGCTGATTACGACCATCCTCAATTAAGGCAACAATTCGACCTACGTCCACAGTAGTTAGTACCATGTGGAACGGACAATATTAATTCACAACTGTTAAATAGTCCCAATACAATTATCTGACACATACAATCTTCGTTTTTTTCATTCACGATCATTCACGATAAAAAGTAGAAAGCATTATTATAATATCACACCGTTACAATGAATATACAAGGAGAAATATAAGATAAGGTGAGGAGGCCGGTTTTTTCTTTGCCGGTGAGTGTAAAAAATTATTAATTTTTTCTTGAATTCGGTTTTAATAAAAATAATTACAAATTTTGAAATTCTTTATTACTTGTTGTACATTCATTTGAAATAGAAGTTTTTTTTTAATATTAAAATATTTTTTATAGGATTTATCTATTCCTATACCGACAGTAAATACGCTCAAACTTGTAAGAAACTTCGATGCTCTGATTTCTCCTACAAAAAATCTTCTCCCAGCACATTCATATCAATTGAGCTCTGTTCTTTCAACGATAACACCGCCACATCCAACCGAGGTTCCGATGCCCGATAAATTATTGGGGAAAGGTATTTATTTTTTTTTTTTTTTTACGAATTTGTAAATACAAATATATTTTTTATGAAGACGATTCAAATGATTCAGGGGTGGTGAGTAATTCAAACATAGCTTCTGAAAATGAAATGGATGTCTCTTCAGAACAAACCGGTAAGATTTTTGTAATATTCTAACAGTATTTTTATGTTCCATTTTTGTCCACTATAATAAATGAAGATTTCGATGCTAAAATATTCCTTCTTTTTTAAAATCTTTCGCGTGGGAATGTTTAATACAGACAATTTAATGCATACACTAAAAATCCCATAAGCCGCGGTTTTTTTGTCACTATAACAGTAGTAAAAGTTTGCCCTAACTTTTCCAGCGACAAAACGGAACCTAACTTTTAAAACGGTATAATTCAAGTAGGTCTAACGGAGTACCGATGACGGTGCGATCTTTAGTAATCTCGACATGACAACTAAATCGTAAACAACTTGTTCGCAAGAATTGTCAGGAAACCATTCAATGCGTAAAAATGTTTCGACTTAGGGAATCTTCAAGGCATAAATTGAAACCTAGTGTGTGAGATTTGTGAATTCAACTACATCAATTTGGCGGCAATTTACGCTGTTTTGTATGGATAGAAAATACGAAATTGTGAAAGAAACGTCCAATGAAGAGTTAGCTTCTATTTTATGTGACTAGGCATTTAACATAAAGAAGAATAATGGTGAAGATTACAAAGAGAGTGCAGTTAAGACGATTTGGAAGACTACAGCAAAAATGTTACAGGAAAAGTATTTTCGTGATTATAAACGGGTTTTTAATCCGTTCAGCGACATATAATTTAAGAAAGCAAGGAACGCCCGTAACATGAATCGCAAAATTTTACAAACAATTCCAAAAAAGGTGAGTTCTAAAGCTCTCACAAAACAAAAAAAAAATTTGAAATGGCATTCTCTTGGAATGAAGATAGGTCTACAAGGCTTCGAAAATTTTACCATATTGCTGCCTATGAATTAGCCTGGAGAGGTGAAGGAGCAGCAAACTGTAAGATATTCCATTTTAAAATAGAGACAGACAACAGTGGTCAAGAGACCGGAAGGATTAAATATAATCCAGTATTTTCGAAAACAACACAAGGGGGAAATCAAAGATTGGCCGACAATAAATGGCTGGCTGCAAACACCAAAGAAGAAAATATATGTTTAGTAATATTGTTCAAACAAATTATGAAAAAACGTGGAAACCATATCACATACAAAAAGTTTTTTTAACGCAAATCCTTTCTTGCATAAAACGAATTCGAAAGGATTATATAAGAATTCTCCTATTGGAATAAATGAACTATTTAAATGGACCAAATCTTCGGCAAAAATATTGGACTTGATGTCAAGCGAGTAAAAATTACGAACCATTCCAATTGAGCTGCTGCCATAACTAAATTGTCCAGGAGTGGTATTGGTGAACAAAAAGTAGCGAAAATTACAGGACATAGCAATCCGTCGTTGTTAAAACCGTACCTTCAGTTGGACCAAGAACACCATACTAAAATTACTACCACTACAACTACTGCTGAAAATACAAGCATGCAGCAAACTATGAGCGAAAAACAAAGAAGTTCTTAAAATCAATTTGTATATAAAAATTGTGTTTTTAACAACTGTACTTGCCTTTGAAATAAATAAAATAATTTTCACCTTGTTTGTTAATTTAGTGACTTCTAAATTACCTAATATGTATTCATTAAATTGTCGTACCGAATTACACTCAAGCTTTTTTTTTGTAATCGAAGTAAACTTAACATTTATAATTCGAGTTTTATTGCCCTTAGGCAATTCAACTAAAAAAACTGCTAGGAGAAATTACTCGTCCAACAGACTCGTAATTTTTTCACGGGCAGTTTTTTAGTTATATTGCCAAGCAACGAAATTGAAATGTCAAGTTTACTTCGACAAAATAAAAACTCTCTTGTAATTATAAGTAAAAAGAATATTTTGTCAATTTCATTCACACTTTATCGAACCATTTATTGTGTATTAAAAAAGTCGTATTATTTTGTATTGGGTCATTGGAATTAGATTTTGTATATTGTAAATATGAACTAATTAGTGTACAAAATTATTTATGTATTTTCCATCATTTTTAGTAACCTCTCTCCAACGATCTAACGACATTTGAATATCTCTGTCAAAATTCTACTGATTTATTATTGAATTTAAGTAATATTTACAGCTTTAAGAGTGGAAGAATACACGAGAGATGAATAAGAAACATCTCTCCTTAATTTCTGAGTTATTGTTGCATCTGCATTGATATATGATATCCCAATATTATGAACCCTTTTGAATTCTTTAAATATTTTTCTTGAATTGATCCCTTCATTGGGAGAAAGTAGCGTATAGAAAATTATAGCAATTCCACCACTGATAAAAATATTTCGCACACCAATTTTTGAAGTGGTTTGATGTTCATTTGAATGTTTCTAATGTTCTTTGCACTGGATATTGGAAACATACTCGAGATTCTCAATATGTCAATATATAGCTATAGCTTAATATTTCAGTTTTCAGTACCTATGTTAACAAATTATTTGAAATATCATTTGGATAATTTGATCTTAATTTATCACATACTCGTATATCATCAAACTCACCTTTTTACTATAATTTCCGAAGGCGCATTCTTTGAATATACTTTCTAATATGTATAAACTTTTGCTATTACGGCAATTGAAACTGTTTAATCTCCAGATTTCCAGCATAATATTGCGAAAGTACAAGAATCCCGCACTCATTATTTAATATGCCGGTATTGGAAGGAATATTAGAATGAACTAATTTGATCTGTATATACCTGCAGACACTGTTTCCTTTGAATTAATGTAAATAACATAATGCATATTGACGCTTTCAGCGACTGTATAATAAATTAGAGCTAGGATATAATTATATACAAATTTTTGTAATGACCCAATAGTCTTCTACCAACTCGTATAAATAGTGTTGCTACTAGGATGGGAGTTCTTGAGAACAAAAGTAGTAATGTATTCGATTCTTGAAAGTTCTCACTGTTCTCGAGAACTTGCGGCAAAGTATTCGAATACTTTAGGTTTCGGTCTCGGAGCTACTGCCGGTACTCAGTCAGTAAGAAACGCGTATTGTTCTCGGGAACTTGCGGTGAAGTATTCGAATACTTTTAGTTTCGGTCTCGGAGCCACTGCCGATACTCGGAAACGCGTTTGTTCTCGCATTCATATGTATATGTGTATAATAGGTATTCGAATACTGGCTGTTCTCGGCTCACCATTCCGTCTTAGACTATAAGTAGGCTATACGGTATGATGTTTGTAATATGAGTTAATTTTAGGTGAACGGGAGAGATTTGTTAGAGTGAAAAATAATATAATCGAGATAGAGAACAAATCCAAATCAACGTGTGTAATTATATTTACTTGTGATGCGAATATTCGAGAACAAAAATAGTATGTATTTGCAATTTGTTGTTCTCGAGAACTTGCGGCGAAGTATTCGAATACTTTTGGTCTCGGTCTCGGATAAGTATTCGATTCCAAAAAGTATTCGAGGACCAAGTATTCGATTCTTAAAAGTTCTCGATTCTGCCCATCACTAGTTGCTACCAGTAATACCTTTTCATATTAATTTTCACCAAGTATATATTTGTTTTGTATTTTAAGGTGCAAAACCTAAACAAGGATCAAATCTTTCGAAATTATTCTCTACATACAATATGTAATAATTAGTCTCAATGATGCGAAGAAACAAAATCGAAGATAGTACAAATATACGGCAGTCCACAAAAAGATGTTTTCGAATAAGTGGATGATTTCGGAAGGAAATGAAAATGTCGCCTGTTTTTCTTAATTTTCGCATAAATTCAATGATCTGTAGTGAATTGAGTTCCTATTCTTATTATTATATTTGAACGTTTTTCAATTGGTCTTTGCATGTATGTTATGCATTTTTCATTTTAAAAATGCATACCATAACACGCTCATTTAAAAAATGAATATATTTTTTAAAACGGCATGTTACATTCCCAAGTCATACACGGTTGCTGTGATTGTTAAATATTATATTTTGCTATTTATATTCATTATACCATTTACTATATCTTTTACAAACAATTTCGTTACTAAATGTAATTGAAACTTTTATATGTTTGAATTTCATCAATATTGCGTATATACTTCGTCCAAAATGTATTTTAAAATGTAGTCATATATTTTCATGACTTCATAACTTATATACATTATATAGTTACTTTATACATTCTTTCTAATTGTACTTATTATGGTACAGAAGTACATATAGTCAATACATACGCTGTAATGAAACTGTTTAATATTTGCAATATTTTATTTTATTGTAGTTGTTGTAAGTAATTGTGCAAATCACAGGTAATTGATATTCGTTTAGGTAATTTTTTAAAATACGTATGTATATTTTTATGAAATTTTGTCCCATCATTTCTTCTTTGTTTACTTTACAACTATCGGGTGTATAATTATGGTACAATCGAGAAAATAGTGTATTTACATGTGATTTAATAGTTTAAGAAAACTTATATATGTATTGTTGTTTTAAATCATACAATCGACTATTGTGCTGCTCTTTCTACACTAGGTATGTGTATTTTTATATTTCCCATGACTATTTTTAAAATATTTAATATATATATATATATACATAGAGAATAAGTTGAATATTTGTAATAAAGTATCTCTGATTTCCCTAGTGAATCATGCGTTTGTTTACTGCAATATTTAATGTAATTTAATAAATTTGTACTTTTTTATTGAATATGTCTTATTCATTTATTTGAGTTAAGAAGTAAAATTGGTGGAAAAGAAGTGAAATTTCTTCTTGCTTTGTTTATAGTGAAATCATTAATTTTATATTATTTGCAGTAATAGCAATCAATATTTACAGCAGTGTAAATCAATTCTTTATTAATTCTCCCTGTTTTCTGTTTTCCTGGCACGTATTCATCTAAAGACCTTTCACTCGTACCGTCAAACTATTCCCATTTAATATCCGGCTCTCGCCAATATACACGCCTGCTGGCTGTATTCTTGTAATACAAATCTTGACCTTGACAATTTTTACGAAATTGCGTCTATAAACATTCAGAAACTATATTCTTTTACAATTTTATTTCTTTGTTTTTGTCACTTTTATTTGTAAGCTGCACTCCTGTTTAAATTCGAAAAACTCTATTAAATGACTTAATATATGTTATTTGAGCTGTTTGCACATATTTCTAATAAATAAAAGATCCCAAAAACTGGTTAAGTTTTACGTAAAATGGATAACATAATAGACAACAGAATATAATACATAATTCATATTTGAAACAATACACATAAGTAAGAGACGTTTACAAATACAACACTTGACATCGCATTTACTTGATATTCATTAGAGATTACGTATTTACAGTTCATAAAGTATAAGTTTTCAGTTCGTACTGCCCAAGTGTGAACCGCAAATTGTACTTTATCTCTTTCTAACACACATGAATACGCGCTGTAATACAGGTGGCCCAAAATGACCAAGGGGTTTGAGTTCATTATAACTTCTTATTAAGACATAATAATTATTTTTTTTTTAATTTTAAATACAGTATATTAATGGAGAATATTTTTAATTTAATTATGAAAAATTATATCTCGCAAGTGGTGGCCATTTTCTGCTTCGCATATTCGTGCTCTTTCCAAAACATTTTCCATAACCTTTCGCAAAACTTCAGGTGTTATGTTGTTGATTTCGTCGCGTATATTATTTTTTAATTCCTGTATGGTTCGAGGCTTATTAATATAGACTTTTCCTTTCAAATAACCCCAAAGGAAACAGTCTGAAGCGGTTAAATCCGGTGAACGCTGAGGCCAATTAAAATCGCTTGTACAGGAAATAATTCGTTCACCAAAGATGTCGCGTAATAGAGCCATTGTGTCCCTCGCAGTGTGCGCTATGGCTCCATCCTGTTGGAACCATACTTGCGGATGGTTTTCCACGGCTGGCCTTAAAAAATTTTCCAACATTGTCCGATATCTAACACCAGTGATGGAAACGGCGACACCGTGTTCATTTTCAAAAAAATATGGGCCAATTATCCTTTCCGACGAAACACCGCACCAAATGGTACACTTAAGTGGGTGTAATTCTCGCTGTTGAACTACTCTTGGATTTTCCGTAGCCCATATCCTGCAGTTTTGCCTATTAACGAACCCATTTAATTGGAAATGGGCTTCGTCGCTCATAATTCAATTATGAATAAAATCATGATTTTCTTCTGCTTTTTGACGAAAATAAATTGCATAATTAAGTCGTTGCTGGTAATCTGTCGGTTTCAATTGTTGGACAAGCTGAATTTTGTATGGAAACATTCTTATTGTATGCAAAATTCTCTGCAGCGACCCTCTTGAGAGGCCAAGTTGTGTCGAACGTCTCCTGGTTGATGTTTCTCCATCATACTCTCCTGTACCCGTTCAATATTGTCATCCGTGTGCACCGTTCGTCTTCTGCCGGCACCAGGAAGGTTCCTTACTGCCCCTTGTTCTCGAAAATTTGCAACCAGACGGTTTATTGTTGACTCTGAGGGTCCAACCCGCACATTAAAATAACGACGATATGCACGCTGAGTCAAAACAATGGATCGTTGATTTGAGAAATAAAGTTCAACGATTTTGGCACGTTGTTCAATTGTGTACTGTTCCATTTTAAATTCCCCAACTCTTCTTTACAAAATACTGAAAACAACAAAAAAAAAATTATAATAAAAAAGTTATAAGGAATTAAAACCCCTTCGGTCATTTTGGGCCAGCCTGTACTACACACGTTTGTCATTTTAAGTTAAGACGTACGTCTTTGAAATATTATATTAAATAAAAAGGATAGGTTGTCTACGAGATAGTCTGATGATATTCGACTAGTTATCACATTATTTCAATATTGTCGTTTATTGACTTTGTTTCCGGCATTCTGACTTCTAGGTTAAGCATTCTTCTAATTTGAATATTTAGTTTATCAAAAATTACAAAATTTGTTCTTTTTCTGAACAATACTGATAATAAATTGTAATATCAATTAGTGGCAATAAGTACGAAATTATTTGATTATCACTTTGACATTTCTAGCCTATTTTACAAAATATTTCTTAGATGCCTGGTAAACCTCTGGGTTCTCAAGCTCAACAGCTTGTATTAAATCTTACAGCGTATTTTGAAGGGGAAAAAGAGAATGGTGGACCTTTTATGTCCATCGACCGTGTTCATGAGTTAATTCACATAATCAGTTAGATAAGGCGGTATTATAAAATAAGTTATTTTCGAGGGTAGCAGAAGCCCTTAATATTTCTGGTAGAACGGTCTACACTATTAAACATCGTAGCATTCAGAATCCAGTCTTATCGTCTCCTGGCAAAAAAAAGGTCTTGTAAGAAGCCGAAAACTAAGGGCTTACCAGAAGCAACTAAAATGGAAGTTCGAAATATTGGTTATGACATGTAAGTATAAAGAAAGTATGTTTTTAATATATTGTAAACATTTATTACATGTTCAAATTTTTCAGAAAAACATCTTACCTTAAAAACTCTAAGCAATGTTCCGGCTATGAAAGAATTTGTTCATACAAGTTCAACTACTTTAGCAATATTGCTTAAAGATATTGGTTTTAAATATAAGAAAGAGTGTAACAGGAGAGCGCTCACAGAGAAATTAAATATAGTCTGCATGAGAAAAGTGTTTTTAAGGGAATATATGAATAACTTAAATTCAACTTCATGTCAGGTCATGTTCCGTGATGAAACTTGGATCTTTTTCGAATGGGAATAGAATGAAATCCTGGCAAAATAATAATATAAAAAGTGTTAGGAAACCCAAAGGCTATGATGGTAAATGGTTTATTATTATACATGCTGGAACAGAAAAAGGCTTCATTAAAGGAGCTAGTCTGATTTTTCCATCAAAAACAATCACTGGTGATTACCATGGAGAAATGAATGGGGACTGCAATGAGTAAATGATCAGCTTATTTACCATCACTTATAATAATGGATAATGCTCCTTATCATAGTGCTATTCAAAATGAACAAACAAATACCTCCTCCAAAAAACAGAAATTATGGAATGTTTGAGAAAAAAAGATATAAGCTATTCACCTGCAATGACTAAGAATGAATTAATTCAATTAGTAAAATATCATAAAGGAGAGAAGATATTTATTATAGATGAAATAATAAGAGAAAGTGGACATGAAGTTTTAAGGTTACCTCCATACCATTGTGACTTCAACGCAATTGAAATGATTTGGGCTAAGGTTAAAAATTATTATAATTCAAGTATTGCAGGAAATGGTTATTCAGATGAAAGACTTAAAGAAATGTGGAATGAAGCTTTGCAACAGTGTGATGAAATTACTTGGTATAATTGTGCTAGGCATACGGAAAATTTAATTAAAAAATGGGAGAGCAACTTCTTGATAGGGCAGAGATTGCTCCAATAATAATTAATGTAAACGACTTATGTTCTGAGTCAGAATCAGAAACTGACTAGTAAACTAGGTAACTTATCTTATTTTGACAAAATATTTTTATATTTATATTTTGTAGAAGTTTAATATGGTAACATTAATATTGCCATAAAAACCATTAATGTGCATCATTTGCTGAAGCAGCGAGGAAATTACTGGCACTGGTTCAACGAAACATTACATGATAAAGATCTCTTGGCAATGTTTTATTTGCAAGAAGTTTGTTTTTTTCTTATTGGTGGTGTACTAACTTGCAAAATTATCAAATGTAGTTATCAGAAAATCCTCATGTGTTTGTTAAATTATTATCTTCATCTAATAAAGAATAATATGGATTTAGATTGTATTATCTGCAAGACGAATTATTATACCATTATTTTCTTAAGAAACAATAAAATATTAAATGTAAACTACATAGATGTTTTCTTTTATGTATAATTTAAAATGTAATTTGAAAACATATATTGACAACTCTCAAAAGGTTTTAATTCTTTTTCAAAGAGTTGCAAACATAACTTTCTTTTCCAATATATTTCAATTTATTTAAAATATAAATAATAACGGGTGTTCAGAAACAATCGAAGTCAAGTGGGCTCTGAACAAAAAATCGTATATCTTTACTTAAGTTGTAATAATTATTAAATGTCAACTGTTGTCTGTCAAAAATCAATCTATCTCAGACATGACTTCATATTTTCAAGGACTACTTTGACATCGAATGTTTCTGAACACCCGTTATATAAATTAAGTAGAAATCTACATTATACATCGAATTAATTCATTCCCAATCTTGTTAGCCCAGATATAGTGCAAGAAAATAATTTTGGTAGGTATGTCATTCTTAATAATGCAAACATTTTTTAACACTAAAGAACTTTTTCAATACCTATGCATTTCACTATTGATATCCGGCTTGAAATATTTCTTTTTAAATAAATTTTTATTCGAATATTATCGCGAGTTTATAATTATAAATAACATTTAAAATAATTTGTTCGAATATTAAAGTAATAATTTCCGCATAGTTTTCATGGGTGGAAAATATTTATACAAAACTAGAAAAGAAACAATACTTTTGAACTATTCATGTTCCCACTTTACTCATTATTTTGACATGTAGGTTATGTATATGCTTTCTTTGGTTATATTGCAAGTAACACTAAAATTTTGACAATATTTGCAAAACATGACGTTTATAATGAGCCATCGAAAAAATTCATAATTGGAGTAGACTGTGAAATTGGGTTGGTACTTTAGCCACTTCCACATAATGACACATGTTACGCTCGAAAATTGATTCTGAGACCTTTTGGTAATTTTATTGAGTTAATTACATTTTTGTTATCGTTAAGCCTTCATAGGCTATTTTACACTCAATATTCTCGTGTAATATAATTTTATTTACGCTATTTACTTTTATCGATCATTATAGGGTACTTCAAACTTTCGTTTCCTCATGATAATTTTGTACGTTCAAATATTTTGGATGTCTGTATATCCATTTTATTTCCGGACTAATTTTTATACATTTCTGCGCAGTCGACATGTTGGGGAAATTTTATGCGAACTCACGCTTCATTTTTTTGTATTGCTATTTGCGAGTTTTGTTTCTTTTAAACGATTAAAATTAACTGTACAAGTCTTTGTATTTGTTTCGGAATTTTGTAAATTTATTAGGACGCTTATTTGTTTGTTTAACCTTTTTTTTAATTATTTCCCTTTCTTTCTGATATTCCGTTATAGTGTTTTTTGAGACTATGACGTAGTTTTCTTTCGAATATATGTAACTGTGCCTTCATTTTGCCTTGTTTTTTCGTACCAGCTCTGAAGTGTTCAGTTGTGAGAAAAACTTATAGTCAAGTTTGAAATTTTATTTAGTGTATTTCTGCTGATGCAGGTTCTGTCTTTCTTGACTATATTGAATATTTGATTCACTTGAGTAGTGTAATATTCGGGGACGTTTTCCCTGGATCTGGAAGAGTTTTTTTTCACGACCACGTGCTTCAGGTGAGTTTTAGACATGGGGACGGCTGTAATTTTCCGCAGCTTCGTTCTCCGTTTTTTTTGTTTCTAATGAATTTCCATTTATTCGTTTCCTTTTTCCATTTATTTAGGGCTGTTTATTCCGGCTCAAGATTTTTAATTGCTGATTAATGTTCTGCGCGGGAAATTAAACTAGGGCAGCATCCCGGCAGTAAGGCACATCCATTGGCATCAATTTACTGGGACCCCGTAAACCACGTTTTTGGGTTCTTAAACCCTTTATCACTCAAGGTAGTGTGATTAGAACATTTATTTGTCGTTAATTAATTTTGTGACAAAGATCACGTACAATATTTGATATAGTAGATTATTCTTAATTATTTAATATAAAAAAAAGGACCGCGTGGAGTCCAATATCGTGGTGAGCGAACCACCATTTTGAACTTTTAATTTAATATTCATCGCATACTGTAAATTCACTGATCCTTTTACACATAGTAATTACAAAATCCTTTCTTACGAAATTGGCGTAAGATTTATTCTTTATTTTTGTGGCTTTCCAGTAACGTATTTTGACTTTTATTTTGCTTATCATTATATTACATTTTTTAAAGTATATTATGATTTAACTATTTGCCACAATCAAAGACAATCTCAACTTTTAGAGTAATTTAATTTCCTTTATTGGTAACTTTACCTTCTCATTAATTTTCATATACAGGCTGAGTCTGGAAGTTTTTGTAAATTTCCAATTTTTGTGAATACTTAGTGTAGCATTAACTTTACGAATTTAATTTCCTTCATTTTTATCTAACTGTGTACCATCTGTATCTAAACATATACTGAGTGATGCATATGCGTGTAAAGTACGATCAAGCTTGAAAGTTCTATTTATGCATAATACCTTTACTTGTACACAAATCTTATACCGTCTAAGTCAATCCAGTCAGGTAACTTTGTTGACGACTTTGCTTTATGAATTTTAATGATGATGTTTTTGGATCAATTTACTAAATAAATTTTATTGTTATTGTTTAAACTGGTGTTTGCGTTTGTTTGACTACCTAATGACCTATTGAGCAGAAGCGTTAGATTATTTTTATTGTTGTATACCAGGTAATCGAGCACCCTTTAATTTTCTTAAGCCCTTTTGGCCCGTGGGTGTTCTGCGTTTACCCGGAACTTGCCAGGCCGAACGTAGTGGTGCCCAAATTTAGATCTATGCGTTGTGTTAGCCCACGACGCTCTCGCAATTTAAACTGACCTGGCCGGTAAGTTTATCAAGGGGCCTTTGTGACCAGGGACGGAATTAGGGCTCGTCCTAATTCCATCTGAGGTTTTGTTACCTGATCCGCTTAGGTGTAACACACATTACTTGATACTTGACAGTTTCATTTGGTTTCATTGTAAAAAAAAGGTTATGGCATTGAAATGATACTACAACAAAAAAGAAAACAAATTTATTTAATATCGAAATCATAATCAAAATTTACATTTAGCTACAGAAGTTGTTGAAAATGTTGTCCATTTACATCTAAACAAATTTAATTTTCTTAATAAGAGTTTTGAAAAATTTGACACAAACTTATAGTTTCAATGTCAAATAATAAATGTCATTATGTGGAAGTGGAAATTATCATTTTTTTCGATGGCTCGTTATTTTATGACAGACGGTTGTTTCCGCGATTGAATACATGACTTAATGACATAATTTGACTCTGCAGTACTGATTTGAATCATATGCTTCGAATTTGACCTTGAACTGAAAACTTATACTTTATGAACTATAGTTATGAATAAGTGGTTAAATAGCCGACCATCTCATTAACATAAAAATATACCCTTTTTAAGGGTAGATATATGGAAGCCAAGAAATGTTAAATAATTGTTTAAAGCGCTATAATCGCATCTTATGTTCTAATCTGTTAATAATCATAATTTGTTAATTGCATTTCAAATGCGCCAACGTACTGGAGTGTATTTCGATCAACGATTCATGCTAAAATTATTTCTCCATACCTCTGATACATATGCTACAGATATTTTGGAGTGTGTACTTTTAAAGATGGCGATAAACTGATGTGGTTACGTAACTATAAAAAAGATGGACTGCTATAATTACCACCAGGAATACTAAATAAAAACATGTTTCGAATAATGTAGTGCTTATATCTGCTTCGTGTTTATTTCAATACAAATTGCAAGTATATAGAAGAAGCTTGGAACGCACATATTGAAACAGTAGAATATAAGTACTACATAGAATATGAATACAGTAATGTTATACATGTCGAGTATATTATTTCGTCCCCGTTTTTGTCGGTGATGTTATTATATTTTCATCACTATATTCAGTAAATACATATTTGTATCTATATATTTCCATAATTCATCAAATCAGTTGTTTTCACAATTAATTATCCCAAAATATTTAAACAAGTAATCTGCAGTTAATCTAAAAAATTGTATCTTGTGTAATCATAAAATGTCTATAATTAAGGACAATACATAATTATAAAACAAGAGGAAAACATATTTCATTAAACAACTCAAAAATATGGTAAAATTCAGCGAAGATTACTGATACGTCGTAAATTTTTGACGTGAACAACTCCATATAACTATACAGTAGTACCCCGTTATCCGCTGACTCCGTATCCGCGGTTTCAGTCATCCGATTTACCTATGATGAGCAGAAAACGCGTTATATCAATAAATATAAAAGTTATAGGAGCATTTGTCGATATATCGTCGTATATATGAGTCATCCCCTGAATTCGGCGCTCTCTTATGATAAGTTAAACAAGTTGGAACGTGCTTAAGGTGCCACTCGCTTTTACTTGTACATATAAACGCTCCTGTTAACTATGAGTTTAGTACTATTCGAATTGTCGGACAAGACAGTGCTTGCAATAGTTTTTAAATAAAGCAAGTAAATTTGAAAATCATTTTAAAATGGCTTCTAAACCAAAAAGAAAACGTGAAATGCTCACTATTAGTGAAAAAATAAAAATCATTAATATGATTGAAATAGAAAAAAAATCTATTGCAACTGTTGCTAAAATATACAATAAAAACGAATCTTCGATACGAGAAGTGTTAAAAACAAAGATAAGATTCGAGCTAGTTTTTCTAGTGCACCCCAAACTGCAAAAGTTGCAACCACAATACGTAATAAAGTGTTACTTAAGGTAGAAAATGCCTTAAATTTATGGGTGGAAGATATGACAAGAAAACATATTCCTATCGATGGCAAAGTGCTACAACAAAGGGCGTTGGTTTTATATGAAGATATGCAGACTCAAGATTATACTGAAGAGGAAGGAAAATCATTCACAGCAAGTAGGGGGTGGCTGCATAGATTTAAAACTCGGTTTAATCTAAAAAATATAAAAATGACAGGGGAATCTGCGTCGGCTGATCATGTAGCTGCTGCCCTGTTTCCAGAAAAATTTAAACAAATTATTGCAGAAAAGAATTATCATTCTAAGCAAGTTTTTAACTGCGATGAGACTGGTCTTATGTGGAAAAAAATGCCTCAACGGACTTATATTCATAAGACTGCAAAGAGTGCACCAGGCTTTAAAGCAATAAGGATAGACTTACCTTGATATTTTGTACAAATGCTAAAGTCATAAAGTCATATGATTAAACCCGGACTTGTTTACCGATCACAGAATCCACGTGCTCTTAAATACAAAGATAAAGCTTGCCTGCCTGTGTTTTGGCAATCAAATCGAAAGGCGTGGGTTACGGCTGTTCTATTTACACAATGGTTTCATCAATGCTTTATTGCGGAAGTAAAAAGATATTTGGAAAAGGAAGAATTACCATTTAAAGTGCTGCTGATACTATACAATGCTCCTGGGCATCCTGTGTCACTAGGCACAGAAGATAAAAATGTTGAAGTGCTTTATTTACCACCTAATACGACCTCATTGCTTCAGCCCCTTGATCAAGGTGTCATTAGATGCTTTAAAGCCATATATATTCGACAGGTTTTCGAAATGCTGTGTACAATGGCTAACGAATGCTCTGATATCGGGCTCATGGAATGCTGGAAGTCATTTACAATTGCTAACGCAATTCTATTTATCAAAGGAGCGATGGAGGAATTAAAGTCAGAAACGATAATAGCATGTTGGAAAAATCTGTGGAATGACATCGTTCTTAGTTCTGAAGACACGCATGATATTAATTCACATCTAACAACGATATTTAACATAGCGCAGAAAATAGATGGAGAAGGATTTAACGATATAACCCAAGAGGAACTCAGTGATTACATATACGAAGAGGATCAAGTATTCACCAACGAGGAATTGGAAGACCCTGTGAAGTCTTTTCCAGAAGCGAGTGACGATGAGGATGAGGGTCAACAAGAACCGCCAGCATGGACGCTTGAAAAATTTTCAGCGATATTTCGAACTGCTCAAACATTAAAAGAACAGATAGTAGAATATGACCCAATAATGGATCGCAGTATAAAAATTACTCGCACTATAACAGAAGCCTTGAAACCTTTGGAGGATTTGTTTATTGAAATGAAAAGACAAAAACGACAACTACCAATAACAATGTTCTTTGAAAAAGTCGACAAAATATCGATAATGCACAGCCATCAACATCGTTTGCTTCGGATCTAAGTAAACAATCGACTGCTAACTTGGACTTGGAGGAAGATGAATGAATATGCAGCTCACGATGATAAAGTTTTTCTTGTTGTATATTTTCTTGTTGTGTATGTAAATATGTACTATATGTATAGCAAATGCCAATTAAGTTGGCGCGAGGAGGGGGTGCGCAGAAGTCGTTTTTAAAAACGTCCACTCCCACTACCCAAGTAATAGTCAGAATACATTGGTCATTGACGTTTGACGGAATATAAGGTCTTTGCTAGGAGATCATAAAGTGATACACACTCAGAGGTTAGAATTATCTGACATTTGATGTAAAACCAAATACAAATCTCCCCACTACTTTTAATACTGCGCGAACTTACCCCTCCTCGCGCCAACTTAATTGGCGTTTGCTATACATATGTATGAACTTATATATTTATTAAACTTAAATTCTATTTGTGCCACAGCACAAGAATATTTATTTATTTATTGTTTATTTATTTTAAATAAATATTATATAACTTATTTTTTCTTGTTTCATTGTTTTAACTTTGCTTCATATTTCATATTATACTCGAAAATAAAGCGTTCGCTACTATCCGCGGTTTTCAGTATCCGCGGAAGACTGTACTTTTGGCCTTAATAATTGTGTCAGGCGAAAATGTAAATGTATGAAGTTTGTTTTTTATGGCTACGTAAAACGTTCAAAATTATTCATTATTTTTGCGATATAGAGTAAAATAAATAAATAAAATCTGATAAATTTTTTTTATTACTCGCCGCTAATATGGTAGTCCTAAAATAATATATTATTTGCAAAACTGAAATATAATCTATAATTATATATCTAAGAGCTTCGTTGATTTTCTGTCCTAATCAGTTTGCTAAACTTCGATATTTTAAACATGTCTAGCAATTTGAAGCGAGTTGATATGTTAGGCGCATACGTTAACAAAATTTAATGCTAGACTAATTTCATATTTTGATGAGCGTCCTATCATTCTATTATCTTTATTCAAAAAATTCAGCAAGGAAAGGTAAGTTTTATTCTAAATAATGTCTAACAATCACTTCCTGTTATAGCAATTCTTTCAGAAAATATAAAGGAGTTTTAAATTGCTCCAATAGAAAACGAATATGATATAAAAATGATCAAAATGAAAAATAGTTTGTATTAGTGAGTGTGAGTCATCCGACGATACGTCAGGTATCACGCGCCAAATACGTCATCAAGTCTCCCAGACCTCCTAGAAAGGAGCTACTAGAAGGCTCTCGAATGGGCTATAGACCTATATAAGAACTCAAAATGGAGGGAGACAAGCATTTAGCGAGTAATCGCCGTCTTGTGATATATAAATATAAAGAAATACTCATATATAAATACATACTGTGAAATAAATATTAGTTATTAGTTTTTAAATTGTTATTTAGTGCGTTTTCTTGTTAATATAGTGTGTGTTTAAATTATCGTTAGTTTTATTTAAAAGAACTCAGAAAGACAAATATTTTACAATAGATAATGAAGAAATGTTGGTTTATTACAAATAAGAAATTTTAAATATTTTCTGCAGCACGTTACAATTAAGAAGAATTATGAAAAACCTATTGATAACAACAGCAAAGGTGGAAAAGCATGAAAAACATAAGTTATAAGTTATAATGCATGGAAGAAATAATGAAGTACTTAATACAAAATACAATTATAATTACTTTCTATTTTGTATTTTCCTATATTGTTTCAAAATTAAAACATTTGCATTTGATTTTTCTCTTCAATTTTTTATTTATAAAAACGTTACAAGGGAATTTGGAAATAATTGATTTTAATTCAGTTATTTACCTACTACACATATTTTAAATTAGACTTATTTCTTCATTGTTAAGTGGAAGTTTGCATTTCGTTCTAGTATTTGTTTTAATAAAATTACAGTGCTAATCAATATCTAAATTATATAGACCATGATGTTTGAATAAAACGTAGAATTGTTTGTCAATTTTGCTATATAATGCAAGAACTATGTAAAATATTGTAATTTTGTCTAGAGGCAAGCCTCTGTTCCTCTCTTTGTTACTATAAACCACTTAGTAAAAACAATATATCTCTTAGTACCTTTAGTAAACTAGGGCAATTATATTAAAAAAATTCTCGTTTAAACAATTTTGCAAACATACTTATTCAAGACCTATCCAGAAATTGATTTTCAATTACTCCTCCTCATCAATAAATTGCAGTTGATAATAATTATAAGTTACTTTTAGGTTTAACTGAATGGTTAGGTTATCTTATCGATTTAAATAAGCTCTTCCCTTATATTATATACAGAGTCCCCTTGAAATAAAGAGACAACCTATCATAAATGGAAAGATGTAAAATATTGTGTCAATGACGACGCGAACCCCGAAATTAAAAACACCTGAAAATTGTATTATTATTGTTTCAAAGGAGGAAAAATAGGTAATTATTTTTTTTTTACAATGAGTAAGATAATTTTAAAAAGTAACAACTTAAATTTATAATCTTATTGCAATGTATACTCATATTTAGTACATTTTTAATAAAGAATTAAAGATTAAAACATTCATAAAACTCAATTCGACAAATACCAAACAATTAAATACTAATTTACACTTTTGCAAAACCTATTTAATATTAAAAGAATACACGGTCACATTCGAAAGCTTGAAAGGATGGTATCAATGAAGATAGAGTTGATGTAGGGGATATATCTACAACTATATTCTCAGCACCGCAAAAAGAAGATGCTTCATCTGGAAATACTATTGTGCAAACACTTCTTAAAGCAATGAAGGAAATGAATGACGGTTGAAGACAAGACATGAACAAGTTGTCAGATAGTCAACACACGATGAAAGAAGAATTAAAAAAGGATTTTGCGGATAGTCAATGCACGATAAAAGAAGAATTACAAAGGGGATCTTGCGGAGAGTCAACAAAAGCTAGAAGAAAATATAAAACAGGAAATAAAGGACTTGACAGAAACTCAAAAAACCATAAAACAGAAAATAGAAGAGAATGAAATTAAATATTTATTGAAATTGGATGAGACGATAAATTTTCAAAATTCACAGTGGGTTAAACAATTAGAAACAAGAACACAAGAAATCTACACGAAGACAGACATAAAAATTAATAACGCAAATTCAGTAATACAAAAAGATTTTAATCAACTAATATCGGATAAAAGTAATAGGTCGGAGGACAAAATTAATAAAAATACAGAACAAAACTTCAATATTATAGTTAAATTCCCTTCTTTATGGGCGTAGATAGAAGCGAGAATTTTTTATAAATTATTTTATTTATTAGTTTATATTTCGTAAGATAAAGAAAGTACGGTGAGTTAGTTTCTTTTTTTCACTGTTTTAACTGTGTCCAGTGAATTCCGTTAGGTTTCAATAACTTACGCATACATTTTTAATTTTCATATAATAGATCTAGAACATCGTGAAACAATGGCGAGTTGTATTAGGGTCATACTGATTGTATGTACATTCCCAGTGATTAGAAATTTATTGCAAAATCTGTAAAATATCGTTAAAAAATTCCAAGAAATCGCACGTAAAACGTCACTTAGCATCGCAAACACATACACAAAAATTAGACCCGTTGGAATCTGACAATTTTAACGAAGAACTCTGTGAAACTTTAATGGCGGCAACTAGGGCTGGGCGATACCGGCGTTTTCGGTATCGGGTACCGATACCAATCGAGGTATCGATACTTAGCGATGTATCGGGTCTGTGCACGGTATCGATTCTGAGTACTGGAATCGGTAAAGTATCGATACCTTGGAATCGATACCTTGGAATCGATACCTTGGAATCGATACCTTGGAATCGATACCTTGGAATCGATACCTTGGAATCGATACCTTGGAATCGATACCTTGGAATCGATACCTTGGAATCGATACCTTGGAATCGATACCTTGGAATCGATACCTTGAATCGATACCTTGGAATCGATACCTTGATTCGACACCTAGGAATCAGTATTCATAACCCGTTTTCTAGGTGTCGATTGTTTGATATCGGTTTCAAGAGATGTAAAATTAATTTACCGATTCTACCATAACTACGGTATGAAATTTGCAATATTGTGATATTTTGTTTTTTTTGTTTGTAATAATTAAAGTTATGTCATAATATGGAATTTGCTACGCATAATAACCAACGTCTTTAAAATATATATTATGCATACATACTTAAAAATTCTTTACTTAAAAAGTTATTTTTATATACATTTAAAAAACGCAGAAAGATAAAATAATATAGGCAAATATGCGTGCTATTACAAAATTATACAAAAAGCCTAAAATATTCATTTCAAAATAGAAACAAACCAAGCACGTTTTATACCTACAATAGCTTGATAAGAATTCTTGACCCAACTTTTTTTACCTTATTATATTAATTAATACTACATATTTATATTATATTTTGTTTATTTTAGTTCCAATTTACAGTCGTGTATTATGTATTGTGCATTCTATAGAACAGGAAAGTGTTTTATATTTATATGAATATGAATGTCACCTATATTTCTCTCAACACTGCTTTATACAAATTATGTGTCAACAAATTTTTGCTGTTCCCTAGTTTTGATTTATTATAATTCCTACCTTTATTCGTCGTCTAAAGTTTAATATAAGCACTTATATTTCATATCATTTTAAGCTTCATCACTTTGTTCTTATAACTTGGTGTAATAAGTGGATATGTACGTACCAAAATGTCGAAAAAAAATAGTGTAGTTTGGAAATACTTTGATAAAATTAACGACCAGGGCGTGAGTTGTAATGTATGTAAAAAACAATATAAGTATACTAGTAATACTACAAATATGCTAAAGCATATAAAATGTGTTCATCCTTTTACATATTTTAATATTATTGAAAAGAAAGACAAAAGAGACGGTGATAGTGAAGTTACTGACGTTGAAATATTGGCCTCCGAAAGGTAAAATTATAATTATACTAGCTGCAGACTTATGTATGTAGTTCTTTTTTAATCCTTGCATGAAAAATAAGAAAATTCTAAATTGTCATTTTGCATAAAACAACAACTTATATACCTATGATGTACGCATACTCATTTAAAAAAATGCACAAAGGTAAGCTACCCGATACATGGCTACCCGATACATCGCTACCCGATACATCGATACTTAGCGAGTACTGGAATCGCTAAAGTATCGATAGGTATCGATGCTTTGGAATCGATACTTCGCTACCCGATACATCGCTACCCGATACCTCGCTACCCGATACATCGATACTTAGCGAGTACCGGAATCGGAATAGGTATCGATGCTTTGGAATCGATACCTCGCTACCCGATACATCGCTACCCGATGCATCGCTACCCGATACATCGATACTTAGCGAGTACTGGAATCGGTAAAGTATCGATAGGTATCGATGCTTTGGAATCGATACCTTGGAATCGATACCTTGGAATCGATACCTTGGAATCGATACCTTGGAATCGATACCCTGGAATCGATACCTTGGAATCGATGCTTTGGAATCGATACCTAAGTATCGATACCTTCGTTATATGAGGTATCGGGTACCCGATACCAGTTATGGTATCGGGTATTGGACGATGTATCGATACTTCGCCCAGCCCTAGCGGCAACTATTCCATTAAATAAACTTAACAATCCCACCTTCAAAACATTTTTACAAAAATATACTGGTCGAAATATTCCAGATGAATCCATCTTACGCAAATATTATGTTTCTAAGTGCTACACGAAAGCAGTACAATGCATTAGAAGCCACCATTTAAATCAGTACCTACCTATGGATAAGTGCCGACGAAACTGTCGATATATTAGGACGCTGTGTGGTAAATGTTGTAGCTGGTGTACTACATCCAACTATTCCATATAACGCATATGTAATAGCAACAAAAGTTATAAATACAGTTGATGCGGAAACAGTAGCTAAAACCATTTACGAGAATATCCATCAAATGCTTCATTAGGACGACGGGTACAAGAAAAAATACTTTTATTTGTCAGTGACAGTGCTGCATATATGTTAAAAACAGGCAGACTATTAAAGGAAACATATCCTAATATGCTGCATATTACTTGTGTAGCACATGTTCTCTACAGAATCTGTGGATATATCGGAGACACCTTTCCGGAAGTTGATAGACTTTGATCCGCTTTTAAAAAAGTTTTCAGAAAAGCACCATTGAGAGTAGCTCTTTACAGGGAAAAAATTCCATCTTTGTCACTGCCTCCCTCTCCAGTAATAACTAGATGGGGGGGGGGACAACTAGTTTTTACAAAATTTGCACAGAATTTTGATAGTTTATAAAATTTCCTTACATGTTTAAATGACGATGCTCGAAGTATTTCTGAGTACAAGGAACTAATACAAATTTCAAATTTAAAAAGTCAGTTGTACTTTACTTAGGAACACTTTGAAAATTTGCCAAAACTAATCACTTATTTTGAAAATCAAAATCTCAAATTAATGATGGAGTAACTACATTCGATGTGGCTATTAATAATTTGAAAAATATTCCTAGTGACTTTGGATGTGGTCTTCGGCAAGAGTTAGACGCAGTTTTTAATAGAAATTCAGATTTAATAACATTGCGGTAATTGTGTATGGGGACAATGCCTCAAAATTTAACTGCTAAATATGCTGAAATAAAATAATATTTCCAGTATGCACCTGTAACCAGTTGCGATGTATAAAGAACGTTTTCTATCTACAAGGATGTATTTCTTTCAAGACAACAAATTTTACAGAAGAAAACCTTGAGAAAGTATTGCTAGTTAATATTAGTTCTCCTTTACTCAACTTGAACTACAAAATGAACAAATAAAAATGTATTTCGTATTTTATAGATCACCACCCGTTTGTTTTCCAATTATATAAATAAAATTAAAAGCACTTTACAAATACAAATTTTCAATAGTACGCCCGTAGGCGATGAGTCATCGGCTTCTCGTGTCCGAGCCCTAGTAATAAGAAACGAGCGTTCTACCAAAATTTAGACAATTGTACACAAAACTAAAAATTTCTTACAAAAGTATTTTTAATAATATAAAATATTATTAAAAATCTGGTGTGAAGAACACAAATACAAGTTCAATATTAATATTTTTTGTGAACGTGTCCAAACATATGCCTCCCCAGAGACGCAGATACGTATTTCATCTAGCGTAGAAGTACATACAGCACTGCATATTGTCAGATTCATCAGTACGCCCCTGCTCATGTATGTTTTATAAATTTTTTTTCACAAACAGCGACAGGGATAACATCTTAACCAGAGAAAGTGAATTAAGTACTTCCATTATATATTATTATTTAATGATTTGCCATTTCAATATCCTCCAAATTAGCATCCATATTTACATAAAAATTCAAATTATACTTCAAATGAATATTAAAAAAATACGTAAGTCTCGAGGTAGAGGTAGTTTGATGTTCTTATATGCGATTAAGTATGCTAATAAATTAATATGCCAGGATAAAAGTAATAACAAAACCTAAACAACAACCAAAACAAGCTTACTTATTAATAAGAGAATATATTTTACAAATATAGAAGATATAGACAAAATATGCTTAACTATCAAAAGAATAATAATTTAAAAACATACTTGCAAGTAAAAATAAAATATTTATTGGAGAAAACAAAGATATATGCTAAAATATTATAGCAATATGCTGAATAATAAATAAAAATGAAAAAGAAAACAAATAATGGAATAGAAGAGATAAATAAGTTTCTAATGTTAGATGTAATGTAAAAAAGAGAATAAAGGTATGTTCAATGGTAAAATAAGGAAAACTGGGCAGAGCTTAAAATGTATGAACGAAATAATAATGAATTATATTTATATAATGGAATGAATAAATGGAAGGAAGAAATGTAAAGAATGGGTAGTTAATACAGAAGGAATTATTTATTGAAGAAGAGAAAGAATACATATAGATTATTTAAATGAAAATATCTTAACATATATATTTTACAATCAAATATAAGAGCATATGAAATTAAAATTTTGTAGATACAACAAATGAAAAAGCATAAACACGCAAAAGATTATTATTACAACAATCATAAATATAAATATAATACCATCAATGTACAACTAAAAATAATAGACCCTACATTAACATTATTATTATTAAACAAGCATATGAAAAACCAATAAAGTATATACTAGAATATTCATAAAAATCATAGCCCAGTACAAATGATGTTACGGTTCGTAAAATTTAATGGACAAACACTATTATCAAATTTTAAAAAAACTTAACAAAAACTATTTATAATATATATGAATGCAAAAAGTAATTTAAAAAAACACATAAAATAATTACCACTTCAAAAAAAATATTTTACATTTTTGATTAATTAACGGTTACATTTTAAAACTAATTAATTACATTCGTTTAATGCTATTTACAAAATTTTTATTCTTGTTCCTTTGCAGAAATTGTTTGAAAATAAAATTTCTTCTTCTGTTACATCTAAATTTTATTTTCTATTCAACGGGGAGGGGAATTCAATTTAAACAGTACCAGTATTAATAAAGTTAAGATAGAAATAAAACTACGGTTCTAATCTTCACTTTTAGTCTTTAATCGTAACACGACAATTGTTTTGCCAGCACAGTGGCTTCCTCAGGTGCTTACATCTAAAGAGTACGTTACAAACTAGATGTAAGCACCTGAGGAAGCCACTGTGCTGGCGAAACAATTGTTGTGTTACGATTAAAGACTAAAAGTGAAGATTAGGACCGTAGTTTTATTTCTATTTTAAATTATGGATCTTCATCAAATAAATGCCGAATCATTTCAATTAATAAAGTTAAGGGTAATAGTCGGTTCACAGTACAAATATTATGGCTTGTTAATAAATTTACAACAGTAAAACGATTATAAAATAAATAATAATACGAGTTATTCAGTATATAAAAGAACAAAATTTATTTTTACAATGGTAGCTGGGTCTGGCTAAACACAGTAAACACTATACTAAGATTTAAAAAAAAAGGTTTATACACCTATAAACAATAAATTGAATATTTATGAAGTACACTTATAAGATTGTCACTTTGAAGTTTGTATATTAAAAAAAAAATGACATTTCTAATTAAAATGAAAATTCAGGCCCATATATCGCTCCGTTTACTAATTATAAAAACTTGGGAAGGCGGCACTTGCTGCGACTGAAATTATTTTTGTTACTCTTCCTCTTTTTCACTGGGCTCAATTACAACATTAACAATTTTCTCTGATTCAAAAGCTCGCCTTGCTGTTTACAGAAAAGCAGCAACTGTATCTTGTTTGTTTCTTGTTTATTTGTACTCAAACTGCGTTCTTCTCTAGCGTTATCTTCTTATAGGTAGATCATGTGTAGCCTTTACTACCTTTACATCTACTATATTATCACCTTTTATAATTTTTTAATACAACTCACACTAAGGTCGAGAAATAATTATCTTTATTTATATTTATATATATATATATATATATATATATATATATATATATATATATATATATATAGTAGATTAAATTAGTCGGCGATTTAAGGTCTGGTTTACTTTGATATGTATATATTTAAAACAATCTTACATGTTTCGACACATAGTCCCTTTATCAAAGAAATTAAAAATATAAATGACAGTATATCAATGTCAATCTTATATATCTGTAGTTGTCATAGATAAAATATTCAAAGATACATTCAAGTTTAATAATAAGTCATGCCTCAGAAGTTCTGAGGCACCAGACCTTAAATCGCCGACTAATTTAATCTACTATAACATACAAAGGTCAAGAAATAATTATCTATCTATGTACATATATATATATATATATATATATATATATATATATATATATATATATATAGGTTTACTCGACGTTTGGAGACCCGATCTATACAGTAGACAACCTCAGACCCATTAAAGGGAAGAGGGTTAGAGAAGTATATATAACAAATATATTATGTAGGTAATAGACATAAATGAATATTGCAAACTTTGAGGGGTACAAACTTACATTAAGTAAGCAATTATGCTATTTCTTATAAGCGTTAATATTTCCAGGAAATGGAACCCATTTACTGGGTCCGTATATAAAGGCATTACATATGCAATCGAATCCTACAAACCCGGCGTTGTTGCCATTTACTTATCTCACTTGTTCTCTTGTGGGGCGATTATTCGGTAATTTGATCTTTCCAATGTAAGCGGTGGATTATTATTTAAACACTACGTACAATGCAACGTAATATTCTACCGCTTACACAGGAGAGATCAAATTATACATTAAGGGGCACCACTAGTGTGAACATCCAAAAAAAAATTGATTTTCGGGAATTTTTTCAAAGAAAACTATTACATCGATTATTTTGAAAATTTCTGGCTATATCTATACATATTTAAAGATAACATTACAAATTTTTTAGAGTAGTAATCTTCAATTTTCTGGTAGTTATTGGCTATCTTCCTAGTCTTCAAAAAAAAAGTTGCCTTACTGTTGCAGTGATTGCGGCTTTCATAGTGCCTGGAAAAAAAAACAAAAAATACGTTAAACAAGAAGAAAAATCGAAATTTAAAAAAATAGCGGAATTTTGAAAAAAAATCTAGATTTCGCTCAAAAATCTGATGATTTTCGGCATGCCAAAATTACAATTTCTATGCAATCAATAAACTAGAGGGTCATTGTATAGAGAAACAAGTACTAAATAACATAAAACAAGAGTAAAATCGATCGAATGATTTGTTGTCGAGTTAGAACTGCAGCAAATTTGAAAAACGTAGTTTTGAGAAAAACGCGTTTAAAGATAGAAGTAGTGATTTTGTTCTTATAAATCGATAAATATCATATCTACAGCTAATCTGCTATACCAGGGCCAAATAATGCACCTTCCACTTGTTCGAAATGTGCCTGCTGGGATGTTGAAGCTTTCCTGCGAGCTAAACGATTGTCTTTTGAGGCAGCCAGATGACAATGTTCAGCTACGCGTAGCCTCGTTTGGTCTCTTTCATCGGAATAGTCTCGTGCGGCAGGTCCAATTATTGCTCCCATTACACTTAACATTCTCAAAACTGATGAAAACCCATCATTGAAAATGGCAACAGCAAGGTAATTCGATGCAAAATGGCACTACAAACCATTATAGCTTTCGTTATTGTTTTGTGTTTATTTCCCTTACATCTGTCGAGTAACTCCCGTCTAGTCAGGTCCTCATATATTGGCTTCAGAGCTTCTTGAACCTTTAGGTGGCTGATAATCGTGGTTGAAATTAGTCAAGTCCAATCTTTTAGCCTCTGCCCTTGTGGACAATTCACATGGTTTGGGCTATCATCGGTCGAACTCAAATGATAAAATGTAGCACAAAAATATTTGAGATACATACTTAAAATTTCATTATGTTATTTTTAAAAGTATAAACTACCGAAAATTGCAAAAAAAATCGATTCTTTGAAAATTTCACTCTAGTGGTGCCTCTTAAAATGTCTAGAAAATTGTGAAAAAGCATTATCACGTGGGAAGTTATGTGTGCAATTAGCCACTAATAATACTATCACAGGTAAGTACTATTTTAAATTAATAGTGTTTTTTGTTAATTAAAATCGGACAGTATTTACCAATTTCATTCTAGGCACATACTTCTTAGACTAGATACGTTTATCTGGCGTAGGAGAGTGCATCAAAAAATAAAAAATCTAGATATCTAGAAATATATAGCGCGTTCTAACATTCTTTTTTCTAAATTGTTTAAAAGTAATTTAGAAAGCCATTATGCTATCAAGCCATAAAAAGTGTTGTTAGCGCCTAAATTTTTTGGATTATTAAAAACCTAAGCTCTAAGCAAATTGATAGATTTTGTTTTATAAATAGAGACTAATAATCTTATTACGTACTTTATCATGTAAATATTTATTTTGTGTTGTACGGCCGAATCGTCTTGTGCGAATTTGTTTGCGTCCATATTAGCACCATGCGATGCAAATCTTTTTGATCTTAGCTCGAAAACCAACAGTACAACGGATAGCGTAAATTATTCGTCCCGGAATGATTTGTGTGCATTTATATGCGGTGCACTGTCCATATCAACAAAAGATGCGACAAATACGAACAAATTTGTGTCAAATCGATATAGCACAGAATGCAAAATTTTATTGATGTAGATTCGCCTTAAAGATTTACATGCGGATTTTCTGTGACGTGTCGGTCAGATAACACTCGATATATTAAGTATCAAGCATGAGAAGATTATAATTTGCTGAAACAGTTTCTGTGACATCATCTACGGTCGACGAAAGTATTAATAACATGTGGCTCAGTCTTAAGTTGTTGATAAATATAAATTGCATATAATTATAAACTGCTTTCCCAAGTGTTATCATCTTAAACCTAATGCTGTATAGCCAGTACTTAATTTAAAATTATGCTACTACATATATATTACCAATGAATACAGGAATTGCCAATTATTTTGAAATGAAGCTGCTTTTTTAGAAATCATTAGAATAATGAATGATTCACAATTAAACAAATTGGCGATTAATTGTAGCAAAAATATCTATTTCTATATTTTATGAAAGGAAGTGCTGGAAGTGTGATAAACATATTTTTTTTTGGTTTTGAAATTTACTTTTGATGGTCCGTATTTATTAAAGTCATTAAAATCATTTTGCAGCTACAAACACAAAGAAAAATGGGGACATTGTTCAAGACGATCAAAATAATTTAGATCCATACGAGTTTAAAGATACAAATGCCGATAAATAAATAAATAAGTTCTTTAGGAGCAATAACAAAAACTTTGAAAATAATTTTACGGTACCAAGTTCAAAGCAATTACCTCAGATAGAAAGCGACGACTATAAAATTGAAGGCGCAAAGTGTGAAACACCTAATTCTATTCCATACATGGATAGTTTGGACAAGTCCCAAGAATCAATAGAAAGCATTCATAAAAAATACGTATCTTGGACTATAACATCATTCCATCCCCTTCTGATCTCGAACAATCTAATAGTACCTTCGATAATGCCAAAAGTATTGAAGTTGCAAATGTTCTTTCTCCTGAAGATTCTTCATATAGTTCATATTCAGATCGCAGCAGTCAAGATTCAGACTACATTCCCGCCTCACCAGAAAACGCAAATCATTCGATCTCCGACGATGATACAAATTTAAATGTATCATTAATTGGATCGCAGGTATGAAGACTATTCAAACAAATATTTAGATGTTAATACAATACTTAAAAAAAAAACAATAACATTTGGATATAAAAGGTTATTCAAAAATGACTGTAGGATGTTGTAAAAGAATATATAAGGAATGTTTCTGGTTGATTTATTTTAAATCAAAATAACATAGGTCACAGTTAAACGCGAAAGATTATATCGTATAATAGTTCACGTCTACGGCGGCCGCAATGCGAGAATTGAAGTTGTTCCAATCGAATTCTGCAATGGGTTTGTTTTATCGACTGACCATTTACATAATAAATTCTTATGACTGTATTACACTGCCCTAGTATGCTCGCTAGTATATATGAAGTTTCACCTGAAACAAAATAAATATTTTGAATCTACTGCCCTTTAATATCCTATAGTCATTTTTGGAAAACTTTGTGGTACATGAATTAGTGACATAAATATACACGCCATATTCTTTAGGCATTTTCGCAAAATTCAAAAAAATAATATGCAGCATGCAATTGAAATGTCGATTGAATAGCGGGTAAAGCGGAAACAAATATTGCTATTGGCCCCTATGGGCAATAGACTTGCGCCTGCTCACTTACCTTGATACCTAACTTTTGATCTATCAACTTACCCCAATAACATGATTGCACCGGAGATCTTAAGCTAAAGAAACCATCTCAGTTATAGAGGCGAGCAGTAGGGGGATCTTATTTTTTATGAGGGCGCCGCCATGTTTAATATTTAGCCGTCCCAGTGAACATAGACACTACCGATGGTAATTTGAATAAATCAAAGGTATCTACGTGTTTCATATAATTAGACCAATAAAACAGCAAAGTAAACAATAACAATGGAGGATTTATTATAACCCAACAAAAAAACAAACAAATAGTTGTGGTACAACAGAAGCTCAAAATAAAAGGTTATACCAACTTGGCTAACCACATCACAATAAAATATTAAAAATGATTCAGAAAAGATTAGATGTTAATGAATAAGAAAAAAACTTTAAATATTTGACCAAAGCAATAATTACGTTTCACTTAGCGTTCTGATTTCCTAATAAACAATGTAATATCTGGTCATGAGTAAAAGACTCACCCAGTATAATATATGAATGAAATAAGTTAAAGTGCAGACAATAAATTGACTACTATGTGAAGTTAAAAGATATGCACATAAAATCAGGTGTTTAGATAAATTCTATAAATTAGATCAAAAGATTTAATAAAAAAATCAAGATCAACGTCTGAAATTATTTAACCAATATGGAAAAGCAATAAAATTAAGTAAGAATCTTAAGCTAAAAATTGCATAAATAATTTTTTCTATTTTGCGTTCGAAATGAACTCATTATGAAACCAAAAACAGTATCGAAATGAGCTCTATTTCGATACACTTTTTTTCATTTTTCAATGTTGGCGTTGTTCGAATACAGAAATAAATATCATTGCTGTCATATGATTTTAAGAATTTATGTACATTTGACAGATATGATATATATTCGTATTTTACACAAACAACGTATGTTGTATACAATTGACAACAACATATATATGTTTCTATGTCACTCATGTTTATATTTTTAAATGAAATATCAAGTAATGTTAACGAAAATTAATAAATAATATGAAATATAATATACTTCGCGGATAGCAAGATTTAAATTAGAAAATGTCAAGTATCAATGTGACCAACTGCATGCTTTATATAAAAATTAAACTCTGAACTTTCAAATTAAATAATTCCAATTTAAGCAATTTATTAATGTAAAAAACGCAAAATAGAAAAAATAGTATAAAAAACTCGTTTCATAAGGCCTTTTGCCGCACTCGCTCTTTAGAAAACTCGCCGCAAGCGGCTCGTTTTCTAAACTGATCTCGTGCGGCAAAATGGTGCTTTATGAAACTCGTTTTTTAATATACTATTTTCTATTTTGCGTTCGAAATAAACTCATTATGAAACCCAAAACAGTATCGAAATGAGCTTCATTTCGATACGCTTTTTTTCATTTTTCAATGTTGGCGTTGAAATAAATATCATTGCTGTCATTTGATTTTAAGAATTTATGTACATTTGACAGATTTGATATATGTCCGTATTTTTCACAAACAACGTATGTTGTATACAATTGACAACAACATATATATGTTTCTATGTCACTCATGTTTATATTTTTAAATGAAGTATGAAGTAATGTTAACGAAAATTAGTAAATAATATGTAATATAATATACTTCGCTGATAACAAGATTTAAATTTGAAAATGTCAAGTATCAATGTGACCAACTGCATGCTTTATAAAAAAATTAAACTCTGAACTTTCAAATTAAATAATTCCAATTTAAGCAATTTATTAATGTAAAAAACGCAAAATAGAAAAAATAGTATAAAAAACTCGTTTCATAAGGCCTTTTGCCGCACTCGCCCTTTAGAAAACTCGCCGCTATCGCGGCTCGTTTTCTAAACTGATCTCGTGCGGCAAAATGGTGCCTTATGAAACTTGTTTTTTAATATACTATAGCAAAGATCTTTAATGCATAAATAAAGAAATTATATTACCCAAATTAATCCCAAAATTATGTTTCCACACAGTATATATAGAAATTATTCTTACGTAATAAAAAAATAATTGAGTAATTGAAACGGTTAAATATTTTCTACTAAGAAAAAGCAAAAGACAAATTTATACTGAATTGAATGACACTACAGGAAAAAAAATTATTATTTAATTACAAATATAATACAAATTTCTTCGTGTGACGATGACGACTAATTATATCGTAGTCTTCAAAAATATACATAAGGTAATTACTACCTTTTCACATGTAGCTTACAAGGAAAAAAACTACGTTCTCGTGGTCGAAATCAATTGACTGAAACTCCCCAGCGTATCGGTCTCTTTAGAATCGACGGAAACTGATTACATCCGCTTTGCTAAATTTTTGGGAATGTTAAGGCCCTTACCAACTCTCTGTTAGATAAGAAGGAGAGAAAAAAAATATAAGAAAATTGAATAATCTAATAAGGAAACAAATGCCTCATTAGGATAACGAAGGCTTCTACAAGGTATTCTCGATAATCACTCACCTTGTTCAACGATTTCTGCGAATGGCGAATTCACCACATGGCCGGGAAAAAATATATCTTCTTAAATCCGTGAATATACACGATAAGGTTATTTTAGGACAATACCTCGTTATTTTCACCAGACTAATTAGAAATTATAAGCCGCTATTGCGAACAGAAAACACTATTTCATAAAATTTCTAATCATTAAGACAATTTTAACACCATAAAGTTATGAAACTAAACACTCAGACTTGAACAAGAGCAAAATGAGAGAAAATCTTGCCCTAAGCGCAGTTTTATAATGGACAGTTGCGACGTCATGCCAAAAAACAATATTTGAAAGAATATTTCAATTATCCTATATTTAATTATTTTCAAGAAGGAAATCGACAGCAAAGAAAACCTACTACCAATTTACAATATCTTTCCTTTTAAATTTCACTAATTAAAATCAATAAATTAATAACTAATATATCGTACTATAACACAAATAACTACGTATAGATGTCACTGTATGCCTACTTCAATTAGCTTCCAAATCGAAATAGCAAAATGAGTTACCCTAATCAAATATAATACAAAAGTATTTTTAATAATATATAATATTATTAAAAATGGGGTGTGAAGAACACAATACAAGTTCATATGTATTTTTGAATGTATCTTCTCCAAAGACGTAGATACGTATTTCACATTTCTACATGATTATCAATACGCCCCTGTTGGAGAAGAGACACATTCAACAAACATAACTACCTTGCTATCTCGCAGATATTATTAAGACAGAGCGTGAAGGAATAATCAACGCTGTCTATATAATAATCGCAGAACTAGCCGTGGTGTTCCTTATAGTCGGTAACCACCGTATCTATAAAAAACTGTATCATCGTGTCTTCACTACTTGTCGGCGTAAACCGAATACGTATATAACAACATAATTTGAAACATACTTGAGTAAGTAAAACCTACCAATTTTGTATAATACAAAAGTATTTTTAATAATATATAATATTATTAAAAATGGGGTGTGAAGAACACAAAGATCCCAAAGATCGTCTTTGGAGAAGATACATTCAAAAATACATATGAACTTGTATTGTGTTCTTCACACCCCATTTTTAATAATATTATATATTATTAAAAATACTTTTGTATTATACAAAATTGGTAGGTTTTACTTACTCAAGTATGTTTCAAATTATGTTGCTAATCAAATATAATTAAATTATATCTTAAAAAATTTCGATAAAATACTAAGTTCCTATTCTCAATATATTTTACATTAAACAGCATTGTTTAATTACAATTTAAAAATACTGCTTCGATTACTTGTATAATTTCTATATTTGAACGCACACATATTGTGATGGATTTTTCTATCCAGAGAGAGAGAAAAGAGGGAAGATTTAAATTATGTACACTAATTGAAGTTTATTAATATTTATTATATTTGTAATTATATTTTTGACTGACTCTGTATGTTTATTAGTTTAAACGTATGGACGTGGACAGTTGTGGTACTATAGAAGTAGATGTAGGAATTTTTCGCGGTAAATTGGGCAGAGATATCTAAACTTCTAAAGTGACCGGGTTGCTAGAGGATAAGAAGTTCATTTTTATTCTCTGTTTTAGTAATATCGGGTTTTATTTTTGTTTATGCATTTTATTCAGGTGCATGTAATGTTATTTCGTTTGTTGCGAGAGTTTGTGATCTTGGTGTGATCTAATAAGTATGATATCTCTCGCGTAGTTTTTTTGTGTTATCAGTGCATAGATCTATGTAAGTTCGATAAAAATATTTAATTTATATAATTGATACTACGTTTATTTTTTATTATTATATTTTATGTATTATGTGTGATAATTTTCATATTTAAAATCGTATATGAGTATTAGAGAAAATTGTCATGTTTTTTTTTTTAGTGGAGTTTTTTCTTAAAGATAATAGTCTAGAACGTTTTAAATTCAGGTTGGATTTTTTTTGTTGCGGGTTGACTTTGTCGTGTTTTATTTTGCGCATGACTGTAAGCCAAGTTACGCGGGTTTTGAAAACTTTGTTGTTTTTGACATTTGATATTGTAGGGGTTAAAGTAGAGGTCAAACTTGACAAATTTCTCCATTATTTATTAATTTTAGATTTGTTCGAGAGTCACAGGGGGTTTTTCTCTGTGTGCGAGTCATATTCACAAAAAGTATTTCCTCCTAATGCTACTGTTAATGTTGCTTTAGCACCCTATACATTCGGTAAAGGGATTTTTTTTTGATTTTTTTTTTTGATTAAAAATTGTAAATTAGCTAACCGTGACTTTTATTGACATTTATTGTTTTACTTCTAACATAACCTGGCCCTATTCTGAGAAGAACGATCCGTGAGATGGGAGTTCGTGGAATCTACTAGACTGTACAGCCGGCAGCATAAGTTGTAGTGAGAATAAAAAAATTAATTAATAAGCAATCAAAAGCACATTCCACTGCACAATTTTGGCGCCCAACGTGGGACGAATGAGAAAGGAATTATTAATGAAATTATAAGCAAATAATTTGGAAATACAAGCTAATTTATAAATTTGGCGAGGCCAACGTATAATTGGTAGAAATAGAAAGTAATTACAATAAATATGGAAAATATAATGAATTTGAAACAAAGAATGGGTAATGCTAGTTACATGCATGAAGGAGGGGGCGACGGAGTAAGCAGTCAAGGGATCATGGATATGATGCAAACAATGACACAGATGATAATGAATGATGCAACAAAACCATAAGGATGCAACAAAACCATAAGGAGATGGAAATGAAGATGAGTAGGATAGAACAACGACAAGAGGATATGGATAGTAAAATAGAAGAGATAATGGAAAAAAGGGTATCAAGAAACAGTAACAATCAAATAAACAAAGAAAACACAATAAGTAAAAGTAAAATAGTACATGTAGAGGAAAAACAAGCAATAATAGAAGAAAAGGAATTGATAATAATGCAACAAGAAGAAAAGGAATCAACTATTACAAAAGAAAATTTAGAGGACGTGCCTGGGGAAGAATCTATGCCACAGGACGATGGAAATGATTTGGATACAGAAGTTGGAAGAAGAAATAATCAAATTAGGGTAAGCGAAGAAAATATATTAAATAAAATTAATTTTAAAGCTAACGAGATAAGAGAATTTGATATAAATAAAACAAATGCAAAGATAGAATGTAGGATGGATGAAAGTAATCATGAGAAAATGGTCAATGAATTAAATAAACAAGCAGTTGTCATTAATGATATTAATGATAAACAAACTAAAATTAAAATTAAATTGATTTCTAGAAATAACATTTATAGATATAATTTGAATAATTATATAGTAAGTAAACGCAATAATTCCCGTAATTCTATTTTTAAATTCAACTGTTTTTTAAATAGCATAAATCAAATGAATGTCAATAATAAAATTTTAAAATATGATACTCTGAAAATTAAGAAATATAAGGGTACTAAATTTAAAATAATTAGACCCACATTTTATATTAGGGTAAAAGTAAAAATGAAACTACAAATTATTTACTGTCGGATATTTCAAATAGGCCCAACTTAATGAGAAATTTCGTTGTAAACTATTAAGATGAATATGCGAGGTATAAGGATTTTTGCTTTTGAGTTAATTAATTGGAATGTGATGTACTAAAGGATATATATATAAAATTTGGAAATGTTATAGGAGTTGATATAGGATATTGAAATAAACTTAACGTAAAGGATAATTAGAATTAAATTATTAGTATAAGAAGAGGAATTAGAGGTAAAATAAAAAGGTGTTTACTGAATTTCGTCGTGATAAAAAGTTATATGATGTTGAATATGAAAAAAAAATTTACAAAATTTCGTCGATGATATATGAAATAAATATATGAAATATTTGGAGTGAAAATGAAAGTATATTTATATAAAAAAATTTTCGTCGGTATATTTAAATAAAATTTCGTCGTTATATGAAAAAAATTATTATGATAATAGAGGTATATATATATATGATTGAAAATAAAATTATGGTATTTATGAACTTATAAAAAAGAATTATTGGCATGTTAAAAAGGTAAATGAATAAATATATTTGATTATGATGGTATACGAGTTGCTGATTTAATTGACATGGTAATGAATAGGATTAAGTAAATTGATATATACAGGATGAGTTAGTATAAAATTATTGTTGATATAATTAAAATTAATTAAAATTATCTGCGTATAAAAAAATTGTTGAATATGGGAATTGCGTTGAAAAGAAAAAAATTAAAATTATATAAATATAGGAAGAAGAAATTGAGCTTATGATATTATTGTTATTATTATTATTATTATTGTTATTGCTTGGGAATTAATGGTGTTATGAATTTGTTTATGATGATGATTTGGTATATGAGATTTTGATACTATGTTTTCTTTTATTTATGAAAATTCGTTGGAGATGTGCATGTCCAGGAGATCGAGAGAGTGCTCGAATATTCGACGAGGATGACTGTTACTTCGGCGTGTTCCTTCGTCTACGATGTATGTAACGAAGCCCATTCGAGAATGTCAAGCAATATGACATTAATAAATTATGTCTAGTCAAAGACGACAAATAAAATTATGTCAAGCAAAACGACATAACAAATAACATGTCTTAAGTCAAATAAGACATGTATATTCATAAAAATTATATACAGAATGTATATTGAGATGTTGAATCCGTTTGTCACACTACAGCATCAGAACGAGGATGATCCTGTTCAACAACAATGCAACATGTTAGTGCGGGGAACAAAGACAGGGTGCGACACTGTCTCATGTGGTAGTGCTGAAATTTATCCTTGAAAAAAGATTAGGTATGTTCTGACTTTGTTCTCGGATAAATTTGGGGATTATGTGATGGATTTTTCTATCCAGAGAGAGAGAAAAGAGGGAAGATTTAAATTATGTACAATAATTGAAGTTTATTAATATTTATTATATTTGTAATTATATTTTTGACTGACTCTGTATGTTTATTAGTTTAAACGTATGGCCGTGGACAGTTGTGGTACTATAGAAGTAGATGTAGGAATTTTTCGCGGTAAATTGGGCAGAGATATCTAAACTTCTAAAGTGACCGGGTTGCTAGAGGATAAGAAGTTCATTTTTATTCTCTGTTTTAGTAATATCGGGTTTTATTTTTGTTTATGCATTTTATTCAGGTGCATGTAATGTTATTTCGTTTGTTGCGAGAGTTTGTGATCTTGGTGTGATCTAATAAGTATGATATCTCTCACGTAGTTTTTTTGTGTTATCAGTGCATAGATCTATGTAAGTTCGATAAAAATATTTAATTTATATAATTGATACTACGTTTATTTTTTATTATTATATTTTATGTATTTTGTGTGATAATTTTCATATTTAAAATCGTATATGAGTATTAGAGAAAATTGTCATGTTTTTTTTTTAGTGGAGTTTTTTTCTTAAAGATAATAGTCTAGAACGTTTTAAATTCAGGTTGGATTTTTTTTGTTGTGGGTTGACTTTGTCGTGTTTTATTTTGCGCATGACTGTAAGCCAAGTTACGCGGGTTTTGAAAACTTTGTTGTTTTTGACATTTGATATTGTAGGGGTTAAAGTAGAGGTCAAACTTGACAAATTTCTCCATTATTTATTAATTTTAGATTTGTTCGAGAGTCACAGGGGGTTTTTCTCTGTGTGCGAGTCATATTCACAAAGAGTATTTCCTCCTAATGCTACTGTTAATGTTGCTTTAGCACCCTATACATTCGGTAAAGGGATTTTTTTTTGATTTTTTTTTTTGATTAAAAATTGTAAATTAGCTAACCGTGACTTTTATTGACATTTATTGTTTTACTTCTAACACAACCTGGCCCTATTCTGAGGAGAACGATCCGTGAGATGGGAGTTCGTGGAATCTACTAGACTGTACAGCCGGCAGCATAAGTTGTAGTGAGAATAAAAAAATTAATTAATAAGCAATCAAAAGCACATTCCACTGCAATATGTATATCGTTTGTAAATCTATAGCGCATGTTCGACGCATGTCTTACAAATGTCAAAGGAATATTATTTAAATGTGTAAACAACCACACAAAGTAGAGGGAAAAGATTTAATTAACTATTAAACCCGTACAAAATTACGATTTTAAGCACTGGTAAAATTAGAAGACACTAACCTGCCTCTGTTCTAATTAACACCTTTACAGATAACGTACCTACGTAAATTACCAAATATTACAATGCACCAATAATTAAGTTATTACAAGCAATACATATTTCTAGATTTTACAAAACAAGAAAGTCATTATTGAAGGGTCTTAATATTATGTAAAATATTCACATGAACAAAACAACTCGGAATGTGAAAATAAAAGGAAGCGAATCTTCATGAATATACATAGTTGTTCAAAGTTAAATGACCACAAAATGAATAATTAAAGTAATGTAATTTTAAGTAGTGCGATTGAGTAGCAATAATTATTGAAGATACTAAAAATGTACAAGGGTAGAAATCGACGTACAACAATATTTTTAAATAATGGCCGGGATCATTTACTTGCTGTACCAAAATATCAAATCAATGAAATATTAAAGTTAAGTTAATAAATCTAGTACGTTAGTTTATCGGGTTTTGAATTACATTAAAATCTGGCGGTGAACGGATTATTTCAATTTTGGTTAACAAATTGTTTCAGAAACATCAAGAAATTATACACCACCATATTACTGAAGAAAATAAAACAAGTACCTTTAATAAAGATTTATTCCCATTCTGTTTCGAAGACGTAGAGCATTGTTCTCGTCATTTACTAAGTAAACGTTTAGACGAAGATGCGGCTAGAAAACCTGTAAAAACGAAAAGTAATAGTAAAGAAAGGAGGTTGGCTATCATAGGTTTACGTAGAAAGGGAAATTTTATTTATTATTATTATTAAGTATGTTCTGCTTTGACCGCCTGTAATAAAAAAAAAGATTTGAAATCGCAACATATCGGTGAGGCTCGAACTTTCTTGGCAGCCACTGGTTTGGTCGGCAATTATTTAGATAAATGTCGCCTGAAAATTGAAGTGTTCTCTATCATGAGAGCCGACGAAATCAGTTTTGCAGCAAAAAACGATCCTTTATGGGGAATCATATTTGAATAAGCATAAGAGAAAACAAATTAGTATTGTCTCTTCAAACCAAATAAGAGAAATTACAAGACTAAAATTGTGTCTACAAACATTATGTGATATTAAAGATACCTTGGACATTTTAAAGCCCGGAATGTATGAAAATATTATAACGGCTTCAAAAATTATTTGTGGATTTGACAAACGAAAACAAAACCTTTAAATCTCCATCACTAGCTTTACATTTAGGGACGAATTTAAAGTTTTTGTGCGATGTAGCCAAAAAAGCTATAATTACGAAAATCCCTCTATTTAACAAAATGGACGATACAGAACGAGAAACAAGATTAAAGGAAATTTCTGAAATTAAAGATATATTTACAAGCAATTGGTGTAACGATATTTCAAGTATAGCAAATAAAGTGTTAAATGAAATAAAAATAGAGAAACCGAAATTGGTACCGTTAACTGAAGATGTTAGATTAGATGCTTTAATAACTATATCGTAGCGTTAGTATCTGCCTACGAAAATTTGAAAAAGAAAAAGGATAGAAAAATTGCACAGGCCTACAAAAAAAAATTTTTTTTGGTGCATCTCTGTTTGTTTGAATTCTCGATAAAGTAGGTAATGTACAGTATATTGACATACGTCATTTTAACTCATCAGCTCTAGTTTACCTACCACCCTCATTGTGAATTGTTGTCGGTCTTGTTATGGTCTTGTTCGTAACTAGTCATTATTACAATATCATCGATAAAGTTTGTGTTACTATTTCATTATGACTAGTACGTACAGACGTTGTGTTAACGATCCTGATATATTTTGTTATGTTTGTAGTGAATACATACTGAAAAATCAGCGTAAATCGATTACAAACACAGTGCGTCGTTTGTATTTTGCTTACTTCGGTATTGAAATTCTACACCAAGATAAAGTGTGGGTGCCTCATAGTGTTTGTAAAATATGCGTTGAACATTTGCGACAATGGGAGAGAGGGAAACGTAAGCCTTTGAAGTTTGGAGTGCCTATGATATGGCGAGAACAAAAAAATCATGACGACTGTTACTTTTGTATGATTAATATAGTGGGCATCAACAAAAACAATCGCCATAAATGGAAATACCCCAATATTTCTTCAGTACAAAGACCTGTTCCTCATTCAGAAAATGTTCCAATACCAACTTTTCACCAGGTAGTGCAGCAATCTCAGGAGGATGAAGCTGAAATACCTATTTCTTCCCAAGTAGATGATGACTTTCAATACTGCGGAATAACATCAGATCCTAAGCCATTTTCGCAGAATAAGCTTAGTGACCTCATCAGAGACTTAGATCTTTCGAAGGAACGTGCTGAGTTACTAGCGTCAAGATTAAAAGAAAAAAATTGTCTTTCCTCAGATGTTCGAGTGTCTACATATCGCACGAGAGAGGAAAAGTTATTGAAGTTTTTTTCATCTGATGAAAATTTTGTGTATTGCTGTAATGTGAGTGGTTTGCTGGCTTTCATAGGTTTAACGATCTATCAGCCCAATGAATGGCGTCTCTTTATTGACAGTAGTAAACAAAGTCTAAAAGCAGTTCTTCTACATAATGGAAATAAATATGCTCCCGTTCCAATTGCTCACTCAACATGTGTAAAAGAAGAATACGAGGTAATTTCAAATCTTTTACAAAAAATAAAATATATTGAACATAACTGGGTGATCTGCGTCGACTTGAAGATGGTTAATTTTTTATTGGGTCAACAGAGTGGTTATACTAAATACCCATGTTTTATTTGTCTCTGGGACAGTCGAGCTAAATCACGTCATTGGACTGCAAAAAATTGGCCTGTGAGAGATGCTTTTGTTGTTGGGGAAACAAATGTTATAAATGAACCCTTAGTTTCAAGAGAAAAAATCATTCTTCCGCCATTGCATATAAAATTAGAGCTAATGAAGCAATTTGTTAAGGCTCTCGATAGAAATGGTCAATGTTTCCAGTTTATTTCTCACAAATTTCCTGGTTTAAGTACTGAAAAACTAAAAGCAGGTATCTTTGATGGACCTCAAATACGTAAATTGATGAAAGACACAACTAATTTTGAGACTTGTATGAATGATGTGGAGAGGCTTGCCTGGCAATCTTTTGTAGCAGTTGCACAAAATTTCCTCGGAAATCATAAGACTGACAACTATGTAGAACTAGTAGAGGAAATGCTGGTGCGATTCAAAGATTTAGGCTGTAATATGAGTATAAAATTACACTATCTCAATAGTCATCTACATCATTTCCAACACAATTTAGGAGATCTAAGCGAAGAACAAGGAGAACGTTTCCACCAAGACCTAAAAACAATGGAGAATAGATACCAAGGAAGGTGGGACAGTCATATGATGGCTGACTATTGCTGGGGAATCATGCGAGATTGCCCGAGTCAGTTTCATTCTAGAAAATCACTCAAAAGACAATTTCTTGATGTTCAATGTCAATAAAATATATATTTTTTCGTGAATTGTTTTTTTTTTCTCGGGAACTAGAGCTGACAGAAGAACACGGGTAACATTTTTGATATCGCCATGTAAGACATACTTAAAATCGGGTCTAAAATCTCCAACACCAAAATGGTTGTAGGCCAGTGTTATAAATTACTCGCGGAATCCACGCTTTGTCTTGTACTTATTTTTAACAGGAAACGTATTGGAGAAGTCCAGTTTTTAGATATCCCTTCTTAGCATGCAGATACTTCGACTATAAATCAGAAATAATTTTTATATAGTCTCACAGAATTTGAGAAATATATGAGTTCTTGTTTCAAAAGGGTTGAAGGAAGCAAACCGGTTTCAATTTTATTTACAAAACTAATGAAAACTTTATATATATAGGCTTATTTCTTAAAATTCGTAAAGGAACCGAAATTGTTCCCAACACTAATAAATATGTATTTGCAAACCCTGGCTCGACCGATGCATGGATGTCTGGAGCATCTATACTAAGAAAATTTGCATACAAATGTGGTGCTAAGAAACCAGAACTGCTCACATCAACAAGATTTTGGAAAAAAATCACTACAACAATGCAGCTGATGAATTTTCAAAATGATGAAATGGAACAAATTGCCAGATTTATGGGGCAGACGGAGAAAAGACACCGGGAATTTTATAGGTATGTTAACAATGATTATGTGAACTATAAAGGCAATTGTTATAGAAACATAAAGGCATATATACCTTTATGTTTCTTCTTTCCTTTTTGCTTTCAAAATTGCAATGCACATTTATGTTGGATAGCTACAAACATTCTACGAATGCATTCATAAGAAACTGTACCTTTAATTTGTGAAATCTTACCTGTCTTTTCAGCTACCTCCATGGGATTAAATTCCTTTAAATGAACAGACTCTATTGTATCACGCGCTTATTATATATAAAATATTCAATTTGAGCCAAGTGCCGTTAACGAAAATTGTCTAAAATACACATTTTTCTGTAGATCTCGGTTTCCGGGTTGCAACCGCGTCGAGTTAGGTGTAATTGCCAACGTTTCGTCCACTGTTTCAAGGGACATCTTCAGGGCTGTACGTAGATGTTCGTCGTTTCGCAGTAGCTTGAAGAATGCTATGACAGTATATGCGTCCTTTTGATTTTTTCTTTGGTGGTCGAAGTTTCCTCCATTTCCACTCCAATCTCATTACCCGGGGTTGTGAATGTTTTGTGTTATTGTATGTAGGTGTGTGTTACGTTTGTTTAGCCTATAAGGAATGCTGTGTGTTTTGCTACATTTTTGTGTGTTTGTGTTGACCTCTGTTTATCGGTTATTTTTTTTTTTTTCGCGGTTAATTGGATATCGTTATCCTCTGCGCGTCTTTTAATTTGTTTGAGTTCGTCTTTTTTAATTAGTCTCCGTTTTGGGTTTATTATTTTCCTTATTGTAGGGTTTTCGTGTGACTTTATTGTTTCTATTATTTTTAGTGTTCGTTTGCATATTATTGTTTCCAGTGTTTCGAGCTTCGTCTCTTTATGTATTTGCGAGTTTGTCATGTATCGCGATGCATTTATCGCGAGTCTAATAACTTTGTTTATTTTCCCTTGTACAGATTGTCTTTGCTTTTCGCTGGCTTGATGCCATATTTCTCCGGCATATGTTGCGCCCGCGAGTATTATCGTTTTTATTATTAATATTTTATTTTCCAGTGTTAGTTTGCTTTTGCCGTTTAGTATCGGGTAAAGTGCGTGTGTTGTGAACCCTATTTTTCGTTTTATTTCTTTAATATGTGCCGTGTATGTAAGTTGTGAGTCCATTGTGACCCCGAGATATTTAACTTTTTCCTGCCAGTATTGTGTGACCTTCGAGTTTGATTTCGTCCGGCCTTTTGTGTCGTTTTCTGTGTTGGAAGTAAATTGCCGCGGTTTTTAGTGGGTTAATTTTAATTTTCCATTTGTCGTACCAGTTCTTTAGGAGGACTAGATTGTTTTGTAACTGTTTGTGTATGTAAGATGTCTGTCTGTGACTTATGTATATAGTGGTGTCGTCTGCGTATTGCGCGATATTACATTTTTCTATTTTGGGAATATCCGAAGTGTATATGTTATACAGGAGCGGTCCGAGGACGGATCCTTGTGGGACTCCTGCTGCTATGTGTTCGATTGTCGATTTTTCGTTTCCGATTGGGACATTAAATGTACGGTTCTTTAGATAATTGTCGGTTATTTTTATTAATGTGTTTGATATTTTGTGACGTTTCATTTTGTGTATGAGGCCGGCGTGCCAAACGCGGTCGAAGGCCTTTTCAATGTCGAGAAAGATTGCGCCCGTTGATGTCGATATGTTCATTTTTTCGGTTATGTGTTCTGTCAGTCTTAGTGCCTGTTGTGTAGTTGAGTGGTTTTTCCGGAAACCGTATTGGAAGTTTGGGATAGTGTTTTTGTTTTCGACTTCATTTTCAAGTCTTGTCTGTATCACGCGTTCTGCCAGCTTACTTATTGACGGAAGTAAGCTGATTGACCGGTAATCTGCGGTTGTTTTTGTTGTTTTTCCAGGTTTGTGGATCATTATTATCTGCGCGTGTTTCCAAATCGCGGGATAGTGTCCGTGTTTTATTATTCCGTTTATTATGTCAGTTATTATTTGTATTCCGGTTTTTGGTAGGTTTTTAATTGTTACATTTGTTATTCCGTCCGCACCGGGGGCTTTTCGGTTTTTAATTATTTTTTCCATTTCGTTAGTGTTTGTCGCGTCGATTTCGCCTTCGATTATTTCTATTTGATTATTGCGTTCCCGTTCAATTTGGTTAGAAAATGTGTTGTGTTTTGGTATTGTCTGATTCGTTTGAAATTGTCGTTTTAACGCGTTCGCGAATTCGTCCGCTTTTTCTTTGTCAGTTATTGCCGGTCCGTTTATAGTTTTTAGCGGTGGGATTTTGTTTTTATTTTTTGTTAGGGCTTTTGTCATCTGCCAGAGTGTTTGGTCTTGCGTATTAAGGGATTCTATTTTATTATTCCAGTTTTTATTGAAGTGTTCGAGCATGTCAGATTTTATTTCGTTTGTTATCGCGTTTAGTTTTGTCTTTATTTCCGGGTTTAACGTTCTTTTATATTCTTTAAGTATGTTCTTTTTGTTTCATATTTTTATTTTTAGTTCTGTCGGGATGTTAAGTTTTGTGTCGGTGGTTTTGGTTTTTGTCGTTTGTGCGATTGCGTTTTTTATGTCATCTTCCAGTGTAATCACTGCTTGATCAATGTCTTTCGCGTTGTGAATTTTTACTGTTCTGAGTGTTAGGGATTCTTTGAATTTTCCCCAGTCTGTCTTATTAAATGTAATTTTGGTTCTAGTTGTGTCCATGTCCAGCGTTAATATCGCTGGAAAATGATCTGAGGAGGGGTCGTTTATAATTTCTATTGTATGTGTTGTGGTTATGTTTTTAAGTATTGCAATGTCTAAAACGTCAGTAGTACCCGTTGGTATGTGTATGTGTGTGGGTTCCACAGGCCCGATTATGTTGAGGTTGTTGTCTTGTGCTATTTTCTTTAGTTTTTTACCGTTTTTATTGGCTACTTTCGAGTTCCAGTTTTGGTGTTTCGCGTTAAAATCACCCGCAAATATTGTAGGTGTTTTTGATTAAAGATCGTTTGTATGTCTGATTCTACAATGTCTAATCCGGAGGGAAGATCACTTGCGTAAAGGTTTATCGGTCCCCTTTTTGTGTTTACTTGTATGCCTGTGTTTTCTATGATATCGAGTGTTTTGTATTCAAGTTCGCTGTGTTTTATTGTTTCGTGTACTAGTATAGCGGTTCCGCAGCCTTTTTGTACCGGCCTATCGTGTCTGTATGTTTTGTATTTTTGTATTTTTAATGAGTGACTTGGTTTTAGGTGTGTTTCATTTAGCAGCATTACGTCTATTTCATGTTTTTTGTGTGTTATGTTTTGTGCATTCCAATAGGCTATTTTAATGTTGTGTTTGTGATTCATTGTCTGCGTGCGTGGAAAAGTTTAAGTTCATTTGTTTGTTCGAAAAAGCTTTGTGTTGGGGGGTAGCGTTTGTCGAGTGTTAGGAACAGTTTCCCAATCATGAGTGCAATTGTGTCGTCAGCTTTTTCGTGTGAGTTAAGTGTTGGTGTGTTTTCCCGGGTCGTGGGTGTAGTTGCGGTGATGTTACTTGTCTGTTGTCTTTGAGTCCACGCGTTGTGTTTTGGTAGTGGTGCATCTGTGAGTTTGTGTGTTTGTATTGGTTCGTTTATTGGGTTATTTGGATTTTTTTACATGATAAGCTGGTCGAGAGGTGAGCTCCGCCACAGTTTGCGCATTTAGGGGGGGGGGTCGTTATCGGCTTTGTGCATTCATGCGTCGAGTGTGACTCTCCGCACTTCATGCACGCGTGATTCACGTTGCATGTACGCTGTTGGTGACCGAATTTTTGACATCTGTGACACTGTACTACGTCCTTTCTAAGTTTGAGGGACTCTACTTTAACTTCTAATCCGCAAACTGTGTGGATGTCGAAAATTGACTTGTACTGTTTGTTGATTTCTATTAAAATAAGGGGGGCTGGACGGCGGTCTTTACCATTCATCCTAGTGATTTTCGCGATCGGATAGTGTTTAGAATCTAGATCGTCTTTGATGTCTTCGTCGGTCAAGAATTGGGGTACGCCTCTGATGACGATTTTTAATTTCTTTTCACTTCGGAGTTGGTATGTGAAGGATTGAATGGTTTTTTCGTTGAGAATTCGGTTTAGATTGCGATAGTCCTGTTCTGTTGATGGAGTGATTTGGACTCCGGCCTGGACGAATTTACTTTGTGTGTATTGGATGCTGTTTGAATTCATGATCTCTCGGACTCGATTCCATTGTGTTGGGTCAGTGATTGTAATTGGGGAGATAGTGGGCATTTTGGGTGTTTGGTTTGTGTTGGTTACAGTTTTTGTGAATGTTTTGTGCTGTTTGTTTGTGTGTTTAGTGGTACTTACCCCGGGTTTCGCTGCGGAGGTGGAGGCTGTCGGTTCTTCTTCGCTGCTGTCCATTGGCGTCGTTTCTTCGTTCTTCGTATCTTCATCGATCGTGCGGAGTGCTTCGTACATGTTGCTCGTTTCTATCTCCGGTGGTTCAGTCTTTTGTCGCTTGTTGGATTTACGTGGAGGTTTGCTTTCGTGTATCTTTTTCTCGAAGGATTCCCGTATGTTCTTGACAAAGTTTTTGATTGATTCTTCAAGGTCTTCGTATGTGTTTACTTTCTTCATATCCAGTGTTATATGTTTAATGCTGTCGTTGTTGTCGTTGGTGCCAGCCATTTCTTCTGGTTTCGCTTCGTTGTCGGAAAATATATTATAATATAATATATCGGTCGTAGTATTCTATTACTACCGATGTGCTAAGAGCAATCGATAGCGTGCGAATGATGCTATGACAGTTTCATGAGTCGTTGAATTTTGTTTCGTGGTCTAAGTTGCCTCCATTTCCACTCCATTGTTTCGTATCTCCCAGGGTTGTGACGTGTTTGAGTCTGATTAATAATTAATCGTGTGTTGTTGTATTTTTGTGCGGTCCTGTGTTGTGTGTGTGTAGTCTGTGTTCGTCGCTTTTTTGCGTTTAAGTCATATGTGTTCGTTTACTGGTCATCATCATTTTTTTTGCGTTTCAGTTGTGTGTGTGTTTAATGTTGTAAAGTGTTATTATTGTCTGTGTTTGCGTTACGAACTATTGTATATGTTCTTTTGTTGCGTTTGTCGAGTGTAATGTTATTAGCATATTGCCTAAGGCAAGTGCTAATTCGTCAATTGTGTTAGGTGTTGTGTTTTTTTGTTTTTGTGTCCAGGAATTAGTTGTTGGGGGTGGTGCTGGTATGTATTTAGGTTTGGGTGTGGTTTTGTTTGCAGGGTTGTTTGGGTTGTTAGGACAGTTTATGAATGTGGATAGGTGAGGACCACCGCAGTTTGCACACTTTGGTGGGGTTGTTTCGTCTTTGTACATAAGTGTGTCGAGTGTTCGTCTCCGCATTTCATGCATTTGTAGTTAACGTTGCAGTTTTTTGATGGTGTCCAAAAGTCTGGCATTTGTGGCATTGTATTATGTCTGTCCGTTTGTTTAATAGTTCTATCTTAATTGCGAGTCCGCAGCAGTCGTGTATGTTATAAATAGATTTGTACTGTCTCGTTAGTTCGATTAATACCAGTGATGCCGGTATGCCGTGTTTACCGTTCATTCTTTTGATTTTTAATGTCGGGTAGCCTTGGTCAGTCAAGTCGTCTGTAATGTCAGTGTCAGTGATAAAGGTAGGAATGCCTCGCATAACTACCTTTAGTGTCTTTTCGCTTCGCAATTGAAACGTGTAAAATTGTATGTGTTCTGTGTCGAGTATGTGTTTAAGTGTACGGTAGTCTTCGTCAGTTTTCGGTTCGATGTGTATACCTGGTTTCACAAGTTTGTTTTGTACGGTGTTAATGTTGTGTGTTTTAAGTATGTGTCGTATATGTGCCCATTTGTCTTTTTCTGTTATTATTATTGGTGCGATTTTGTGTTGTGTATTGCGTTTCGGTTTTTGTGTTTTGTGTAGTGTTTGTTTTGTCACTTACCCTGGGTGTGCTGTTGTTTGAAGTTGACGGTTGTGGAGTGAATTCATTTACGTCTTGTTCCATCTTTTCCTGGGCGTTAGTTTTTTCGAGGACACTGTAGGAGTTTTTTGTTTCGATTGGTGTGCTTTCGTGTTCGGTTTTCTGTTTTTTCGTTGTTTTCTTCGGATTTGTGAATTCGATGGTGAATATGTGGGTTCTTCTCTTCCGGTTGGCTTGTTTCTTCTTTGGGCGATTCTAATATTTCTATTTTTACCGTCGGTTCGTCGGGATCTACGATGAATATTTGCGGTGATTTTTGTAAGAAATTTTGAATATCTTCTTCGTCCGTGGTTTGATTTATGATGGTTTCCGCGTCCTCACGTTGCTGCGGAGTACATCTTCTTTTAAAGCTGGGTTTCAGAGCTAAGTTGGTAATAGTGGTAGTAATATATCGTCCGGCCATTGCTTCCGGGTTCGCTTGACAATGTATCGTCGTAGGTGCTCTCAACTACGATGCTGCTATAACAGAGATCGCAGTGAGAATGACGTCGTTCGTTGCGCTATGACAGAGACCGGTACAACTTATATAGGGGGGGACCGGGTCAGATGGTGGCCTGCTATTGGCTGGGGACAATGAGCCAATGGCATGCGTCGTATGGGCGTGGTGATTCTTAGTTGAGTGCAGTAGAGTTTGCCACGTCGGATGTAACGTATAGCCATCGTCTCTATTGAGATTGCGGGGATGTTTGTAAATTTCAATAGATTCACGGATTTTCCTAGGGAAATAATGCGATTCACGGGACAGAAGCTTGACATCTTTGAATAGAATTTGATGACCGGAGTTTAGTTTGTGTTCTGCCAGCGCTGAACCGGCTATATGTAACAGTCTAGTACAACGTTCGTGTTCGGACACACGCACGCTGACTGGCCGCTTAGTTTCGCCAATGTACACACTGCCACACGAACACGGAATGCAATACACTCCTTGTGCTTGGAGTGGAGATATTTTGTCTTTGACCGAGGGTAAGAGGTCCGAAACTTTAGAATGGGGTCTGAAGATAGTTTTGATTTTATTTCTATGTAGAACCTTTCCTATATGATCGGTGATACCTTGAATATACGGTAAGAAGGCGGTGCTGATGTTAGGATCGGGTTCACTTCGAGGTTTGGGGTTACGATGTCTCACTATAGTACGGTGTATGTCGTGGGCGTTATAATTATTCTGGAGTAGGGTGTTAGAAACATGCTTAAGTTCGGAGGGTAGTGCCCTAGGTTCTGAGATAGAAAACGCGCGATGTACAAGAGTATTGATGACTGCTTGTTTGTGTGCCGGGTGATGATGGTAAAACCCGTTCAGATATCGGTCCGTATGAGTCGGTTTCCTGTAAACCGTGTGGCCCAGTTTGCCATTGATATTGCGGGTCACTAAGACGTCTAAAAACGGGAGACTTCCGTTTGATTCTTAGTGACCCGCAATATCAATGGCAAACTGGGTTGTGTATGGGTCGTTGAATTTTGTTTCGTGGTCGAAGATTGCCTCCATTTCCACTCCATTGTTTCGTATCTCCCAGGGTTGTGATGTGTTTGAGTCTGATTGATAATCGTGCGTTGTTGTGTCTTTTGTGCGGTCCTGTGTTTTGTGTGTGCAGTCTGTGTGTCAGTCGCGTTTTTGCGTTTAAGTCAAGTTGTTCGTTTGTTGGTCATCACATTTTTTTTTTTTTTTGCATTTCAGTTGTGTGTGTGTTTAATGTGTTTTATTGTAAAGTGTTATTATTGTCTGTGTTTGTGTTACGAAGTATTGTATTTGTTCGTTTGTTGCGTTTGTCGAGTGTAATGTTATTAGCATATTGCCTAAGGCAAGTGCTAATTCGTCAACTGTGTTAAGTGTTATTTTGTTTTGTCTTTGAGTCCAGGAATTAGTTGTTGGGGGTGGTGCTGGTATGTATTTAGGTTTGGGTGTGGATTTGTTTGTTGGGTTGTTTGGATTGTTTGGACAGTTGATGAATGAGGATAAGTGTGGACCACCGCAGTTTGCACACTTTGGTGGGGTTGTTTTAGTCTTGGTACATAGATGTGTTGAATGTCCGTCTCCGCATTTCATGCATTTGTAGTAAACGTTGCAGTTTCTTTGGTGATGTCCGAAAGTCTGGCATTTGTGGCATTGTATAATGTCTGTCCGTTTGTTCAATTGTTCGATTTTTATTGCGAGTCCGCAGCAGTCGTGTATGTTGTGTATAGATTTGTACTGTCTCGTTAGTTCGATTAATACTAGTGGTGCCGGTATGCCATGTTTGCCGTTCATCCTTTTAATTTTTATTGTCGGGTAGCCTTTGTCAGTTAAGTCGTCTGTAATGTCAGTTTCGGTAATAAAGGTAGGAATGCCACGCATAACTACCTTTAGTGTCTTTTCACTTCTCAATTGAAAAGTGTAAAATTGTATTTGTTCATTGTCGAGTATGTGTTTAAGTTTTCGGTAGTCTTCGTCAGTTGTCGGTTCAATGTGTATGCCAGGTTTCACGAGTTTGCTTTGTACTGTGTTAATGCTGTGTGTTTTGAGTATGTGTCGTATGCGTGACCATTTGTCTTTTTCGGTTATAATAGTTGGTGCGATTTTGTGTGCTTTTTTTGTTTCAGTTTTTGTGTTTTGTGTAGTGTATATCTTATCACTTACCCTGGGAGTGCTGTTGTATGAAGTTGACGGTTGTGGAGTAATTTCGGTTTCTTCTTCCATCTTTTCCTCGGCGTTTGTTTTTTCGAGTGCGCTGAATGAGTTTTTTGTTTCAATTGGTGTATTTTCGTGCTCGGTTTTTTGTTTTTTTGACGTTTTCTTCGGATTTTTGAAACTGTCTAAGATTGAGCTGGTGAATTTGTCAAACTCTTCCATGTTGATGTTGGGCGGGTTTACCGGGCTTGCTTCTTCTTTTGGCGATTCTAATAGTTCAATTTTTACCGTCGGCTCGTCGGGATCTACGATAAATATCTGTGCTTGTTTTTGTAGAAGGTTCTGAATGTCTTCTTCCTCCGTTGTTTGGTTTATTATGGTTTCTGCGTCTTGTCGTTGTTGCGGAGTGCATCTTCTCTTGAAGCTGGGTCTCAGAGCTAAGTTCGTAATAGTTTTGGTGATATATCTTCCGGGTTCGTAAGACGTTGTATCGTCGTAGATGCTCTCAGCTGCGATGTTGCGTGAACAGATATCGCAGTGAGAATGGCAAACTGGGCCACACGGTTTACAGGAAACCGACTCATACGGACCGATATCTGAACGGGTTTTCCCATCATCACCCGACACACAAACAAGCAGTCATCAATACTCTTGTACATCGCGCGTTTTCTATCTCAGAACCTAGGGCACTACCCTCCGAACTTAAGCATGTTTCTAACACCCTACTCCAGAATAATTATAACGCCCACGACATACACCGTACTATAGTGAGACATCGTAACCCCAAACCTCGAAGTGAACCCGATCCTAACATCAGCACCGCCTTCTTACCGTATATTCAAGGTATAAACGATCATATAGGAAAGGTTCTACATAGAAATAAAATCAAAACTGACTTCAGACCCCATTCTAAAGTTTCGGACCTCTTACCCTCGGTCAAAGACAAAATATCTCCACTCCAAGCACAAGGAGTGTATCGCATTCCGTGTTCGTGAGGCAGTGTGTACATTGGCGAAACTAAGCGGCCAGTCAGCGTGCGTGTGTCCGAACATGAACGTTGTACTAGACTGTTACATATAGCCGGTTCAGCGCTGGCAGAACACAAACTAAACTCCGGTCATCAAATTCTATTCAAAGATGTCAAGCTTCTGTCCCGTGAATCGCATTATTTCCCTAAGAAAATCCGTGAATCTATTGAAATTTACAAATATCCCCGCAGTCTCAATAGAGACGATGGCTATACGTTACATCCGACGTGGCAAACTCTACTGCACTCAACTAAGAAAGAATCACCACGCCCATACGACGCATGCCATTGGCTTATTGTCCCCAGCCAATAGCAGGCCACCATCTGACCCGGTCCGCCCTATATAAGTTGTACCGGTCTCTTTCATAGCATTCTTCAAGCTACTGCGAAACGACGAACATCTACGTACAGCCCTGAAGATGTCCCTTGAAACAGTGGACGAAACGTTGGCAATTACGCCTAACTCGACGCGGTTCCAACCTGGAAACCGAGATCTACATCTAGAGAACGGCCGCGGAAACCTATACCTACATTTATACACATTTTTCCGTTTGCAAAAATTAAATTTTAAGTCAGAACCTTTGAGTGTAAAAAAACTATGGATATCGCTTAGGTCATACTCATTCTTCCATTTATCCTATCCGCATATTTCCCGTCTTGGGAATCCTATTTTATATATTTTTTTCAGATTAACAGAAGATTTATACCAAACCCCAAAAGTTTTGCTACTATTAAATGAGGAAAAAAGAAATGAGATTAAAGGCAAAAGTCTAAGTCAAATCGAACTAGAACAGGAGGTAATAGATTGTTTCGGGGATGACCTATCAGAAAAAGACAATTTTGATTGGCGTGCAACAATAGCAATGTCTTAATGTTTTAGGTACTGTATTTTAATAGTTTAAATTAAATAATTTATTAAATTTCATCATTTTCCTTGTCATTGCGAGATGCAACGGTTGTTATTGGAAGTATAGCAAGCGCCAGATACGTTGGCGAGCGGAGGGGTAAGTTCGTGCAGGATTAGAAGTATTGGGGAGATTTGTATTTAGTTTTACATCAATTTGCAAGATACCATAGGTGACGTAAACTACACATCTACCACTTACTAAATTCATAATTTATTATTTTATTTATTCTTCAAGTTATAAAAAAAAACCTTCACACTATGCCAGTTGAAGGATGTTGCACGAGATAAGCTACATCCTTCTGGCGTTCTTAGTGACAGTCGATCATGTCGTTTGCGAAAATATCGAAACCATTTCCAGCCCGCCATTTTGTCATTATGCCATTTGGCAGGGAAATTTTTGTTGTTCACAACGGCCATTTGGCAGGCAAGTTTTCTGCAATCAGTCACCGCCAATCCATAAAACATTCGTGAGCAATCAATATATTTTTCAAGCGATGCTTCCTCTGCATCGCTGAATACTTTCTTCACAGCGTAGTTGGGAAACATTCGGATATCGTCGGCGCCTTCAGCATGTTTGCTTTTTTCACATACCCAGCCAAAGTTTGAAATGGAATTCCTTTTGCAGCAGCTACTTTTTTCAAACCACCACCACCAACCCAACACAAGCGATACGGTCTTGTTTCTTCTGAACAATTGCCAATTTTTCTCTGTGGTGGCTCCATGTTCTAACTAAGAAAACATAGGTTCGAGGTATCATACTATAAGTGACTGCAATTTTATGTGCATGCCCAACAGTGAGACATATCTCATTGTTGGGCAGATCTGTTCGTCTCACTGTTGGGCAGATCTGTTCGTCTCACTGTAGGGCAGATCTGTTCGTCTCACTGTTAGGCAAGCGTCAAGATCCGTTAATTTGTGTCGTAGTTTATGGAAAAAAAATTGATGACCATACAAACAAGATAGATTTGCTAACTACACAAATGAAACATACTTGGATGTTATACACTTCACAAAATAACTTTTGTATTTATGGCGCAATTACAAAAGAAGGCCAGTGCGAACATTTACTTTTAGGCGCTAACATCACATGTAAACTCTATTGCAGATACGTATCTTATCACAGCGTTCTGCAAGACAGTTTTAGTTTTTGTGTTGAATTATTCAGTAATAAGTATATATCACAAACAGAAAACAGTATTTTATTGTGCATAGTAAGAAAAATAATAAGAATAAATATATTAATAGAAACAAAGTTAAAATTTAGGAATGCCTGAACATGTGGATGGCACTCGTACATATACACTTAATCGGAAGCAAATTTTCCTTCGCCGACGGGGAACTCTTCAACATCCACAATTTACCAAAAATGTTATGGAGATAAAACTCCTGATTTAGGAGACCGTTACCCCTACTTGACCGAGTTCACACCCAAGGGGACAGATCCTTTTAAAGGCTACCCTTACGGAAGTAAGAAAATCAGTCTTGCCTGTAAACGTCATCGATTCTTTGAAAACGGCATTCCCACCTATGAGGATTTCTACCTGTAAAATTTTTATTTATTGAATGACGGTTCTTTACTAATACTCTGAAACCAGTTATTAGTAACAGGTTTACGAAGACCCAAGTAATGTATAAGTACTTGTCCAGGTGTTTGGAATTTGAAATTAAAAATTTTTCGATAGACAATTTATCGTTGACAAGTTTGCCACCGAAAGATATTTTTTTCTGTTCTAGATTTGAAGTTTTTGGAGTGAAACACCGGGACAAGTTATTCGACATTTTTAATAACGTTGCGGCAAAAATACTAAAGAAAGAGGCTATGAAACCGCGTAAATCATACAAGATGTCTACCATGCACGTCATATTTTAAAATAAAGTCGCTGATACAATTTGAATAAAAGAAGTTTGTATAAATATAAATCCGTAAAGGCCTCTTTTCCAAGATACAGATTTTAAATATTTTTTATTGTATATAGGTATCTTAATTATTGATATTAATTGAATTGTATTAATTAGATTAATAGTTTATGTTTGTCAATAACCAGTTATTGTTTCCTTATACAGCTGTTATTATCTCCTGGATGTTCTCTGGACTGTTGACTTCTTTTGATAAAAATTGTGATACATTTCTGCAAATTTTCTATATATAAAAATTACAAATGTTAAATTATTTGAACCCCCTCCCCTTGAAAATTTGGTCTAAAACATCAAAGAGGCTCACAATCTTAATGAGAGAAATACAATGGTTAAAAACATCTTCAACTTATTTGAATGATTTATTAAAATGATAGTATAGATTGTACTGAAAAATCTTATTTCTTGTAATTAAAACTAGAGAAAAATAGATTTTAATATTGATTTTTAAAATTTAGTTCAATAATAACAGTAACACCATTTATCCATAAAGAAAAGGTTGTCTAATATCGTACATTATGTATTTGATTGTTTTTTAAGAGAGAATTATTCAGGTAAATTTTATATTTTAAAACTAAAAACTTGTATGGATTTTCTTTTTATTTTAATAATTTTTCAAAACAAAATATCTACAATGTATTACTCACAATATGTGTATTATCACTATTTACTCTTCTATTTCTTCACTTAGTTGTTGGGATTTAATGCCAGAACCAACTTTTCCATGACGACGTTCCCATATCATTCTATGTTTTTGTTTCATAAAAGCTGTTTTTACATTATGATAAGCCCCCAAGTCACCATACTTAATAAACCAATTTGTTTCAGCTTCCTCATAATAATGCCTTATCTCCTTACATTTTTCTAAATTATCTGGGGCCTCATACATTTGACACTCTTCAAACCGTTGCCGAAGTATATTCACAATTTCTGTATCAACTTGCCTTCAAATATAATTATGTAATATTAAATTAAGCTTTTACTTTTTACTCATTACCTATCACGCTTAAACTGACAGTTTGCTTCAAAATAACATATAACATCATCTGTGTGGCATTCGTCTATAGTTGGAACTCTGCGGAATTTTTGGTGATACCAAGGATACGACTTTTGGTTGGGTTCAATTATTTTCTCTATAAATTTAGAATGATAAAATGTGGAAATATATAACTATTACATAATAAATACAATGAACGTAATTGACAGAAAAGACTATGAAATACGTTGAGGTTAGGCCATACCTCGAACCCATACAACTGGGCTTTCTAATATACTATGTACCGCGTTAAAAAATTTTTCAACTACATTTCGAGGTTCAACGTCTGGCATTTTAATGTAAATTTAATTCAACACTCAAAAAAGATAAAAATATTGTATAAAGATGTCAAAATACTATACTGGCAATATTAAAAATTTGCACATTACAGGCAACATACAGAATAAAATTATCTTAAATTCAAAAATATATTTAAAAAATATATATTTTTTAAATGTTTAATGGGGGTTGTACCAATATGTAATTAATCAAATAATTATATATATTGTTTTAGTTTTCATTTAGGCCTATGTAAAAATATTTAGTGACTTTTAATTTTCGAAAATTTAAATAAAGTAACCTCTATATATATATATATATATATATAATTTAAGAACAACTACTTCAAACAATAAAATTTAATTTGTAAAGATGTTAAATGGGATATTTAAGACATTTATTAGTTCAAACAGTGCGGCATTTTTCAGGCAGTTGTGAAACAACAATTATGAAATACCTTAATGTAGCCGAGAAAAACGATGCAGCTAAAAATATTGCCGCTATTTTGTCTAGCGCTTCTTCAACAAGAGTATTTTTTAAATACAGAATTGCCATTGCATGTCTCTTATTATTTAATCCTTTTTTTTAGAGAGAAGGCTTGTCTAATTATAACAAGATCTATGAATTCGATGCTACGATTAATGGTCAGCAATCAAGGATGGTAATGACCTCGGTGTCAGGCCACTTATTAAACTATGCTTTTCCGCCAAATTTTAAGTCTTGGGAATCATGTAATCCTCTGGTTTTATTTGATGCTCCTGTTACCAAAATTTGTCTTGAAGATTTTCAAAGAGTTAAAGTACGAATCAATTAAAAACTGTAATATAATACTATTTTGCAGTTTTTAGAAAACTTTAGAGAGGGAAATACGTACTTGTCAAGGCCTTATAATATGGACAGACTGTGACAGAGAAGGTGAAAATATTGGTTTTGAGATAATAGATGTTTGTACAGCAGTCAGACCAGGTTTACAATTGTATAGGGCACGGTTTTCTGAAATCACAAGGCAGACATTATTTCGTGCCTTAAATAATTTGGAACAACCAAATAAACACATAAGTGATGCTGTAGAAGTGCGTCAGGAATTAGATTTAAGGACAGGTAGATGTTTTAAAAGATTTTTAATTAAAATGATCTTTTGTTTTTATAAATATAGGAGCTGCTTTTACTAGATTACAAACACTGAGACTTCAGAAAGTATTTCCAGCAAAATTAGCAGATAAGCTAATTAGTTATGGATCTTGCCAATTTCCAACATTAGGTTTTGTTGTTGATAGGTACAAAGCTATAGAAGAATTTATACCAGAGCCATTTTGGAAAATAAAAAGTAATGTTTGTCAAAATATGATAAACTTGACATATAATGATGTTACTTTTACAGTGAATCATACATTGAATGAAATTACAACAGATTTTAATTGGAAGCGAGAAAGATTATTTGATAAAATTGCTTGCGAGTCTATATTGGACATATGTAATGAAAATCCTGTAGCTACTGTTGAATTAGTAGAAAGTAAACCGAAAAGTAAGTGGCGACCTTTACCTCTAGACACTGTTGTAAGTATGATTAAAAAAACTATGAATATCTTATTTTAACTTGTAAATAATATGTATAGGAAATGGAAAAAACAGTTTCAAGAAAATTAAGAATAAATGCCAAAGAGACAATGAAGATTGCCGAAAAACTGTATACGCAAGGTCTAATCAGTTATCCACGAACTGAAACAAATATATTTCCAAAAGAATTAAATCTACAGCCATTAGTCGAACAACAAATCATTGATAACAGATGGGGCCAGTTTGCACAGAGCATTTTGAATGAAGGTGGTCCAAATCCAAGACAAGGAAGGAAATCTGATCAAGTCACAAAAATAAAATATCAATTCAATGATCTTATTTAAATATAATTTTAGGCCCATCCACCCATACATCCTACAAAATATGCAAATAATTTATCTGGTAATGAACAAAAAGTCTATGAATATATTGTTCGACACTTTTTGGCTTGTGTTCAAAAAGATGCTCTCGGCCATGAAACTATTGTTCACGTAAGCATTTCTGAAGAAAAATTCGTAGCAAAGGGTTTATTGATACTAGAAAAGAATTATTTGGATGTGTATATTTATGAGAATTGGAATGGGAAGGAAATAAATTATTATAGAAATGGGGAAACATTTATGCCTACCATTTTAGAAATGGTAAGAGTTGAAAAATGTGTTATTTAAATCTAGTTAAAATATTACAAGAAAAAAACAAATTATTCAATTTTAAAGGTTCATATGTGGTAATGCTTAAGGTGGTAACTTAAGGTTGCGTAGCTAAGAATATGATGATGTTGTGTAACGTACACCAGCTGCAAGCAACAAAAGACCATGAAAACTGGCTTTAATTAAATTTTGCGCAATCCAACAACCTTTCTCGGACTTACCTTGTGTGGGCGGAATGATTTTAAAATTTTCAAGACAACTAGCCAGTGTCAACGGCGTAGATCTCAATGAAGATGGTCGGGCGATTCTTGTCGAAACGTTGATAAACTGACTATAATTAAAAAAGGGCGCCGCCACGTTTTAAGGGCTGCTTGCCGGGCAGTTGCCCTAGTGTACCCACTACAAATGATTAGTCACAATTTAAGAGATGATATAAAGTAAAAGAAAATGTCCCACATTAAAAAAAGGAACCAAGTTTATTAAGAACGTTTCCGTAGAAAATTGAGTTAAAGTATTAAAGAAAACGTATCTCGTGTCAACATATGTGAATGGGTGAAGCCCTGTATAAAATTAAGTTTTAGATATCTAATAATTTAAATAAATATATGAATGTTAAACAGTAACGCGCCCAGTATCTTCGGCGCCGTTGTGCGAAATACTGATAGGCGCCTTTACCCTATATGTATTGAGCCAAAATTACCAGCCACTCTCCCACAGTTCAACATTGAAATTTATGACGAACTCTTTAGACTTGTTAGTACTGGTAGGTATTTTTTATTTGAGGCAAACAATAGGTTCACATACAAAAAAATATTAAAATTTTTATTGCACACTGAAACAACAGTAACAAAATAAAAAACAGTATTCCAAATTATTAAAAAACAAAAGGTCAAATAAAATATTTTTAGAGTGCCCGTGTTTTTAAATTAAACGTGAAGGAAAACAACGAAAATGTCTTATAGAAATTGGACTTTTCTAGCTTTACTTTTGGCAAATTCATTAATAAGATTTTCAATATTCAGCTGCTTTAAAAAGTCAGACTCTATAGAAATGATAGCAAGATTTTCTAGCCGCTCCTGGCCCATTCTAGATCGTAAGTAATCCTTAATTAACTTTAATTTAGAAAATGATCTTTCGGCTGTAGCTACAGAAATTGGTATAGTTAACAATATACGTAATGCAATTGTAATGTTTGGGAATGAGTGGGTTAAGTTATTTATTGTAATGTAATTGAGTGTTTCTACTACAGACGTCACATTTTTGTCGCAATTTTGCAGAAATTGCAACTCATGTAAAAGTGCTGTTCCGTCTATATCTTTTTCGTTTCGATTTTTGTCAGTTAAAGCTTCTTCAAGTTTTTTACAAAAATTAAATTGTTCTTGGTCAGAATACTTGCCAAAATTCTCAATATTCCACAAAAATTTGAAAACATCAGAATGAGAGGATAGCAGTTCAAATCTTTCATTTACAGATGAAAGAGTAATGTCTAGCATTCCAAAAAAACAATTGACTTTGAATTTTAATTCTTGGTTTTCAATTGGCTGATCTTCACTTTCGTAGGAAAATTGTTTTTTTATTTTTCGTGGCCTTAAAATTTCTGAACATTTGAATATCGCATCTACTTCCAAGCAAGATGCTAATTCTTTGGCATCTACGAGCAAGTCACTGAAGCCTTTATCTGATCGATATTCCTTTAAAAAGGTATTTAGGTTGTTCAAACTTTCGCAAGCCTGTGAAATATTGAATTTTTTAGTTTGCAGGATCTTGGTAACAACATTAACTTTACTTAGTATCTTGTACCACAACACTAACATACATACAAACTCATAATTTTTAATTTTTTTAACTATAGAAATAGCCAGATGTTTTGTAGTGTTATCAAAATTATTTCCAGACAAAACTTCATAAAAAGCATCGTAAATTTCGCCTAACTGGAATCTTAGAGGGGTTACTGCATCAATTCTGCTAGACCATCTGGTTTCTGATAAAGGTTTTAACGTTAAGTTTGAAATGTTACTTTTCAAAACAGACCACCGATTGGTTGAAGCAGAAAAAAAATTATATACCTCTTGAACAGTTGAGAAAAAATTTATACTAAACATATTGGATTTCACAGCGTCGTTTATGACAAGGTTTAAACTGTGATTACAGCAAGGTACAAATATTGCTCGTGAATTAATGTCTAAAATTCTTTTTTGTACACCTTGATGTTTACCCTTCATATTCGCACCATTGTCGTATCCTTGTCCGCGTATGTTATAAATATCTAAACCATAATTTTCTAAAGTTTTCAGTAAAAAGTTGGTTAAACCTTCACCTGTTGTATCATTTACAGGACGGAATGTTAAAAAACGTTCTTCGACACTAAATTCATTGTTTTTTAAATTAACGTATCTTATGCAAACAGAAATTTGCTCCTGGCGGCTCACATCGGGAGTACAATCAAGTAATATAGAAAAATACTTTGCTTTTTTAACTTCATTTAAAATTTTGTTTCTTATATTATCACCTATTAATTTAATCGTTTCGTTTTGAATTTTATCTCCAAGATAAAATGGCATATTTCTTTGAGATCTATTAATATGTACAGACATCACTGGGTCAAATTTTGCTATAATTTCTATACATTTCAAAAAATTTCCATTATTTCTTTGAAATAATTTATTATTAGGACCACGAAAAGCCAAGTTTTGTTCAGCCAAAAATTGAATTGTATAAATTATTCTTTCAATGACACTGCGCCAGTGTTTAGTTTCACATTTTAATAAATTTTGCATTTCGGAATCTACGGTTCGATTAGTTTTTAATTTTTCTAATAAATCTGACCAAGAACGTAAATTTTGAAAGTGAGATTTACTTTTTTCGTGATTTTTCAAATGTTCGCTTAAGTGATGCCAATCATTGAAACCGTCTTGGTTACCTAATTTAGTATTTTTAGTCAATGGATTATTGGTGTCACTGAATATTTTACAACAAAAACAGAAAACTACATTTTTCTTAATAGAATATAGTAACCAATCTCGCTGAACCTTTTCACCATTTGACAAAATTCGAGTGAAATATATATCAGAAAACTTGCGTCCATTTTTGTCTTTAGGATACATAGTTTTATTTAGATAATACAAAGGACCTTTTTCGACTAGTTCTTGCACCTGGGTTGGAGATAATATACTCTGTCAAAGACCTGGATCGTTAGAGAGGGGCGAATACGCGTCTTCGGATGATTCGTCTTGCTTACTCGAACATGATGGTACCGACTGAAACGTATCAGAACCTGAATCTATCGGATCCTCATCCTCATTGGCTTGCTTCTCTAATTCTGAGGGCAACTTTGATGTTGATGGAAATGGAAAACCACTGTTATCAGTAGAAGTACTGTCTTGAAAATGTGTGAGCTTCCGAAAAAAGTTGGTAACTTTTAAATTGCTCTTCTCCAAGTCTTCCTCCAGTTTTCGCTTGTTAAGCAAGTTTTGATAACCAGATAATTTCTTTTTTTCTTCTCTGGTCATCTAAATAAAATCACTAAGAATTAGGAAACACAAAGTTTTATTTGTTTTATATAAAAATTGTTCAAAAAAATTCGAAATTTTAAATTTTGTAATTACTGTAATGCCAAATTTCGTTAAGTTAAATATTTATAGAAATTAGGTAAACTGAATGTATAGTTAAAACTATGTAAGTTTTTTAAAGTTGAATAAAGCATTATTATAATTATTATTACTATATAATGCTGGATTCACTTAATCACTTACCTTATTTTTTAATTATTTTTCACAATCACTATCTATATTATCAAATCAGGACTTACTACATACATATATTTGGTACGCTCATACGACTCACGCGCCTACGACAACGATAAGTTAATAAACCTGCACCGACTGCGAAAGCGTTTAAATACACCCAAAATTTTGCAAGTTTAAACCTGCAGCCAGATTCTGTAAGCTCGATATCGACCATATACATAATACCTACTAATACACGGCGCACTTGTTATATATGCAATGGTTCTTGAATGAAGCCGAAAAAAGTCTATTCATTTAATAAAATTATTACAGTATGATTATTAGCTTCTATTAAAATGCTTAAGATACCCCTTTCACCTTTTTTAATTAAATAATATTAATTAAGTTAAATTTATACAAAAAACAGTGTAGATGCAAATATCAAGTACACTCTTTGAAGTAACAATAAAATTATTGCTGTCAATGCTAAAATAATTGTGATAATTGTTTTATGTAAATTTGTTGATTTGTTGTAAACTTTCAAAAAATGTTTTTAATATTTTTAAAATTTAACTTATCACAAGTGGCCGTAGGCGCCTTTAAGGCCTTGGCGCCGTTGTGCGCTGCACGACCTTGCCCATATGGACGGCGCGTCACTGATGTTAAACATCAACACTCGTACGGGCGGGTATAACACCAGACTGTATATATCGTGAACAAAAAAAAAGGAAAGCGGTATACGATTACGTGAGATCTCATGTACGCATTCACAATCGAAATTAAGCATGAAAACTTATTACTACATATCCTTATGACGCTAATTACACTGGGCAACAAATTTTAATTTATTTGCTGTATCTTGTTTGAAAAGTGCATTTTTATGTTAATTAATGACAATGAAACTAAAAACATGGTCTCAGTTTTTGCTCATCGTATTTTATGCTTGTCAATAGGTACTTCATATTGTCGTATGATTCTCTCATGCAAACGGCATATCCAACAGGAATCGACAGAATATTTCCAATATACAATAATACTGCATTTAAACTCAATATTAAACTATCTGTAAACATTTTACAATGTCAACTATTCGATTCGCCTCACTAACTTTGACTGACTAGCCTCTTTGCTTTGTAGCTGCTTATATACCCAAATACGGCTTTTAGATTTTTAGAGAATATTCGAGAATTTTCTATTCATTTCCATAATTTTCGCCATAGTGGCGTTTGTCATTTGTTTGTATACAGGTTTGTATACTTCAACACGCAATTAGACATGAAATTGTAAACCTCACTCAGGAAGAACTTCGTCATGAATTTGAAAGTATTAAATGACGAGTAAACTTGTCTTATTATTAATATTGCCATCAACTGGAGAAAAATAAAATCCATCGTACCAAAATAATTGGCGTACTATCAATTACAGACACACGTTATATAGGGACACATGACGTCATGTATATTTAAAACTTGAACTAATACTAAAAAGATACGTTTTTCGGTTTTAACACCGAAAATAGTAAGATTTAGTCGATTTTATTTTAGATACATTTTGGCTGTTGTCCAGTGTTATAAGTAAAAAAAGAAATACATCCTTATAAATAGAAAAACATATACCTTTAGGCAAGTATGCTATTCTTAACTAAATTGAGACGACAACTTTTTATATAAATTAAATCCATCATCGCAAATCATAACTTAAGACTTAAAAAAAAGATAAATTAATGTGAACTATACTAATCTATTATACAAGCAAATAAATTACTAACTGTTCAAGGCAAAAGGGGTTAGAGTAATGATTCTTTATTCTTTTTTTTTGGTATACGACGATAACGATATATCTGACAGAAATGCAGGTTTTGAAAAATAATTAATCAGTTGAAACGGCGTAATTAGTACAGCACTACCTTTCGAGTTGTAAATCAAGTTCGAAGATAACCCACATCAAATGCAGTCGTTTCACCCACATCAAATACAGTCGTTTCCGCGTCACACGTGGTTCTTGATTAAACTTCCGGTCCACGTGGATTAATTCACTCCTACAACAAATTCTCCAATTTCGACGATTTGAACAGCAAATCTCTTCATCAAATAGCTATAGAAGTTGATACCAGGAACCCGAAACAAGAACCCTACAGGTGTTCGAGGGCACAATTAACCTGCGGCATAGACAATAACGCTAATCCAATCATATAAATTGAGGTTCAACGAACACTGTATGCCACGAAATAAACCACCTATTTCGCTGTAAATTTACTCTACAAATAACCACACAGCGGCAAACAAACAAAAATACAACTAGTTAACCGAGATTCTCAACGGTAGTGTCAGAAGTTCCCCGCAAACTCGTATTCCCTCTGCGAAGCAAGTCACGCATGTCTAACAGGATAGCGAAAGCGCTACGGGTATACACCACCCACCAAAATATCGTAACAGTTGTTTCAAGTTATCAAGTGTTACAGTTCGGTTTGAATTATAATTTGAATCATACTGCAATGAAATATGAAGATGTTTAAATCAGGTTAGGGTTATATACTAAAAGATTTTATACGTGTGATATGCTAATAAACATAGGATGAAACATTAGAATCTTATGAAAGTAGATATTCAGTTTCAAAAGTGTCGAGTACTGAAAATTTACAAGCAAACATCTTTATTAGTTTAAATCATAAGAATGAACCGTGCAATTATATGTTTCATTTAGTTTTTATAAAGCAATGATAAACATTGCTACAGAAAATTTATAAACTTGTGTGAATGTACCTTATATTTCTAGGTTGAGGGTTGTACATCACCTCCAAAACTTTTAACTGAAGCAGATCTAATTGCTTTAATGGAAAAGCATGGTATAGGCACTGATGCAACACACGCTGAACATATAGATACCATTAAATGCAGAGAGTATGTGGGTCTCCAAGAGAATGTTTATTTTGTGCCAGGTACATTGGGCATGGGTCTTGTGGAAGGGTAAGTTATGATGCAATTTCATTTAGGAACTTTTTAAATGTTTCAACTATAATATTGTCTTTAAATATTATCGTTTGAAAATTGTAAATAGGGGAAGAATTGTGAATTTTCATTTTTTTTTTGTGTTTAAACATAAAATTTAGTCTCAGGATTGACATGTTCGTTTGTATATTTCAAATCCAGGCTTCCTTAGGTCTACCTGGTTCTCTTTTTCTTTGTGAATTTCACTGAAGTGTTCTCTTGGGAATTTCATTTTTTCGGAATTTTCGGAAAAATGCAGGCTGGAGCCTGCATTTTTCCGAACCCGGTACATTATAAAAAGTTCTTTAATATATACGAAATTACCATCATCTTCTCTGTATTCTATCTATTAAAGCTTTTCTTAAAATAATATTTGATCATCATTCTTTATTATATTCTTAAATTTCTATTATCTTTTTTTTTCTATATTTTAGCCATTTTAATCCGTAATGTTGGAAAATGTTCGCCTGTTTTCCTTATTTATATTAAAGAAGCTAGATTCTTCTAAGTTCGACGATTATGTAAAATTTTTTGTAACATAAGATACTTCTATTTCGTAGAGGCATTATGCGATTTTCTGGTGATCATAAAATATTCAAATTATGAGTCAGAGAATATTTAAAAATTCTTCAAAATTATTTTCGTCGTTTTTAAATCTTGTAAAATATTATTTGTTTGTTGCCACTTTACTGTAAGTTTTAGATATTGTGTTACTTCAATATTAATAGCTTGTCTGGGATGTTCAATTAAGTAGGCGTTACATACTTGGTAATAAGCAATTTTAAAAGCGGCAATGTGATTGTTTGTATGCGCATTTATAAAATTCTTTTTGCAGCTTATAAAGTAACATATAATGTGTAGATATTTACTAATCCAAGATTAGAAGTTTTGTACTTTCATTTTTTAGAAAATGCCCTAATTAATAGATTAACACGTCCGCTGTCACTCTCCCAAATATATTAAATATATTGGGTATCCATTAATGTGTGAAGTTGTTTGTCAAATTCTGGAAATTTCTTTGCTTAATATTTGCTACATTGAGAATTATAGATATTGTCAATTTTTGTTTAACATCTTTTGCCATAGTCGTACGTACTTGTTTTCCATTAGCTTTTATTATTCACATTTTTTGTTTAGGACGCGGCACAACCTATTCCATTTTCTTAAACAATTATACTTAGCAAATATTGGCAATAAACATTTCGAAAAGTAAGGGTTTTGTGTTTGATTTGATCAATTTTTGTATTTACGTCAAAAGTGATTACCGCTTGGGACGCTAATGTTATTGTTGCAGTCGAAATCAAGTGTAATGGTGGTAACTTAACCAAAATTTGACACATACTGTCAGCTTCAAACATTAATGGACATCCGTTATTTGATCAACTTAACATTGAAGAAAAGAAAACGTTGCATTTTTATCCGAGGACTATATGAGGGATGTTTCCACAGTTCTAGGAATTGAAATCGTACTGGATAAGAGCAAATGACTAATGCTTTGCATGCAAACAATTTCTGACAGATTTTACCAACAATGCTAGTAAATGTCAATCAGAATACAGACGTGCTTTGACAGACGTCGATCGACTATTATATGGAGTTTCAGGGCCTGGAAGTACTGTATTTCTTTGAAATGATTAATTTAAAGCTTGTGCTTGTAAAACATTCTTAAATGATATCTGTAGCCAATATAATTGCTGTGGGGAACCTGTCGAAGAACAACAGAACAGAAATTGCACAGATCTGTCACTCGTCGTCATCTTCAAGAGTCAAGAGAGAACAATAATAAGAACCGATGAAATATTTTAACCTGGAAAAGCCTCCATTAAAAGTATTCTAAAATATTTGTCTTTCTGGGTTCTTTTAAATAAAACTAACGGCAATTTAAATACACACTATATTAACAACAAAACTCATTAATAACAATTTAAAAACTAATAACTAATAATAAGAGGATTTATTTCACAAGATGTATTTATAGAGTATTTATTTACATTTATATATCACACGACGGCGATTATTCGTTGAATGATTTGTCTCCCTTCCGAACGGTTCTTATATAGATGTATAGCTTATTCGAGGGCCTTTCAGAAGCTCTTTTGTAGGAGGTACGCGAGACTTGATAACGTATTCGGCGCGTGATCCGTTCGCCTGACGTGTCGAATGACTCCCATTATGTTTAATTCCATGTGTTGGTAAGATAATAATTGCTTTATTTGGTTTTACGATAGAATAATTTTGGTGGATTACTCGCTAAAGAAAACCATAATCAACAAAGAATATTATTGAAACTGTTTTTCCGGGCAATTGCGACAAGTACTCGTCAAAAACGGACACAAGCGACCAATTCTACAATAGGATAAGGAAAGACGATATATCATATGTCGAACTATGGAAGTTTTAAACCAATCGTGCTGAGAATTACTTCTTCATCCATCATATTTGCTTAATCTAACATCCAGTGACTACTATATGCTCCCAGAATGAAAAAAAAACTTCTATATAATGTGCGATTTCAGGATTTAAATAACGTAAAAAGAACTATAAACCAGAGAATAAGAGAGATTACCGCGTTGGAACAACTGTATACTAAAAAATAAATGAAAGTGATATTGAAAAATTTCAATGTAATATCGATGAAAAATAAAGTAAACAAATTATGTGATAATTCTCCTGAACTTTGGAAACATCCCTGATGCTTGTACTTATATATAAAATCTTGTTGGTTATTTTTTTCTTTTGTTTATAGAAGCGGTGAAGACTTTCAAATGTTTCAACAAATCAGAAACAATTTTTTTAGTTTTTTCTTTTCAAGCTTTATTTGCTCAACTAAAAATTCTTTTGTGCAGGTTCTCTACGAGAATTCAAATTAATTGTTTTACCGTGAAAGTATTGTTAAATCGTTCATAGTTATTTTCACATACTCGTAGATCAATCAAATTCTTTTTTTGAAAGTATTTCTTGATACAACGGCATTGCTTCAATAGATCATTTGTATTTATTTGTCTTCTCTTAATAATGTAACTTAATAATACAACGTTAAATTTTAAATTCACATTCTCCAAATTGAAACTTTTATTGGTTGTTTTGCAAATTAATTCTATTCGAAATAATAAATCTATAATAAAAATGTTTAACAGGTATGATAAAATTGGTCTTGAAGTGTCTTTAGCAAAGCCCAAATTACGAGCCGAATTCGAAGAGGACTTAAAACTAATATGCGAAGGTAGAAAAGATCCTGAAATAGTGCGACGAGAACAGATCGAAAAATACAAAGCGCTTTTCCAAACTGTCATGACAAAAATGGCTTGCATAGACGAAACTTTGGCAAATCGTCTGGATGATAGGCCTCAAGCTTACCAAAATCCTGTTATGATCCAAGAAAATTACAAATCGGTACTGAAATGTCCCAAGTGTGGAAACGACATGGTGTTGAAAGATCGAAAGAATGGTGAGGGAAAGTACTTGTCATGCGTTATGTATCCGGGTTGTAAGAACGCCGTTTGGTTTAGTGTAAATGTGGAATCCATTGACGTACTGGATGAAACTTGTCCAAATGTAAGTTTACATCAAATTTTATGATGTAGATGGAATGGATTCATTAAAAGTTTAGTAGGCAAGTTCATATAGGGTTAAGATTTATTTTTTTACAAAAAAGTTTTGGTAAGTGGTGACTTTATTGTTTTGCAAAATGGTTAGTAAGGTATTTTAAGATTAATAGATCATGTTGCGATACTAAGCTTAAATCGTTGTCTGTCTTATTCAGTCATTAAAAATAGTGCCTGTGTCCTCTCTAGTAAGATTAATATGGCCGTCTATAGTGCTATGTTTGCACATCCCTTAAAAATGGTACGCGACAATTTCGCAGTGAGTTCTTCGCAAGTTCTTCTTCAATTTAGTTATTTCTAAAACTTATACCTCAATTAATCACGTAAAAAATAAAAGAAGTATTAGATAAGTAACTAAATTGATAAAAAAAATAGAAAAGTGCTATTTATTCACTTATAATTTTAACTGTTTCTTTGATTTTTGTTATTTGCTTATTTGTTTCTCCTATATATGTTATTTATCTACTTCTCAAAGTCAATGTTTGTATGGTAATATCTTCTAATTCCAATTGTACTGTAATGTGCTTTGATTCAAGTCCAATGTCATTCGTTTATTAATATGGTAATATTTTTGTAAATTGCTCGACAAATTATATTTTCTTATTAATTGTTTGACGAATCTATTTTTGTTGATTGTTCGTCCACTGAAGAAAAACATTTCTCAAACCATGCGGACAGATTTTCTTTTTTTATGTTTGGAGTTATTCAAAAGTAAGTTACATTTTGAAGCTGCTGTAATTTCCTTATAAAGTAAAGTATACACAAATTAAAAACATATTTTTATTGGTAAAACATTGGGGTTTATTACAAAGCAAATGACTTCAGCGCAAATTTTGAATATGTCCGCCATCTTGTTCTTCAACAAGAGCAGCCTTTCTTCTATACTGTGGACAACATCGTGGAGTAAATTAACTGGAATAGCTGCCACTTGTTGTGAAATTGATTCTTTGAGCTGGTGGATAGTCGTAGGATGACTTAGAAAACCTTTTCTTTAAGATAGCCCATAGTCAATAATCTGCCGGATTAATATCTGGAGTACGCGCTCGTCAAAGATTAGGAAAGTTTCTGCTTATGATAACGATTGCCAAAAGTGTCTATTAACAGACTGTTTACTGTAGTGTAAATATGGGAGGGGGGGGGGGCATCTTGCACGAAGATGATATTTTTAATATCATTATTGTGCAATATTTGGATAACATAATTTCGCAGCATGGTAAAATATCGTTCTCCAGTAACTGTAACTGTTTTTAATTGCCAATTTAGATTTTCCTCAAAAAAAGTTTGGTTCTAAAATGAATCGGGATGTGGAAATTCGTCAAGCCGCGGTGGAACTTATTTGGAGACGTTTTGCAACTTGATTAGCGCTACATATTCCGTAGTTATTATTTCCGGCTATTTCTTCAGTTTCACGTAAAGCTTCAGCAGCAGTAATAGCATTCGCTACTTTAGGTCTTCCAGATTTTGCTTTATCAGTAACGCAACCAGTTTCTTCAAATTTACGGATTAGCTTGCGGTCAGCGTGTAAACTGCACGACCCGTTTCTCAAGTTATTGTAAACCCCATTATGTTATAAACACGAATGTTTTTATTTTGTGTATACTTTACTATTTAACAAAACGACGGCAATTTCACAATGTAACTTACTTTTGAATAACTCCTTTATATATCACAATTCGATCTACCAAACTTTCTAGTATTTGATTAAACTCTGAAATGTTTTATCGTATTTTGCACGTTCTTTTCTCTTTTTTTTTTCTCTTTCGACTTTTTCTCTTTCGACTAAACTTTTCAATGTGTTGGGCTTTCTTTTACATCATACGCAAGTTTTTTGGCCGCTAACGATATTAAACGTTGATCCTTAACCCGATTCTTTAGTCTGCCAGCTTTGATTGATATTTGGTAGAATGATCACAATTATAACACCACGACATATCAGAATTTAAATTAAAATTGGAAATAAATTTCCGCAAGCATACAGCAGTGATCTTACCGTTGATTGCATTAATACTTTTTCTTTGTTTTTGTAACATATATGGTTAAAATAGTAAATATAGTTTACAAGATAGTTCTTATAAGCATATTATGTATTATTAATAAAATTTTTAGTGTGGTCCAAATGTTAAAAAACTAAAAATGAAATTCAGACATAATGTTTTTCCTGGTTATCCCAACCCTCAAATTTTGTGTATCGGTGGCTGTGATGAAATTGTGTTGAATACTTTAGATATTAATATCAACAGAGTTAGAAGAAGTAAGTTTTGAAAAATATATGTATCCACAATAAAGTTATAAAATGTTTCTTTATTAGAAATTGATAATCAGAATACAACAATAAATGAAAATATGCTCAATGGCCGGATCAATGGATCAAGTTCTACAGATCTCAGAAATAATATCCACAATCGTAATACTGTTATAAATAGGCGAGATAGCGGATTTGATAGCTCATTTAGTTTAAGAGGGAATGACGATAATAACAGATCACAAAATAAAAAGAAAGACTATAGAAGTTTCTTAAAAAATCCTCTTTCTAGTACGTTGATGCCCACACCATCTGTTAATAATATAAGATCGTCGATGGATTCTACATCTACAGTAAATGTGGACGAAGAGAACGAAATCGTGTGTAGTTGCAATAATCCTGCGGTTTTGCTCACTGTTCGAAAGGAAGGGCCAAATACAGGTGTGTATACATATAACGAATAACATTAAGAAGTAGCTGTATGTATCATTTAATTTTAATTATTTGGAATTAAAATAAAATGAAGTAATAAAAGTAAGTAATCTTGTTTTAGAATATATCTAAAATCTATTGGATGAAATCAAATATAATTTATATTAAATTAATAGACTTAAAGATAATTGTTTTAGTAAATTAATCAAGTAATACACATCGCCATCGTATATTAACTTTATTCTTTTCTTATATCTGAGTTGAAAGCATTCAATTTTCTGTATGAAAATTGCATATTTAAATATAAAATATGTTTAGTTACGGACGGCTGAAAACTTGTAACTTTATACTTATGAAACTTATCCAAGAATATTATAACTGCATCCAAGCAACTGAGTCAATGAGACAGCTTTAGCACCAGTTATTAGATAATGTAAACAAAATATATAGTTATTGCAATTTCAAAATAAAAAAAAGTATTATTAACGCCTTGTTTTCAAACAAGGAATGATGTATAAAAAAGATTATATTTTATGTGAAAAAGATCTATATGTTTACATAATAACAATTTCTTTATATATATATATATATAAGTGTTTAGATAATTTCTTAGCCGTTTATTAAATATAACAATTGATAAATTATTGGAATTTTTCGGCTTTTATATGAAATACATATTTACAAATATCAAATTAGAATGTATGTAATTGCAGAGTAAACACTCATATAGCTATGGAGTAATAATTAGCATTTCCAACATTCAAATCTGACATCTGCTCTCAAAATACTGACATCTGCTTTCAATAACTCACATCTACTTTCAAAATAGGCATCTGCTTTCTAATTTGACGTTTGCTTTCATAACTGATACCTGCTTTCAAATCAGACATCCGCTTTCATTAACTGACATTTGCTTTCACTAACTGACATCTGCTATCAAAACTGACATGAGCTTTCAAATCTGACTTCTGCTTTCAACTTGACATCTACATTCAATAACTGACATCTATTCATTAACACTGTTACTTTATAATGCATTTCTAAATAGCTTGAACCTGGGTCTATTGTGGCTTAGTGGTAAAAGCGACAGCCCGGCATGCTGTAGACTTGGGTTCGGTACCCAACGTAGACCATATTTTTCAATTAAAAAAATAAATAAATTTCGTATGATTTGTTTTGTAATTTGTAGACAGCAATGTTTACATCCCCACTTACTCTGTAATTCTAATTTGATATTTGTAAATATTTCATATAAAAGCCGAAAAACTCCAATAATTTATCAATTGTTATTATGTGTATTATGAAAAACCTTTGGGGCTGTAGCTTCCTTATATTTGATCTGATTTTAATGAATGATATGTCAAACTAAATCGTTTTTAAAGAACTGTAACCTATTTTAAAAAAAAAAATTTTTTGACATTTCGTTTTTGACAGACAGTAGTAAATTTTTTTTTTTAAATTGTACTACATTTTTTTTTTACTTATTCTAATAAACATTTATTTCCTGAAGACACCTCCATTAAATTGAGTGACAAATTTATTATTATTAAAAAAAAACTACGAAATTTACAGAAATCAAGCTATCATATATTTTAATGAATCAAATGTTCGAAATTGGCCCCATTTTGTTCCAGACACATTTGACACCTTCTATTAACTCCAACTGCTTCGTTTAATATAAGATTTGGTGGTATTTCATGACATACTTGTACTATCCTTCTTACTAAATCATCTCTGGTATCAGGTGGAGTCAAATAGACATGATCTTCAATGTAAGACCACAGAAAGAAATCCAGTGGATTCAGATCTGGCAGGCCATCGAATAGGTCCGTAAGTGCCCATCCATCTGACGCCAAAATAATTATTTAGAAAATCAGTATTCATTCGTGCATTATGGGGTGTGGCACCGTCCTGTTGGAACACCACCCTGTTTAACTCAGCAAGTGGCAACTCATCTAAATAATCGCCTAATTCATTGCGTAACAAATTATTATACTTTTCTTGGTTTAGATTACCCTCCACAAAAAAAGGCCCTACTACTCTATCGCCTAAAATGCCACACCATACATTTACACTGAACCGATTTTGAAAATTGTGTTGCATCACAACATGGTTATTTTCAGTGCTCCAATGGCGATGATTATTTCTGTTGAATACACCATTTTTCCCAAAAGTGCATTCATCTGACCACAACACACGACGATAAAAAATTGGATCTTCCCTTTGTTTATTCATGAAAACCGTGCAGAATTGAACCCTTCGTTGAGGGTCGTTTTCACCGAGAGCATGCACCTTCCGTGGTTTATAAGGAAAGAACTTGTGCTTCTTCAGAATGTACTGAACTTAACTAACTAATAGAATGTGATACCTGCATGTAGTGAGCAATTTCTCGCGTAGACGTATTAGGGTTTTCTTCCACATAGAGCAAGACACTTAATTCTAAATTTTGATCTTGAATTACACGTGCGTTTATTTTCGGTTTTTTGAATGATCCAAAATTTCATAAATATCGCACGAGCCTTCCAAACTTATCGGCACTTGGACGCAGTCTCTCAGGAAAACGATTTCGATAAAGTCGCAAAGCAGCTGCAGAATTTGTTCCGCATTCAAAATATGCTTGAATCGCATCCACACATTCGCCATTATCCATTTCAATAACAAAATTTAGAAATAAATCGTTGAAAATGCTATAAATTATAATGAATGTGTGACTGACAGATGTCATAGCTCTCTTCGAAAATTTGGAATGCACTTTTATCGTTCAATATGACTGCTTGATTTTTAAATTTTTAAAATAAACACTGTAAATGTTGTTGTTGACCCACCGCTCACTGATAACATTAGTTTGTAATCCTTTATGGGCTTTATAGTATTGAATGTAAGTGATTTTAAATGGTACACACATTTGCTGGTAATAAAATGAAATAGAGTATTTAAAATGCATTTAAGAAATCTCTGTGTTCGGAAAAACCAGACTAAATCGAACTAAAAAAAACCTTCAATTTCTCGATTTTTTTTCATACAAGGATATCGTTGTTTACAGTTACATATTCAGAAAAAGTAATATATTTGAATAAGGAAAAAAAAGTATAGTGCAATTTAAAAAAACACAGTTTGCAGCTGTCTGTCAAAAACAAAGTGTAAAAAAAAATTCAAAGCGGATCACGTTACAGTATTTTTAAAACGATTTAGTTCGACGTATAATTTATTATAGCAAACGCCAATTAAGTTGGCGCGAGGAGGGGGTGCGCAGAAGCCGCTTTTAAAAACGTTCACCCCCACTACTCAAGTAATTGTCAGAATACATTTGTCATTGACGTTTGACGAAACATAATGTCTTTGCTAGGGGATAATAAAGTGACACACGCTTAGAGGTTAGAATTTTGTGACATTTGATGTAAAACCAAATACAAATCTCCCCACTACTTTTAGTCCTGCGCGAACTTACCCCTCCTCGCGCCAACTTATTTGGCGTTTGCTATACATTCGGATAAAAAATTAAAAAGTTACAGCACGAAAGGTTTTTCATAATACACCCGATATATATACATATATATATACAAATATAATATTTTCGTGACCTTGGTATGATATGGTAAACTTAATAAGTCGGCGATTAAAGGTCTGATTGATTTATATTTTTTATATCCTTGACAAAGGCATCATTGCCGAATCATGAAGGGTTGTTTTAAATATATATACTTTGAAGTAATAAACCAGACCTTTAATCGCCGACTTATTAAGTTGACCATATATATATATATATATATATATATATGTATATACATATATATATGTATATATATATGTATATATATATATATATATATATATGTATATATATATATATATATATATATATAATAACTTCGTGACCTTGGTATGATATGGTAAACCTAATCAGTAGGCGATTAAAGGTCTGTATATTACTTCAAAATATATGTATTTAAAAAACTCTACATGTTTCGGCTGTATACGCCTTTTTCAAGAGAATACAAAATATGAATGCATTCATATTTTGTATTCTCTTGAAAAAGGCGTATACAGCCGAAACATGTAGAGTTTTTTAAATACATATATTTTGAAGTAATATACAGACCTTTAATCGCCTACTGATTAGGTTTACTATATATATATATATATATATATATATATATATATTAATTCTTTTTCTAAGCAATTAAATTTCAAGTTGCCGGCATATAGGTCTTATTAACAATAATAAAACGGCTACAATTCTTCGAATTTAGGATATTTTTCCATTTATTAGTACAGTTTATTATGAATAAACAGTATGGAAACTATTTAGTACAATTATTTTGTCATTACGACTTTTACAACGTAAAATTCATAAATTTATTAGAATAGAGATATTAACGAAGAAGATAAAGATTAGTTAGTATTATTAAACGATATTAATAGCTTGCTTGGCTTTAACTCAAAAATAAAAAGAACATGCGATAAGATTGGGGATAAAGCGGAACTAAACTACACACATATAGCAAGCGCCAAATAAGATGGCGAGAGGAGAGGGTCGCAGAAGCCGTTTTTATAAACGTCCACGTTATATATTTTACTCTAATAAATTATTAATTTATTAAGTGATAGATGTGTAGTTTACGCCACCTATGATATCTTCCAAATTGATGTAAAACTAAATACAAATCTCCCCAATACTTATAATCCTGCGCGAACTTACCCCTCCGCTCGCCAACTTATCTGGCGCTTGCTATACATATTGCTGTGAACTCAGTGTTTGCTTATAAGGTCAGTCCACTGTATTTCCCTGCTAATTCAATCGAATTCAGCTTGCTTGAGACAGCTTTATCTAGAGCTCACTCTCCCACGAGTGAGAAAGTGGAAAAATAACGATTCAGTAAATAATAGTCACACTTGTACTTAACTATTTTATTAAAAAAATAAAAAGAAAAAAAAACTCTTTTTAAAGTGTAAAGAGGGCTAATGCAATATTGAACAAAAGCTTGGAGGAAAAAGTTTGTGTGATAAAAGACACGCACACAAAGAAAAGCCTCCTGTGAATCGCGAGCAAAATATAAATCTAATAGATAATTAAGAAAACTCTCAAATTAAAAAATCTAAATAATTAACCCCACAAATTCAAACGTACATAGACTAAACGTCAACACTCGTAATTTACTTTACTCGTGTGCACTTAACACAAGTACAAAATCTCTCCTCAAACCCAACTTTCAAAAATCTTCTAGAATAACGTGACAAAAAACTCCCTCATAAAAATATGGTAACCAGATATCTCTAAACTCAACCGGACACACAATCGACGTCAGGTGCAAAAGCTTCAATATAATACCGAAAGTCGGACGATTTCCTATTCAAAAAATCAGTGTACAGTCACAGTCTTTACAATAAATCCAAAAAATATAAACATAATTCAAAATATACACAGTAATAACTTTGAACATAAGTTCAATATACTTAAATGTTTTTTTAAAAATGTTCTTCGGGGAAAAAATCATGACAATATGTAAATTATATCTTGGCAAAATTCCGGTCTGCTTCGGTCACGTTCTTGTTACGCGAACGACAAACACATAGTGAACAGGGTCGATTTTGCATATAGTCGGACGTCTAATAATTAGTATATTATCGCTTGCCGAGGCCCTTCAATTTTTGCGAAGTACGCGCCCAATAATAATAATTATTTATTTTCATCCCTTTGACTACAATAGCATAGGATAAGTCAATTTAAAGTAAAATAAAATTTTAATCGTGGTCACAATTCTTCTTACATATGTAAGAGCGTCAATATCCATATATAAAATAAACATTGATATATAATACTACATTAAGAAGAGTACAAATGTACAGAAATGTACAAGGAACAAAATATTAAAAACCTACGCAATAACATGAGTTTCACACTAACCTTAACTACATTGCAACTAATATTATACATCACAGTCATGAACAAACTCCTGGACTGAATAATAGACTTTCGAGATTAATAGGTCCCTAATACTGTATTCAAACATATCTAGTGGTAGCTATCTATACTTAAGTGGTAACCTATTGTACAAACTGATTGCCTGGTATTTAGGATTTTTTTTAGTAAATGCTAATCCGTGTTTGGGAATTTCCAATATCTGACTATTACGTGTATGATAATGGTGGTTCTCATTTAATTTTGTGAAACTATTAAAATTTTGCATGACATAAATTAATAATTTATAAATATATACACATGGCAATGTCATAATGTTCATTTCCTTGAATAAGTTTTTACAACTTACTCTTACACTGACTTTGTTCATTAATCTAATCGCTCTCTTTTGAAGTCTAAAAATTCTTAGTACTTCTATTGCCCCCAAGCCCCCAGCCCCAAGCAAGTATTCCATATGTGAGTAGGGAATGGAAATTAGCAAAATAGTAAATTCTTACGACGCACGTATCTACCCTGTTACGCATTGACTTATTGCGTAACATACACTAGTCAATTTCTTTGCCAAGCAGTCAATGTGCTCATTAAAGATGTCAACTGAATTTTTGTGGCCTGAACTAAATTATATTGATCTAGTGTATAGCATAGATTATTCCAACATGACGGTGCAACACCTTATTTTGCTAATGAAAAAATTGCTTTATTAAGTAAATTAAGTGCGCACCATTGCTATCTCTGTTATTATTGATTCTAGAAAGTAGGTTAAATTGGCAAAGTATTAGTGTTTTTAACATTGATTAGCATGCAGTTCATGAAAAAAAAATTGGATAACGCATTTTCGAGAAATTTTGAAATTTATAATTTTTTTAAATGGAACACATGTATATTTTTAAAATTCTGAATGCTAATTTTCTTTGTAATATAAAAGTTTCAATACACTATTGTCCTAAAACGAATAATAAAGTAGTTATAGCAGCTTGTATTTCCTTCTAGATGTTGTCATTGCTCCGCTAACTTTTGACAAAAGAGATACATATTTTGTGTTTAATGTTTATTTTAACATATTACAGCTTACAAAATTAAATTAAAAAGAAGAAAGTACATGTATAATTTATAAATACTGCTCAAAGGTGTCACCTTCCTGCTCAATACATTTTCGTGCCCGCTTCAGTACACTCTGGGTGGCTCTTAAGATTGTTCTTCTATCTAATTGGCGAAAAACTTCTCTGACCTTGTCTTGCAATTCGCGCACGTTGTCGTATCGCGTTTTGTACACCTCATTTTTTTATGTATCCCCGAAGAAAAAAGTCTAAAGGTGAGAGGTCAGGGGAGCGTGCTGGCCATTGAATTGGACCATTTGTACCAATCCACTTTCCGGCAAAGATGGTGTCGAGGTAGGTTTGCACCAGGTGATAGTTGTGTGCAGGAGCACCGTCCTGCTGAAAGTATAAATTTTGGCGCATCAGGTAATTGGCGTTATCAAGGAAATCCTCTAGAACGTTACGAATAAATTCTAGATATCTGTTTCCTGTCAACGTACCATTGTAGAACAGTGGACCAACGACTACCGAACCAATTAATCCGCACCAAACTTTAAAACTAAATCGAACTTGTGCAGCATGTAGACGAACTATTAATAAATTTTCTTGAGACCAGTAGTGACTGTTTTTCTTATTAAACATGCCTCTATTTGAAAAATTTGTTTCGTCACTCCATAAAATACACTGTGCTCCATTCAAATTTTCAACACAAAAACTAACAAACCAATGACAGAAAGCTAATCCCCTGGCTGTAATGTTTGAGAGATTCTGAACTTAAAGGGGATATACTTATGCTTTTCCAAAATTCTTTGAACTGATGAATAACTTAATGCCAATTCCTTAGTAGCATCCCTAATGGAAAATTCGCGATGAGCTTCAAAATATGCTGCTAACACTGTAATTTCTACTTCTTCGTTGATGACGATATTTTTCTTTGTTCTTTTCTTTCTAAATAAGCAATCATGCAGTCTAAACTGATTGTAAAGTTTTCGAAAGTAACGTCGATCTGGCTGCTGTCGTAAAGGATAGTGTTCAGCATAATATTCGCTAGTCCTTATTGAATTTTTACGACATAAAATGTATGCTTCCAACATATCGCATTTCTCCAAATGAGGAAATACCATAGTGAAATATTGTTAAACACTAAGCAACGAAAGTAAAACCAAAATGTTTAGAAAAATAAATAGAGAACTAATGAACACAACACAAAATAAAAAAAAAACTAAACGTGCGAAAGATTTATATTCAGTACGTTATTGACATTTACAAAGGGCATACTATTTGTTCTGTTTAAAGTGAAAGAAGCCTACTACTGATTTTACAGAATGAAAGAGTATCTTTGACATCAACTAAATTCAACCGTAAATACTTTATTATTCGTTTTAGGACAATAGTGTATTGAAACTTTTATATTACAAAGAACATTATCATTCAGAATTTTAGAAAATATACAGGCTGTTCCATTTAAAAAAATTATAAATTTCAAAATTTCTCGAAAATGCGTTATTCAATTTTTTTTCATGAACTGCATGCTGATCAATGTTAAAAACACTAATACTTTGCTAATTTAACCTACTTTCTAGAATCAATAATAACAGAGATAGCAATAGTGCGCACTTAATTTGAATCAGCCTGTATATATATTGTGGTAGGTCAAGCCTACACATAAGAATTCCTGGGATTCGTGAAATACAGATCGTTAACGTTTGTATATAAATATTAGAAAATTAGAAAATTTTGGAACTGAATTCTTCATCTGTCATATCAATAAAGTTGATTTCGCGTTTTTAATTGTTCAAAATAAATTCTCATATTTATTTATTTTTATCTTTTCATTTGCCTTAGTCATTTTATTTCAATATTTTGTATTTCCGAAGACATTTCAACTTAATTGATTAATAATAAATGACGCGTATTTCTTAGGGAAACCTGTACTTATTTGAAATGAATACAGCGGGAAATATCCCAATCAAAAATTAGCATAATATAAAATTACTAACATTCTCATGACAATTATTTATTTACTAAAATAAAATATGTAATTTTTGTAAAGTATCTATATGGTTTGAGTAATTAAATTATCATTTTCACTAAAATAATTAGCGAGATTATATTAATACATACAAATTAGACGAATAAGAAGCTAGCATTCGGAACAAACGAGAGTTAGCGTCACTAGGTAGAAAAATTCCAAAAACACATCGACGTTTTTTAAGTGCCGCTCTGGAAATAAGAAGAAAAATCATTAAATAAATTATAAAAACTATACTACGAACATATAAAAGAAGACTCCAGACTAACCCATTCCCGTCTATTTCGAACTTAAGTATTATTTCAATCTCCTATAAATTTTGAAAATGTTGAATTAGTTCAATACATAAAGTAAAACCTCTATCAAAGATTTTTTAGAATAGATATACCTTATGGGTACAATTAGAATTAGAATTATTTGATTTAAAAACTAGAAGAATACAGTTCCCCTGTTTACAAATGTTCATTTTTAAAAGAAACATTTATGTATGTAGGTTAAGTTAAATTCACTTTCTTTTATTATCTTTGCTTAACCTAGAATTTATTTCATGTTTATAATTTCACGTGACTTGATTCATTTTTATATTAATCCTATTTTTTTTTTTATATGAATCACTTACCTGTTAAATCTATACTTCAATAAAACCATTTATATTCTTCTTTAAACTCAATCGTTTCATTTTGTTGATATTGCTTTTAAAATATACCACCACATGTTATTTTATTCACCACTGATTTGTACGTATTCTTATTAAGTCACCGAACCTACATTATCAGTGTATTAATTATGCACAATGCACAACAAAAAGAGTCTCATTGTTCTTATGAGCCGGACATTTAACACAAATTAAAGCCCACAAGAAATTAAACTATAAGAAGTTATTCACATGTAAAGCTGTTGAGGTTAAGTATACTTCATTATACGATTATTTATCATTTGAATCATACACATGTAACAGATACAACGTCAAATAACTCCATCTGTATGTAATATTTGAAACCATATTTATATAGAGATTTATATTACTTATTTTTAATAAATTACCTTCCAGCTTCATTATATTAAATCATTTAATTTTGTAAATATCTTAAGACCTATTTTACATTACAGCTTCACTGTACTATAGCCTTTTAACAATATATATATATATATATATATATATATATATATATATATATATATATATAATATTTTCGTGACCTTGGTATGATATGGTAAACTTAATCAGTCGGCGATTAAAGGTCTGGTTTATTACTTCAAAGTATGTATATATATTTAAAACAACCCTACATGTTTTGGCAATGATGCCTTTATCAAGGATATAACAAATATATATTTTTTATATCCTTGATAAAGGATATTTATATTCTGTCATTTATATTTTTTATATCCTTGACAAAGGCATCATTGCCGAAACATGTAGGGTTGTTTTAAATATATATACTTTGAAGTAATAAACCAGACCTTTAATCGCCGACTTATTAAGTTTACCATATATATATATATATATAATAACTTCGTGACCTTGGTATGATATGGTAAACCTAATCAGTAGGCGATTAAAGGTCTGTATATTACTTCAAAATATATGTATTTAAAAAAACTCTACATGTTTCGGCTGTATACGCCTTTTTCCAGGCGTAAAGGCGTATACAGCCGAAACATGTAGAGTTTTTTTAAATACATATATTTTGAAGTAATATACAGACCTTTAATCGCCTACTGATTAGGTTTACCATATATATATATATATATATATATATATATATATATATATAATATATATAATATATATATATATATATGAAGCGTTGTTCTTCGGGATATTTCGCCGCGTTTGGATGATTTCGTCCTGAGAAGGACAACTTTCTTCCTGACGTTTCGGTGACATCACTTTCACCTTTTTCTAGAGGATCTTCTCGTTGCAATGGTAACTTCAAGAGTGCGTTGATTTCCTGTGCCGCTCGTATTATATGGTCCCGTCGTAGTGGGGACGCGTGTCCGACTCCTCGTGATTGGTCCGTCGGTTGTTCTGTCGCTTTCGACTATTGGTCGATCGGTTTGCGTTCGGTCCGAGTTAGTATGACTGGGCTGTGGCAAGTTGTTCTCATTACGTCGCTTGTGTGTAATCTGCCTGTTGAGCAAGGCCGACTTCCATGTGTCAGGCAAACGCTGTCCGTCGTCACGTTTGTTCATACAGTTTTGCCGTTTCTCAATTTCTATTGCTTCTCTTATAATCCTGTACGTTAACCTCGTACTGCGTGCTATAGTTTTTGTACCGTCAAAATCGATTGTGTGTCCTGTATGTAGCACATGCTTAGCTAGGGATGATGTTGATTCTTTTTTAGCTACCGCATTTCTGTGTTCTTCCCTCCGTACGCTGGTTTTACGGTTAGTATGCCCTATATATGTTTGATCGCATTCATAGCACGGTATTTCGTAGACCCCTTGGTTTTCTAGTTCTATCTTGTCCTTTGTATTAGGCAAAATGTCTTTTATTTTCCTGTCTGTCGTATAAATGGTGTCTATGTCGTGTCGGCGTAATATTCTACCTATTTTCTCAGTCGTACCTTTCACGTAAGGGAGAAATGCTGTCCGTGTAGATCTTTCTTTCTTTTTTGGTTGATTCTTGTTAATTCGTGTCGCTCTGTTAATGGTATGTTGTGAATATCCGTTCGCTTGTAATATGTTTTTTATTGTTCCCATTTCTTCGTTTCGATGTTCTGCGTCTGACAAAGTTTGAGATCTGTGGATTAATGTTTTTACTACAGAGTTTAACTGTGCTGGGTGATGATGTGAAGATGCGTTGAGATATCTGTTCGTATGTGTAGGTTTCCTGTACACTGTGTATCCTAGCGAGCCATCCGGTTTTTTGATTATCATCAAGTCTAAGAACGGTAGCCGATTTCTTTCCTCCATTTCGACAGTAAACTTTATTTTCGGATGTCTGGTGTTCAGATGTTGTAAAAACTCGCTTAGTTTCTCTCTTCCATGCGGCCAAATCACCAGGGTGTCGTCTACGTATCGCAGCCAGAGTTTTGGTTTGTCTGTAGCGTTTTCCAGTGCTCTTTGTTCGAAGTCTGCCATAAACAAATTTGCCAGTATAGGTGACAGCGGTGATCCCATCGGCGCTCCATCGGTTTGCTTAAAAAATTGTCCGTTGTATATAAAATACGTGTTTGACAGGCAGTGTTTCGTTAGATCTATGTCGTAGTCGGAGAGTTGGTGTTTCTTTTTTAGTAAATCTATTACCTCATTAATGGGGGATCTGTGTGAAGAGCGAAACTACATCGAAGCTCACCAACATGTCGTCTTGATCCATGGTGATATCCTTGAGTATTTCAGTTAGGTGAGTCGAGTTTTTAACATATGATGGTATTTCTTCGGCAAGGGGTTGTAGTTTTTGTGCTAAGAAGCGCGAAAGCGCTTGAGTCGGTGAGCTAACGGAACTTACTATCGGTCTCAGCGGCACATCCGGCTTGTGTATTTTTGGTAGGCCGTAGAATTTCGGACATCTTGACGATTTCTCTCTAGGAATCAGTCGTTTCTTAATACCTTCTTCGAGAGGTGCGTTTTTGATCTTGCTTTTTGTCGTCTTTTCTAAGTATGTGGTCGGGTCGTTATGTGTCGGTTTATACATCGAGTCTTCTAGAAGTGTTCGTATTTTTCGGTCATAGTCGCTCTTTTCCATTATTACTGTGGCGTTTCCCTTGTCAGCCGGCATTATGACAATATCTTTGTTTTTCTGCAGTCGTCGTAGGGCGTCTCTTTCTTCTTTCGATATATTTGGCTTTGGTGGTTTTGTTGTTCTTATTATTTGGCATATATCTTGTCTGACACTTTCTGCTGTTTCTCGGTCAAGGGATTCAATTGCCACTTCGACGCCGCATATGATATTTTCTGTTGATATGTTCTTAGGAGCAACCGCGAAATTGAAACCTTTTTCAAGAATTCTATTTTCAGCTTCGTTAAGTTCGTATTTCGACAGGTTGTGAACCACTCGACGTTGTAGTGTTTTAGTTTCGTTGTCTGGTATATGTTTGCGTCGCAGATTTTCAATCTTCCGTTTTTGTTTCCGTTTTTGTTGTATATATATATATATATATATATATATATATATATATAATATATTATCAATACCTTATTTACCGTTAGGTGTTAAGGTTAAATACAAAAATCAAACAATTCCTTAAAGTTACAGTACATTATATCAGTAAGTGCAGCCTATCAGAATCTATCATTATTATTTTATTCTAATTTCGTTCCATATATCATCCTTGCCGATTCTTTCTTGTTGAGTGACATTCTTTTCGCCTCTCTCCCTGACATTCCCTTGGCTCTCAATATGTCTTCCACTTGACTGTCCCACGAATTCCTAGGTCTACCTCTTGGTCTTCTCTGATATCTTCTTGCTTGCCATACTTTACTTATTGTTCTCTCCTCTCCCATTCTTGCCAAGTGTCCAAACCATCTTAGTTAACTTCGTTGTATATCTTCCTTCAGCGTCCGCACTTTAAGTTCTTCCCTTATTTTGCTATTTCTTACTCTGTCTCTCTTTGTAATTCCCATTATTCCTCTTAAAAACTTCAACTCCATTGCTTGGATTTTGTTTTCCATTCGTTTCGTCAATGTCCAACTTTCGCTTCCGTATATCAATACGGGCTTAAATATAGTTTTGTAAACTGAGGTCTTAGTTTTCCTTGACACTTCTCTTCTTCCCAGGAACGAATTGTTCAAGGAGTAATAAAGTGCTGATGCTGCAACTAACCTGTCATTCACTTCTGCCTCCATGGTTCCTGTTTTGTGTATTTTCACCCCTAGGTATTTAAATGTTTCTACTTGCTCTATTTTAGTGTCGTCAAGTTTTATTTGTAATTCATCATCTTTTTTCCCTATTACCATAACTTTGGTTTTCTCTGCGTTTATTTTTAAATTCTTCTCTCGCAACGTCTCTGCCCATATATCTAGATTACACTGAAGGTTGAGCTCATTTTTCGCATAAATCACCAAATCATCTGCAAATATGCTCTCTGCTATTTCTACCGGTTCCATGTTGTAGTATCCCACCTTCATTTTCTTAACTTTCCTTTGCGCTTCTTTGGTTACATCATCCATTATTATATTAAATAATACTGGGCTGAGGTTGTCTCCTTGTCTTAATCCCTGCGTCGTTGCAAATTCTTCGGATCTTGTGTTCCTGGTTCTAACGTAATTTCTTGTGTTCTTGTATATAGCTTTAATACAGTTTATTAATTTTTGCCCGACTCCTCTCCTTCTTAGACTGTTCCAAACTAGTTCCCTTGGCACGCTGTCAAAGGCTTTCTTGAGGTCTATAAAGGCCACATATATATTGTCATTGGTACATTTCTCTATTAATTGTTTCAGTGTGAATATGTGGTCCTGAACCCCTCTTCCCTTTCTGAAAGCACTTTGTGAATCTTCTAATTGCCTTTCCACTGTTCTTTCTAGTCTTTTGGTCAGTATCCATTCATAGAGTTTGGCCAGCGTGCAAAGCAAAGTAATACCCCTGTAATTAGCGCAGTCCCGTTTATTCCTTTTCTTGAATATCGGTATCAATATTCCTATCTCCCAGTCATGTGGTATTTGTTCCTCTCTCCATACTTTGTTTAATAGCTTTACCATTATTTCCACAGCTTTCGGTCCTAGGTTCATTATCATCTCCGTATATATTCCATCGTGCCCTGCCGCCTTGCCCCTTTTTAATCTTCTCACGGCTTCCGACACTTCTTCTATTGTTATCTCTACGTCTTGTTCGTTATTTTCGTTAATATTATCTTGTTCTTCTTCAGTTCTTGTGTCATTGTTCTTTTCTATCGTTAAGAGTTCTTCGAAATACTCCTTCCACCTCTTTATAATGTCCTCATCTTCATCGAGTATTTTCCCTTGTTTATTTTTAATAAGATTTGGCTTATATGTTCTTCCGTGTCGAAGGGTTTTTAAAACTCTATAAAACAACTTTAGGTTTCCGGAATGGTCTCTCTCCATCTTGGCCCCAAATTCTTCCCATGTTTCTTGTTTCGGTGATTTTACCATGGTTTTAACTTTATTTCTCTGCTCTTTGTAAATGTCGTATTTTTCATTTGTTTTATCGTTCAGATACTGCATCCATTTCTCTTTCTTGGTTTTTATCTCTGCTTTTATTTCTTCGTTCCACCATCTGGTTTGTTTGCTGTTTTCTCTAATTTTTGTCATTCCGCAAACTCCCTTGGCTGCTTTAATTCACAGGCCTGCGTTTTTTAACTTTCTAAAAATTGTTTTAAATTTGATAGCTGATTCTTATGTGTTTTTGGGCGCTGAATCCAAATATGAACTCTATTTTTCTCCATCACGTAAGGATTTTTTCACAAAAAGGCTTCAAATTATATTTTTTTTAAATTAAAAATAATTTTTAGTTACATTTTGAATTTATTTACAAAGGATATAAAAAAACAAAATTACTTACAAATATCATTAAATCTAATGAAAAGAAACAGTAAAATACTATTTATGTCTTTACAAGTCCAAGTAATGTTTCTTTGTTGTTTTTTTACTGTAAACTTTCCACAAATATAGCAGAAGGAGTTGGGTACATTGACACAGCCTCTTGATGCCATTGGAATTTAATTTTAAAAAAACTCGTAAAATACAAATTAAATTAACTCAGCAACTAATCACAAATATCAACTAATTACACAAATTCACACCACAGTTGTAAAGAAGATATTGAATGAACTAACTGTTTTGTCTAGAATAGCAATATGTTTGTAGTGGAGGTGGGAAGTAGACATGCAGTAACAGGAAGATGATGAGTCATGTCTTGCGACATGCTCAATTATTTCTATTTGTAACTTCTTTATCATAAATCTAGTGTATGTTTATTCAGAATATCAACTTCTTGCATCATCATAAGTAAAAAAATTATAATAGTTTATTTAAACAACGGTTTAACAAAATTGTCCTTTTCAAAAAGACTAATACATTCAGTTAGGTCAAAAAACCCCAGATTGTAAAAAACCTTACGTGATGGAATGTTTTTGTATAATTGTTTTAAATAATTTTCCTATTTTCAGCACCAAAAAATCTATTGAAATCACTGTATAAAATCCAGACAATTTTACCATCGCAGGCCTGTGTTATTAGTTCTTTCATAAGAGTCCACAACTCTTCTACGTTTAATTCATTTATAGTTTCTTTTATTTTGTCAATCTCTATTTCTACACGTAATTTAAATTCCTTTGCCGTCTCTATATCTTTTAACTTGTGCGTTTTAATTCTTTCTGTATCTAAATCTATCTTTTCGCAGGTTCTGGATGGTCGTTTTTGTTGTATTTGTATCTTAATTTTAGTCACCACTAGATAATGGTCTGAGTAAATTTCAGGTCCTCTTTTTACCCTTGTATCTTTTACTTCCTTTCTATGTTTTTTATTTACTAATACGTCGTCAATTATGGACCTTTCATTTCTACTCTTTACTTCTCTTGTAAATTTGTGTATGTCATTGTGCTCGAAAAAGGTGTTAGTTATCACTAGATTATTCAGTATGCAAAAATCTATCAGTCTTGATCCATTGTTGTTTTTATAGTTTTCTCCATATTTTCCAATTGCTTCTTCTGATTCGTCTGTCTTTATACCTAGTCTTGCATTTAAGTCTCCTATCAATATCACCCTTCCCCTGTCACTTTCAATTGTTTCCGACATTAACTCCCAGAAATTCTCTTTCTTTTCAGCCCCCCCGTCCTCATTGGGTCCATATGCCACTATTATTGCTTTTTGGTGTTTTTGTCCATATTCATTTCAATTTTGACAATTCTTTCTGATATTTTTGTCCATTTATGTAGGTATTTCACTTTCTCTTTATTATATAGCCTACTCCCTCCTTCGCTCTTTGTTTCCTGTCTACTTCACTGTATATTAACAAATGCCCTCCTTCCATTTCCAATTCACCATCTCCCTTTCTTTTCGTTTCCGTTATCCCCAGTATATCCAGCCCTGATTTGTCGAATTCCTCTTCTAGTTCCTTTTCTTTTCCTGTCAGACTCCGAATATTCCATGTACCTATTTTCCAGATTTCTCCTTTTTTAGCTTCCTCCTTGCTTTTTCTCTCATTTCTATTCTTACTTTTATTAAGCTTCAATTCCTGGTTCACTGCCAATTTCGTCATCAGATGTCCGTCCGCCGTCTCTTTTAGTTTTTTGGGTCCTCCTTACCTTGATAAACTTTGTCTTCTGCTAGTTCTAATAAGTATTTCTCTCTATTACATTTCCACACTGTTTTACCTCTTTTCCTCTCCTCCTCGGCTTTCCTTCTAATTAGTTTCTGTATGTCTCTATCTTGTTTTGTCATGTCATTATTTATATAAATCCTATCGCTCTTAATTTTTGCTAATTTCATCTTGTTTTTCATTATTTCCATTTTTTCTTCGACACTCCCTACTTTTACTAGGTACGATTTTGGTCCTATTCTGTGAGTAGCTTTAATCTTTGTCTCTACTTCAAGCATTTCTTTCGGAAAGTTTTTTATCTCATCAATTAACTCATCTTGGTTGTTTGAGTTAAGTGCTAGCCCTTGTACTACTACATTTTCCCTTCTCTTCTCTTTCTCTAAATATTCTAATCTGTCGTTCGTTTCGCGTAGCTGCTTTTTAATCTCTACATTATCTTTTATTATCATCATGTTTTCATTCTTTATTAATTCGTTTTCTTTCTTTATTTCTCTTATTTCTTCTTTGTATTTACTCTACTCTGTCTTTATTTGGTTTATGTCTACTGTTAACTGTTGTAGCATATCTAATATCTTATCTATTTTGTCATCCTTTTTTTGTTGTTGTTTTGATGGTGATCTACTTATTTTTTTACTTTTACTGTAAGCTATTTCCTCTTCACTATCTCGATCCTCTCCTCACTTCCTTTTCTCTCCCTCTGATGATTCATCCGTACTGTGCATTTTATTAGTATTTGTTGGTTCTCTCACTATTCTATTCCTCCCTAACCTATTTTTAAATTTGCGATGAAATTCCTATATATAAAATGTTTTTACATCGTCCTTGAGCTCTGTTATTGTTTATCTCTCTCTGTTGATCGCGCTTGTCGCCCGGGTCGATCCCTCGGAGGCTGACATGCGCCGCGCTATGTTGTGTATTATTCCTAACCTTCCTAATCTTGTAAGGAATTATGTTTCTAATTACAATTATAATTATTTTTACTGCTTCTCTTACCTTCTTCTGCTATGTAACTGTGCTGCAACTTTCACCTATATTTAACAATTAATTTCACTTAAATCCTCTTATTCACTTTGCTGTGTGACTAAGCCGATACGTCGTCCACATATATACATATGTTTTAAATATATATACTTTGAAGTAATAAACCAGACCTTTAATGGCTGACTTATTAAGTTTACCATATATATATATATACACACTGTGAGCATTTCCTCTCGCGTTTTTTTTGCATTAAATTCGACTATTTTTGTTTTTGTGTTATTTAAGTACAAAGCATTGTTTTGAAAATACCCGTTCAAGATATTCAATGACGTTTCCACTGCTTGACTTACATTTTCATATTTATTACACGTTACAGCAATGACGTGTCATTCGCGTACATCACCATTTTACTGTTTGGTGCATCATTTACATAAATTATGTAAAGAAGCGGTCCCAATATGCTTCCCTGGGGTACTCTTCTCCCTATTTCACTTACATTCGATTTAATTCCCTTTACTTCCACATAACTTGAATGGTCCTTCAAATAACTCTGAAACCAGTCCAAGGACAAATCTCTGATGCCATATCGAGCTAATTTTTCTAATAAAATTTAGTGATTTACTAAATCAAAGGCTTTGCTCAAGTCTACCCACACGTGTCCGTCCTGTCTCTAAATTGTCATCCAAGAATGCTGTTGCTGCGGATATAGTTGAACGTCCTTTGCGGAAACCAAACTGTCTTTCATTCAAAATATTATTTTGCTCTAGGAATTTTGTCAATCTATTAGCTATACAAAAAGGTTTTAAGTATATCTATACGTTATGCACGTATAACGCTTTTGTTACAATTGAAACAGACATGTAATAAACATTTGTAACTGTACACATGGACAATACATCTCGTATTTTCAGCATTTACTTATGCTTAAGACACGTGTTTCTGCCATCTAGGCGTCGTCAGTCAAGCTAGTGAAGCAATGTAATACAAATGATACAAATCTTTATGAATAGATCTGTATCTGTATATACATTACGCTGAAATCGCCTACAAGATAAAGCAAATTTCATCCTATAAGGTGGCACGTATTTAATAAGTGACATCTGACGGACGAAAGAGACCTTGCCGAAAAAGGCGACCTTTAGTTCGACCCGCTATGCTGGTACAAAAAACGAAAAAATACGTATATCGGTGTAGTCCATTAACAACTAGCCAGATGGCTAGCAAATATACAAAAAGGTTTTAAGTATATCTATACGTTATGCACGTATAACGCTTTTGTTACAATTGAAACAGACATGTAATAAACATATCTGTAACTGTACACATGGACAATACACCTCGTATTTTCAGCATTTACTTCTGCTTAAGACACGTGTTTCTGCCATCTAGGCGTCGTCAGTCAAGCTAGTGAAGCAATGCAATACAAATGATACAAATCTTTATGAATAGATCTGTATCTGTATATACATTACGCTGAAATCGCCTACAAGATAAAGCAAATTTCATCCTATAAGGTGGCACTTATTTAATAAGTGACATCTGATGGACGAAAGAGACCTTGCCGAAAAAGGCGACCTTTCGTTCGACCCGCTATGCTGGTACAAAAAACGAAAAAATACGTATATCGGTGTAGTCCATTAACAACTAGCCAGATGGCAAGCAAATATACAAAAAGGTTTTAAGTATATCTATACGTTATGCACGTATAACGCTTTTGTTACAATTGAAACAGACATGTAATAAACATATCTGTAACTGTACACATGGACAATACACCTCGTATTTTCAGCATTTACTTCTGCTTAAGACACGTGTTTCTGCCATCATATGTTTATTACATGTCTGTTTCAATTGTAACAAAAGCGTTATACGTGCATAACGTATAGATATACTTAAAACCTTTTTGTATATTTGCTTGCCATCTGGCTAGTTGTTAATGGACTACACCGATATACGTATTTTTTCGTTTTTTGTACCAGCATAGCGGGTCGAACGAAAGGTCGCCTTTTTCGGCAAGGTCTCTTTCGTCCGTCAGATGTCATTTATTAAATAAGTGCCACCTTATAGCATGAAATTTGCTGTATCTTGTAGGCGATTTCAGCGTAATGTATATACAGATACAGATCTATTCATAAAGATTTGTATCATTTGTATTACATTGCTTCACTAGCTTGACTGACGACGCCTAGATGGCAGAAACACGTGTCTTAAGCAGAAGTAAATGCTGAAAATACGAGGTGTATTGTCCATGTGTACAGTTACAGATATGTTTATTACATGTCTGTTTCAATTGTAATCTATTAGCTACTATTTTTTCTATAATTTTGGAAAATACGCTCAATAAAGAAATAGGTCTATAGTTACTTGCAAGGTGTGTGGATCCCGATTTGAAAACCGGAATTAGTCTCCCAACTTTTAAGTCACTAATAAATCAATCCTTACTGAAGCAGTTATTTACTATAACCGCTAGTGGAATAATAATTCCATCTAAACACCTTTTTATGAGAATCGTGCTAATACCATCCGGTCCCGATGAATATGAATTAAGTTACGTATTCAGACGGTGGTTTGATTTGTAACTTCTATTAGTGTGAGAAGAGGGGTGACTCCGTAAATTGATACTGCACTTTTTCAAATAATACTACTGAATTGGAAGATAGTTTTATTTTAAGTGATTATGTGAATGCACTTGTTACAGTGGTCTTTACAAGAATGTCCTAATATTATATTTCTTAAAACTAATATAACATTTCGAGGGTACAATGTCTAGTTATCGATATTGTTTGTTATTTCTTAACAAACAATATTCGGAGATTCATAATAATCGATGGACAAATAGAGGAGTTGTGTATCTTAGATTTACACAATGTTCCCGCTACATGATAGAGATAACTGTTTATTGTTTCGTACATAAATGATTCATACAATATTATAATAACATCTTATTGTTCTAATACATAAATGACTAATACATATAACATATGTATTATTAAGTCCAGCCACAACTTTTGGAATCTCATCTTCATCAGTTGGAAACAAGAAAAATGTTTTATCATTTTGTTTTGTATGAGATAAGTCTATCGTTATACTATTCTCATCAATTAAATTAGTTGTAACTAACCAAAATACTCACGAAAACAATTAGCTACCCCCCAGCGGATCTCTACATTCCTCCTTGCCATTTACAGACAAAACAATGTCGTTCTTCACATCTTTTCCTTATTTGTATTTTCTTGAATTATTTTGTATAATGTGGCTCCACTCAATCTCCACTCAAAGTTATAATGCACAATTCTTTAAGTCATTTTGATGAAACTCTAATTCCATTAGTTATCCACTGATTATTTCCGTTCTTGTTATTTGTTAATTCTTTACGCTTTGTTGGAAAAGCCTTTTCAAAATTATAATTTATTTTACTGATAAAATTTGTATATTGTTCCTTTAAATTATTTAAATTTAATACATCTGACCAGCAATCATTGCAAAGCAATTGTTTAAAGTACAAAAAAAAAATTTCATTATTTATGGGTCTATATGTAATATAAGGTTTATTTAGTTCAGTAGCTTCACAGAAACATACCAACCTTTGAGCAGAGTGATTAACTATTCATAACACTTCTTGCCATCCGATACAAAACAAATTAGCGGCTTATCACAATCTTATACATAGATTAATCAATACTCCGTTGAACCAAACAAATTTCGACTGATAAACCATTACGTAAAACTTCACTATGTGAAGCAGTTGTTTTTTCTACTAGGTTCGTTTATAATGCTACAAAAGTTATAGGAACCTATCAAATCCTTAAAAATATTTAATTCTTTTGCCTCATTTAGAAAGTTTATATTAAAATCTCCACAAATCATTATCTTAAAAGTCTTATGTTAACTTAATATCTCTAGCATTTCAGTAAATTTATCTATAAATGTAAGGAAATTGCCACTTGGACTCCTATGTACTGCCACTACAATCATACAAATATGTAATAAAACAAATTTTGCAGCTATACATTGAAAGTTAAATTCCACAGCTAAATTATTTACAGTCTCTACTTCCCTTACACTTACACAGTCCAATGACTCATTTAAAAACATTGCTACCGTCATGCACTGATGATTCTCTGCTGAAATGGTTCACTAAGCCAAATACACCAAGACCAACAGACCAAATATTATTATTGGTAAACCAATGCTCTGTTATACACAAGATATCCACTTTTTCACTTTCCACAAATATTTCCACTTCCCCAAGCTTATTGGTCAAAGTTTGCACATTTTGATATACCATGACAAGACGACCTATATAATCGTATAATTCCTTTGTTGACGGTATGTTTCTTCAAAAAAAATTATTTTCTCTGGAAATATCTCGTACAGAACGTATTATTTCGACAATTTCTAAACAAATATTTTTTTTGGTACGATTCTTAAAATTAATTCCCATCTCTTGTGTAATCACGAATCGAAACGAGATTATTAACACATAAAATCTGCACGTGATTATATTGCTGTGCCAAATTATAACGAGCCATCGAAAAAATTCATAATTGGAGTAGACTGTGAAATTGGGTTGGTACTTTACCCACTTCCACATAATGACACATTACTTGATGCTTGACAGTTTCATTTGGTTTCATTGTAAAAAAAAGGTTATGGCATTGAAATGATACTACAACAAAAAAGAAAACAAATAATTTATTTAATATCGAAATCATAATCAAAATTTACATATAGCTACAGAAGCTGTTGAAAATGTTGTCCATTTACATCTAAACACAAAAAATTTTCTTAATAAGAGTGAAAAATTTGACACAAACTTATAACGAGCCATCGAAAAAATTAATAATTGGAGTAGACTGTGAAATTGGGTTGGTACTTTAACCACTTCCACATAATGACATTTATTATTTGACATTGAAACTATAAGTTTGTGTCAAATTTTTCAAAACTCTTATTAAGAAAATTGTTTGTGTTTAGATGTAAATGGACAACATTTTCAACAACTTATGTAGCTATATGTAAATTTTGATTATGATTTCGATATTAAATAAATTATTTGTTTTCTTTTTTGTTGTAGTATCATTTCAATGCCATAACCTTTTTTTTACAATGAAACCAAATGAAACTGTCAAGCATCAAGTAATGTGTCATTATGTGGAAGTGGTTAAACCCAATTTCACAGTCTACTCCAATTATGAATTTTTTCGATGGCTCGTTAGTTTCAATGTCAAATAATAAATGCCATTATGTGGAAGTGGTTAAAGTATCAACCCAATTTCACAGTCTACTCCAATTATGAATTTTTTCGAAGGCTCGTTATATCCTATAGTTTATGTGTTCTCTGATAGCATTCAATTCCTATTATAACAATTATAACACCTAAACGGGATGGTACTAATAATCATATTCGTATTTCGAGCATTTTCTATTATAATTCTGAATTGGTGTAACAGTTTTTCTAAATCTTCACTTTCATAGCACTCTGATACGTCATTAATGCCAGCCATTATTATTAAAAATTCTTCTTTTCGCCATTTTTGCCAATCCTGTGACTGACTTGCTATTTCCCTAATTCCGACGTTTGGTTTAATCATACCAAATGCAGCGTTTGATTCCAATTTATCATTGATAAATTTCCTGTAGTCACGACCCTGACTATCACTTAAAACCAGTATCTGCTGTCGACTATTTTTACTATTATCACTATCCCCATCAATAATACTGCGTATTTCTATATTTATATTTTTAACTGGCTCTTTATCGTTTAAATGAATGTTATTTGACTCTTTTGGCAAGTCCAATTTTTGCTCATCTCCCGCGAAGTAACATGTCTCTCTCTGCGTATGCATTGATGATATGGGCTGTTTATAGCTTTTTAAGTCTTGGATAATTTTATTCTTTTCGTCTAAGGTAACATTTAAGTATTCAATTTTGTGTTCCAAGTCCCTCACTTCTTTCTTTAATTTCGTGTAGTTTTCTTCGAGTAGCATATTTCTGTTGTTCGCGTCCGCTAATTTATTTCGTAGATCTTGTACCAAATCTGATAACTCACATTCATCATCATCTCTCTCACTTTTTTTCCCATATTTTAATATAATATAATAACTATTGTTTAGTTTGTCCTGAGATTTTTTTGATGTCAATACTTTTGGTTCTCTTTCCTCAGCAAATCTCCTTTTTTTGCTGTTTTGAAGCTAATCGTGTGCTTGCCATTATAATTTATTATCGCTTATTTAATTATGCTACATGCATATGTACTTTCAATTTATACAACTTACACAATCAAATAACCCTTGTATCTTTATTTTCAAAATTCAGGTATAGCTTTTTGCTAATAATAGTAAGAAAACTGCAGAACACCGTATTATAAAAATATGAACTTGATATTTTTAGCGGATATTGTCTGCAGAATGTTTCAATTATTTCTACTTAGTATTCGTGAAATCTCGTCAACAATTCATTTTTAATTGCGCAAGACTTTCGTAACAATGGATATAAAATGTATTCACATTACCATATATATACCGTATGATCGCCGGCGAGTGATTGATCTACCACAATGTAGTAAGACGAAGACGAATAGCGAGTTTATGTGGTTAGGGTTGAGAGAGTATATTCAATCTGTTCTACTGTCTAACTGTACGGGCGTTCCATACGCGACATTTCTTTATCCAACACATTCTACATACGATCTAAGTACGAATCAAATAATCTCTCTCTAACACATTGAATATTCCTATCAGTCGCTCATGGTGTTCAAGCAAGGCGAATATATTGAATCGGAAAACAAGCTTGCGACTGGCGATTCAGTTGCAGTTGCTCCTTGTCATCCGTAGGTAGAGTACGTATAGAAATGTTAACAAATGTCCGTCGTAATTTTTATAACCGATTGGGTTACTGCTCGGCTCAAGAGGGTGGTTTATTTGAGCATTTACTAAATAATTAGTTTTTCTTTTTAGAATGTTCTTTTATTTAATAATTAATATTTATTACCAATAAAGGTATTTTAGTTAAATTTAATATTTTATAGGTAGTTTATTTAAGGAAACCATTTATTTATACTGGTAAACACTTTATTTATATTCTTGCAAGAATCGTTATTGTTTTCAAATTTTATGCTATTACAGAATACTTTTTATTTTAATTTTTTTCAATAAGAGTTACGGTTTTGTTTCATAATTTTATATTATTTATGTGTTTTCATTTGAATAAGAATTTTTTAAGTTCAAGCCACGAAGCTATGATGAAACTTATCATTGAATATTTAGCGATGAAAATATCTGATGCTTCGCCGGTAAGAATTATTATTATGCAGTAAACAAAAACTCTGCACTTTACGGCGGATTGTATTTTATGATACTTTCAACTATATTATATCATTTTATTTAAATTTAAATGTTAAATTTAAAGTATTATGGCCGACATAACAGACATAAACAAAAGTATCCGTTATTGTAGGGACGTTGACAGCCGGCATATGACTAATAGTGCGAAAAGCAACGGTGTAGTCGGATAAAATATCCAAATTCGTACATTAACCATAAATAATATACTACAAATATTTTTGTAGTTTGTTAAACAATTAGTTATTAATTTGGAATATTTATTTTGATACATCATTTACACACAATTAAATACGCCCTGTAGGAGTTTAACGTATGTAGCCCCTCCCACTTGCAGTTGGCCAGTCATTACTTATATATCCATCGATCGCTCGACGTTGTGCACACGGTATAATCCAGGAGCACTGTACAATATAAAAACAGAGGACAGATATACACACCTCTACGCGACTCGACTTTCAATTAACAATTCAATCAACGTAGTAAATATTATCTACTACGCATTCATCCTTCTCGCCTATAAAATGAACCGACTTATACGTACATACATACATATTATCAATATAAAAAAAATAATTCCAAAACAACCTTATTGAATTTATATTTTAATTAAAAAAAGTTAATATAAATATGTACACATATGCTCGTAGCTTCAATTATATATAGTATTAATTAAGATTTAGTACTGTTTACAAAATTTGTTGTAATATTAGTGTTCTAACTCTTAGAAATTTCTTAAAAAGTTATTAAGGTTTTCATTAAACATTTTGTTTATGTAGCACAGTACGTGGATCTATTTATATATTTTCATCGTGTACAGATAGTATTATAAGATGTTCTAACACCCTCTTAAGGATATGGTATTAAATCTTAGTTTATCAATACCGATGTTCCATATTTTTTCAATAAATCCATTAGAGTCCGTGTGAAAAAAAATTAAATAATAATGACTGGAGCCTTCTGTCGGTTTTGTCGTCAGAAAATCGTACAAGTTGATCATCGATTTATTGGCATATCTAAAAAATCAGTTTTACGCCAGGCAAAAAATAAAACATGCTCACTTTACCTTAGATTTTTGAGTGTTTTCTAGTAACATTTCGTTGTTCGCATAAGCCTAAATATAAATAGTTACTACGTCAATTTGTTAAAGTATTCGGGTAGGTTCGTCTTGAGAAAAAGTACAAAATAAAACAAAGAGCCTTTCCTATTTTTTCTATATCTTGGGTATATGTTTAAAATTAATAATCAATTGTAAGAAAATAAAATATACAGCAACTGTCATTATAAATTTCTTTGTCAACCTTCTATGAAGAAAAACTGAACCAAAAGTTGTTTCGTTATAAACTCGAGTGTAAAAATTAGTAGGTGTAAAACGTAGCGCGATCTTTGATAAATCTTATTGAGCCAGAAATCGGTCAAATTATTGGACAATTTATCGAAAGATATCTTGTCATACAGACTGTCGTTGAATTGTGACGCAATTACTTCTATAATATACTTGAATTCCTTTCTTCATGGGCGTAGATAGAAGCGGGAACTGTTAATTAATTACATATATTCGTAAGTGTCCAGTGAATTTTGTTAAGATTCAATAACTTAAGCATACATTTTTAATTTTCATTTATTTAGATCTAGAACATTGTTTAAGTTACTTTTTCAGATATGATATGGAACAACGTCGAGAATGGCAACGTGAAACAATGGCGAGTTGAATTAACGGTCATACTGATTGTATGTCCATTGCCAGTGATTCCGAAATTTATTGCAAAGTCTGTAAAATATCGTTAAAAAATTCCAAGAAATCGCACGTAAAACGTCATTTAGCATCGCAAACACATACACAGAAATTAGACCCGTTAGAATCTGCCAATTTTAACAAAACTTTAATAACGGTAAATATTCCATTAAATAAACTTAACAATCCCACCTTCAAAACATTTCTCCAAAAATATACTGGTCGAAATGTTCCTGATGAATCCACCTTACGTAAATATTATGTTTCTAAGTGCTACACGAAATCAGTAGAACACATTAGAGCCATCTTTCAAATCAGTACCTATGGATAAGTGCCGACGAAGCTGTCGATATATTAGGACTATGTGTGGTAAATGCAGCTCGTGTACTACATCTAACTATTCCTAAATACAGTTGATGCGGAAACAGTAGCTAAAGCCATTTACGAGAATATGCACCAAATGCTTCATTCGGACGACAGAGACAGCTTTCCGGAAGTTGATAGACTTGTATCCGCTTTTGAAAAAGTTTTCAGAAAAGCACCATTAGGAGTAGCTTTTTATATCGAAAAACTTCCATCTTTGTCACTGCCTCCCTCTCCAGTAATATCTAGATGAGGAACATGGCTGGAAGCTACTAGTTTTTCTGCACAGAATTTCGATAGTTTACAAAATTTGGTTACATGTTTAAATGACGATGCTCGCAGTATTTCTGAGTGCAAGGAACTAATACAAATTCCAAATTTAAAAAATCAGTTGTACTTTCTTCAGGAACACTTTGGAAATTTGCCAAAACTAATCACTTATTTTGAAAATCAAGATCTCAAATTAAATGGTGGATTAACCACATTAGATGTGGCTATTAATAATTTGAAAAATATTCCAAGTGACTTCGGATGTGGCCTTCGGCAAGAGTTAGAAGCAGTTTTTAATAGAAATCCAGATTTAATAACATTGCGGCAATTGTGTATGGGAACAATGCCTCAAAAACTAACTGCTAAATACGCTGCAATAAAAGAATATTTCCAGTATGCATCTATAAGCAGTTGCGATCTAGAAAGGACGTTTTCTATCTACAAGGATGTATTTCATTGAAAGAGAACAAATTTGACAGAAGAGAACCTTGAGAAAGTATTGCTAGTTAATATTAATACTCCTTTACTCACCTTGAACTACAAAATGAACAAATAAAAATGTATTCGTATTTTATAGATTGTTTGTTTTCCAATTATATAAATACAATTAAAAACTCTTTAAAAATACAAATTTTGAATAGTACGCCCGTGTGTGATGAGTCATGGACCTCTCGTGTCCGGTCCCTAGTTATAATTTCCAGTCATTTAAATCACAAAAATAAGATTAACTGTATACTTTCGATACTTTTTTGTATACTCACATAGGTTGATTCATATAATTTTTGTTTGTATAAAAAATTAAAATATGAAAATACAAGGAAAAATGTATTTTTAGAATGGGTTTACTAACACGTACAAACATACATGTGATACATGTATAAAATGAAAGTTGAAGCAATAAAAAATTTTGGTAGCTTCAACCTTTATCGCGGTCGTCACATCTTCTCCAAATTTCAAATGAATCACGAAATGCAGCACTCATGTAGTAACCCGTGAAGGAAATGTTTTTTGGTGCATTATTAGTGCTTCTACGCCTTTTTTTGTAGCATAAATAAAGGCTTTTATATTCTGCAGACATCCACATGACACCACCGAAATTATGCCAACTTCAGAATTCTATGCCTTACAATAACGTTCATGATGTGGCATACAACTCTAATTGAATTATTATAGTATAACTATAATAAATTTTGTAGCAAATATATGTTGTTAAAAGTGTCTCCCTTCTGTTTTTGTTAACAATAATTTAGATCGCCAAAATATGCCCGAGAAGTGTTTAAACCTATGTTATTTTATAGTGTCATTAAAATTTTTCTAATATGAACCTAGCGTTTTCATTTCTATTTAAAAAACAATATACAGAATATTTATTTTAACTTTAATTATATCAGAATTAATTTTATTTCGATTTATTAGACAAAGACATATAATTTCGTTTCTTCAAATAGTTTTATTTAATTAATTATTAATCATTTAATTAAAGTAAACCGCTTATTGATAAAAAAACAATTCCCAGTCTTATGCGCGTCTTTCGTAATTTTGCATATGCGAATATATTACAGAAAAAAATTTTATTTATTGTATTGCAAATCAAAATAATTTAAAAGGTCAATGTAGAGCAAACGTGGACGCGAACAACATTGTTCATATTCCGGCTTTTGTACGTCTACATCGACTTTATTTCGTAATAGGTTTCTTATTTATTGCAAAACATATTATTATAGAACAAATCAAAATCATCTAAGAGATCTGTGTAGAGCAAATAACGTTCATATTGCGGATTTTACACGTCAGCTAGGTTTTTTTTTCTAATAGGTTCAGACAATTTTCCTTTGGTGTAATGAATATTTAATTTGTGATTACTGCTCGATTTCTCATTGTTTTTAGATCTGGTAACTAAATTACATACTCTCATTTCAGGACGAAAGTTCTATAAATGTAGAAGCGGTCCGGATGGAGGAGGTTGCAATTTCTTTTTGTGGGCTGTAGACGATGAGAATACTAATGTAAATAGTACAAGAAGTAACGGATCTGTGCCATTAGCAACAATACATTGCAATTGTCGTGTTCAAGCAGTATTAAGAACAGTGCAGAAAGATGGCCCTAATAAAGGGCGACAATTCTATTGTTGTTCGAAACCTATAGGTGAAGGCTGTAATTTCTTTAAATGGGCTGATGATGTAAGTGTTTTAATTATGAATGAATGCAAATAAAAAACTTTGTAATGTGACGCAATTTCTTAGGCTGAAAGTTCGTTTAGTGGCAATGGGAATGATTGGGGCGGTGGAGGTGGGTCAAATCGAACATACAATTCTTGGCAAAGTAAAAATAAGAAAAGTGGGAAAACAAAAGCGAAAAATACAAAAAATAGAACGAAGCCCTACCATAATAAAACAAAAGCGAAAAGAAAATGTGGAATTTGCGGACAAGAAGGTATAAAATAGTTACCTAGTCTTGGAAATAAAAAAAAGTATGCTTTTTTGTAATTCTAGGTCATACAAGACAGAATTGTCCAAATATGTAACATAGCAACCAAGATTTATTTATAAGCAAGTTAATATTAAGGAGTTAATTCTAAAGATGGTGATTGAGATCTGCATAAAATTAATAAATCCTTCATGTATTTTTACTTATTTTATATGTGTATTATAGTTTACAAAGAAAAACACTTTTTTAAATTATTCATATTCAGTTAAACTGTTGAAGAATGCTTTAGCATTCTTCAACAGTTTAACGTTAATTACATTACATTAATCCAGTTGACTAAAATAACAAGCATGTTATTTCTATCAACCAATTTATTACAAAACCTGCCTTTTTGATGTATCATTGCAGAGAGTGGACTGAAGCGATTGAATGACCAATTGCCTTGATAAAATGTTGTGGCGGTATCATGTATAGTATGCATGTTATAACAGCCCCACTATTTGCTTGCTCGATTGCATTCGTCGAGCAGATGTTATTTCCGTCGTTATTGTGTCTATTCATTCATAAATTCAAAAGTTGATAAGTTAGTTTCATAATTTAAAAAGATATTTATCAAAGCTTAGACAAAAAGTTGATGCTATATTTAGCAGAATTCCAAATTTGAATATATTATATGAATTCTGCACATAGCCGATTGAAAAATCTATACTTTCAAAGTATGGTGCACTTTTGCAACATTTTAATCACACACCCATCACCAGTTGTGATGTGAAACAGACAGTTTCTATTTTTAAATGTTTTAACATCTAAAAGAACTAATTTAACACAGGAACACCTTGAACAAATTTTAGTTGTTCATATTAATGTTATACACTTTCAATGTTTCAGAAAATATATAGTTTTGACTTTTGTTCTTTGTAAATTAGTTTTATTCAAAATTCGATACGCAATTCGCTTGTTAGCATTACTTTTGTTTCAGCAGTAGTTGCTGCCGGTTACCAAACCGTTTATTACTTTCACTCTGTTGTGCATTGACAGATACATATTAACTGCATATGTAGGTGTGCCATTTATGCGGCTAACCACACGTATCAAATTGTTCGAAACTCACGAATCGCGCTTACAGAAACAAACCTATTGCGAATACAAAGCAGACGCCTATGGGCTATAAATCGTCAATCGCTCAAGTCCACTCTCTGATCATATGTTTCAAAAGGGACAGCAAATATTTCAGGAGACAGTAGTATGAATTATTTGAAGTAAAGTAGATCATATAAGCATGATCGTATAAGCATATCGATGTAGCGTCGTTTGTGGACCTTGATTCCATTGTATTCGTATCGCCATGTTGAAAATAGCGTTTGTTTATGTTTTGAAATTTGACGTTTAACGTAATACAACTGATAGGTTAGGCAAATACAATAAACTAGTTTTAAATTTCCAAATGCCCAAGAGGATTTACTTACTGCTTTTAATGTGAAAATTAAGATGAAACGAGGAAATATTAAAAATACGAATTACGAAATTGTAAAATTTACATTACAACTATTTGTCTTCAATATACAAAATGTAACTTCCAAGAATTTATCGGAGGTGACGGATCTGACGATAACTTTTACCTGGTTCAAATAATCCACATAAACGTCCGTTCTATTTGATGTTGATACGATTGATATTGTCTCTCAGCATATTTAATAATCCTCGCACAGCCACAACTAACAATAGTTAATATACAGTGTGTATATAAATAATTGAAAGGTGTTTGAATCGCCCGCGCTTTTTTTAATGTATGAAAGTTGGTGCTTCTACAAGCTATGCCGCAAATAATCAGTAGCGTCCTTCTGTTTATTTTGGTTTTCTGCATTTTCGTTCTCGTCTATTTATTTTGTTATTTCTCTCCTTTATTACCAGAAAGGCTTTTCTTATTGCCATTTTTCTGCTGTTACATATTTGTTATTGGTAAGCGATGAAGAAATCACAGTAAATTTGTACAAATGTAACAAAGTACGCTTTTAGGTTAATAATGGTTTTCACGGATCTGCACAACAAATTTATTGTTGAGGCAAATTTTCGTTCGGGAACACGCAATGTTGAAGGAGTATGGGATTATTCCTATCCAAATTGCCACCAGCAGTTTCAAGAGGAGTTTCCAAAAATGGAATTTACATATGACTGTTTTGTACAGCACGTTCGTCGTGTAATAGAGAGATATCGCACAACAGGGAGCGTTTTAAAGGGAAAATCTACAGGACGTCCTACTATTTGAATTTGTGCTTAAATTTACATGGACGGCATTTTGAACAAATGTTATAATTTTATCTTGAATAAGTGTTATAGTTTTGTTATAATTTTGATAGAGTATGCAAGTCTGAAATTAAAGTATTGTATAGTGAAATTTAAGATACCAGCATTAGAAAACATACATAATTTCATTGTAATTATCTTTCAATAAAATATTATTTATTACTATATTTGTTCCTATTCTAATTTTTTAATGTTACGCCTATGATATACGACATTTGCTCCCTCAGAGATGCTGGCATGCACTTAGCACCAACTTAAACACAAAAAATTGAAAGCGGGAAATTCAAACACCTTTCAATCATTTATATACACACCGTATATGTTTATGGAGCCAATTTGATAGTCAGAAAACCATGCTCAGATAAAATGTAATATGTACTAGATACGCACAAATAGCTATCTCGTCAATTTTTTTTGGTATTTGGTTTTGACGTTTGAAAACATCTGGATCTATGAACAACCCTAATGTCATGTTTTTGTTAAATTAGTCTTTAGAATCATTTCATATAGTATATACACTTTATTACTGCATTTATGTAATAATTTAAGGACGTAAGACCTGGTACACTTTGAAAATAATGTATACTTGGGAATTCTTAATTAACAATTAATTATTAATGATGAAACAGTCAATATTTATGTAATATTTTTATTATTTTATTAAGAAATGCTTTTCTATTACAATCTCAAGTGTAACAAAACTATAATGGTGATGTGATAACTAAGTAACAACCCGATTTTATTCAGTTATTTGTAATGGTGATGTATCCTTCAACATTCCAATATTTTGTTGATGAACTATTAAAAGATAAAAAGATATTTTGCTAGTTTAATTAAACATTAATATTATTCAAAGTAATTTGTTATACAATTACTTATGCTACAATTTATTGACATTTTTATGCAAATACAATTAACATCTGATTCTAATGTTGGAGATATCTTCATCTGCTCCATTATTTCCTCAGGTATAGTTCGTAAAGTATAAGTTTTCAGTTCACGGCCAAATTCAAAGCATATGGTTCAAATCAGTAATAAAGTAAATATTCAATCGCAGAAATAACCGTTTGTCATCATAAAATATAAACGTCATATTTTGCAATATTGTCAAAATTTTAGTGTCACTTGCAATATAACCAAAGAAAGCATATACATAACCTACATGTCAAAATAATGATAATTAGTAAAGTAGGAACATGAATAGTTCAAAAGTATTGTTTCTTTTCTAGTATAAATATATTCATTTTATCCAAGAAAACTATGCGCAAATTATTACTTTAATATTGGAACAAATTACCAGGCATCTAAGAAATATTTTGTAAAATAAATAGGGTTAGAAATGTCAAAGTGATAATCAAACAATTTCGTACTTATTGTCACTAATTGATATTACTATTTATTATCAGTATTGTTCTGGAAAGAACGGATTCTGTAATTTTTTATGACAAACTAAATATTCAAATTATAAGAATGGTTAACCTAGAAGTCACAATACCGGAAACAAAGTCAATCAACAACAGTATTCAAATAATTTTATAGCAAGCCGAATATCAAGACTATCTCCTGGACAACTTATCCTTTTTATTTAATATAATATTTCAAAGACGTACGTCATAACTTAAAAATGACAAACGTGTATAGTATTACAGCGCGTATTCATGTGTGTTAGGAAGAGATAAAGTACAATTTGCTGTTCCCACTTGGACAGTACGAACTGAAAACTTATAACAAGTGTTCATTTGAAAAGTCAATCTAGTAGCATGTGATTTACTGAGAACATTTTGAAGTATGTCGTAAATTAAAATTTACTACTTAACCTACGAAGTCGTATATTTTGACAGCTTTATACATACAAATAAATAACAAATAATAGGTATTTATTGAAAACTATAACAAATGTTGAAAATGTTGTCCTTCAAGATCATTGCACTTTAAAATCCTCCGTTCAAAATTTCTGATGATATTCTGCAACATTACTGGATTGTTATTAATTTCCATGCATTGCTATTCGATTCTCTGTAGCATATCATTCAAATTCAATATAGGTGTTAAATCGCATGAACATGCAGGCCAGGCAATTTCAGTATTTCGACTAATTATACGCTCATCAAAAAATTCTCTTAACTAATCCAAAGATTCTGCAGTACAGCCACAAGGTGCTTCGTCTTGTTGGAAATATGCATTTTGAAGTTCATTCTCATGCAACTGATTGACAAATGGTTGTAAAATTTCCTTACGGTACCTTTGAGCAGTTACCGTTCCCTGAAAAAATATTGGTCCAATTATTCGCCTTTGGCTTATCGCTGCCCAAACACCAATTTTCTCTGGATGTAGCGATTCTTCATTAATTACATGTGGATTTTCACTTCTCCAAATTCTTGTATTTTGTGAATTTAGGTATCCCGTTTTATAAAACCATGCTTCATCAGTAAATATGACTCTTTGCGAAAGTTCTCCATTATTGTTCATATTTACAAACCAATTACAAAACTGTAGTCTACGTGGGTAATAAATTTCTAACAATTCTTGTACTGCTGACACGGTATGGATAAAGTTGCATATCTTTTTTTAATAACTTGTGAGTTGTACCAACAGAAAGGTTTATTTGTTGACTCAAATGTCAAACAGATGTTTGTGATTCATTTTCCATTATTTCTTCAACACGATTGACAACTTGAGGTGTACGTTTCTTAACTGCTCCGCTGCCTGATTTTCTTAGGAGACTACCAGTTTCAGAAAAAAGTTTTAAAGTTCTATCCAAAGTATTCTTAAAGTGTATATAATCTATTACAAAATGTGGAAACTCAACTTGAAATTCTACCATGCAATCTTGAACTGAATAAACCCATAAACCATCAATTTTATTACCATTTCGAAAATAAGCCTGGACTAAAAAAAAATTTATGTTCTAAAGTGAAAGCCATTTTAAAACTGAGAAGCAATTTATTTAAACAAGAATCGATGCACGATTATTTTATGCACTGATATTTGTGATTGACATTATCAAATGTCATTTGGATTTACGTTTACGGAACAACAAACACATACTAATATATTTGCGTCTTATTCTATCAAAATTTCAAAGTAACCTAGATTGACTTTTCAAATGAACACTTGTTACTTTATGAACTGTATATCTGTATCTGCTTCTGATGGGACTTCATCTACTGCAACAATATTTTATATAAATAAATGAAGTTAATTACAACATTTTACTAGAAAAAAGATCGTGATTTTAATTACTAGTTTTATATCAATATTATTCAAATATGCAATATGTAATAGTTATTTATTGTACAAGTGTGTTATGTTACAAATAAGTCCCGCGAGAAAATGTTTAGCTCACTCGTCCTAGCGGACTCGTGAGCTACTTTTCTCAAGTGACTTATTTGTAATTAACACACGTGTGCAATACAAAACTTTATCCAACACCTCTTAAGATCCGTTCAAAATGGCTTTTAATGTTTTATAAATTTGACGTTCCATGTCAAATTTAAATTATAAATTTGACGTTCCATGTCAAAGTTAAATTATAAACGACTAATGCAAAAAGTTCATATACGGTAATGCAGTTACTATGGAGAATAAAAAAATTGGTGCAGTTTGCAGCCGTCGCATTTATGACTAAAGACCGGATTATATACAAAAATAAACTGAAAATGTGCGCATAAATATGCAGATGGTTTAGCCTAAATATGCACTTATAAAAAATATGCAGGTAAAAAAATACGAGGAATGTTAGAAAATGGAATACTGTAGAAAAAAAATTCTATTATTTTTACTACAACTTTATTTAGAACATTTTACAACATAATTAACTATGAAAACAATTTCCAATCACATATTTCTCAAAGTTTTCAACAGAAAAACTGTGACGCTTGTCTGAAAACCTGTATTTATAACGAGCCATCGAAAGTGGGTTGGTACTTTAGCCACTTCCACATAATGACACATTACTTAATGCTTGAGTTTCATTAGGTTTCATTGTAAAAAAAGGTTATGGCATTGAAATGATGCTACAACAAAAAAGAAAACAAATAATTTATTTAATATCGAAATCATAATCAAAATTTACATATAGCTACAGAAGTTGTTGAAAATGTTGTCCATTTACATCTAAATAAATTTAATTTTCTTAATAAGAGTTTTGAAAAATTTGACACAAACTAATAGTTTCAATGTCAAATAATAAATGTCATTATGTGGAAGTGGCTAAAGTACCAATCCAATTTCACAGTCTACTCCAATTATGAATTTTTTCAATGGCTCGTTATATTGAAAAGGTTCGTTCTAGGTCGACGCTTGTTATAGGAGTACATGTATTTCAAATTAGAAATATCATCTATTATCAACTCAATATTTTCTACTGAATCACCACACAAGATGCAATGTCCTTTAGCTTTTCAAAACCCTCATTTTTTCCTATTACACTTAAAAATTTTTGATATGACTTTTCAAATTTGTTTATTATTTCAACGCTCTCGATTAGCGACATAAATTGTTTTTCCAACTGCAATATAGAAGTGGAACTAAAACTATAATTGGCTTTAATAAAAGCCAACTATTAAGGTATTTCTTTACTCGACTACACCTTTTGGGCGTCTATCACAAATTGTGCATCCCTATCAAGATCCATAATAATTGTCTTTATTCCTTCATGATTTGCATGAAAAATAGCAGCCTCCAACCACGTTCCCCATCGTATGATTACTGGTTGAGGAGGAAGTGGAACACCGGGTAGATGTTGTTTGTAAAATTAAACTCGTAATGGGGCCTTTAAAAATACTTTCTTAGAACTACTAATGGAAAATGGTTTCTGACTTCTGACAAGTTGTGTGAATAAAATTTGGGTAAAAGATTTTCAGGTTGAAAGCTGCCTTCACCATGTATTCCCCTCCCATGTATTCCTCCAGCATCCGTCAAAAACAATAGATTTTCTGTTGGAATCGATTCAGGTAAGAAGAAAGTTGCCAGTTCTTCCTGTATAAACCTTGTTATTGTAAAATTATTTGCCTTTTTCAACTATTTGGATGAAATTAAGTAAGATTTTGCTGGAACCTATACGTTACGGATACCAATCATTAAATGAACTATGTATCGGCCCACACTATCAGTAGTTTCATCTACGCATATATAAACGTTCTTAATGCTATTCAATGTTTCTGCATAGATACAGCGAATATATTTTTTTCTTAACGTGCTCTCATCGGGAATGTTATATTTGCTGATGTACTTTTCCAAAAATAACTTGACATTTAAATTGTTTAATTTATGTAGCAGAATATCTGCCGACACAAATATTTGACACAAATTTTCATTAAATTATTCTTGTTCCGATTTTTTGGAAGTTTATGACAAACATTGTGGTAATGTTTGCTAACTCTCAATTTCATGTTTGTGAGTTTTGCAGCATGAGATGGAGTTTTCATATGTTGGTCGACTTGGAACTTTCTCTCACTTGTAATCTGCAAAAAATATCACATCATGGGTTGTTTTCTTATAAAAAAATGTTAGTAACAGATAAAGGAATAATTAAAAACTTAATTAATTAATTAATAAGAGGAAACAAACTTAAAATTTTACTCACAATCTTGCAGCATCCAGGCACAGTCGCTATTTTCGGCATTTTTGCTATTATCACAACTCACAAGTTTACACTTCGAAAAGCCAACGTAAAATTATGTTTAAAATAAAATTACTTTCGAATATGGGAATAAATTTCTCCGAATAGCAAAGAAACACATATACTCCTAATTTTCTGGTAAAATGTATTTTTGTATTTATTTTAGAAGTTTTAAGGTATTAGCTTTTCCTGGAATTTTGTCTCGACCTGGATGTATTGGAACACCATTAATAGATGCTTAATAAAATGCTATTTTTAATTTAAAGAGGGCTGTTTAATTTTTGTTTGTTTGTTACATCCACAACATATTTTAGTAATGTCTATAATAAATTTGATTTAGTAAATAAATAAAACTCGGATACTTAAAATATGCAAAAATGCTGAATTACTACAAAATATGCAAATAATATACAAAATGCATATACGTATTATGCCAATTTATGCAAACTGCATATAATCCGGCCTCTAATGATGACCGTTGAAATGACTATTATAAATCGATGTGGAACGTAATCTTGCGAGAAGCAGGCGAAAAATTTTTGTGCATCTGTTTTCGACGTATATAGGTATGGCGAATATTACGTTTTAATGGCTTCTATTCGTACAAAGGATGAAGTCTTCTGTTCACCGATTAAGCGCTATAACTTAGATCAACAGTCCAAAGGTAATTCATATGGTGTTATTAAAACACACTTTTAACATTGCTGTTTGTAAATGCGTGATGTAGTAATTTTAGAGCCCGTCGTCTTACCTAGTTCAAACATGGTATTCTCTTACAAAAATGAGCTTCCACCATTACTGGAAAAAGTTCTTTTGATGTGTTTTTCCAGTATGACAAAGATTCAGCTATTAAGTAACACATTATCTTAATCCAACATTCTCCGAAACGATTCTGAAGGATTCCAAAGTTTGAGAATTGTAATTAACAATGAAGCAGCTACAGGATGCTGTCATCGTTGTGGAATATAAGGTAATGGACGTATTTTATATTAGACTTTTTATACTTCACATTGTAGAAAGTCTAATACAAACTGCAAGAGACAAAGGAAATGGATTTGCATATGAAGAAGGGAATATATACATTAACTCTGAAATTTTGCACAGCGTTTTTATGAATTCTATGTTTTAACTAAATGAAAGGATTGATTTAAAAAAATAAACAAAAAGTCTACTCGAATTAAAAATATTTTATTTGATGTGGTTAAATGCCTCTAGGATTTTATGAGAAAAAAATTCTGTAAATCGTTTGAAATTAATTCTTTTATTCTTTTCTTTGGGATTGTATATATATAATACGTTATTATATAAAAATACCAAGGACATTTTTAGTGATTAAAACAAATAAGTGACAATTACATAATATAATTTTTTAAAAATGTATTATGATTCAATTGACTAGTTTTTCTTTAAATCAATTAATTAAACAATCAATTTAATATTAGATAAAGCAAAGTTAAAAGATCATGTAAAGAAATTTTGTAGAAAATACTTTAAAGAGTTGGTTGTGGTATCATTTTAGTCTTAATATATTGCGTGTTAAAAAATAAATAACAGTATAATAAAAAAATAGGGAAGTCATTTAATAGAGGGCGTCATTTATTTGTCATCATAAGCAATTATTTATATGATCATGTCCAGTACCAAGTAATTTGTTTCTTAAATTTGAAATAAATTACTTTTGTTTTGTTTATTTTACATACTTCTTAGTTAAAAGTTTAGCAATTATCACAGACATTTTCCTCAAAAATATATAAATAAGTTAAAATTAAATTTCCTTTTTAGGCATTATTTGTCTTCGCAACCAACGATAAAGTATTTATTTCTTTACGTGTTTGTATTTTAAAAAAAATTTCTAACCAACATTTCATTTTATAGTTTACATTTTACCATATTACCAGTGGCAAAAATATTTTGCGGATCGAGTTCGTGTTTGGCAGCATTAAATAAGGCTACACCAACCGTAGACACAGTTTTTTCGTACCACTTCCTTCTTAATTTTCCTACTCCGTGATGGTGGGATATGCTTCCGCCACTAGATATGATCTCGTCTCTAGCTTTCTCTTCTATGCTCTCATATACAGAGACCGGATCGTTTTTAAACTTCGCGTAATTGAATGCAAAATAAAAGTAGATGACACATCCCGCGTCATAAGTTTGAGTCACTCGACAGCACATGAGGTAGTGTTCTATATTTTGTGTTTTACATTCCTGAGCAACTCGATACTTGACATTTCTACAAAGACTGATTGCTCTGTCCCATGGCACTGACGTTTCAAAGGATTCTGCAACAACGTTATATTCCAATCCAAGATCCTAAAATGTGAAATTAAAATAAATGATCGAATACAAAAGTTACACTTAAACAATACGGTTGTCTCAGATAATTTTTAGGGTGACATTTTTATTACTTATGATGAGAGGCTTGCCCCACGTATTTTAATAATAATAATTCACGGCTTAACATCCCTCAACACCTTAACGCCAATTACAGGGGGCATTTGGCAAGCCGTGCCAAATGCCCCAACCTCAGACGGTTGAACCCCGATCCCAGAACCCCTGCATATGAGCCAGCGACATTTTAACATAGGAATATCATGTATTTTTTTAAGATGCGTATATGTAATGAAAAAATAGCAATTTTATTGTAGTTAATATATATTTTCTGTAATTCTAATGAGCTTACTCCACGACAGTTCGTTCGGCATTTGCAAACATAACTTTTTTATTACTTAAATGTCCATGCAAACATTTTGTCAATTTCAGGAAGAATCTATATTTATGATAAAACGTCAAATCTGGGGAATGGGGTAGATTTTCAACGAATTCGAAACCTGCTTAATGTATTGCAACTATTATAATTAGAGAACGGACGCAATTTCCATAAACCGCAATCGGCAATTGGAATTGTGTATATAACGTCGCACAGTACATCCCGGCGTAATTCAATGAAGTATTTGTTTGACTTACTCGGCCACCTGGTCTCGCCGCGATAACAATGAACAAGCCAGCTATTGTATTCGGAGAATATAGTGTTTTTTAAAGTGTTTTCATGAGCGTAGATAGAAGCGGGGTTTTTATAATGTATTTTATTTATTAGTTTATATTTCGTAAGATAAATAAAGTGCTGTGAGTAAGTTTCTTGTTTTCATAGTTTTAACTGTTAATTACATCGTAATTTTTGTGATAGATCCTGTTTAATATCGTTTGATTGAATCTATTTCTACCAATTATTTCGACGCAAGTGTGCATTGAATTTCGTTCAGTTTCAATAAGTTACGCACACATTTTTAGTTTTCATTTATTTAGATCTAGAGCATTGTTTAAGTTACTTTTTCAGACATGATATGGAAGAATGTCGAGAACGGCATTGTAAAACAATGGCGAGTTGGATTGACGGCCATACTGATTGTATGTCCATTGTCAGTGATTCCGAAATTTATTACAAAATCAGTAAAATATCGTCAAAAATTCGTCACTTAGGATCGCAAACACGTCTGAACTCTGTAAAACTTTTATGGCGGCTAATATTCCATTAAATAAACTTAGCAATCCCACTTTAAAAATATTTCTTCAAAAATATACTGGTCGAAATGTTCCTGATGAATCAACTTTACGCAAATATTATGTTTCTAGGTGCTATACGAGAACAGTAGAACGCATTAGAAGCTATCTTTTAAATCAATACATATGGATAAGCGCCGACGAAACGGTGGATATGTTAGGACGCTGTGTGGTAAATGTTGTAGCTGGTGTACTACATCCAACTATTCCCTATAACTCATATGTAATAGCAACAAGTGTTATAAATAGAGTTGATGCGGAAACAGTTGCTGAAACCATTAAGGAGAATATGCAAAAAATGCTTTATTCGGACGCCACGTACAAAGAAAAAATACTTTTATTTGTCAGTGATAGTGCTGCGTATATGTTAAAAACAGGCAGACTATTGAAGAAAACATATCCTAATATGCTGCATCTTACTTGTGTAGCACATGCTCTCCACAGAATCTGTGAATATATCAGAGACACTTTTCCGGAAGTTGATAGACTCGTATCAGCTTTTAAACAAGTTTTCAGAAAAGCACCATTGCGAGTACCGGGTGTCCAAGGTCAAGTGCACCAGGTTGGCAACGCCAGATTTAATTTGGTAAGACTGTAATATTGCCTGCCTTGACTTGGTAACTTTATTCTTATTGTGTTTAGTTGTCAAAAATGAATATCTTATGTAAAGGTTTTATGTTAGCATAGTTTGTATTCATAACCTTCATAATTAAATTTCATGTATTGTATTCAATTCCATCGCTGAATTGATAACTTTTTTTTAAGAAAAACGAAATACTGATCATTAAATTTACTAACTTGATATACCTAGATAGATAGATAGATAAATACTAACCATACAATTGAGAAAATTAGAAATTGCAAATAAGTATAAGATTTATTTTTATAAGTTTTTCACAAAGAAGAAAAAGCAGTACAATAAAGTCGCAATACATTAAAAAAATAAAATTCTCCAATTGTAACAAGCAAAAGACTTAAGAGGACATATGGTTAAAATAAATTACAAATGATTTTCAAAATGTGCACCATTATGTTGCAAACATAAATTTACTCGTCTTCTCATATTATTGAACACATTATGCAGCATTTCTTCTGTAATATTTTGCACTTCATGTGTTATTGCAGCTTGTAGCTCATCTAAATTGTGAAGCCAATTGCTGTAAACTTTATTCTTCAGATAACCAAACAGGAAAAAATCCAGAGGAGTCAAATACGGTGAATATGCAGGCCAGCGATTGTAACTTATCAATCTATCTTCATAAAATTCTTCTAGATAATTTAATGTAGTACGTGCAGTATGCGCTGGGGCTCCATCTTGTTGGAAATATCCACGGGTTAGTTCTTCATCGTCTAAGCTATTTATAAACGGTTCTAGTAGCATTTCTCTATATCGCACTGCATTTATTGTGTCGTGAAAAAATATTGGTCCTATAATTCGCCTTCTTGACATGGCGATCCAAACGCCAACTTTAATAGGGTGGAGATTAGTTTCTACAAAAACATGTGGATTTTCTGCTGACCATGTACGATAATTTTGAGAGTTTACGTATCCTGACAAATGGAACCAGGCTTCATAAGAAAAAAAGCTGCGATCTAAATCATCATCTCCTAGAGTTTCATTAAACCAGCGACAGAAATTTTGTCGTTGTTCAAAATCTTGCACACGTAAATGTTGCATAACTAGAATTTTGTAGGGATGCATATGCAATTTCTTCCTTACAGCCATATGTGCACTTCCACGAGAAATACCTAAAATTTGATAAATATGAAAAAGGAATATTCTCTGAATCACACGGGTACCTGTTTGCAGTGCCAATTTTCTAACAGATTTGTAAGGACTAACATCCATTCTTTGCCTGATATCATCCACTCTATCTTCTGTCAGCACAGATGGTGCTTGATCAGCCTTCCGTTTTGTAACACTACCAGTTTCCATAAACCTCTTTATCAGTCTATTACGATGGCACTTAAATGTTTCATAAGCTATCATCACATCAGGATACTCATTATAGAACTGTTGAAAGCATGAGGGTAGTGAATATTCCCAGTTTCCATTTTCGGTTAATGTCGCACTTCGAAAATGCGCCATCACAATAAATGTATCTTGTTGTAATGTAAACGGCATTGTCTTGAAAAAGATGGTTTGGATAATGATTACAGACAACAGATTAAAGGGTACCGATTAAAGAAATAAATGCAAAAGCTGATAGAATCACTAACAAAAACATAAATACAATAATGACTGAAAACTGACAGCAGTGGGACGGGTTTACGTAAACCTGTCCAACATATAGATATAAAACTGAACTATTTTTCTTCGAAGCAGGGATTTTTGTGTTTGCCAACCCGGTGCACTTGCAATTGGACACGGTGTAGCTCTTTTCAGGGAAAAATTTCCATCTCTGTCACTGCCTCCCACTCCAGTAATAACTAGATGGGGAACATGTCTGGAAGCTACTAGTTATTATGCTGAGAATTTCGATAGTCTAAAACATTTCGTAACACTGTAAAGGAGGATGCTAGAAGTATTGGTGAGTGCAAGGAGCACACACAAATCCCAAATTTAAAAAATCAGTTGTACTTTCTTCACGAACACTTTAGAAAATTGCCAAAACTAATTCACGAACACTTTAGAAAATTGCCAAAACTAATGACTTATTTTGAAAATCGAAATTTCAAATTAAATGACGGATTAACCACATTCGATGCGGCTGTTAATAATTTGAAAAGTATTCCAAGTGACTTCGGATGTGGCCTTCGGCAAAAGTTTGAAGCAATTTTTAATAAAAATCCAGATTTAATTACATTGCAGCAATTATGTATGGAGACAATTCCACAAAATCTAACGGCTAAATATGAAGAAATAAAGAATATTTCCAGTATGCACCTATAACCAGTTGCGATGTAGAAAGGACGTTTTCTATTTATAAGGATGCACTTAATTCAAAGAGAACAAAATTGACAGAAGAAAACCTTGAGAAACTATTGCTAGTCAATATTAATAGTCCTTTACTCAACTTGAACGACAAAATGAACAAATAAAAATGTTCCAATTATAGAAATAAAATTAAAAACTTTAAAAATACAACTTTTCAACAAATACATATGTATTTCGTAATTCTATAGATCACCACCCGTTCGTTTTCCAATTATATAAATAAAATTAAATATTTTAGAAATACAGCCTTTCGCCAGTACTGCACTGGGCTTTGCGTCATGTGGCAAGCGTGTCCGTTCTCTAATTATAATAAAAGGGGTATTGTATATAAAATTACTTAATCTGCCTATTTTATTTCAGTGAAACAAAAGTTTTGAATAGGGCGCATACAACAATAAAATGCACTGTTTGGTATATAAGCACTAATTGCATATTATTTAATAAAAACTCCACGTGTAAAGTAAATTAACCAATAATTAACATTCACTTACGAATTTACTTCAATTGCATACATTGTTTTAATTTGTAATTTCTATACATTAAAATAAATTTTGTAACATGTTTTATTCACTTAAAGATGTTGTATATACAAGTGCTGGTTTACAAGTTTATTTTATGCGAGTGTGACTTACATACTACTTGAATAGGAATGGTAACATCCGTTCAATCCTTAAAACCGATGGTTACATGTTTGCCAGATGAGTAGCATTGTCTAATATGAGCTGACTACAATAAAATATGTACACATGAAAAGTATACATAACGTATATTCATAATTGTTGCTAATTAGCGACAATAAAATAAACGATTATGAGTATGCGTGATGTAAGCAATTTAAAGTAAATCAATATATATTATTACAATTAGGGCATTAAGATTAATTATAAATTCGCCACACAAAAAATGTTATAAATAGATCATAATTTAATAGTTCCAACCTTAAACAAATTTTATATTACATATTGATTAAAATAAATCTCAGGGGTCATATAGGGTAGTACTGACGTCTTTGTTGAGGCTAGAAACTGACGCACAAGTGACGCATTGTTGTGGTGTAGGATCAATTGTTGCGCCACTTGGCAGGCCATCGTACGACAAGCCGACAATGTTACAAATATCATGGATTCTTCTCCTTTGGTCTTGCAGGATAGCATCACAAACTTTTGTCACATTTTGTAGCGTTTTCCGTCAATTGACCGAAACGGTCATCATCATCAACCAACACACGTCCATATTTAAAGCGGTTGCACCATTCATAAGTTTACGTCTGTCAAGTTTGAAGCAGAAATTGGTGCACGTTCTTTGCTCTTCCACATCAGACAATGTAATAGAATGACTCAAATACAACACAACAAATATAAACCAAAAACCACCTAGCAAAGTACCGATTGACAGACTGAGTTACACCCCTGTTCTGTATCGTTTTCGTTACACATTTTCGAACGCATTCTATCTAAAAATCGTTACCATCGAATAGTGGTATTTTGAACTTCCGAAGCGTACCGATGTCGTACGAAATTCGAAAATAGTTCGTTAGATTGACGATTATTTTTTTTCTAAAGAAAAAAAGTGTCATGTCGGGATGGATAATCATTTGTTATTACATATTTATAACGCAGAAAATAATTCAGTTATAAGAAAATTCATTTTCTTGATAGAAATATTCGCCTTTATAATAGACGTTTAAAGAAACGCAAGTAACCTTTTTTAAATTACGGGAAGAAAATTTTAAGAAATTTCGCTTGACTAAAGAAACGTGTAACTTATGCGAAACACTCTTTCCGTAGAAAGAAGTAGCCCTGCGGTTTTGAAAATACTGCAATTTATTTTTTTTTCACATGGTTCATATCAAAAATGCGTAGGCTCTAGTGCATTATTTGGCTTTAGTCAACTATCTGTAAATCAGGCCACTAAATCTGTATCAAATGCAATATATGTATGACAAATTACTAATATAAGATATATAAATAGATTGTGACAAACTATTAAACATCAAACACTAACATCACTATGACTAACAAATATGTGGTAAAATTATATATTCATATGCTGTGCTATACAATATTGCAGTTAGTCGAAATATACCAGAACCAGAAAATATTCTCATTCAAGATGAAGTGAATGATTGCTCCTGTAAATGTTGATAACTGGTTACAGAAGCATTTACATTAAGTTAAAGTGTAAATCAAACAAGTTATTTAATTTTAATAAATATAAAGTTACAATTTTACTATAATTATTTTTGTCCTACAATAATAAGCAACTATTTTAAGTTTTACAAGACTTAAAAAATCCACATCCGAAGTCACTTGGAATACTTTTCAAATTATTAACAGCCACATCTAATGTGGTTAATCCGTCATTTAATTTGAGATTTCGATTTTCAAAATAAGTGATTAGTTTTGGCAATTTTCTAAAATGTTCGTGAAGAAAGTACAACTGATTTTTTAAATTTGGGATTTGTGTGAGCTCCTTGCACTCACCAATACTTCTAGCGGTGCCTTTAGCAGTAGCAGCCTTTAGCGGTACCTTTAGCAGTGTTACGAAATGTTTTAGACTATCGAAATTCTCAGCATAATAACTAGTAGCTTCCAGCCATGTTCCCCATCTAGTTATTACTGGAGTGGGAGGCAGTGACAGAGATGGAAATTTTTCCCTGAAAAGAGCTACTCTCAATGGTGCTTTTTTGAAATTTTTTTAAAAGCTGATACAAGTCTATCAACTTCCGGAAAAGTGTCTCTGATATATTCACAGATTCCGTGGAGAGCATGTGCTACACAAGTAATATGCAGCATATTAGGATATGTTTTCTTCAATAGTCTGCCTGTTTTTAACATATACGCAGCACTATCACTGACAAATAAAAATATTTTTTCTTTGTACGTGGCGTCCGAATGAAGCATTTTTTGCATATTCTCCTTAATGGTTTCAGCAACTGTTTCCGCATCAACTCTATTTATAACACTTGTTGCTATTACATGTGAGTTATAGGGAATAGTTGGATGTAGTACACCAGCTATAACATTTACCACACAGCGTCCTACATATCCACCGTTTCGTCGGCGCTTATCCATATGTATTGATTTAAAAGATGGCTTCTAATGCGTTTTACTGTTCTCGTATAGCACCTAGAAACATAATATTTGCGTAAAGTTGATTCATCAGGGACATTTCGACCAGTATATTTTTGAAGAAATATTTTTAAAGTGGGATTGCTAAGTTTATTTAATGGAATATTAGCCGCCAATAAAGTTTTACAGAGTTCAGATGTGTTTGCGATCCTAAGTGACGAATTTTTGACGATATTTTACGGATTTTGTAATAAATTTCGGAATCACTGACAATGGACATACAATCAGTATGACCGTCAATCCAAGTCGCCATTGTTTTACAATGCCGTTCTCGACATTCTTCCATATCATGTCTGAAAAATTAACTTAAACAATGCTCTAGATCTAAATAAATGAAAACTAAAAATGTGTGCGTAAGTTATTGAAACTGAACGAAATTCAATGCACACTCTTACGTCGAAATAATTGGTAGAAATAGATTCAATCAAACGATATTAAACCGGATCTATCACCAAAATTACGATGTAATTAACAGTTAAAACTATGAAAATAAGAAACTTACTCACAGCACTTTATTTATCTTACGAAATATAAACTAATAAATAAAATACATACATTATAAAACCCTACTTCTATCTACGCTCATGAAAACACTTTAAAAAGCACTATATTCTCGGAATACAATAGCTGGCTTGTCCATTGTTATCGCGGCGAGACCAGGTGTCCGAGTAAGTCAAACAAATACTTCATTGAATTACGCCGGGATGTACTGAGCGACGTTATACACAATTTCAATTGCCGATTGCGTTTTATGGAAATTGCGTCCGTTCTCTAGACTAATAGTAAACTATTGTAGCACAAAAAACAGTGTGGCTAGCTCCAAGAAATAAAAAAAAACGGAAAGCCGTAACTTCAGCAGAAAAAATTGAACATACCTAAATGTAAATATGTATAGTCAAAATATGAATTTAAATGTTCAAAAATAAACAGAAAACCATCACCAGTTTAAAGTAATCTAAAAAAATTACAAAATAGATGAAATACTGCAATAAAAAAAACTTACATTTAAAGTTAGTTTGATGATTCATCAAACTAACCTGATTATTATTCATCAATGATGAATAATAATCAGGTTAAAATTAACATAGATACATAGCAAGGGAATACAAGAATTTATCAAAAATAATGCAAACCAGAAGATAATAAAGCTGAATTAATTTGTTAAGGATGTAGTGACAAACAAAATAAATAAAGAAAACAAAAAATCAAGGAAAGAAAATTGTACTCCCTCTACTGTTTTTCGACATTTCACAACCTCCAAGACAGAAAATATTTATGAAATTCGGAATATATGTCGAATGAAGGTTAGAATTGAAGCATTGAAAAGTAATAAATTAATTCTTCAAATGTAAACGCTTTGGGCATACCCAAAGATTTTGCCTACGCATTCAACAATGTGTTAAATGCGCTGATTATCATTCAATTCATCAAAAACATGCGAAAAACTAGTTGCGAACAAGCACATCTTGTTAATTACAGTGAATGCTTAGTAGCTAAAGAGCTATAGAAAAAAACAAAACTCTCAGCGACCCAGATCATTTCTAACTAGAAAAATAACAGATGAACATGTTTGCTTAGGCGGAAATAGGGGAAGCAAAGAACAAATCGATAAAACGGAACAGGAAGCAATTATTCAAATGTTGTAAGATATATTGATTAGTCTTAAAAAACTAGAAAAAGTAACATTTGGATAGTGCTCCCTGAAAAAAATTAATAGTTAATAGGCATTAAACATACGAAGAGCAACGTGGAATTCCAATGCCCGCCTAAACAGAAAAGAAAAAATGAAAATATTTGTACACATAGAATCTACTACTAATAACATCTGCTTAGTTTTAGACACCCATTTTACAGATCAGTCTTTTCAGAGGATAGAAATTATGTATATTATACAACCCGCCCAGAAAATCAGACAATGGTAGCGCAACTATAATCAAGGAGAACATTAACCACAATGAGGAACAACATCTACAATATGAAGAAAATTAACCCATTCTAGTCTAGAAATATCTATATCAATCGATTTATTATATTAGTTTATATTATTATATTTGTCTTGCCTATAATGCATAAAATTCACTAAATAAAACTTGGGAGCACTCCATTGCCATCGTAAGCGTAATCTAAAAAGTAGATGAAAAATATTACATCTCTGGAATAGACATATCAGGAGCAGACTTTAACGCCAAGCACACTGGCTGGGGTACAAGACTAACGACCACTAAAGAGAAGGAGCTTAAAAAAGTTTAAAGAGAACTAAACTGGAACTTTTATTCTACTGGTACACCAACTTACTTACCAACTATCAAATCCATTGAAAGAAGAAAAGAAGAGGGAAAACTGGAAGTCATGAACATGCAAAGTCCGCGAAGCTATTATCATTGTAAACCGACACTTTTCTTCACTCAATGTGATTGATTTTTCTTCAATTTAACATTAATGGTCCAATAAATTATTATAATACGATTCTGTAATGGTTCATCCACTTTTCAAATAATCGATACAGATTATGCCATGCGAATCCCAAAACACACACCGTAGCCATAATCTTTCCAGCAGATGAAACCATTTTTGCCTTCTTTGGCACTCGTTCGCTAACGAATGATCATTGTTTCACTATTCTCTCGTGTCTGGAAAAATGAAGTGATGGATCCATATTTCGTCCACGCTTACATAATGTCGCAAAAACTCACTTGAATTGAGTTTGTGTATATCCGAACATTGTGTTGAAGTTGTCACGGGATTTCGTTTGTGGTCGAGGCACTTATTCGTTAATGTAATAATTTCTGCCGGATACTACAAACGAAGGACCCTGGAGTTAATATCATTCCTATCCATATGACCACAATCAAATAAGGAAACCACTTTTAGGTTATTCCATGCTAAGGGATAGAATCCTCATAATGTTTTTTTTTAATTTTTCTTCGGTCTTTAATAGTTTTTCCACGCAAATCAACACTTTTTATCAACACTTGAAATTTCTGTTTTTCCATATTGACATCATACAATAAAACGTACTAGCATAACAAAATTAATTTATAAAAATTGTTGGAAATGACCGCCTTCAACTGCAATGCAAGCTTCTATTCTCCGTTAAATTGATTGGAGGGCGCGTTCAAGAATACCGGGGGTGTTTCGAGTTGTCTCAAATGCTGCAACTATGCGATTTCTCAGTTCATCAATATTTTCAATGGTCGTATAATCCAGTGATTTAAGATGACCTCAGAGAAAAAAATCTCGAGAATTTAAGTCTAGAGATCGCGGAGGTCTCGGTTGTCGACCTACTCGCCATATCCATCGATTTAGATACGCACCATCAGCAACTAAACTGAAATGTGCTGGAGCCCCATCGTACCCAAAATACATTTGCAATCTTAATTGCAACAGGACAAGTGGTATATTTCTTCTTTAGCTTCATCGGAAAAAAATATGGACTTCTTCATAAAGACGTCTAGCTGCACGTAAATTACCATTGGTAAGACAGTAAACAAGATGCATATCGCAAATCCAAATTGCAAATTACAAATTGGCAATATCGATGCGACAATTCACATCAAGCTTTGATACAAAATAATACAAATCTGTATAAAAACAAATTTGTATCTGTGTATACATGGACACACAGCACGCATTTACCAGCGTTTGCTTCAACCACCAGACGCATGCGTTTTTGTCTCACGATCGGTTTTGTCCGTCAGATGTCATGAGGTTATCTGGTGTCATCTGATAGGGCGAAATTTGATACATGACCGCGAAGTGTACCTACAGCTGTTTGTCTTCGTAAACCCATCATTGACAAAGTCGTGAGACAGAAACGCATGCGTCTGGTGGTTGAAGCCAACGCTGGTAAATGCGTGCTGTGTGTCCATGTATATACAGATACAAATTTGTTTTTAATACAGATTTGTATTATTTTGAAAAAAATGCATATCGCACAACTCAGCATTTGTGTAATTCATCTAGAAAACTGGCAATACTTTGACAATACTGACACATCAATATTCAAATGACAAATAAATATTTTTCCCTTCAGAGACAGGAGTGATATTAAATCTTGTTAGTTATACTATTACAAATAAATCGTATTGTTGCAGCATCTGAGACAATTCGAAACAATCAATGCCACGGAGGATAAAAGCTTGCATTGCAATAATTTTCATAAGTTCATTTTGTTGTATTAGTACGTTTTATTGTATGAACTTTTAATTTACTATTAAACATCCCGTAACTTTAAAACTAAGCCGTTTAAGACATACATTAATATGGACTTTTATGATCATAGTAACCCTAGGAATCAACCCATAAAATTTGTCGCATATATTTAGAATCAACCTGTATATTAAATATACACGACTTTCATAAAAGTAAACAAATAAACAAAACGTTTTTAAAATAGAATAATTCGAATGTATTGTATTTAAATCATAAATAAGTTTTATTGTAAAAGGCCAATTTTATTTTATGTTAAATAATGTTATTTAGAATTAGTATTATTTCTTTTATATTTTTATATAACCATAGCGATAATGTTATCACTAGACGTAAATGATTCGACCTATACTAATTGTAGCGATAATTTCTATTCACTATTTAATCTACGTATGTATATAGAAATATCTATAACTGATAATGAAAAAAGTGTGCTTAACACTGTAACCAGGGGATTTATTTTAGTTACAATAATATAATGTATATAGATAGATTTTTGTATACATATAGACCTTTTTTCTTACCACCGCATTTTTTACAACCGGATAAGGACCCAACGTAGAAATTATGATAGATTTGTTTTTACATACATATTATGCAGAGATACGGGTGAAAAAGGTCTAGTTGAAATTTTACAGTTTTAGTTGTTTAAAAATATAATGGTCATGTTTTATTTGTGAGTTGCTAGTAACAATTATTTGTAAATTAATTAATAAGACTGCCAGCACTTAACTGTAAGTTTTCCTTTTTGAATATATTAGTATAAGTAGTATTGGTATAAGAGTAAAGTGTATTTTGCAATTTTATAACTTCTCCTGATGAAGTCATTAATAAATCGACAAAATATTGAGATAGAACATTTGAGTTTTAATGTAAACAGACCGATAACCCAAATATTAGTGAATTTATATATATATATAGCAAGCGCCAATTAAGTTGGCGCGAGGAGGGGGTGCGCAGAAGCCGTTTTTAAAAACGTCCACCCCCACAACTCAAGTAATTGTCAGAATATATTTGTTATTGACGTTTGACGGAACATAATATCTTTGCTAGGCGATCATAAAGTGATACGCAAATTATCTGACATTTGATGTAAAACCAAATACAAATCTCCCCACTACTTTTAATTCTGCGCGAACTTACCCCTCCTCGTGCCAACTTAATTGGCGTTTGCTATACATATATAAATAAATATAATTATTGCTTGACCTTTGTACAATATAGTTGATTTAGATATTCGGTGATTGAAGGTCTGTTTAACATTAATATGTATGTATTTAAAATAAGCTCTCACATGTTTCGGTAAGTATTACTTTTGTCAAAGAATTATAAATGACAGATAGATATTAATGTCAAAGTAATATAAATGATGTAGTCATGGTGAAATATACAAATTCATAAATACATTCAATTCAATTAATAATAATCCATGACATAACAAAAGTTTATAATTGATATCAAACTTTTGTTATGTCATGGATTATTATTAATTGAATTGAATGTATTTATGAATTTGTATCTCTCACCATGACTACATCATTTATATTAACTTGACATTAATATCTGTCATTTATAATTCTTTGACAAAGGTAATACTTACTGAAACATGTAAGAGGTTATTTTAAATACATATATACATATTAATGTAAAACAGATCTTCAATCGCCGAATATCTAAATCAACTATATATATATATATATATATATATATATATATATATATATATATATATATATATGTAAGTGTTTAGATAATTTCTTAGCCGTTCATTAAATATAACATTTGATAAATTATTGGAGTTTTTCGGCTTTATTATATGAAATATTTACAAATATTAAATTAGAATGTATGTAATTGCAGAGTAAGTGGGTATGTAAACATTGCTGTCTCCAAATTACAAAGCAAATCATACGAAATTTTTTATTTGACGTAGACCATATTTTTCAAATAAAAAATTTCGTATGATTTGCTTTGTAATTTGTAGACAGCAATGTTTACATCCCCACTTACTCTGCAATTACATACATTCTAATTTAATATTTGTAAATATTTCATATAATAAAGCCGAAAAACTCCAATAATTTATCAAATGTTATATATATATATATATATATATATATATATATATATATATATATATGGGTCAATGTATCATCAAATAAAACTATTTATTGCTACTTAACGTTTCGAAACTATATTTTGTTACCCTGTATATAGAAAATAAAATTAAAAATAAGAAAACAACAGCAAATATTTAATTGACGTTGGGCGCTAAGTTGCTACGATCGCACCGTTTGACGCTACTGGTAGCGTTACAAATAATAACCAGAACAGAGAAGAAAAAAACAGATTTCGGGCAACCAGGATTGCCCCACCTCCTGCCAACGTCTAGCGGTCCACCCGGCTACTAAGAAGCCTCCGTTCAGGGGTGGGGAGACCCAAAGGTAAAGGAGAAGGTGGAATAGGGCGCCACCGAATTTAGTACCGCTAGACGCCGCAAATTCGGTAATCTCGAAAACAAAAAAAAACTAGGTAAGTCACGGGGCGGGTAGATGATGCAACCAAGTCGGCCGAAACGATAAAGAAGAAAAAAAAATCCGGTCCAGGCCAAGCTCCACTACTCTTTATTTTAATTGGTATATATAAAAGGTAAAAAAAAATAACAAAATATCAAAAAACCAAGACTAAATTAAGATTAAGATCTAAATTAATTATACACCAAAACTAAAAAAAAAGGAAAGCGAAAACTTTCATGTATCTAATAAAAAACCGTATACCTATTCATGAAACAGACCCCGTCAAAATACGTATTTATCTGGTTCACATATATAAATACAAAATTATAAGCCAGATCGGGCAGACCCGGTATATGTCTGGAGGCTTTTATATTTTAAAATACACTAGGTTAAAATTTACAAAGTTGAATATTGGAATAAATTTAACAAAAGTTTGCGATTCTATATTTCTAAAAAAAGGAGTGAATGATTATTTAATTAAAATAACAAATAATAGAGAAAAGGTAAATCTTAATTTAAAATCATAAATTTAAATCTAGAAAACTAAATTTATTTTAACGTATATATGTAAGAAACACATATCCTTGTACACGAGTAATATGGACATCACACGACTCTGTACCAGGAAGAACGAGCGTGCCTTATCTCAATGAAGAGATAGACGAACAGAGCATTAGTTTGTAAGATTACTTGTGAAATGTTTTGATATTATTAAGTCAGTCGTATTTCGATTGGTAATAAAATTATTACTTTTTAAAAACAAGCTTTGCCTGTTCAAACCTAAAACTGGTGCAGTCAGTCAGGATTTCTTTACGGTCAATATTCGAGTGTAAATTAGTGCGGTGTGTGTCAACACTTTGGAAGAAGAAAAAACCAACACGAAACCTAGGAAACAGCGCAAAGTAAGTACCATCTTGATCACAATATGGTTCCCTGATTATTGAAATCAAACTTCCTTTCATTGAAGTTAAATCTCAAGTTAGAGCAAAGAATTAAGTAACAATTAAGTGAAACTCTATTAATTAGAAAATCGTAATTTATACGAACAAACGACAAACGAAAGAAACAATTGCAAGTCAAACTGGAGATTGACAAATTAATTGATAGTTTAATAAGTATTAGTTCAGTAGACGACAAGCGAGAAAACGCAAACGAAATGGCATTGAATTATTCATTATTTCGCATTGAGTTAGATTCAATACCGGACTTCTCAGGCGAAATGTGAGGAATTAATTTGTTTATAACAATATGCGACCGAATTTGTACAAAATAAAGTGATGCAACTGATGTAAAAGAATTAATATTTAAAACTATATTAAGTATACTTAGGGGTAGAGCGAAAGATCTAATTTGTTCACGTTCCGAATTAAATACATAGGCATTAGTTAAAGACGCAATTAATAAATATTTTAGCGACAAACGCGATTTTGGACAATTAGTACAAGAATTTAATAAGACACGAATATATTCTAAAGAAGGTACAGTCGAATTTGGCTACCGGTTGCAAGACCTTTTATCAAAACTTATGACAAAATTAACTCATAATGAAACTATTACAAATAAGAAAGAAAGAAAATAAATTTATGCCCAAACTGCATTAGAAGTATATTTATTAAATTTACCAGAAGATATACAAGTGCATGTAAGGCCACGCGTTCCAAAAACATTAGAAGAAGCAATTGGATTAGTACAAGATGCAGAAAATTTCAAGACAAGATCAAACGCTATTAAAGGAATACGTACAAGTTCTTTTAATCAAAATATTCAAAAGAAACTTAATTATCCTTCAAAATATGCACGAAAACCTGTATATTTCCCAACGTATCCAACATACAGCAACATACCACCTGTCCAACAATTCCAAATATCCCGCCATTGCAATTTCCTGGACAAACAAATTCATTTCCTCGAACAGGAATTCCAAATTTTCCCAAACCATATTCAAACAGTCAACACATAAAATACCCATCTGCGCAACAAATATTTGGAGCACCGAAAAATGTTTGGAAGCCAAATCAAAATACACAACAACTTCCAAAATCAACCCCGATGTCAGGAGTATTAACAGCTATCGCAAAACTAATCAAATACATAACGAATAGAAGTAACTTCTTCAGAGCAACCGGCCCACCTAGAGTACACGTAGAAGAACTACATTATCATGAAATGGATCAAGAAAACGCGATATACAATGAAGAAAATGTAATGTGGTACGTCCCTGTGCTACATCAAGATCATTATAACGAAAATAATGAAGAAAATGACGAAGAACGAACAACCAGCGAAGTGGAAGACGAAAACTTTCAATTGCATGCCTCGCCAACGAACTCAATAACATAAATTTAAATGAATTACCGTATATAAATATCGAATACCCACCTATTAAATTATTAATCGACATAGGTAGTTCAATTTGTATGACAGATCCCGATATAGTTCGTAAATTTTATCTGCCTAATATAGTTAAAGAAAATTTAGAATTAAGAACGGCAAAAGGTACAATATTAATGCGTGAACATGCAATGATACCATGTTTTTCGGAATTAAAATCTACAGGGTTTTTAAAAATGGTTATGTTGAAATTCCATAAATTTGATGACGGAATTTTAGGACTAGATGACTTAAGACCGATGGAATTTAATATTGACTTAAAGAAAGAAGTTTTGTTTAGACAAAATTATACAATTCCTATGCATTTTAAGAAACCAAAATTATTTAGTAAAGGTGAAGCTTAAATAGAAATTCAAAATTGGTCCGAAAATGAATAATCAACTGAATTAGGAAATATATCTGTTACACCACTAGAGCAGTATTATATTTATAAATACGAGGTAGACCCAGAAGAAGAATTATCGAAATTAGATGGTATGATACGTACAGACCATCTCGACACAGAAGAAAGCTCGAAAATACTTTTTCTCTGTAAGAAATACAACGATATCTTCAAGAAACCAAATGAACAATTAACATGTAATAGCGACATTAAACACGAAATAAAAACAAAGGATGAAATATCGATATTCCAGAGCGCAAGAAGATTTCCATATATGCAAAAACAAGAAATAAACGAACACATTAGAAAACTTTTGGAGGACAACATCATAAAACCCAGTTAAAGTCCTTGGGATCCCCTATACACATCGTGAATAAGAAATTAGACGCAAGCGGTGTTAGAAAAACAAGAACGGTAATCGATTATAGAGCAATCAATAAGAAAACGGTCGACGATCGATATCCAATACCGAATATAGAAGATATATTGGACAAATTGGGAAGGTGTCGATACTTTTCTACATTAGATCTCGCTTCAGGGTATCACCAGATTCAAATGAAGCCGGAATCGATACCGAAGACCGCATTAAATACCGCACAAGGACATTATGATTTTTTGCGAATGCCGTTTGGACTGAAAAATGCGCTAGCGACATTTCAGCGCGTAATGGATGATATATTGAAAGGTATTTTAAATAATTTTTGTTTAGTTTATCTAGACGATATCATAGTATTTTCACCATCATTAGATGAACACATAAAGCATCTTAAATGCGTATTTGATAGATTGAGAAATGCAAATCTCAAATTACAAATTGATAAATGCGAGTTTCTGCGCAAAGAAACAGAATATTTAGGACACATTATTACACCCAATGGTATTAAACCAAACCCACAAAAAATTGAAAGTATCACAAAATTTCCAATACCTAAAACACAAAAAGAGATAAAATCTTTTCTTGGACTGTTAGGCTATTATCGCAAATTTATAAATATTTTTGCACATATTACGAAATCATTAACTAAATTTCTAAAAAAGGGAGAAACTGTAAAACATACACCAGAATTTGTGGACGCATTTGAGAAATGTAAAAGTTTACTATGTAATGTCCCAGTATTAAAATATCCCGATTTTAAAAAGACGTTTGAACTAACTGTGGATGCATCAAATTATGCTCTCGGAGCAGTATTGTCACAAGAAGACCATCCAATAGCTTATGCATCAAGAACTTTGAACCCAGCGGAGGAAAATTATTCAACTATTGAAAAAAAAATGCTTGCTATCATCTGGCCATGTAAGCACTTCCGACCGTATTTATATGGCACAAAATTTATAATAAAAACAGACAATCGTCCACTACAGTGATTACTTTCAATTAAAGATCCAAATTCGAAATTAATACGTTGTTCGATTAAAACTCAGTGAGTATGATTACGAAATTCAATACAAAAAAGGAAAAAGCAATCAAGCAGATCCGTTATCCCGCATAAGGAGCCACACATACGGAAATTCAATTGACATTGTATTATTAGTATTATTATTAATCATGTTTATATTGTTTAGAAAAGGAAAAATCATTTCCAAGAAGTTAAAATATTCAAGGACGGACCAATCTCTTGACGGAGACCCCCAAGAACCTTTCCAAGCGGGGAGGAGTAATATGGACATCATACGACTCTGTACCAGGAAGAACGAGCGTGCCTTATCTCAATGAAGAGATAGACGAACAGAGGCATTAGTTTTGTGAAATGTTTTGATATTATTAAGTCAGTCGTATTGTAATTCTTGTTTCGATTGGTAATAAAATTATTGCTTTTTAAAAACAAGCTTTGCCTGTTCAAACCTAAAACTACGTTTTCGACTTTACGCAAACAACAAAGAAAAACTCGATGAAGAGATCTTTATATTTTATGCAAAAGTTGTTTTTTTTGTTAAAGAATAACATGTGTGTAATTAAGTTGTATTCTTGAAATAAATTTAAGCGTTTAAATAAAGCATACCAAAAGAACAATAAATAATCAATTATGCTTTTAAATTAATTTAAAAATTGATATTAAGAATAGAAATACGTAGTAAAAAAAAAGTAAAGAAAAATTGAATATGTATAGAGAAAGACTAAATCTGAATATTTCAATAACGTATAAATAGATTGATCAGTAGTTATTAGCTAAATTATGATTTGAACTTGTAAATTACGCACGTAGCGTTTACAACAAAAATTAACTGAAAATGAATAATAAATAAATTGAAAAGAACTAAATAACTAAAGAACTAAAACTCTTAGCGCGGTTATACGTCTCTGTAGTGGGTAGCTTAGTAGTGATTGACGCTGTAATTGTCCTTTGTTTCAAGTAGATCGGGAATCTTCTACATCAAGTCATGGGAAAAAAAGAACCATAGGTATTTCAACAAACTGCAAGACTTCAGTCGCCCATAAAAAAACACCTGTTTTAAAGATGCAAATAAACGAATAAAAATTAAAGAAATAAATTAATTTCGAAATTACGTACCAGAATTGTTCTAATGATTTTTATAGATACATCTTATATATCGAAACGATCCCCTCTCGTCACCGTAAACCCGTCACCCGTACCGGTAATTGGTACTTCCAATAAAAAAGCGTGATGCTTAGTAAATCTCTGTATGCAGGAGGGCTACAATAGCGATACTCTACATTAGGAGGTAATTAAAGCCCTACAGTTAAGCAACCACCTGATGAACGAGAGCGGGATCACGACTGATCGATATCGATGTCTAGCTTACTGCGCGAAAGATATCTCGCTCGGTAATCGAAGTGGAGAGGAAAACAACGAAGAAAGTTAATACGCAATCATACCTACAGATAAATGAACGTAAGCATATGAACTTAGGTTAAAAATTAATATAACAAAATAAAATAAAGAAAGGCGCTAATTTGCGACAAATAAATACGTGTCTACGAACACGTAACAATTTGTTTCTTCATCAGATACTATAGATAATTACAAATTAGCCAAACACAATACAATATGCAAACGTACTTACACTAGCAAATAAAAAATTCCTGAGCGATATTATAATAAAAGGAAGGATATCAATTAAAATTCTTAACTAGTTTTATATTGATTGACCATATATATGTATATATATATAAATATATATATATATATATATATATATATATATAAATATATATATATATATATATATATATATATATATATATATATAAATATATATATATATATATATATATATATATATATATAGAAATATATATATCTATATATATATTATATATATATATATATATATACATATATATGGTCAATCAGTTGGCGATTATAGGTCTAGCTTTACTTCAAAGTATATATGTATATTTAAAACAACCCTACATGTTTCGGCAATGATGCCTTTAACAAGGATATAAAATATAAATGACAGTATACAAATGTCAAATAATTGAGTTGCTATGGAAAAAATTATTCAAAGATACATTCCAATTGAATAATAATAAATCATGCCTTAGTATTCCAAAAACAGATAGCAAGGTGTGAACATATGTGTTGTCCGCTGCTAGCAGCTTGTGTCTCTTTCGGGGTATGAACTTGTGTGTTGGTTTTTATCTACACACAAACTACAACGCGATCACCATTTCGATTTTGAAAACACAGAGATAATTGATAAAGAACAACACACATTGAAAAGACAAATTAAAGAAATGATTAGTATTAAACAGGAAAAAAATTCAATTAACAACAGAAATGATATAAAAAATATAAGCAGTATATACTATAACTTAATTGTGTAACGATCTACAAATTACCATCATAATATATATATATATATTTTTTTTTTTTGTTAGATATCTTAAGTTATTTAAATATCAATTACATCTAAATATCATATACATTTGCTTATCATGCTGACTGTTCCGTGTTTTGATTCCTGTCTGGTTGTCCGCGTAGGTTTTCGTGGTTTTCCTTCTCGTTTAAGGCGAATGCCGACAACTTTGCATCTTAAGACGCTCCACGGGCGCATACATAATAATAACTCATGTCTTGCTTTTCCCCGTTTTTTGTTTTGTGCTGATGTGGTCCTCTACTGGGTTGTAGCCTAGCATATGCGCTACCAAACTCTAGGGGGGTCTGCCCGATGGGCAGACAGGTGCCATTCCGCCTTTCCAGCAGGAGAGAGGAACCAAGCTACGCGGCGCAATGCACACACCACTAGGACCGGTCCTGGGCGGCAACCTGGCTAGGCTGCCGTTAACAGCACACACACGTTCGACGTGTATGCAGTGCCCCTGCATTGGCGGAAAACGTTAAGATGGCACAAAGTGTGACCGTCGTCGACCGAAGTAGCCGCTAAGAGTGTTCCCTCGGTTGGCGATGAGCAACCCCGTGCAGGGTGCCCTTCGCTGGTCTGCGCCTTGCCTCGATGGGGCGGGGGTCGGGCCGTCGAAGTACTGCACGGATAAGTAAAGAAGTTGCCGGGAAAGGGTTGGCGACCCTGCGCAACGGCTGGTTATCCGATCTCTCTAAATTTATACGACCGGTCACTAAACACACGCACGAGCGCGCCAACATACAAAACCCTACACTTACGCGCTCACACAAACACAAAACCACACATCCAGAGAGAGACGCAAGCTGCCAGCAGCAACCAACACACAAGTTCATACCCAGAAAGAGACACAAGCTGCTAGCAGCGGACAACACATATGTTCACACCTTGCTATCTGTTTTTGGAATACTAAGGCATTATTTATTATTATTCAATTGGAATGTATCTTTGAATAATTTTATCCATAGCAACTCAATTATTTGACTTTTGTATACTGTCATTTATATTTTATATCCTTGATAAGGGCATTATAAGGGCAAACATGTAGGGTTGTTTTAAATATATATACTTTGAAGTAAAGCCAGACCTTTAATCGCCAATTGATTGAATTTATCATATCATACCAAGGTCACGAAAATATTATATTTATACATATATATATATATATATATATACTCGTATATATATATGGCAGATTCAACCAGTCGGCGATTCAAGATCTGGTCCCAACATGTATATACCCAAAACAATCTTACATGCTTCGGCATGTGATGCCTTTTTCAAAGAAATTTGTCTTTAAGAGTCTTTGAGAGGAACAAGTGTTTACAGTAATGAAGACTTGAGAGAATGGGTCAGTACTATTCTTATGTAACTAGCAGTGACAGAGATATAAAAACTCATTTCACTGCGTGACAAATATTTTAATTTATATAGTGTAAAATATGGAAAAGTAGTGCAAAGTATGTGGTTGCAAAATAAAAACTTTTTTCGAAAAATGTATTGACGGATGCTTTTCGTAAATCAAATAATGTGAAAGTTATCTTTTGGATCATAAAAAAACAAAGAAAAAAAAGAAAATGAATATTAGAAGCATAATAAATATAAAAACGGCTCATGTATCGACATCTACGTGGTCAATATCATACGAGGAGGGAACGAAAAATAACCGAACATCTTTTGCCACGCCCCTCCAGGACATGTAGGGCATTTCCCCCACTAACTGCGGCTTATGAAGGGTCTGAGCAGTTTAGTTTCCTTTTGGGGAAAGCTCTGGCAGAAATTTATCAAATGCATTAACAAGCACTAACTGAAGAAGCATTAAGCCGGACACGACTTTTTGCTTCGTTTTAACGATTCAGACAAGGCAGAATACGTTTTTAAGATGAGCAACGCTCAGTCCTTCAACCAATCGGATATATAAAAATCTTAATTCGCGTAAAAACCAACGCAAAGACCACTGAATGATAATCAAAGAATGCCCAGAAACGTCAGGCCAAGTTGGAACGCTTATCAGCGGATTTTTTAATGAGGAATTGCGATGAGGCGAGTGTTTTGATAAGTCAAGATTTCAAACATAACAAAAGCTGTGCTATGGCTTCGACCCCGAAACAAAGCACCATATCAGTGGAAGACAGCCGGCTCACCACGATCAATACCAGCAAGACAAGTTCGATCAAATGTCAAAACAATGTTGACTATTTTTTTACATTAGGACATTGGTCACTATGAGTTCGATCTTGCTGGACAGACAGTGAAATAGTCTGCGAGATGTTCAAAGAAAACAACCAGAAGTGTGGAGGAATGGTAAATGGTTCCTCCACTATGACAACGCCCCGCACACACCGTTCTGAGTGTTCGTCAGTACCTGATATAGAAGGGATGGACCCTGATCCCTTATCTTCACAAAAAAAAAATTGAAAGGGAGGCGTTTTGATAACTTTGAGGCCGTAAAAGCAGTTTCGGCAGAAGGTCCTTGAAAGCATCGGAGTTAAAGATTTCAAGATGTGCATACAACAATGGAAAAAAAGACTTTATAGGTGTATTGTGGCTCAAAGACAGTACTTTTAAGGAGATTAATTTTTTTTCTTTTAATGTAAACAAAAAAAATCGGTTATTTTTGGTTTCCTCCTCGTAATTATAAATTAAGAAAAAAGTCATAGTTTTTAATATTAATATATGTATTTTGTATTTACTACTTCAAATAAAATTCGAATATATTGCCTCTTATTAGGTAAATACTGCACTCTCGAGGCTTTGTTTTTCAATCGTATACTTGTGAAAATTATTGGATTCATACATCAACAATTCCGTATGCATAGTAACATAATTTGTGACGTCTATTTAGTAATTTATATTATAGTGTTGGAGAAATTCAATTATGGCAACAATAGTAAGCGCACATTGTGGAAATAGTGTGTAAAATTCCATATGAAAATATCTGCGCGGTACGGTACAATTACATTTTTCAACGCACTGATTAGTAAACATACTAACACATACAACGTTATGGCAAATCACTCTACATTCTACAAAAATTTGTGTACACTGTGTGAGATTAAGTAGTCGATGCACGTCATCAATGATGACGATATGACGTGTCGTAGTCAATAGAGCAACGCGAATTGAATGCAAAATGGAGATATTGATATACACATCTTTTAACATAAATTTATAAGAAATAGTATGGGTCCTTTTATATTTAGATAAATTTAAGCATTTGACATAAGCGTTCGTTAAAAAGGAATAATGAATGACATACTTTAGAAAAACAAAAAAGTAAATCTAGTTTTCTTATGTTGCAATGAAAGGTTACCAAAGTGCAATGTTGTGCTATCATTCCTGTCAAATAATTAGTTTACTTTTAATACCTGTCAAATTTGCGCTTCTATTTCTTATTAATTTATTTTATACTTTTACAGTTTGAGCTGCATTTTCTAAACATTTATTTTGAGAACTTTTGTTATTGTTTTTAGATTGGTGATATTTATACACTGTGTCCATAAAGTATGGACACAAGCCCGTAATGACGTTATTCTGCATTATTTGACAAAATGCAAAGATATATCGATTAATGTTTTTTATTAGCTATATTTAGATGCTACCATTTTGTTTTTTTCCGTCGACCTTGAATAAGTTATGACGTCATTGATAATTTTTTTAAATGTCAACCTTATTTTTTTTAATGGATTTTGAAAGCTTTTACAATTCTTTATTCGATGATTTAAACATTTTGGTGTTGGTGTAACATTAGAAAAGTCTATGCGACACAACCGGAAAATTTGGACGTTTTACGACAACGCATCATCTACGAAACCAGACTAATCACTCCCGAAATATTACAGAATCTGCAAAATGGAATTTATCATCGCTTAGGATTTTGTCAACAAAATGAAGGAAAACATTTTGAGCATTTGTTATAAATTTGATACTGAAAATGTCAAAAATAAAACTTAGAATTACAACACAGTTTACTCAAAAATTTTCTAATGTAACATACCAAAATTTTTACAACATCGATTAAGAATTGTAAAAGCTTTCAAAACCCACAAAAAAAAATTGGGTTGACATTTAAAAAAAATATCAATGACGTCATAACTTATTCAAGGTCGATGGAAAAAACAAAAAGGTAGCATCTAAATATAGCTAATAAAAAACATTAATCGACATATCTTTGCATTTTGTCAAATAATGCACAATAACGTTACTACGGGCTTGTGTCCATACTTCATGGACACAAATGATTACTCAAAAATTTTCTAATGTACCATACCAAAATTTTTACATCATCGAATAAAGAATTGTAAAGGCTTTCAAAATCCGCAAAAAAAAATGGGGTTGACATTTAAAAAAATTATCAATGACGTCATAACTTATTCAAGGTCGACGGAAAAAACAAAATGGTAGCATCTAAATATAGCTAACAAAAAACATTAATTGATAAATCTTTGCATTTTGTCAAATAATGCACAATAACGTTATTACGGGCTTGTGTCCATACTTTATGGACACCCGATATAATATGCCAAAAGCTTTTTGCAAACAAAGCAAGATGCTAATTGCATATCTAATTAATTATTTTACACAAGAACAAGATAATAAAGGTTCATTTTTATTCATATATGCTATAAATTAGGTAATTAAATCTATTTTGTTATGTTTTTAAATTACTAATTGCATTTTAAATATTCTAGCGTGTTGCTCGAGCTCTTTCTGTTAAAGTGTTGCAACTGTAAGTAACATCAATACAGCTGTTAGATCTGAGGGACGGATTTCTAGTCCTAAGAAAGTTAAATCAAGAAAGAAACCTGTAACTGAAATCTCGAGAACAGAATTTGACATTCGTGATACGATTTATGCAATGTATCAGAATAAAGAGCAGGTTAGAATTGGTTAAAGAATTGGTTTTCACTGGAGGAAAGACAATCCAAGAATAGGACTTACGGAATTACCTAATGTTGTTTTTAGATTTACTTTTTTGAAATACTATGTAAAATATATGAGATCAGATATTTAGCAGTTTATATATTTAGATGAAACATAGATATTCCAAAATGCAACAGTATCTAGATTATGGCAAGATGGCACTAAAAATAGTGTTCGTAATATAAAATCAGAGTGGCTTTAAATAAGCCACCTAAGAGATATAAATCTGATACTATTGCAGAAGAATCTGGTCATATGGTTGGTGTTGTGGCTGCCACCTTACCATTGTTTTTTCAACCCGATAGAAAATATTTGGAGTATAACAAAAACTTATTATAACAAACATATTGGTAGGAATGGATGGGGCACTGAAAAATGCATTGCAATGTGGAAAGAAGCATTAAGTACCATTACACCTAAATATGGTAACGTACAATAGACCACACATTTATTTTTTATTTTTTTGGTAAATGATGTGTATAATTTTGTATATTACATATATATAGCAAGCGCCAATTAAGTTGGCGCAAGGAGGGGGTGCGCAGAAGCCGTTTTTAAAAACGTCTACCCCCACTACTCAAGTAATTGTCAGAATACATTTGTCATTGACGTTTGACGGAACATAATGTCTTTGCTAGGGGATCATAAAGTGATACACGCCCAGAGGTAAGAATTATCTGACATTTGATGTAAAACCAAATACAAATCTCCCCACTACTTTTAATTCTGCGCGAACTTACCCCTCCTCGCGCCAACTTAATTGGCGTTAGCTATACCTACCTAAATAAAATGTCTATTACTAGAAATAAAGCATCCAATACTGTTCGTGTATTTGATAAATGGCTTGATTCAATTTATATTATTTTCTGGATAATTATTTTATGGAAGGACCTAATTTTATAAAATTTTGATCATAAGAATTTTAACTGACTGATATATAGGCAACACAGTTAACACATATATTAAAGAGAAAAGAAATGGGAACGTTGTCTAATGTGACATCATATTAAAATGATGACGTGCATCAACTCCTTAATCTCAAGCTCTATATAAGTTCATACTTACCCTAATATAAGCTATGACGAAAGTTAACATATACCCTCTTTCTCCATTGGTTGCCCCAGCTGGTAAACCACCAAATTTTTCAGCTATTGCGTAAATTTTTTTCTCATGCTGGTCTACTTCTTTTCTTTCGCCCTCAAACAATAGCGTCATTACCACCATCGAATTTATGTCGAAACCTTTCATTTTTGTCACGTAAAACTTTTTAAAACCATCCATAAACATGCCAAAATAACTAGAAATAGGTTTTAAACTTTGTCCGAATTTAAATTGTTCATTGTCCATGAGTCTTATGGATGCTGGTTGACACCTTTCTTTGGCTACCTGTCTCATACACTTAACTCCAGATTCGAAATCCGGAAAAACGATAGATCCATAGCGTTTACAAGGAGGTAGCGGGCGAATTTTTATTGACACTTCAGTTATAACACCGAAACTACCTTCAGAACCCATTATTAAGTGATTAAAATCAGGCCCACAACTCAGTCTCGGCACTTGGCAATTTTTTTCTAAAACACCTTTTGGTGTTACCATTTTGACGCTTACTAAAAGATCTTCAATATTCCCGTAAATATTCTTCTTCATACCAGACGCTCTGGTAGCTACCCAACCACCCAAACTAGAAAATTCATAGCTGTCAGGTTCATGGCCGCAAGTGAACCCGTAAGTGTTGAGCACTCGTTCTAAGTCTTGTCCTATAATACCACTCTCGCAAGTAGCAGTTAAATTCTCCCTGTCCAGAACTAAAATGTTGTTCATTTGTGACGTATCCAATGAAATAATGGTTCTCGCATCGTTGGGGCATTCAATAGCACCGGACACAGCTGTACCGCCACCGAAGGGAATAATAACCAAGTTATCTTTATTGGCAAGGTCTACAATTTTGATCACGTCCTCGTGACAGTTCGGCCATATAACTATATCCGGAATTCGTTTAAAAAAAGATTCTCTAAGAATATATATGTCATGTAACGTATGCCCGTGAGCCCTTATCAATCTGTCTAATCCATCAGTGGAATAGGACGCATTCATTCCATTAAGACTGTCGAAGAGTTCTTCTGGAACATTGGGTTTGGGATATCGTTCCTGAGCTGGTAAAATTTGAGGTTTGTGGAATTTTGTGATATCTACATTCAGAACGTCTTTCACCCATTGTGTGAAGTAAGGGAGAGAATGGCCACCTATTGGATACCTTTTAAAGAAAAGAATATATTGACAGATGTAATAAAAATGTCTCACCTATTGCCGGTGAAGTGAATTGTATCATCCTTGACAACGAATTGCGAATCTTTGTAGCCCCAACCATTCCATTTTAATAAATCCTGCCTGAAAGAAATTTCTAGATATATATTGTTATTTAAAAAATGCTGTGTAAAATACCAATGTTTATCATCTATGCATGATAAGAATCTGACTAAATTAACAATATTTTACAAGTCTACGATTTGATCTTACATTTGTGACTGACAAAGGTGTGCACTGTCATGGGCAAAATAAATAGGATAAGTCTTATAAAGCATCTTTTTGGGTTAGAATATTTTATATAAATATGGATGACATATGGTTAAAATTACTTATTTGACTTTTATTTTGTAAATTTGTAAGAAATTTAAATTTAGCAATCAGGATGTCAACATAAAGTTGCAAAATTATCGCCAGCTAAAGAAAAAAAAAATCAATCAATAATCCGTTATACATCTCATACAAAATCTTAATTATGTGTAAATTAATTACTAAAACTGCCAACGCTTAACTCTAGCTGTAAGTTTTCTTTTGTGAATATATTAGTGTGAGTAAAGTGTATATTGTAATTTTATAGCTTATCTTGACGAAGTCATTAATAAATTGACGAAATATTGAGAAAGAATATTTGAGTTTTAATGTAAACGACCGATAACCCAAATATTAGTGAATTTATATATATATAACAATTGAAAAATTATTGGAGTTTTTCGGCTTTTATATATGAAAAATTTACAAATATCAAATTAAAATGTATGTAATTGCAGAGTAAGTGGGGATGTAAACATTGCTATCTACAAATTACAAAGCAAATCATACGAAATTTTTAATTGAAAAATATGGTCTACGTTGGGACTCGAACCCAAGTCTACAGCTTGCCGGGCTGTCGCTTTTACCACTTAGCCACAATAGACCTAGGTTCAAGCTATTTAGAAATGCATTATAAAGTAACAGTGTTAATGAAACAGATGTCAGTTATTGAATGTAGATGTCAAGTTGAAAGCAGAAGTCAGATTTGAAAGCTCATGTCAGTTTTGATAGCAGATGTCAGTTAGTGAAAGCAAATGTCAGTTATTGAAAGCAGATGTCTGTTTTGAAAGCAGGTGTCAGTTATGAAAGCAAATGTCAGATTAAAAAGCAGATCCCTATTTTGAAAGTAGATGTGAGTTATTGAAAGCAGATGTCAGTATTTTGAGAGCAGATGTCAGATTTGAATGTTTGAAAATGCTAATTATTACTCCATAGCTATATGAGTGTTTAGATAATTTCTTAGCCGTTTATTAAATATAACAATTGATAAATTATTGGAGTTTTTCGGCTTTTATATATGAAATATTTACAAATATCAAATTAGAATGTATGTAATTGCAGAGTAAGTGGGGATGGAAACATTGCTGTCTACAAATTACAAAGCAAATCATACGAAATTTTTAATTGAAAAATATGGTCTACGTTGAGACTCGAACCCATAAAAGCCGAAAAACTCCAATAATTTATCAATTGTTATATGTATTTAATAAAAATTTTCTAAGACCTCCCTAGCTGTTGTATTCTTTTTCTGTGTTATTACTTTGGTGTTATCAAAATCAAAATTATGTTTTAATGTCAATTGTTGTTTTTTTAAAGCAGTTTGATTTTTTGCGTATTTGTGACCTTTCAATCTTTCTTGTAGTAACTGTTTTGTTTGGCCTATGTATACTTTGTCACAGTCTTTGCAGGGTATGTTGTATATTGTGTGTGATTGGTTTTGTGTAGGTGTTGAGTCTTTAAGTTTGGTGTAGGAATTTTAGGTTTTTACCGCTTTGGTGAGCTATTTTAAAATTAAATGGTTTAAATATATTGTCTAGTTTTTCGGATAATCAAGTTATATAGGGTGTGGGGATATATGTTAATTCATTGGCAACTAGACAATATATTTAAACCATTTAATTTTAAAATAGCACACCAAAGCGGTAAAAACCTAAAATGCCTACACACCAAACTTAAAGACTCAACACCTACACAAAAACAATCACACACAATATACAACATACTCTGCAAAGACTGTGACAAAGTATACATAGGCCAAACAAAACAGTTACTACAAGAAAGATTGAAAGGTCACAAATACGCAAAAAATCAAACTGCTTTAAAAAAACACCAATTGACACTAAAACATAATTTTGATTTTGATAACACCAAAGTAATAACACAGAAAAAGAATACAAAAGCTAGGGAGGTCTTAGAAATGATCCATATTTTCAAAAACAGCAGAACAATCAACGACAGAAACGAAATTGATGGACTTTCAAAACTCTATTACCCACTCATTAAACAATAGATAAATCAAAACCCCCCGCGCACACAAACAAACCAAAAAAACACCTTAACACGGTCCTGACCACTTTGCTAATTCCAAAATAGAACAGAAATTAACCTCTCTGAACCAAGACACAGACACTTACAATATTTGAACCAGTGCGGTCGGTCCTTAATAAAAAAAGTCTCGGATGTCCCCGATAACACATGTTGCACAGAATGCGTGTTTTTGAAACCCAACAAAACGGTGAGTTTATTGTCATTCAATGTTTTCTTTACTGTATTTGTAGTTAATTCAAATTTCCAATTCATTTATACAGATGTTAATCACGTTAATTTTTCCTTACTTATCATTAATCTAATTTAATTTTAACTTTAATTGTTAATTTAATTTGTTAATTCAGTTTTTTAATCTAATTTTAATTGTTAATTTAATTGTTAATTCAGTCTCACAAAAGCAAACACAGTTCTCATGTTTTCATTGTATTAACTCTTGTTTCTAGTTACTTGAAAAAGACTGAATAACAATAAAAGTCGAAACGTCGTAGAATAAAACAACAAAATTCAATAAAAGGTCGCTAAACCAATAAAAAGTCTATTATTTTTAATATTAAGACACGGCCAATAAAATAAATAAGAAAAATAAAATTCTTATAAACACTATATATATATATATATATATATATATATTTAGTGTTTATAAGAATTTTATTTTTCTTATATATATATATATATATATATATATATATATATATATATATATATATATATTGAAGTGATGCTTAGCCTCTCGTTGGGCTGGCAAATGATGAATCGCTGAGGAGGTGATAATAAATATAATAAACGAGTTCAAAAAATATTAATTTTGAAATTAAAAGATGGGCGCCTTTATATAACTCCTCAAACTGCTCTATCTGTGTTCTAAATTGCCAACTAGTCGGATCGCATGAAACTAAATTAAAAAGCTTAATTAAATGTGAAATCTCAGGCTCTTCGTTAGATATATGTTGTTGCTTCCATAAAAGTAAACTATTAATGTTAAGGCTTAAAGAAATAACTCCTACAATTAAATATAGACAAATAAAAGATTGATATGATAATAAAAATATTAAGTTTATTGCTATAAAAGAAAACTGTAATAAAATAACATGTATAGGAAAGGGTTAAATTTATGAACTATATATAAGTGACGACAAGGTGTTAACAAGAAAAAAAAAAGGTTATGTGTGTTACGAAATTATAAAAATATGGATTACAATACAAATGATCTTTTAAATAAATAGGTGAGTACCTTTTAAATTAATGTTGTTACGTTAAAATTGGTTTTTATTTAATATTAATATTAGTATAGGACGTTATAGGTTAAGGTAAACAAAATCGAGAATTTTATTTGAGTATAATTAAAAGAATTGAAAAATTGAATAATAAATACGCTATGTCTTTAGCCAGTGTTTATAGTAAACCTGTTGTTTGATTTGTAGATTGCACGCTTCAAAATGGATAAGTCTTGGCGTTCGAAAATAGTCCGATCGCTGATCAAATTGTTGGCGGTGTGGGTAGCCGTTCTTGATGACGCTATCGAAGTTTTTCTTCGGACTTGGTTCCTAATGCCTAATATCTCCCTGCGTTCTTGTTTGGCTGCTGAATATAAGGTATTGACGTAGATTGACGATAAACAGTTCAGTAGATGGTCTGTGGTTCTTTCTTGATAATATATCTCCAGAATTCCTTGTGATTATGGATGATACTATGTCAATGACGCTTTGTTTTACGTTTATACGTAAAAGTCTAAATACCTTGTAGAATATCACTTGTTGATTATTAATATTAATGCAGGATACTTTTGATAACTTTTTCACTGAATTAGCGTTTGAATTATTAATATTTTGAGATTTCTAAGATTCGGTCGAAAAAAATGCGTCTATTATTTTATGAATTTCAAATGATGATGCCGATAGCGTCTGTTTGTTTTACAAAACTTAGGTATCTAATAATGCCAAAAAAATCTCGATGTTTTACCTTATTAAAATATTTTAATAGATTAAATTTAACTAATTTTAATATTCTCACAGATTTAAAAAATTATTTAACAAATTATCAAGTAAGGTTAAGGTGAATCTTAATGCTACAAATTGTGTACTGCGCACGATAAATATTTACATTTTTGAAAGATGTCAATTAGTGGGCGTGTCTTACTAGCGTCGATATAAAATAAAGATGCATATGAATTTATATATTGGTGATTTCGCGCTAATATTTGAAATTTGAATTAGAAATAATAAAAATGAAATTGATGAAAGAAATATAAATATAGAAATTTTAAGAATGTTATATTATCGTTATATAAATTCGTATACACTTCGACACTACTAAAATTTAATAACACCGCTTATATAACCTTTTATTACTTTTTAATTTGAATATCTTATTTTTCCCATTTTAGATGCAGCTCAAAGGGTGTGTCTTGCATCACAACAATATATATATATATATTGTTACGTGTAGGAAATCATTCTGCGTTCTGCCGGTATATTCTTAAACCATTTACTTTTATTTTAAGCTCTTCAAGTCAACTTGAACCGTTTTTTTTCAACATGTACGTTTTATGCTATTTTATTTCATTATATTGTTAATTATCGTACAGCTTAGGCGTATCCAAACCTGGGTATTGTCATTTAATTTTCTTTCGTTCAAATTATTTGGGATGTCTCTGTACATATTCAACCGGCTTCCATATTGAAATTTTCTCGCTTAGTCATTTACGCCGAAATTCGCTTTATCTCGTATTGTGTAACCCTGTTACCCACTCTTTGGTGGTGGTAATTTTTATTTTGAATTTAAAGACGGTCTTGACGCAATTTCCACGTTGATTTACTCGTTTTACTGATTTATTGTGTCTAATTTATCTTTCCGCTTATCACGCCCTCTCTTTATCGTTTAAGATTCTCCTTTGTTATAGAAACCTGCAATTTGAGATGTTTTCCTTTTCAAATATTCATTAATTTATTGATGTATTGTGCTCTTTTAGACTCTTAAGACATTCTTCAATCGATTAAGAAATTTTGAGAATTTAGTTTGCCTCTTTTAATTTTCCGACCGTTCTTGTGACGTACGACCGGCTTGTTCTTCTCGTAAGTCGTGTTCGTCGGCCATTAGTCCTTAAGCGATAGTTGCGCTGTGTTGCATTTTCGTATAATGGTCCTACATCTTTGCGGATTATAATTTTATTCGCAATTTACGATACTTATATTACGTCGTTTTCATTGTAAGACTAGGATTCCTTTGTCTCACCGTGGTTTTGTGAGGTAGCTATACCTGCGAACTTCTGTTCCTAGCAAGTTTTACGTGCCTTAGGGAAGGCCGATTTGGAGAATTAAATACTGTTTGCGGTATTGGAGTAAGCAACGTAGATTTGGAGGAATTTCTGGAAAGCTAACCTCTGTCCATTTAAGCGCGGGAAGTATTAATCCACCACGTGCAAAATGGTGTCTAGTCGACACTCCATCTTAAATTAATCCTGGAATTGGATCATCGAGCAATCACAGGGAAGGCTAATCAATTATAAATACATTAGGGGACGTTATTTTAGTCTATGACATGAAGTAGGTGTAGAATTACTTAATTTTATTTTTTTTTTCATTGGTTGACTTCGCAGATATTTCTTGGTGAAACATTCTTGTAATAACTTGATTAATTATTAGAAAATAAAACACTTGGCTTAGTTTCACGACTTCTTTAATTAGATATACTAACAATTGTTTCGGCTATTAGGCCATTATCAAAGAGCTATCTAAAACTAAACTTACTCTACTTAAGGTTAACTTATATACCTGTGTTCATTATGGGTGGGAGAATGAGGGTAATTGATATTTAAAATTGCATCGATATAGGGGGTATTTATGAATTCTAATTGTGTGTTTGTGATAACTCGATTTTGTTTTTGGGCTTTTTTAATTTCAAAAATCTCTAATATATTTAACTTTTTACTTTTTACTACATTATGAATGAGGTTACAGCTCTTTATATCGGGTAAGTGGTTCTGGTCTATACAATGTTCTGCGAACCCTGTGTGTTTAACACTATATTTTATATCTCTAATATGTTCTGTTAACCGTTTATTAATACATCTGCCACTCTGTCCGATATAAATAGCTTCACAATTCTGGCATTTTATGGAATATACTCCTGATTTATCTAAGTTATCTATTTTATCTTTAGTATTATTCAACAATGTACCTAAATTTACTTTATTTATCCACACTATGTTAATGTTGAGTTTCTTTAGTAATTTGTTTATTTTCTGTGTTATGGGAGGGATATAGGTGATTAAATTAATAGATTAACTAAAGAAACCTAGTTGGCATGTAATCACCTATATCCCTCCCATAACACAGAAAATAAACAAATTACTAAATAAACTCAACATTAACATAGTGTGGATAAATAAAGTAAATTTAGGTACATTGTTGAATAATACTAAAGATAAAATAGATAACTTAGATAAATCAGGAGTATATTCCATAAAATGCCAGAATTGTGAAGCTATTTATATCGGACAGAGTGGCAGATGTATTAATAAACGGTTAACAGAACATATTAGAGATATAAAATATAGTGTTAAACACACAGGGTTCGCAGAACATTGTATAGACCAGAACCACTTACCCGATATAAAGAGCTGTAACCTCATTCATAATGTAGTAAAAAGTAAAAAGTTAAATATATTGGAGATTTTTGAAATTAAAAAAGCCCAAAAACAAAATCGAGTTATCACAAACACACAATTAGAATTCATAAATACCCCCTATATCGATGCAATTTTAAATATCAATTACCCTCATTCTCCCACCCATAATGAACACAGGTATATAAGTTAACCTTAAGTAGAGTAAGTTTAGTTTTAGATAGCTCTTTGATAATGGCCTAATAGCCGAAACAATTGTTAGTATATCTAATTAAAGAAGTCGTGAAACTAAGCCAAGTGTTTTATTTTCTAATAATTAATCAAGTTATTAATTTTATTATTGTTTAATAATTTAAATTTTTGCTATCCTTTCAATTTTTCTTATATCAGCTGTTACCTATTAGCAAGGCTCTTGTATAGCCGTTCAGACGATAAGTACAGATGGTGTAAAAGTTTACAGTCACGGATTTTAGTGTCGTGTGTAGTTGATTGTTGGAATCGGAACTGATTCTAGGAAGAACGTATTTTGCTCGTTCTTGACAATTTATTTAGTCTTATTGCAGGACTTTTATTCTTTGCTTTACGTCATCTGTTCTCATCTTAAAATTTCACGTTCTTATTTGAACTTAACACTAGGGTAGCGAGCTAAGATATTTTTGTTATTGCACAGTTAGTCGTGTGAACCACTGGGTTCAAGTTATAGTTTGTATAATATCTGACTGTCCGTTTCATCGGCTGCCAGAAGAGCTTTACTCAAAGCCAACTCTGTGGCAGAATCCTTCAGATCGACCACACTTGGTGTTATCAATATTTTGGGAGTACGTTGCTCGATATTAAGTATTACTTATGATAATAGCTTTGTAACCATTTTGTGAAGAACCACTGAATTAAGTATACGTAATTTGTGTTCTATTTAACCTTTGTTAGATTGCTTTAACTAATTTTCGTAATTAACTTTTATTTTGTCTCACCTGTTTATACAGGGGAATATATTAGATTTTGATCGTACTCCAATTTTAGACAATTATAGTACCATCCTGCTTTACAGGGGGAGTATTTAATTTCTTGTAGTCACTATTTAGATTACTGTGCCTTTCTCTACCCTATTTGGTAAAGGGGGGGGGGGGGGGGGATTCTGTAAATCTAGGTGTCTTAAACACGTTTAAGATTTTAAGTTTTACCATATTTTGATGCAATAAGTATTCAGTAAATATATTCTAATACAATTAACTTTCCTTCATTCTGACTTGTCGATTGCGTTGGAAGATCAATTCAGAGTACTTTAAGATTGTTTATTATTAATTATTTTGGTTGTCTTGTAATTTTATTCTTGAGATAAAGCGAATGTTTATAACCTGCTGCGTATGTTATTAAATTTTGTTAAGTGGTCGACATTGTTTGATTGGCACCTGTCCCACAAGTGTTTATCTTGAGCAAAGTTCGTTTTGAGTTTTGGATTTAGCAAGTAGTAGGAGCAACCTTTTTTTTAAATTTCGGTAGCTGCCATTGTACCACCCGCTTCCGTGTTCTTAGGGGAATTCTGTGCTGGTGTAGTAACACGGTGGCGCTATATCACCTCGCGACGTTGAACTCGCGCTCTCTCCGAAACCATTGGGCTGGCTGGCAGAGGAATACCTGGGGTCGTTTTCCATCAGGTGGCTTCGAAACGAAAGAGGGTGGCCCCGTCGCACATCGCGCGCTCTCGCTGCTGCTTGTTTATCTTTTTTATTTTAGGACGTCGCGTTTTAGGTAGCAATATATATATATATATATATATATATATATATATATATATATATATATATGTGTTTAGATAATTTCTTTGTCGTTTATTAAATATAACAATTGATAAATTATTGGACGATAAACTCCAATAATTTATCAATTGTTGTATATATACAGTCTGGTCATAAAGTTTGGAACCACGCTTATAACCGCATTATTTTACACTTTTAGGAAAAACGCTCGGACAGTTAAATTTTCTTTTTTAAAACGCCATCTTTTGACATACAATTTTTTTCTACGATGTCATTGGTTTTCGAGTGATGACGTTATCAACACTTTCTTTAAATGGCAACTATATTATTTTTTTCTCGTTTTTGGCAGATCTTTATATCCACCAAATAGTGATATAAAACAATTGGTATGTTGCATCACAATTTTTTGGAAAAAATGGTATAAATTTAGAAAAAAATGCGAAAATTTTATTTATGTACAAAATTAAAATTAAATTAAAAAAAAAATCTGAACTTAAATTTATTGTAACAGTTAACGTAAATTTTCAAAATGGACCCCACCAACGAACTGACTCTGTCCCAGCCGAGTGTAAATGCTTTGCGATCAATAGTAATCTGCGTTATTCGCTCCAGGTCAAAAGAAATTCGTCTTCCCAATCGGCCAATTACTTATTAAAAAATTTTATTTAACATTAAATAGTTTCACAAAAAAGGGCCAAAGAAGTTTAATTTATTTAAAAAATTGACATGATGTGGCAGACCATTTCTTAATTAAAATTATCGCCCAAAAATTGAAGATTTCAAAAACTAATTAAGCTTACAAAATTTACTGAAATATGTAAGTAAGTTTTTTTCACACTTCTGTCTTGTGTGAGGACTTAAATATTCTTCTTGAACAAACCGGATCGTCAAAAGCACATGTACTCATGTTACTATGCAAAAAATTTTCAAAAACAAAAACACGCTCTTTTTTGCAAGATATTTCTTTATGACATTCTTGCTTCTTTTTATACAATTTATGTACAAAAATTTTAGTTTGAAATTGTTTCTATGGCGACAACATTGTTGAATTATTTACTTCTATTTTTGACGTTAGATTTTTGAGATATTGCGTAAAAATTGTTCATTTTCGCTAATATAAAAAATGGCACATTTATCTGAGCGAGAAAGAATCGAAATTTTAATTATGGTTGGGTATGGGGACAGACAAAGAACGAATGCAGAAGCATGCGAATTGTTTAACCATGAACACCCTGATAGACCTCCAATTACCAGGTCTACGGTGACAAAACTAGTTGAAAAGTTTACCGAAACTGGATCCGTAAAAGATCGACCACGGCAAGGTAGACCTCAAGTAGGAGAAGATGTGAAATTAAATGTGCTTCTAGAAGCAGAAGAAAGGCATCATGTTTCCACCAGACAACTTGCGTTAGCCAATCAGATGGCTCACTTATTTGTCGTCAACTTATTTAAAAAAGAACACTATCGTCCTTACAAAGTTCAACTTGTACAGGAATTACATGAGGATGACGAAGATCGTCGACTGCAGTTCTGTGAAGACGTAATGTTACGTTGTGACCAAAATCCAAATTTCTTGGAAAACATCGTCTTCTCAGATGAAGCTACGTTCTGCTTAAATGGATCTGTTCACCGCCATAATTGTAGATATTGGTCGCAGAACAATCCGCATTGGACTCTAGCGTGTCATACTCAGCGCAGAGGAAAAGTTAACGTATGGGTTGGAATGATTGGACGACGCATTTTAGGACCATATTTTTTTGAAGGAAATTTGACTGCTGTGCAATATTTAGAATTTTTAAGATTTGAACTGGTTCCAGCGCTCGCTGTTATTTTCCCAAATCACGAGGATGGTGATGTACCCCATCCAAATATTTGGTTTCAACAAGATGGGGCGCCTCCCCATTATGGTGTAGAGGTTCGCCACTATCTTGACGAAATATTTCCCAATAAATGGATTGGACGGAGAGGCGCCATAGAATGGCCACCTCGTTCTCCTGACTTGACTCCGTTAGACTTTTTTTTTTTGGGGGGGGGTTATTTGAAATCGAAAGTGTATTTTAACAAACCGAACAATTTAGAAGATTTAAAAGAACGAATTCGCGTAGAACTTACACAAATATCCCCAAACATAATTGAGGCGAGTATACGAAGTGTTTACACTCGGCTGGGACAGTGTCAGTTGGTTGGTGGGGTCCATTTTGAAAATTTACGTTAACTGTTACAATAAATTTAAGTTCAGATGTATTTTTTTTAATTTAATTTTAATTTTGTACAAAAATAAAATTTTCGCATTTTTTTCTAAATTTATATCATTCTTTCAAAAAAATTGTGATGCAACATACCAATTGTTTTATATCACTATTTGGTGGATATAAAGATCTACCAAAAACGAGAAAAAAATAATATGGTTGCCGTTTAAAGAAAGTGTTGATAACGTCATCACTCGAAAACCAATGAAGTCATTGAAAAAAATTGTATGTCAAAAGATGGCGCTTTAAAAAATAAAATTTACCTGTCCGAGCGCTTTTCCTAAAAATGTAAAATAATGCGGTTCTTTCTTTCTTTTTGAAATGGTATGTGTTTACTGTTTGTTTTTGTAGAGTGTTATGATTATCTCGGTTTGAATTACGAAGTCGTGTATCTGTTGTGTTGTTGCGTTTGTGGAATGTAGTGTGATAAGCATTTTGCCTAGGGCAAGTGCGAGTTCGTCGGTTGTGTTTGGTGTTGCTGTGTTTGGTGTTGTGTTGTTGCGTTTTTGTGTCCAAGCGTTTGTTGTTGGGGGTGGTGCTGGGATGTAAGTTGGAGTGGTTTTTTTGTCAGGGTTGTTCGGGTTATTTGGGCAGTTGAGGAATATAGATGGGTGGGGACCACCGCAGTTTGCACACTTTGGTGGTGTTGTTTTGGGTTTAGTGCATAGATGTGTGGAGTGTGAGTCGCCGCATTTCATGCCTTTGTATAGTACGTGGCAATGTCTTTGGTGGTGTCCGAAGTTTTGGCATTTGTGACATTGAATAATGTCTGTCCGTGTGTTAAGGGTTTCTATTTTAATCTTAAGTCCGCAGCAGTCGTGTATGTTGAATATGGATTTATATTGTCTGGTCAGTTCAATGAGTATCAATGGTGCGGGTATGCCGTTTTTTCCATTCATTCGTTTAATTTTGAGTGGTGGGTAGCCTTGGTCGGTCAGATCGTTAGTTATGTCCGTGTCAGTTATAAAGGTAGGAATGCCTCGCATTACTACCTTTAATGTCTTCTCACTTTTTAATTGAAATGTATAGTATTGAATAAGTTCTGTATCAAGTATGTGTTTTATTGTGCGGTGGTCATCGTCATTTGTCGGTTCGATGTATATCCCTTGTTTAACAAGTTTGTTTTGTACTGTCTTTATGTCGTGTGTCTTTAGTAATTGTCTTATTTGTGCCCATTTATCTTTCTCAGTGACTATGATCGGTGTTGTTTTGTGTGTTGTGTGTGTTACAGTGTTTTGTGTGGTTTGTGGTTTGTCACTTACCCTGGGAGTTGTGCCTGAAGTTGACGGTTGAGGGATGATTTCGGTTGTGTCTTCGTCCATGTTTTCCCCTGTTTGAATTTCGAGGGTACTATATGAATTGGTTACTTCGATGGGAGTGGTTCCGTGATCAGTTTTTAGTTTCTTTATTGTTTTTTTTGGATAAATAAATGTGTCGCTGGCTTGGTTTTTCTTTACTTGTTTCGGATCGCTGTTCTGTTCCGCCGTTAGTTTTTCTTGTTCGGTTTGTTCTTGAGTCTTTTCAATTATGTATATTTCTCTAGTTGGATTGTTTGGATCCACTATGAGATTTCTATGGGTGTGTAATAGAGCTTGGACAGCACTTTCTGTGATTGCTGTGTCGATAAGTGCCTGTACACCCGCGAGTTGCTGTGGAGTCACCTTTTGTGCGATGACGGGGTCCAGCATAATTCTGGGGATGGTTCTTAGTCGTCCGGCCATTGCTTCCGGGTTCGCTGCGACGGATTACCGTCGTTTGTTTAAATGAGATAAATACGTGCGTTCGTCTCGACGACTAGCACACGAATGCTCATAATGCGGTTATAAGCTTGGTTCCAAACTTTATGACCACACTGTATATATATATATATATATATATATATATATTTATATAATTATTTCGTGACCTTGGTATGATATGGTAAATTCAATCAGTTGGCGATTTAAGGTCTGGCATGACCTTAAATCGCCAATTGATTGAATTTACCATATATATATATATATATATATATATATATATATATATATGTGTGTGTGTGTGTTTCAACTGGATTCCGGGTTTTCTTTCGCGTTTCCACTGTTTGGTCTTCGTAAAGACCGGTGCTGGTTTCTGGACGACGTTTCGGCAAAATCACATTTGCCATCTTCAGGTCTGCGATAACTGTTTACTTCTGCTTTTGGTTACTCGTAAACTGACGTAGTCGGGTTTAGGATGGTGGTTATATACCCGATTAGCGTTCTGGTTGGTTACACTTGGTTGAGTGTGTGCGCGGCTCCGTGTCGTTGGGCCTGTAGCTGGAGTGTACTGGCGGGGTTGCGGTGTAGCTTCCCTGATTATTCTGGTTTTCATATCTTCAATGTTCGCTATTAATTTGGTATTGCTGAAGTCTATCGTGTGGGACGTTTCCTTTGCATGTTGAGCCAAAGATGAAGTTTTCTCGTCTTTTCTTACGGAGTTTTGGTGTTCATCTCTTCTTACGTTCACCCTTCTGTTTGTTTGGGCGATGTACGTCTACTCACAATTAAGGCATGGAATTTCATACACTCCCTGGTTTTCTAAAGGTATTCTTGTTTTTGGATTCCGAAGGACTGTGCTGATTTTTCTGTTTGCCTTGAATGTGGTTACCATGTTGTGTTTACGAAGGACTCTGGATATTCTGTCGGTGGTACCTTTGACATAGGGTAAGTAGGTTTTCGCTATTGATTCCTCTTTTTCCTCCACACTCTTGTGGTGTGGCTCGTTTAGGTTTTGATATTTACGGAAATATGTAAGAGATTATTTTGAATATATACATACTAAAGTAAAAGACACCTTAAATCGCCGAATATCTAAATCCTATCGTATATCCTATCGAAACAATGTTTCGGAATTTCTTGACGGTTAATTATTATTAATTAATAATTTCTTGGGATTGCGGTAAAACAAGGTTTTGAAATCCAATAGGTTTCAGCTGAATTGATTCATTATAATTAATCCCTAAAAAAATTACGTATAGGAAAAAAGGCTCAAACTGCTGCAACTATTACGTCATGGATTTTAATGACGAAAGTGGATTGCTTCGTGCGTTTTAGTATAGTATTACGTGTAAACGATATAGCGACACACTTGTCAAGAAAGATGATTTCTGCGTCATCAATATAATGTGATGTTGTAATACTTCAAATTCGACCCTCGTACAATTTAGTTCAGCTATATAATATTTACTAATTATCGTTCTACTTTAGTTGCTTAAAAATTAATTTACCTTATTCTGCAATTTGTTCGTTCGTTATTTTTGGATAACACTGTATATTATACTAGGTCTGCTATAATTATAACTACTCTTCGACTGTACAATACCTAAAAATTAATTATATTTATTGTACTGCTTGATTCCTAATAATTATCTTGGTTATATACGTACTATTGTCAGTTAATTGTTCCTATTGTAACTTAAGCTTCTCTTTTAAATATCGTAAGGCAGTTGGTTTTATTTTCATTGACATTGCTTTTATAGGAACTTGGTATTTTATCGGAATTTTTTAAGACATAATTTCATTAAAAATGATTAGGCATTTAATTTTGTTAAAATACGATGTGGGCCTACAGAGTCATGTATTATTTATTATTGGTGAACTGTACTAAGGTTCGATAGATATACAGCGACCTTTTATTAGTAATTATTTATGGTTTTGGACGAGTTAATTAATGACTAGCGACTTCCTAAGTGGAAGTTGATTATTTACCTTCCTTCATGATCGATTTCTTGTTGGAAATTAATTAACTGTGGGATAATTAGTATACTCTTTCGAATATGTTTGTTTTCTATAATGACGTAGATCCAGCTTCATATAAAACTGGACATGAAGTGGGCTTCGATCACATTTATTGTGCTCTTGTTATATTGTTTGCATTTCTAACTTGGGGTATAGGAAGTAACGAGATATATAATTATAGTTATTTTCTCGTGTAACAACACGGATAAATGAAGATGTAAATTCTTTGTCATGCGAACATCGGCCATGTGGTAACCTCGAACACGTTTTATACGAGGTGAGTGTCTTCGAGAATATATTTGGTAGATTTTATTGTTATTTCGATGAGATTTGGTTCCATTAATTAGTTCGAGTATTTCATTATTCTTATATGTTTTTTCTCTTCCTATATAATAGGGCAAGCAAGTTGGTACGAGCGTTTTAACCTTCTAAATTAAGTCAAACAACGTATGCTGGACATGAGGTCGACTTCCAATTTGTTCCTTCTTCTCTACAGACGCCATATTAATGAGTTTTTTTCTAATATATATATATATATATATATATATATATATATATATATATATATAATAAATTTAAAAAATTTTTTGATAATATATCACGGTCGATCATTTCTTTTCAATTATTTATATATATATATATATATATATATATATTTCTATAATTATCATCAGTAAAATTTACTGAACAATTCATTTTTTATATAAGTAAAATATCTCTGCATATACAATGCGGACAAAGCTTAATAGATAAATTTTGGTATAAACCTTCATCCAGTGAGATTTTCGCCATTAGTTTAAGTACTTGTGTGTGTTATATTGGGTATTATTGCATATACAAGGTGTGCAAATATCGATGTAAGGTTTATGAAAGATCTTTGATAAATTATTGATGCAATTCTTAGAACTAAGATTTTTAATTAATTTAATTGTTTTCCATATTGGTCAAATCAGTTCAAACGTTGACCTTCCAATTTTTATATATACCATCTGGTGATCCGATTACTTGTTAATTTATCTAAACAACATGCTTGTATGTGCATTTCATTTAATTTCAAGTTTGTTTCAATTTTATTGTCTGCATTTTCGACTATTTCATTAATATATTATACTGGGTGAGTCTTTTACTCATAACCAGAATTTATGTTGTTACTTAGATATCTGTCACTATTGTAATGTCAGGATCGCTTTGATCATATTTAATTATAGTTAGTTTTTTTAATTCATTCAACTTAATTTTTTTTTATATCCGACTGAATTGGCGAGATATATATTTGATTGTGACATTCTGGATACATTATCCTTTAGTCTGTTCATGTTCTTCTGGACTACAATAAATCCTCATTGTTATTGTTTTGATTTGAGTTGTTTTATTTGATTTAACATCGATACTTGTACGTTACCTGAATTTATTCAATTTACTACGGCAGAGTCTGTGTTCTCTGTTGCGGCTAAAGGGATAACGTGGTGGCGCCCTTTTAGATATAAAATCCCCCCTCCACTCGCCCCTAAACTGAGCTGGTCTTTAGCCAAAATATCTCATGTATTGAGGTAAATTGGGTAAGTTCATAAGTAAAGGTAATACATTAGTAGGCGCAAGACTTGTGCTGGTGGGGCACATAGCAATGTGAGTCATCCGACACGTCAGGCGAGCTGTACCACGCACCGAATACGTCATCAGGTCTCCAGTACCTCCTAGAAAAGAGCTTCTGGAACGACTTCGAATAAGCTATACTATATAAGAACTTGAAATAGAGGGAGACCAGGCATTCAACAAGTAATCGCCGTCGTGTGATTTTATATAAATGTAAATACTCATATATAAACACATATTGGGATAGTTATTAGTCTTTAAATTGTTATTTAGTGCGTTTTGTTGTTAATATAGAGTGTTTAAATTACCGTTAGTTTTATTTAAAAGAACCCAGAAAGATTAATATTTTACAATATGTAGTCTATTTTAGTATTTGTGTAGGAGGATGCATTGCTCTGGAAAAGAAATGACGATCAACCCTCAAAAGGAAAAGAAACACTGACCGTATTTTTTAATTATCAAGGTGCATTGCGAGGTCAATATCAATGCTTAACGATATGCAGACTTCTTAGAATGTTTTGTATCAACATCAAGAATAAACCTCCCTGAAAACTCACTCCCATATAGTTCAAAGGGTTGCTTGCTCATAGGCGTTGTAAAGTTTTAGAACAGTTACCTTACAGTCTCGACTTGTCCCTCCCGTGCAATTTGCATGTATTTGACTCGTTAAAATAGTTACTAAAAGTCAGAGGTTCAAATCGGATAGATGTTGAGGTAAGGTTGGTGTTAAGAAAATGGTTTCACAAACAGCCACAATAATAACTAGCAGGGACTCTAAAGCTTCCCATTCTGAGTCTTATAGCTTTATGTTAATCAAATTTCTTTTAAATTAATTAAATAAAAATTGCTTTACATCCTTTAAATGTGTTCCTACTGAAAAACTCTCGTACGTTGTGTTTAATAAATATCTGTTCATCTTTACGTAGGCAGCTGTATACTGAATATATTATTTCGAAGTGTACCTGTATATATTCTTATTTTTTGCACCTATTTATTGCTGTGCTAATACACTCATAATCACCAAAGATGATCCCTGTGTCACTTACGTATAATTCAATCAACGACATTCATGTCTGACTTGTATGTCTAGGATAGCTTGAACGAAAGTATGTATATTGAAACTTCACCTAGCACGCCTCATGCAATTTACTCGAGTAAGACAAAGATGGGATTATTACCTACTTCATGATAAATACACACATTTCTGCCTAGTAGTCGTCACATTTGACAGTACATTTTCGTTGATATTTGACCGATGGGTTTGATGGGTTAAAGTGTATTGTAGAACCGGCCCTTAAATATTTAAAATTGTCTTGAAATGTATTTTATGTAACTAAACTGTTTATTATTTTTTTAAATATGTTTATGAAACTGTCATAACAGTGAATATGTAATTACAGTTATACAAAGTAGATACACTGGTCTAGTGTATGGTTTCAATTGCAATAATAATGCTTTTACAACTAACTTGAAGCTGTTTAGTTTTGCCATTCACTATATATATATATAACAATTGATAAACGGCTAAGAAATTATCTAAACACTCATATAGCTATGGAATAAAAAATAAAAAATTTCTTTTGGCGTTTCTAGACAACTTTTATTAGAAAAAATTTTTACTATTTTATTTGTTATATTTTTTAGAATATATCCCCAAAAAACAAAATGAAACTTCAGTCATACTGTGTATATATATATATATATATATATATATATATATATATATATATATATATATATATATATTTAGTGTTTAAAGAATTTTGTTTTTCTTTTTTATTTTATTGGCCGTGTTTTAATATTAAAAATAATAGATTTTTATTGGTTTTAGCGACCTTTTATTGAATTTAGATGTTTGTTTGCGACGTTTCGACTTTTATCAATTCAGTCTTTTTCAAGCATCTGGAAACAAGAATTATTACAATGAACATGAGAACTGTGTTTGTTTTGTGTGATATAACAATTAAATTAACAATTTTAAATTTAAAATTATATTAAGAAATGAATTACGAATTGGGTTAGCGTTTTACGTTGAAAATTATATAACATTAAATTAAAATAGCTTAGAATGGTAGGGGGACATTAATGTGATTAATATCTGTATGAATTAATTGGAGACTTGTTAATAATTGTTAAGTCTCCAATTAATTCATACAGATATTAATCACATTAATGTCCCCCTACCATTCTAAGCTATTTTAATTTAATGTTATATAATTTTCAACGTAAAACGCTAACCTAATTCGTAATTCATTTCTTAATATAATTTTAAATTTAAAATTGTTAATTTAATTGTTATATCACACAAAACAAACACAGTTCTCATGTTCATTGTAATGATTCTTGTTTCCAGATGCTTGAAAAAGACTGAATTGATAAAAGTCGAAACGTCGCAAACAAACATCTAAATTCAATAAAAGGTCGCTAAAACCAATAAAAATATATTATTTTAAATATATATATATATATATATATATATATATATATATATATATATATATATATATATATATATAAGGTAAACTTAATAAGTCGGCGATTAAAGGTCTGGTTCATTACTTCAAAGTATATATATATTTAAAACAACCCTACATGTTTCGGCAACATGCCTTTGTCAAGGGAATACAAAATATGACAAAGGCATGTTGCCGAAACATGTAGGGTTGTTTTAAATATATATATACTTTGAAGTAATGAACAAGACCTTTAATCGCCGACTTATTAAGTTTACCTTATCATACCAAGGTCACGAAGATATTATATATATATATATATATATATATATATATATATACCGGGTGGTCCATTTATCGTGGCCCCCCAAAAATTTGGAAGCAGTCAGTTTTATGAAAAAAAGTTTCAAGTAAAAGTTTTACTACAAGAAGTGTCCTATCTGATGGTTAAGCAGTCGTACACCAAGGAGAACGTATGAAGGTCACACGAATGCCAAGTTTTTTTTTTAAATAGAACATGGCATTATTTTTTGCAAATTCTGAAAAAGGATGTAATTGCGAGTAGAAAAGTACTAAAACTCATGTGGCCTAAAATTAAGATTCAGCGAAATATTCAAGAAAAACAAAATATAAATTGGAAACAATACATGAAAAACATAGTATTTTCAAAGCAATAATGTGGACGTATTACAAAATAATTAATAACAGATTTACATAACAGATAAGTCATATTTGAAATAGCGGTTGTAGGTAATTAGAAAGTAATTACCTACGTATAAGTTTGTTCTTTATAATTGGATATTAATAGGTCGTATGAATTAGTTGCTTGTTGTAATAATGGGTTATTTGTTGCCCCTTAATTCGGGAATACCATCGAAAAAGCCAATTAACTTTCTATTTGTAATCCCTTGCAGCTGCATAAATATGGGTATAAGTTTGTTCTTTATAATTGGATATTAATAGGTCGTATGAATGTGTTGTCGAACTGGGTAGTGAAATGGAAAAGAATGAAATTATGAGGAATAAATCGAAATTAAAAAATAAAGGAGGGGACAGGATATATATTGATGATGACTTAACGCCAAAGGAACTAGAGAAACAATCGCAACTAAGAAAATTTGCTAAAGTCGAAAGGGAAAAAGGAAAGACAACAAAAATTGGGTATAACAAAGTGATGGTAAACGAGGAAGAATGGAGATGGAACAAAAGTACTGGGAAAATTGAAATGCAACAATAAAAAAACTAAGGAAGAATAAACAGAATGGGAAAAATGAAAACGACATTGGCAAACAAATGGATGTGATTATGGAGAAAACTAAAAGTGCGAACGGACATAAAGTAGGTAAATATATAATAGCAAGAAACACCGCTGGAAAAGTTGGTGGAATAGTAAGAACACGTACGACAAGCAAAGAAGATGAAAATAGAGCAGTGGATAAGAGAAAACATATGTTGGAAGAAAGGAAAATAAATAAAATAACAAAGAAATAAAAAGTTTGGAAAATAGGAACGTGGAATGTCAGAAGCTTAACAGGAAAGGAAGAGGAATTAGTAGAAGAATTGGAAAAAGTAAACGCAGATATTGTTGGCATCACCGAAACATAAAGAAAGGTAATGGAGAAAAGATCATAGAAGGAGGACACCTATTAATATACAATGGAGTTAATGAAAGAAACAGAGCTAGTGAGGGGGTGGGATGCTTTATTAAGAAAGAAAATATAAAATACATACAGAAATGGACCGGAATATCAGAAAGGATATTGAAACTAGAAATGAAAATAGATGAAGAAGTAAAAACAACCATCATAGTAGTGTACGGCCCTAACGAAGATGAAAAAACCAGTGCAAAGGATGAATTTTGGGATCAACTAACAGAGGTGGCAGAAGAAAGTGAAGGAAGATTATTAATAATAGGAGACCTAAATGGAAGAGTAGGCAAGAAAGATGATGAAACAGGAAATGTAATAGGTATAAACGGAGAAAATGTCAGAAACAATAATGGACGAAGATTAATAGAATTCTGCATTCTGAACAATTTAATAGTTACAAACACCTTCTTCACACACAAGAATATACATAAATATACTAGAGAAATAGTAAGTAGGAAGGAAAGATCAATAATAGATGTCATAATTAACAAACCATATAGAAGAGAAATAATACATACAAAAGTAAGAAGAGGCCGTGAAATATATTCCGACCACTACATAGTGTTATCAAAAATAAAAATAGAAATAAAAGACCAGAAACAAACAGAAATGTACAAGACAAATAGTAAATCTAAAAGTAACACAGTAAAAGAAGTAATAAGAACATATAAACTCAGAGAAGAGGTGATAGCAAATATATATAAAGAAAAAATAGAGGCAGAAATGATAAAAAGCAAAGAGAGTTTAAACAACGTGGAGGTGGAAGACATGTGGAAAATAATTAAAGATTCAATAATGAAAATAGCTAAAGAAATGTGTGGAAGCAGCAAAACAGACAAAAACAAAAAACAAACAAGATGGTGGAATGAGGAAATTAAAAGCGAAGTAAAGATGAAGAAAGACAAATGGAAAAATTATCTTAGTGAAAAGAACAAAGATAATTACGACAAGTACAAAGAACAAAGGTTAAAAGTGAAGGGGATGGTGAAAGAAGCGAAACAACAAGCTTGGGAAGAATTTGGGGAAAAGATGGAACAAGACAGTAAAGGTAACCAAAAGTTATTCTATAAAATATTGAAGACACTAAGAAAAGGTAAACAAAACAAAATTAGATACATAAAAGCAGAAAACGGGAGAATTTTAGAAGACGAAGATAATATAATGAAAAGATGGAAAGAATATTTCGAGGGAATGCTTAACACAGAACGAATAAACTTAATATACGAAATAGAGGTGAGCGAAGAAAACATAGAAAGTGGGGAGAGGGGAGGCGAGGAACCGATCAAGAAGGAAGAAATAATGGAAGCTATAAGGAAGTTAAAACGAGGCAAGGCGGCAGGACATGACGGTATAACAGCGGAAATGATAACAAATATGAAGGAAAACGGCATAGAAGTCCTAGAGAAATTGTTTAATAGGATTTGGAATGAACAAAATATACCAAAGGACTGGGAAGTAGGCATAATACTACCCATCCACAAAAAAGGTGACAATAAAGAGTGTAGCAATTATAGAGGAATTACACTACTCAGTGTAATGCTAAAAATATATGAGAGAATCCTAGAAAAGAGATTAAAAATATTAATTGATCACCAACTAGAAGAACCGCAAAGCGGATTTCGGAAAGGCAGAGGAGTGCACGATCACATTTTCACTATGAAACAACTGATAGAAAAAAACCGAAATAAGACTATATATGCGGCCTTCATAGACATAGAAAAAGCTTTTGATAGTATTCCAAGAGAAGAAGTTTGGAAAAGCCTTAAAAAAAGAGGAATAGGCGAAAAACTCATAAAAGCTATAAGAACCATATACCAGAAAACTAGAAATTATGTGAGAACTGAAAATAGGAAGTCCGAAGAGTTCATAACCAAAGAAGGACTGAGACAAGGAGGGGTGCTCAGCCCCGTACTATTTAACATAATATTAGATGATGTACTAAAAGAAATAAGGGGAATAACAAAGAAACTACAAGTAGGGTATAAGAATATGGAGAGGGTTGAAATAGCAGAATGTGTCTTCGCTGATGACATAATAATATACGCAAAGAACGAAAGAGACTTACAAGAAAACTTAAACACATGGAATATAGCACTAAAAAAGAGGAATCTAAAAATAAACATTGATAAAACAAAAGTGATGACAATAGGGAGAAATGATTTAAAAGTAAAAATTGAAATAGAAGGAAGAAACATAGAACAAACTGACACATTCAAGTACCTCGGAATAAACATACATAAAGACGGAAAAGAAGATATGGAAATAAACAGCAGAATAGAAAATGCAACAAAACTATATTGTGCACTAAACAACACATTTATAAGAAAGAAGGAAATAACGAAGAAAACAAAAATCACAGTATATAACGCATTGTTCAAACCAATAACGAGGTACGGATGCGAAAGCTGGATACTTAATAAGCATATGAAGAGCAGACTACAAGCCGTAGAAATGAAATACCTAAGAGCGGCGAAAGGAGTTAGTAGAAGGGACAAAATAAGAAATGAAGTAATAAGATAGAATTAAAATAAAATAGAAACGGAAGCAAGTAAAACAGTTAAGTAATTCGCGAGTAAATATATTCAATATACGTGTTCAACTTTAAGTCGATCAAAATTTACATAATCAATAACCAAGTAATCTTAAACTTAGGCATCTCAATATTATTTTAAACGAAGAGATTGAATGTATAACGGGTGTTTATTTGAAAAGTCAATCTAGTAGCATGTGATTTACTGAGAACATTTTGAAGTATGTCGTAAATTAAAATTTACTACTTAACCTACGAAGTCGTATATTTTGACAGTTTCATACATACAAATAAATACAAATGTGATTGACATTATCAAATGTCATTTGGATTTGCGTTTACGGAACAACAAACACATACTAATATATATGCGTCTTATTCTATCAAAATTTCAAAGTAACCTAGATTGACTTTTCAAATGAACACACGTTAGTTATTAACGTTGTAAGTGCATGTACTTGTATAAGAGTATGTTAATGGAGGAACTAATACCAAAATTCATTGGGATTTGGACAAGCCACAAAATGGGTTTCGAGAAGGCAGAGCAAGAACTGATGCATTAATGTATTTTTGTTTTATTGATATTTCAAAAACATTTGGCTCATCGAGAAGGACAAATAAATGGAGGATATTGAGCAAATGGAATATCAATAAGAAAACAATTAATATAAGGCGTTTGTAAATACAAACTACAAATTACCTAAGAACAAAAACATAATATTTGAAGGATTTACAACCTTGCCTGGAGTGAGACAGGAAGAAACGTCGAATTCTTACCTGTTAAGTATGGTAATGGACGAGATTATAAAACAACAACGTGCGAATATTTTAACTTAGAAAAAGTTGAAGCCAGTCACTTAGCTTTTGCTGGCGAGTATTAATGATGAAAAAGAAAAAAAAAATTAAAGTATGGCTTCAAAATCTCGTATGAAGAATGGAGAAAACGAAAATTGAAGGTAAAACAAAAGCGATTGTAATATCAAGAAAACCTGGGAAAATAAATATTACAATAGAAAACGAAGAATTTGAACAAATGTGACCTGCACCACGTGCAAGCAACAAAACTCGCGAAAACTGGTCTTACTAAATTTCCGAATTCCAATAGCCCTTCTCGGACTTACCTTTCGTGGGCGAGTTACTGCTGAACCTACATGGGTTCGTTGACAAACCATTGTTAATCTTACTGATTTATATTTAAAAAGGGCGCCACAGTGACTTGAAGGCTGCTTGTAAAAGTGAATACGTTACGCGAAAACGTACATGCGATAACGTACCCATATAATTCCCAGGTCTCGAGAAGCTAAATGAATCAAATAAAACGAACGACAGCCAAATTTGTCAGTAATAATATTTACTTTAAATGTTGGTTGGTAACTCAAAACACAAAATAGTAAAATAAAGTTTTGCACGTCTCTGTATAAAAATATTACATGTTAATAATATACAAGATGTCCCGTATCGTTATGTTCAAATTTTAGGAGTGTAAAGTAGACTTCATTTCAAGTAACAAAAACGCAAAACCTATATATCCATTTTTATTTGTTACAAAGTTACAGATCTATGAATGTGATTGACAGATCATGAAAAAAATGTAATCCCAAAGTCAATAAAAACTGATTTTATTTAAAAAAAGTTCAATTGAATAATATTTTCGAAATGTTCACCTCCTTGTTGAATGCAGGCTTGTGCCCGTAAGCCAACAGAAGAAGTATTTATCCGAATTTCATACTTGTTTTGTCGGATTTGCTCGGCAGCCAGGTGAATACGATCCAACAACTCTTCTCTTGTGTTCGAAACTTGCGCGTAGACTAAATTTTTCATGTACCCCCATAAATAAAAGTCAAGGGGATTAAGATCGGGTGATCTGGGTAGCCATGCAACAGGAAAACCTCGATCAATCCATCTTGGATAATTGACGTTCATCCAATTTCGGATAGCAATTCCGAAATGTGGAGCCCCATTCATGTGAAACCACATGTCTCGTCGAACATTCAGTGGGACATCCTCTAAAAGACCTGGCATTTAACCTCCCAGGAAGAACGACAGGACCAGCAACAAGTCATCGATTAGGGCCCCCAAACGTTAATGGAAAATTCATGTTGAAATTTAGATGGGCGTATAGCTTTGGGATTTTCTGATGACCACTTGTGTAGGTTTCTCAGATTTGTAACACCACTTCTCGTGAACGTAGATTCATCTGTCCAGAGGACTGTTCAGCAGAAATTAAAATGAAGCCGTGTCTGTCTTAATATCCAGGTAGAATAAACTAGACGAGCAACATGGTCTGCCTCAAGCAAACCGTGTCCCCTGCGATAGTGATATGGATATAAGCCCTGACGTTTTAAAATTCGCCAAACTATCGTTCGTGGCACTCCTAGTTGTCTAGTGATTCGACGTACACTGAGAGTTGGATCCCTTGTAACAATAGCTACTGCTTCTTCCTCTAAGTCTGCTGGCAAATTTACTCCTCGGTCGAAAAGATAATCACGCAGTCCGCATTCCTGAAATTGTCTGTGTACTTCCAGAAACGTTCTGTAATGAGGAATGCGCTTATCGGGAAACCGATGTCGGTATTCAATAACTGCTTGACGTGCACTGCCGTTACAGTAGCCATACCCAAAATGCATGTCCGCATTCTCTCGAAGAAAATCGGTAAGGAATTTTGAATAAAGAAAACGTGTCCACTAGAGTGTCCCTTATTTTAAAATTTTTTGAAATGTTGAAACGGTACCATCTCATTTTTTTCCAATGGACTAGAAAATAACTCACGTAAAATTTACAACGCATTCCCTAAGCGACGGGGCTCTGAAGATAGCACTATGAATTGTTCGTATGATTTCGATTTGTTTGAATCTGCAATGCTTTTGTTTATTGCTATGATAAGAAATTTAAATTAGTAGAACATATATGGAGGTAGCCCCATGTGGAGTGGGCTATGACGCCTGCAGATCAATTTTAGCTACACAAGAAAATCGGTTGGATCTGCTTATAAGCACTGGAGTAGACCTCATTTAGGTGTTTTTAAGTTTTTTGTTTTAAAATTTTTACGGTGCTCTACCATCTTTTACTATTTGACGTAAATATAACTCATGCAAATTTTTACGCCCGCACGACCACGCCTTCCCTATGGTGCGGGCCCTAAAAATGTTCTTTTATTCTTTCATAACTTTTTTAAATTTGTTTTTTTTAACAAGTTTTTATTTAAATAAAACTAAACAATTTCATGAGGAAAACGTAACATTAAGATAATAATTAAAAATAAGAAATTCATCTAAAAAAATAAAAGTATAAAATTAAAATTAAAGCTTTTGTGTAAAAAACCAATTTCGACAAATATTGTCATATCAACGACACAATTCGAAGAATTGACGCCGTTACTTCGAGATCATACAACATTTTTGAACGGGGCAAGTCGGAGCGTTGCAAACCGCTGTATTAGGCAGCAGCATATTTTCTTTTTAAGGTACTTTTTGAACAATTTGGATATATTTTACTATGCTCTTGTACACATTGCAATAAATATTGCTTTTGTTCTTCTTGAACTGTTAGAAATCCGTGGAATTGCTGCATCAGGTTAACAGCTCTTTCAGCGTTGTCATTTACTGCTTTCAAGTGAATTACTTTTGCTTTAGCTTCTAAAAAGGATGCACTATCTTCCCAAGTTGATGGGTCTTCGGTAAGAAAATCGATGTTTATTTTCAATCGATAAAACATATCATTGCTTTTTATTGAAACAAAATCATGTAGTTTTTATCTGTGTAAAATGAAAAAGGAAATTAACATAATGACAAAGAACTCAATAATTAGAAAATACTTACCATATAATGAGCAACGCATTTTTTCTTTCGATGGAACATATCGCTTTGCATTTTCAAATATGCTTTCTTTTGTTAAACTTGCCACAATATTCCTTTTTGCCTCGATATCAACCATATCATCAAAAAGGGATAAAATGACGACTTCTCCAGTTAAATAATAAAGATGTTGGCAAATTTTTTTTAACACAAGTCTTGGTGGGGAGCTTTTATGGCTAAGTTGCATTGCATCCATGGTTTAACGTAAGTTGTTACAATGAATAGACAAACTTCTTGCAATCCTTCGTTCTCTTTTCTGGTTAAATTTAGCTGATCGCGAAATAAGAACATTTTTATCGCATAAATAGCTCTTGCCATCCATCGTGTTTGATGCATAGCGCCAGGAGGTTTTATTTTAAATTTATTATAATTTCCACTCAAAAATAATATCGAAAGCTCGATCATTCACGGCAATCACCTCTCACAATTGGCTTTTCGAGTTCAGAAAGATAAAAGCTAATCAAGCTGTCAATTTGCGATGGTTGAAAATGCTGGTTTGAAATGGAGGTACCATTTTGAAAATTCTTTTGCTTAATATTGTTCCAATTGTTTTTCAACTTTTTAAAGATCGGTACATCAGCGCTAAGCGTCACTTGAGGGATTTTGGTTTCAAATACAGTTTTCAACACCAACTCGTATACATGATGCCTGCACCTAAATAAAATAAGTTCCCTTTTTAGTGATTGTTCCAGTAGAGCACATGCACCGTTAAAGCGACCCATGTTAGAAGCTGTGGTGTCACAGCACATAATTTGAACTATATCGGAGAGTTGCCAATCATTTATTGCATTTAGTACAGCTGCAGCCTGTTCTTTTCCACTTGCATGATCTAATTTAGGCACTGCGATAAGTTTCTCCTCATTTTCATATGTGATCACAATTGGAAGCCGCTCTTCTTTAACATTTTGTGCATTTATTCCAGGCAATAATTTCCCATCCCAATGAATAGTGACCATTTCAGGAACATTATTTTTAAAATCTGTCTTAATTTGTTCGGCACGTTCTTTTCTCATCTGTATTCTTATTCTTTGCATGGAAGTTTTATTTATTATAAATTCGTTTACATTATGTCCAAGAGCTTCTAATGCTGCTTCCAGAATATAGACGGAGTCATGCATACTCAACTGACATCTATCGAGGGCAGCCACAAGTTTCGGAGCAAGAAAATCCTTTTTTCTCCTTTTTTCCAAAGGCAATAAATTTTCTTCCCAATGCTGTGGACTGTGATCTCGATGATTTTCAACTGAATTCATGGATGACGAATCCGATGATAAACTAGAATTAGGTGATTTGGCTGTTGTTTCATTTTCCTTTAGCTGCCCGTTTCTTTCTATTAATAACCGCAATTTTTTTCTCTCTTCTCTTCGCCATAGATTGTAATCTACTCCGATCAAAGAACCCGGTCTACCAGGTTCCCGCTGCCGTTGCAAAAAAGTTTTGTCTTCTTCGATTTCCATTATCTCATCAGCGTGCGCGAAGAGATTGTCCAATGTATGCAGAAAGAAATTTTCTTTATCTTTGAGAACTTGAGTGGTCTTCTTCGAATTTTTTTGCAAATTTTTCCAAACTCCGTGTAATTTAATTAATTTTTCCACACTATTTCTGGATATTTTAGTGGGTATTCTAGCTTTTTCCCAGAAAAGCATACATTCCTTTATAGTTAGATTAGCACTTTCTTGCACTGTTAAGTTTCCTTGGTGAATATTGTAAAATAAAACAGCAAGCACTTGTCGGTTTGAAGGAAGTTTCGTGCCCGTGATTCGGTGATTAACATTTCCAATTAATACACTTTATATTTATTACTGCTACGTAAGTCTTGCGACATTATTTTTTCTTTAAATTTATAACCACAAATTATTAACTTTATTACTCAAAATACAGATTTATTGTTTGCTCTCAGTTATTCTGTCGCACTGAGCTTTATGTAATGCCAAGTTTATTTTTTGCTTTGTGTCGTTTTCGGAGAAACCCCTTTCTTACTTATTCTTTTTCTTTTGTTTGACTGTTTTAATAATTTCTTGTTGCATGCAAAGTTTACAAACCAAAGAAAAACACAAATCCACAAATTGGATAGTAGCTGTAGCTTTGGCGACGTTCTTATCGTTCTAAGTAATCGTAGTAATAATTTTATTTCTTCTACGATTGAAAAGAAGTAAAGCTCGTTTTTTCTAATTCTTTTATTTATCATAAAAATAAACAAAACAAAAAAATTTTAAGTTCAAAAATAGCTCGATCATAGAAAAATGCATATTTCGCATTTTAAGGCCCCGTCGCTTAGGGAAGGCGTGGTCATGAGGGCGTAAAATTTTACGTGAATTATTTTATATTCCAATGGAAAAAAAATGAGAGGGTACCGTTTCAACATTTCAAAAAAATTTTAAAATAAGGGACACTCTAGTGTCCACTCACTAATAAGCTGTTGTATGAACTGAAACGTAATGTAATCCTTTATTAAAAAATGCAACGTTAACAGTCATCTGAACATTTGTTTATTGTATGATATTCATGGTTTAGCACTTACGAAATAAGTAACCTTCTTATTCAATTTCTATCAATCTCAATCAATTTCGAGTACTCTGTTTTGTAGATCTCCAAGAAATTACAGTATTCACTACAAGTGTTTATTTATTTTAGGATAACATTTTATTATGCGACGTTAACAATTACAGGCATGTTATTGAATCGTATAACTGTTTTTAAATTATTATATATTAATATTGACTTTAAGAATACTTTTTTTTTTCATGATCTGACAATCACATTCATAGATCTGTAACTTTGAAACAAATAAAAATGGATATATGTTTTGCGTTTTTGTTACTTGAAATGAAGTCTACTTTACACTCCTAAAATTTGAACATAACGGTACGGGACACGTGTATATATCAGACAGAATAGCACAGTGGACGAAGCCCTGTATATTTACATATAATATATGTATAAAAAATCAGACTGTATATTATCTATGAACAAAGAAATATACGTATACTAGATATCTCGGGTATGCGCTCACAAGCTCATTACGACATAATTTACTGCTAAATAAAATGCGACGTTAAATATTTATATAACTAAAGACATTAACGCCAAGATTCAATATAAAATAATGAATGTAAAATAGTCTAAACAATAATAAGTTATTAAACGCTCAAATGACTTAATAAATAGTCAAGGCAAAACTAATTTATTAATAATTACTACTGCATGTATTATTAAATTTAAAACCAATGAATGTATAATTAGCTAAAAGCGATATACATTGAAACTAAACCCTTCGCTGATGTCGTAGGCCGATGCTAATCCCAATTTATTCTTTTAACGCGAGGTTCCAGGTGACATTCGGTTCCACGCTGTTGTTACGTGTTTCCTCAAAGCAGTAGTTCTGCGCCTACATACACACCGTATTGCCTACTTGATTTACTAACGTACCTCAATAACACGATTGCCCCGGAGATATTCGGCTAAGAGACCAGCTCAGTTAAGAAGCGAGTTAGGGGAGGTTATTTCTTATAATAGGCGCCACCGTGTTTATGCTCTTAAGCCGGTACAGTGAACGCAGACATCGCCGATAGTAAGTTAACTAAATCGCAGGTAAATACTTGGAAAATTGTTATCCTAATAATAAAACACCCAAAATATAACAATAACAAGAAATAATTTATTAACAAAACAATGGTAAAATCAATAACCTAGTTAGTTTTGCAGTCAATTGATCCCACGGAAGCTCAAACACAAGGCTGTGTCAAATGGTATTAAGAAATACTAAAAAAATTGAACAATGTCGTTCAAATTTAGTCTACATCAGTACTGGTGAAGAAACTATTTTATTCATAAGATCCTGGAAGTAAACTCCTTTAGGTCGTCAAACTGCTATTTTTTAACAAATGAAAATGTTGAATTAAGGACTCATTGCCCATATTCAATTGATTGACCACATTGCGCTTTTGTTTGTTCCCAGACACCAAAAATAAAATGCATAGTGTGATTTGGCCGGCTGAAGTAGTTGTTGAAAGATCCCAAAGGCTGATTTCCGAAGTATTAGCTTCAAGTAAAAAAATGCTTCGCGAGTTGATACGAACTATTAACAAAAAAAAATGTATTGGTGTCATAGGCGAAAATTTTGAAAAACAATAAAATCGTTAAGTAAATCTTGGTGTGTTCCAGCAGCCTTCGATGCCAATGCTACTACTAACTTCACTCTCCTGTTAAAACTTTCACTTTATTCATAGAAGTGTCTTGATTAAGGATATCTATTTTCTGCGATTACAAAAAGTTTAAACGTCAAATTGGTTTCATTTTAGTGTTTATCAGAGCTATTTAGAGTTTTATTATATAGTACAAAATTTATAAGCAAAGGAAATTCAAGAAACACATGAAAACAACGGAGGGAAATGGTTCCATGATCAACGCCGAAAGACTAAATACTAAAAAAGGAAAATGTACATATAAAAATAAACAACTACAAAATAGAGAAGCAGTATTCGAGAATAAAATTGCAAAAAAAAAACACATGAAAAATTCATGAAAATAGAAGAATTATGTACCTCAAACAAATACGAATAAAGAGGAAGCGACGGGTAGATTGAAAATTTGGTGGGCATTAAACAAGCGTAGAGAAGCTACATTCAAAGTCTTTTTCGGTTCCACGTTGTTGTTACGTGCTTCCTCAAAGCTCTAGTTTTGCGCCTACATACACACCGTAATACCTACTTGATTTACTAACTTACTGGGGTAAGTTAGTAAATCAAGTAATTCCAGGAAAATCATGTTATTGGGATAACACGATTTTCCTGGAGATATTCGGTTAAGAGACCAGCTCAGTTAAGAGGCGAGTTAGGGGAGGTTATTTTTTATAATACGCGCCACCATGTTTATGCTCTCAAGCCGGTACAGTGAACACAGACATCGCCGATAGTAAGTTAACTAAATCACAGGTAAATACGTGGAAAATTGTAACTCTAATAATAAAACACCCAAAATATTACAATAACAAGAAATAATTTATTAACAAAACAATGGGAAAATCAATAACCTATAAGTGAACAACGCTGTAGTAAATCAAATGCACATAACAAAATGGTGCAAAAAAGGTTCACGAGCCACAATATAATAATGAAATATAATGCAATATTATTGCCCAACATGTTTAATGAATACAATCAGAAAAAATGAATTAAAGTAAATAAGTGACTCCAAATAAATGGTTCACCCAGTATAGTAATTTGGTATATTATAACAAAATGAATACAAAAAAGGAATTAAAGTAAATAAGTGACACTAGTAAATGGCTCACTTAGTATAATAATTCGGTATATTATAAAAAAAAAAATAATGCATCTTTAATATGTATTCAAAAAGCAATTAACTACTGAAATAAAATTGAATCAAAAATATACTGATGAAATTAGACAAAAAAAATTATACAACGAAAGCAATAGGATCTCAGTATATAAAACATTAACCTATAATTTATAAATGGTATGCTTAGTCTAAGTAAATGTTGGTTAATTTAACTAAAGATCTTTCGATAAACCTGACATCGATATTCTTGTACATTCAGTATACTAAATAGAATATTAAATATTAGGAAATAAAAACAATATATCTACTACTTTTAAATCGCAATAAAGAAAATTGAACAGTGAAAATATACTATAAATTTTAGACATACGTTGGTCTATACGAATCTACAAAGTGATAATTAATATTTAAAATTTAGAAGTTTCTTACGTTATCAACAATTAATCGAATAAAAAAACTGACATGACCCTAGTACGTAATAAAATTTTGATTACCCGGTATACGCAAAATAAAGGGTTGTCGAATACTTCAATTTTTCTAAATGAAATACATATATACAAATCAATTGGGAAAATCAATGACTTTTGGAATGTCTGTAGTCTTTCGAGAAAAATATATATACAATTCCTACCTTGTGGGTCGAGAAAGGATCACTACCTTACGATTACGAGTGTAATAACGTCTTGGAAAAACGATCAGCAGACTGTTGAACCAATGGTTGCTTGCTGCAATGGAACGCCATGTGCTCAAACGATTCCAAGTAAAACATACCACGTGGTTGAGAAGTAGCCTCAAATGCTTGCACAAATAGCCCCGACTTGCACAATTACCACGTGCTTACAAAAGTATTACGTATTGGCAAACTACCATGTACTAGGAAACGACATCGTACTAGCAAACGACCATGTACTAGCAAAACGACACCTTACTAGAACCTTGTTAAATCCCAAAAGAAAAAAATGAATGTAACGGAATAAAATATAAAAGAGAAACAATGCGCTAACAGGGACATTGTAAAAAAAACTTACCTAATTAACATAGGGATAACCTCTAACCACGTGCTCTGCATGAACACTAATTTCGTGCAAAAATATATCAAAAAAGGCTTGTCCGTAACTCAAAGGGACCTTCAGACATATAAATTAATTATAAGCCGCATAGCGAAGTAAATAAAATTACTTATAAGAAGCCATTAATAATCGCACAATACATCTTCAGTACAACTTGTTACTTAATGAAACTCAGCAGCAAATGAGAGAGCAGAATTCTTATTCAACTGAATTCTTATATACGAAAAGGTAAGTAGTCCTTACAAACAGGAACATTTCGACCAGTATATTTTTGGAGAAATGTTTTGAAGGTGAGATTATTAAGTTTATTTAATGGAATATTTGTCGCCATTAAAGTTTCACAGAGTTCTTCGTTATAATTGTTAGATTCCAACGGGTCTAATTTCTGTGTGTGTTTGCGATGCCAAGTGACGTTTTACGTGCGATTTCTTAGATTTTTTAACGATATTTTACAGACTTTGCAATAAATTTCGGAATCACTGGCAATTGACATACTATCAGTTTGACTCTTAATCCAACTCGCCATTGTTTCACGATGCCATTCTCGATGTTGTTCCATATCATACCTGAAAAAGTAACTTAAACAATGTTCTAGATCTAAATAAATGAAAAGTAAAAATGTATGCGTAAGTTATTGAAACTTCACTGGAGGAAGGAAATTCACTGGACACTTACGTATATATGTAATTAACAGTTCCCGCTTCTATCTTCGCCCATGAAGAAAGAAATTTAAGTGTAAAATTGAAGTAAATGCGTCACAATTCAACGACAAAAACCAGATGTGCGGTTAACCGAATGAATAGTGCTATTCAATAACTGCGTGTTGTACTTAGCGATGTTATAAACTATTTATATGGTCCATCGTAATTTCGGCCTCTCGTGTCCTGTCCCAAGTAATTAGAGACGAGAGAAGCGAGGAGTTCTCGTAATAGTTCACATATTTTCCGCCAGTCAAATAGAATTGGTCGCGCTCTATTCTAACAAAATGTAATTCATATTTATATAAAATACTAGCTGCCCATGTCCGGCGTTGCTCAGCCACATTCTATAGAAAAATTAAAACTTCCTGTGTTAACTGTCATTAACCGATATAAAATTTTTGTTTATTCTCTAGCTAAACAACGAATTAATGATATTTTATTATAATCAATCTATCGCTCCAATGCGTTTGGATACACAATATTCTTCGTTATTCCATCTGGTGCATAAACAAAGAGAGCAGATGGTTTCTCAATCTACGAATATGCTACATATGCGCACGAGAATTGATCATTTCCAGCTGTTGTAATCACACATAGCAATTCAATAACTGTGCTTGCAGGCAAAAATGTATTGCTCGCTGTAATGTTGAGGTAGTTACCATTCTGTCGAGACAATTGCTAAGAGAGAACTTGAAAACAGAGTGCAGATTTATGTCCAGTTGCGGCCCTTGAAAACCCAGACACTTAAATATAAAAACATTTCAAGCGGTCTAATTTTTTTTTTTAAACGCTACTAGAACCAATTATTGGCGTAGAATGTAAAATATATTGCAAAAATAGTAAATTTAAAAAAATGATTAACAAAACTGCAGATAGTGTCCTGCTTTACTTAAATTTAAAAAAATTCATTTCGAATATTAGAATACTAAACTTTACTTCAAAATTAGTATTTAGTTTTGATAATATATTTTTGTAATTCTGATAATTGCGGCATTTTAAAAAATAAACTGACTATGAATTTGCCTAATGTGACATTGTCATCAAAATGACTGATGAAAATTAGATTTACACACATTACAAAACTGTATGAATTTATTTATTTAAGATACTTTAACTCTTAAGTACATGTTTCAGCACTTATGGCATTTTCAGAGTTTTTTTTTAATATAAACATTCAATTACATATAATTATAAAAGGTGACAGTATACACGTATTATATTTTGTACTGTCATATTAAAAAAAATCCATTAAGATTCTTTCTTATAAAAGTTCATGTTTCACATATTGTTAATTCTTTAATATTTGCCGATAAAATTTGGAAAAAAAAATATGAAATCATCCTTCCACTCAACATAAGAAACATACACAACAAATTTGATCCAAATCGATTATGTAGTTTGTGAGTCTATAGAGAACAAATGAAATATTTTTGATTTATATATATATATATATATATATATATATATATATATATATATAATAACTTCGTGACCTTGGTATGATATGGTAAACCTAATCAGTAGGCGATTCATTCATATTTTGTATTCTCTTGATAAAGGCGTACACAGCCGAAACATGTAGAGTTTTTTAAATACATATATTTTGAAGTAATATACAGACCTTTAATCGCCTACTGATTAGGTTTACTATATATATATATATATATATATATATATATATATATATATATATGTATATAGATTCTAACCCATAAAGCGAATGACCAGGCAAGTGATTTCTCGAGGTTGTTAAATTAAATATTTGCAGCAATAATTTACATGAACTATTATTTAGCCAAAGCCATTTAGTTATACAGAAAACTCATGGTAACGGTATATCTACAATTAAAACAATAACATTTGAATATTAAATGATTATGTGGCTCAAATAAAGCATTATTAAAAAAGAAAAAAGTGTAGATTCAAGACGATACATCAATAGTCAAATTGTATGTATCTACCTGAACGTTTAATATATACAAAAGTAACATTTTCGTGATTCCAAGTCGAATTTAAGTTAACAAATTGTGATTTTATCTTATTTACATTTATTTATTTAATTTTGTGGGATTTTTATGTCAAAATAAACATTTTCTTATGAAATATATTATCTGTATTTACAAAACTTTATAGTTTTCCAGATAAAAGTTGGGTACATGTAGTGCGTTCTCCCCTTGCCCTTATGTACACATAAAATGTATTCTTATTAAACAATAAAAAAAAACTAATTACTCTACTGCATTAACACGTTTCTAATTCCATTATTTAATAGATATTGCATAAATTACTAATATTCTTGTTGAAACAAATCATGTTAATTTCCATTCATATTCAATTATTATAAACGTGTATAGACTTAAATTGTTTGCACTAAGTATTCTACCACTTTTAAAATGACAAATAGCAAATTGTACGTAAGGTAAACATTTAATATGACAATAAATGACAAAAAGTTTAATTGAATTTGAATTCATAAACGTTTAACATTTAATGTTAACTAAATTTGTATAAGTAAGTCAATATAATTAGTAAATATGTTGACAATACGGCGAGTAATTTGAGCCATATCTTGGGATAATGCTTAAGTAATAACTAAAATACATATAGAAAAAGAATATACATAACATAAAAACATACAGATTGACTCAAATGTACTGGTACTGCATTGTTGGATTTAGAAAATCTGTCGAATTAATGAATTATTTTTGCTTTTAATGTTCAGAAACGAAGCAAAACACATCTGTAATTATCTGTAACACATCTGTAATTATAAAATATTTCATAAATTAATATTTAATTTGAACACTACATATATATATATATATATATATATATAATGAACTTCATGTGTATGAGAATTAATAATTATTAAATCTCATTTTACATGCGATTGTCGCTATAATTTGTTGCATTTAATTCTACAATTCGGCAAATCACTTTTGCCCTAGATTGTAGACGCAACAAGCCGCGACATCAACTGTACAAGTTGTCAGTACAAATGTAAAATTTTGTGAAAAACTTATCTGCGCGGAATGTGCATATATCGATATTTCACTGTTTTTTACAGATCATCAGTGCACCTTACCGAAGACAGACATGTTATTCACTTCTATACTACGTGTATATATACGAACTGTAATGAACTTCATGTGTATGAGAATTAATAATTATTAAATCTCATTTTACATGCGATTGTCGCTATAATTTGTTGCATTTAATTCTACAATTCGGCAAATCACTTTTGCCCTAGATTGTAGACGCAACAAGCCGCGACATCAACTGTACAAGTTGTCAGTACAAATGTAAAATTTTGTGAAAAACTTATCTGCGCGGAATGTGCATATATCGATATTTCACTGTTTTTTACAGATCATCAGTGCACCTTACCGAAGACAGACATGTTATTCACTTCTATACTACGTGTATATATACGAACTGTAATGAACTTCATGTGTATGAGAATTAATAATTATTAAATCTCATTTTACATGCGATTGTCGCTATAATTTGTTGCATTTAATTCTACAATTCGGCAAATCACTTTTGCCCTAGATTGTAGACGCAACAAGCCGCGACATCAACTGTACAAGTTGTCAGTACAAATGTAAAATTTTGTGAAAAACTTATCTGCGCGGAATGTGCATATATCGATATTTCACTGTTTTTTACAGATCATCAGTGCACCTTACCGAAGACAGACATGTTATTCACTTCTATACTACGTGTATATATACGAACTGTAATGAACTTCATGTGTATGAGAATTAATAATTATTAAATCTCATTTTACATGCGATTGTCGCTATAATTTGTTGCATTTAATTCTACAATTCGGCAAATCACTTTTGCCCTAGATTGTAGACGCAACAAGCCGCGACATCAACTGTACAAGTTGTCAGTACAAATGTACAAATGTATAGCGACAATCGCATGTAAAATGAGATTTAATAATTATTAATTCTCATACACATGAAGTTCATTACAGTTCGTATATATACACGTAGTATAGAAGTGAATAACATGTCTGTCTTCGGTAAGGTGCACTGATGATCTGTAAAAAACAGTGAAATATCGATATATGCACATTCCGCGCAGATAAGTTTTTCACAAAATTTTACATTTGTACTGACAACTTGTACAGTTGATGTCGCGGCTTGTTGCGTCTACAATCTAGGGCAAAAGTGATTTGCCGAATTGTAGAATTAAATGCAACAAATTATAGCGACAATCGCATGTAAAATGAGATTTAATAATTATTAATTCTCATACACATGAAGTTCATTACAGTTCGTATATATACACGTAGTATAGAAGTGAATAACATGTCTGTCTTCGGTAAGGTGCACTGATGATCTGTAAAAAACAGTGAAATATCGATATATGCACATTCCGCGCAGATAAGTTTTTCACAAAATTTTACATTTGTACTGACAACTTGTACAGTTGATGTCGCGGCTTGTTGCGTCTACAATCTAGGGCAAAAGTGATTTGCCGAATTGTAGAATTAAATGCAACAAATTATAGCGACAATCACATGTAAAATGAGATTTAATAATTATTAATTCTCATACACATGAAGTTCATTACAGTTCGTATATATACACGTAGTATAGAAGTGAATAACATGTCTGTCTTCGGTAAGGTGCACTGATGATCTGTAAAAAACAGTGAAATATCGATATATGCACATTCCGCGCAGATAAGTTTTTCACAAAATTGTACATATATATATATATATATATATATATATATATACTCGTATATATATATATATATATATATATATATATTCACTTCCCACGAATAGCAGTAACATCTCAATAGGCAGAATTTTGGCGGACTGTGAGAGCGTGTTGAGCAGCGTGGATGAACAAGAAAAAGATAGGTACAGAGGGGAAATTACATATCATATAACAAATTATATGAAAAACAATAAACACGAACATGCATTAAACACAGCTTATCGTAAATGCCAAAAGTTTTTAAAATTGCACAAAGAGATCATAATTACCAGATCCGACAAGAGTAACGCCACAGTATGCATGTACAAAACAGATTATGACAACAAAATGACAGAACTCTTAAGCGACCAAAATATATACAAGAAACTTAACAGAGATCCCACATGCGCTTATGAAAGAAAAACAAACCAGCTAATTAAAAACCTAAAAACTAAACACTATATCACCGAAGACACATACAAAAATGTTATAAAAAATAATTCGGAAGCGCCCAGAATATATGGAGTACCAAAAGTACACAAACCGGGAAATAAATTAAGACCAGTAGTAAGCAGTGTTGAAAGCCACACCAAACATTTAGCCAAGTATATATCAAACATCCTAGAGAAGTCTTTCACCACCTACAATAACAGCAAAATTAGAGACACATTTGAGTTTGCACAATATGCCAACAACCTAGAAATACCGGAAAACCATGTTTTGGTGTCGTTCGATGTGATTAGTTTGTTTACCAACATCCCCATAGATACAACGGTAAAAATAATACAAGAAAACTGGCAGTTGGTACAGCCCAACACCAACATGCCAAGGACGGTTTTCATGGGCATTCTAGAATGGATCTTTGACAGCGTGTATTTCCTATATGAGGGAGAATTTTACGCGCAAATACACGGGACGCCAATGGGTTTGTCGTTGAGTTCCGTGTTGGCTGATATTGTGATGAATACCATCATAAAATACGTGGTAGAGAAAATCGATTTTCAATTCCATTTCATTAAACAATATGTGGATGACCTCATCTGTTGCATTCCAAATGACAGGATCAACACCACCTTAGAAGTATTTAATAGCTACAGCAACAAATTGCAGTTCACGGTCGAGACGGAGCACAATAAAACAATACCTTTTTTGGACACACTAATCATAAACGATAATAGTATCCTAAAGTTGAGATGGTACAGAAAACCGTCAAACACGAATAGACTTTTAAATTACCATTCCAATTGTCCCAGGAAGTATAAGGTGAATTTGATCAAGGCGTTCAAAAACAGGATAATGAGGATTTCACACGCAGACTATATACAACACGATTTACACACATTGAGACGGATACTGCTACAGAATAACTACCCCAGCACATTAACGAGCAAAATTATCTTCGCCACATGTGTAGAGAGAGACCAAATATCAACAGATATGACCAACGAAATACCACAAGGCGTCAATGAGGACAGCGAGACCAGGTATGGAAAACTACAATACATCCCAAACCTAACTAACAAAATAAAAAACGTTTTCCACAACGTAGTTACAGTAGCGTACACAACAGCCGTCCCCGGTTCCAGATTGTTCACGAAATTAAAACATCCAATACCGGTGGATATGAACAACAACGTCATATATGCAATACCGTGTAGTTGCAACTCGTGGTATATAGGGCAAACGAAACAAAGATTGAAAAATAGATTGACGCAGCACGACAGCGACAGTAGAGTCAAACCACAAGCATGCGCATTGGCAAGCCACATAGCGTCGACACACCACAAACCGAGATACAAAGATGTCAGAATCATTTTCAAGGAATCAAACCACACAAGACGACTATTTCTGGAAACTCTAACAATAAAGAGCGTACAATATAATCTAAATACTAAAGCCGACTCCCTCAGTTTCAGCAATATCTACATACCGCAACTAAAACATATAACACCGGGTATACAGAATAGGTTAACATAATAAGATTATATAATGTGAGGGCGAGTATTTTTTTCCTGTTTATACGTATGGGGTTTTTTAGCCTTTGTTGCGCGTGGTGCTTTTTGTGTTTTTGTTTTTCTGTTTTTTCTGTTTTTTGTGTTTTATATATATTTTTTTATAATTTTTACTTTTTGTTCCGATTTCTAGTAGAACATGTTTACACACATTTTACTGATATACGTGCACCGAGTAATATGTTTTAGCGATAAAAGTAATTCGCACGGCACACATTATAAAGAGATTTCAAGCCTGTCTGACTGATTTTAGTTTGTACTAGTGTATTAAAAGTATAGTGTTTTGTTAGTTTTATCATCATTGACATAGAGATGACAGTAACATGTAGAGGCCACGATAACAGGCTCGTCTGTGTAGTATTACAAACAAATGCCCATATATTTTAGGTTATGTAAGTATTTGTAATACATTTTATTTTGTACAATGACAACATATTGACAAATTTGTTTACATTCCTTTTTTGTTTGCTTCTTAATAAAAAACAGGTCTGAGGAAGGTCTAAATCCAAGACCGAAACGTCACACAACCAAAACAGTGTTTTTCTTCAAAACGACACCCTAATTCTACACAAGTGTAGTAAGTTATAGATACATAGTGCTATTCACCATCAACGTACACGTTGAATTCCACCATACATATATATATATATATATATAATATTTTCGTGACCTTGGTATGATATGGTAAACTTAATAAGTCGGCGATTTATATTTTATATTTTGTATATCCTTGACAAAGGCATCATTGCCGAAACATGTAGGGTTGTTTTAAATATATATACTTTGAAGTAATAAACCAGACCTTTAATCGCCGACTTATTAAGTTTACCATATCATACCAAGGTCACGAAAATATTATATTTATATATATATATAAGTGTTTAGATAATTTCTTAGCCGTTTATTAAATATAACAATTGATAAATTATTGGAGTTTTTCGGCTTTTATATGAAATATTTACAAATATCAAATTAGAATGTATGTAATTGCAGAGTAAGTGGGGATGTAAACATTGCTGTCTACAAATTACAAAGCAAAAATCATACGATTTTTTTTTTTGTTATATTTTATATAAAAGCCGAAAAACTCCAATAATTTATCAATTGTTATATATATATATATATATTATATATACAGACTGTCCCGTAAAAAACGCCAACATTCATAATTCCGTTATTTATTGTCCGGTTTTATTTAAACAAAAAGTAAATTTAATAGCATCAAAAACACTATAAGATAGCAGTGTTTTATTTGTTTACAATTGTTTTCATTAATGTCAAACGACAGTCAAGTTTTTTTATTTTAAATGGCAACATATATATTTTTGGCTATATTCGGATTGGTTTTTTTTTTCTGAATTCAACGATGTATAACATGTTTATTTTTGATAAACGTTTATTGCAAAAAAAAAACTTTATAAATTTCATCTTTGTCTTCCATTATTTATAAATATTCGAATGTGTCATGAAACATTGGAAATGTAAGTATTATAAATATTATTATAAGAAACAAAACACTTTACAATAAATGTTGAAATTGCCCGCCACCTTGTTCAACACATATCGCACATCTCCTAATTACTCCAAAGGTCGCATTTAAAAGACAAGCGGCAGGTACTTCTTGACAAGTGTTAATAATTCTTTGTCTTAAAATGTCAACATTTTCTGGAGTTGTTAAATAAACTCGATCTTGTAGATAAGCCCACAACCAAAAATCGAGGGGCGTAAGATCCGGTGAACGCGCAGGCCACTCGATAGGACCGGATGTTCCTATCCACCTATTTCCAAATTGGGTGTTCAACAAATCAGTATTTACTCTGGCGTTGTGCGCGGGAGCCCCATCTTGTTGAAAAAATATTCTATTTAAATTTGCCAAAGGTAATTCATCTAAAAAGTTTTGGAGATTTTCGTGTAATAAAGTGTAGTATTTTTCTTGATTTAAGCAACCATCTATGAAAAAGGCCCAATTAATTGATCACCTAAAATGCCACACCAAACATTTACGTTGAAACGTCTTTGAAAATTATTTTCAATTACAAATCTCGGATTGTCTGCACTCCACTGTCGATGTATGTTTCTATTAAAAATACCGTTGTTGCTAAAAGTGCATTCATCAGACCAAATTATCCTTCTGTAAAAATTCGGGTCTTGTTCTAATGCATTTAAATAAAAACGACAAAACTGGATTCTTCGGCCAGGATCATTTTGTTCTAATGCATGAACTTTTCGAGCTATGTACGGTTTAAGTTTGTGTTTTCTTAAAATACCATGAACTGTAGTTTTTGATACCCTAATATTATGTGCAATTTCGCGAATCGAAGTTCGTGAATTTTGCTGTACTGCAAGAAGAACATCTAATTCCTTATCTTCGGAGAATTTCCGTTTTTGTGTTTTTGGTTTGGTAAATGATCCATAATTTCTTAAATTCTTTTCAATTCTCTGAAATATTTTCGAACCTGGAACTTCTGTCCGGAAAACGAGCACTGTACCGACGAACTGCTTGAAGGCGATTTTTATTACATTCAAAGAACACTTGTAACATGTCCGTTAATTCATTGTTATTCATTTTTAACGAAAATACGCTTTTTGTTGCGGCAAAACGTTCAAACAGGATAATACAGAAAACTTAATAAAGTCAAACTGACACTTAAGGCACATTGACATAATGCTAGTGGACTGGGCCAAGTCTACTATAATGAAAGATGAAATTTATAAAGTTTTTTTTTTATTTTTTATTATTAGGAGATGTGCGATATGTGTTAAACAAGGTGGCGGGCAATTTCAACATTTATTGTAAAGTGTTTTGTTTCTTATAATAATATTTATAATACTTACATTTCAAATGTTTCATGATTCATGAGAATCATGACACATTCGAATATTTATAAATAATGGAAGACAAAGATGAAATTTATAAAGTTCTTTTTTTGCAATAAACGTTTATCAATAAATAATCAATAAACATGTTATAAATCGTTGAATTCAGAAAAAAAAATACAATCCGAATATAGCCAAAAATATATACAGTTCATAAAGTGTAAGTTTTCAGTTCAAGGTCAAATTCGAAGGATATGATTCAAATCAGTACTGCAGAGTCAAATGAAGTCAGTATTCAATCGCGGAAACAACCGTTTGTCATCATAAAATATAAACGTCATGTTTCAATATTGTCAAAATTTTACTATGTTACTTGCAATATAACCAAAGAGAGCATATACATTACATAACCTACATGTCAAAATAATAATAATGAGTAAAGTGGGAACATTAATAGTTCAAAAGTATTGTTTCTTTTCTAGTTCTGTATAAATATATTCTATCCAAGAAAACTATGCCGAAATTATTACTTTAATATTTGAACAAATTATTTTAAATGTTATTTATAATTATAAACTCAGAAAAATATTCGATCAAAAATTTATTTAAAAAGAAATATTTCAAGTCAGATATCAATAGTGAAATGCATAGGTATTGAAAAGATCTTTAGTGTTAAAAATGTTTGCATTATTAAGAATGACATATCTACCAAAATCATTTTCTTGCACTATATCTGGGTTAAGAAGATTGGGAATGTATTAATTTGATGAATAATTTAGATTTCTACTTAACTTATATATTGTTTATATTTTAATTAAATTTAAATATATTGGAAAAGAATGTAAAAGTTATGTTCGTAACTCTTTGAAAAAGAATTAAAACCTTTTGAAAGTTGTAAATATATGTTGTCAAATTACATTTATAAAATAAAAGAAACATTTATATAGTCTACATTTAATATTTTATTGTTTCTTAAGAAAATAATGGTATAATAATACAATCCAAATCCATATTATCCTTTATTAGATGAAGATAATATTTAACAAACACATGAGGATTTTCTGATAACTACATTTGATAATTTTGCAGGTTAGTACACTACCAATACAAAAAAAAAACTACACCACCAATAAGTAAAAAACAAACTTCATTCATATAAAACTTTGCCACGAGATCTTTATCATGTAATGTTTCGTTGAACCAGTGGCAGTAATTTCTTCGCTGCTTTATATTATGTGCATGCAAATGATACACATTGATGGTTTTTATGGCAGTATTAATGTAACCATATTAAACTTCTACAAAATATAAATATAAAAATATTTGTTTATTTTGACTAGCACTATGATAAGGAGCATTATCTATTATTATAAGTGATGGTACTTCAAGATTTGGCTGATCATTTACCCAAGAAATGAAGAATGCTTAACCTAGAAGTCAGAATACCGGAAACAAAGTCAATAAACAAAAATATTGAAATAATTTGACAAGTCGAATATCATAAGACTATCTCCTAGACAACCTATCCTTTTTATTTAATATAATATTTCAAAGACGTACGTCTTAACTCAAAATGACAAACGTCTGTAGTATTACAGCGCGTGTTCATGTGTGTTAGAAAGAGATAAAGTACAATTTGCGGTTCACACTTGGGCAGTACGAACTGAAAACTTATACTTTATGAACTGTATGTTGCCATTTAAAATAAAAAACTTGACTGTCGTTTGACATTAATGAAAACAATTGAAAACAAATAAAACACTGCGATCTTATAGTGTTTTTGATGCTATTAAATTTACTTTTTGTTTAAATAAAACCGGACAATAAATAACGGAATTATTAATGTTGGCGTTTTTTACGGGACAGTCTGTATATATATATATATATATATATATATATATATATATATATATGAAACGTTGTTCTTCGGGATATTTCGCCGCGTTTGGATGATTTCGTCCTGAGAAGGACAACTTTCTTCCTGACGTTTCGGTGACATCACTTTCACCTTTTTCTAGAGGATCCATCGTTGCAATGGTAACTTCAAGAGTGCGTCGATTTCCTGTGCCGCTCGTATTATATGGTCCCGTCGTAGTGGGGACGCATGTCTGACTCCTCGTGATTGGTCCGTCGGTTGTTCTGTCGCTTTCGACTATTGGTCGATCGGTTTGCGTTCGGTCCGAGTTAGTATGACTGGGCTGTGGCAAGTTGTTCTCATTACGTCGCTTGTGTGTAATCTGCCTGTTGAGCAAGGCCGACTTCCATGTGTCAGGCAAACGCTGTCCGTCGTCACGTTTGTTCATACAGTTTTGCCGTTTCTCAATTTCTATAGCTTCTCTTATAATCCTGTACGTTAACCTCGTACTGCGTGCTATAGTTTTTGTACCGTCAAAGTCGATAGTGTGTCCTGTATGTAGCACATGCTTAGCTAGGGATGATGTTGATTCTTTTTTAGCTACCTCATTTCTGTGTTCTTCCCTCCGTACGCTGGTTTTACGGTTAGTATGCCCTATGTATGATTGTTCGCATTCATAGCACGGTATTTCGTAGACCCCTTGGTTTTCTAGTTCTATCTTGTCCTTTGTATTAGGCAAAATGTCTTTTATTTTCCTGTCTGTCGTATAAATGGTGTCTATGTCGTGTCGGCGTAATATTCTACCTATTTTCTCAGTCGTACCTTTCACGTAAGGGAGAAATGCTGTCCGTGTAGATCTTTCTTTCTTTTTTGGTTGATTCTTGTTAATTCGTGTCGCTCTGTTAATGGTATGTTGTGAATATCCGTTCGCTTGTAATATGTTTTTTATTGTTCCCATTTCTTCGTTTCGATGTTCTGCGTCTGACAAAGTTTGAGATCTGTGGATTAATGTTTTTACTACAGAGTTTAACTGTGCTGGGTGATGATGTGAAGATGCGTTGAGATATCTGTTCGTATGTGTAGGTTTTCTGTACACTGTGTATCCTAGCGAGCCATCCGGTTTTTTGATTATCATCAAGTCTAAGAACGGTAGCCGATTTCTTTCCTCCATTTCGACAGTAAACTTTATTTTCGGATGTCTGGTGTTCAGATATTGTAAAAACTCGCTTAGTTTCTCTCTTCCATGCGGCCAAATCACCAGGGTGTCGTCTACGTATCGCAGCCAGAGTTTTGGTTTGTCTGTAGCGTTTTCCAGTGCTCTTTGTTCGAAGTCTGCCATAAACAAATTCGCCAGTATAGGCGACAGCGGTGACCCCATCGGCGCTCCATCGGTTTGCTTAAAAAATTGTCCGTTGTATATAAAATACGTGTTTGACAGGCAGTGTTTCGTTAGATCTATGTCGTAGTCGGAGAGTTGGTGTTTCTTTATTAGTAAATCTATTGCCTCAGTAATGGGGATCTGTGTGAAGAGCGAAACTACATCGAAGCTCACCAACATGTCGTCTTGATCCATGGTGATATCCTTGAGTATTTCAGTTAGGTGAGTCGAGTTTTTAACATATGATGGTATTTCTTCGGCAAGGGGTTGTAGTTTTTGTGCTAAGAAGCGTGAAAGCGCTTGAGTCGGTGAGCTAACGGAACTTACTATCGGTCTCAGCGGCACATCCGGCTTGTGTATTTTATGTCGTGTCGGCGTAATATTCTACCTATTTTCTCAGTCGTACCTTTCACGTAAGGGAGAAATGCTGTCCGTGTAGATCTTTCTTTCTTTTTTGGTTGATTCTTGTTAATTCGTGTCGCTCTGTTAATGGTATGTTGTGAATATCCGTTCGCTTGTAATATGTTTTTTATTGTTCCCATTTCTTCGTTTCGATGTTCTGCGTCTGACAAAGTTTGAGATCTGTGGATTAATGTTTTTACTACAGAGTTTAACTGTGCTGGGTGATGATGTGAAGATGCGTTGAGATATCTGTTCGTATGTGTAGGTTTTCTGTACACTGTGTATCCTAGCGAGCCATCCGGTTTTTTGATTATCATCAAGTCTAAGAACGGTAGCCGATTTCTTTCCTCCATTTCGACAGTAAACTTTATTTTCGGATGTCTGGTGTTCAGATATTGTAAAAACTCGCTTAGTTTCTCTCTTCCATGCGGCCAAATCACCAGGGTGTCGTCTACGTATCGCAGCCAGAGTTTTGGTTTGTCTGTAGCGTTTTCCAGTGCTCTTTGTTCGAAGTCTGCCATAAACAAATTCGCCAGTATAGGTGACAGCGGTGACCCCATCGGCGCTCCATCGGTTTGCTTAAAAAATTGTCCGTTGTATATAAAATACATGTTTGACAGGCAGTGTTTCGTTAGATCTATGTCGTAGTCGGAGAGTTGGTGTTTCTTTATTAGTAAATCTATTGCCTCATTAATGGGGATCTGTGTGAAGAGCGAAACTACATCGAAGCTCACCAACATGTCGTCTTGATCCATGGTGATATCCTTGAGTATTTCAGTTAGGTGAGTCGAGTTTTTAACATTTGATGGTATTTCTTCGGCAAGGGGTTGTAGTTTTTGTGCTAACAAGCGTGAAAGCGCTTGAGTCGGTGAGCTAACGGAACTTACTATCGGTCTCAGCGCCACATCCGCTAAAATACACAAGCCGGATGTGCCGCTGAGACCGATAGTAAGTTCCGTTAGCTCACCGACTCAAGCGCTTTCACGCTTCTTAGCACAAAAACTACAACCCCTTGCCGAAGAAATACCATCATATGTTAAAAACTCGACTCACCTAACTGAAATACTCAAGGATATCACCATGGATCAAGACGACATGTTGGTGAGCTTCGATGTAGTTTCGCTCTTCACACAGATCCCCATTAATGAGGCAATAGATTTACTAATAAAGAAACACCAACTCTCCGACTACGACATAGATCTAACGAAACACTGCCTGTCAAACACGTATTTTATATACAACGGACAATTTTTTAAGCAAACCGATGGAGCGCCGATGGGGTCACCGCTGTCACCTATACTGGCGAATTTGTTTATGGCAGACTTCGAACAAAGAGCACTGGAAAACGCTACAGACAAACCAAAACTCTGGCTGCGATACGTAGACGACACCCTGGTGATTTGGCCGCATGGAAGAGAGAAACTAAGCGAGTTTTTACAATATCTGAACACCAGACATCCGAAAATAAAGTTTACTGTCGAAATGGAGGAAAGAAATCGGCTACCGTTCTTAGACTTGATGATAATCAAAAAACCGGATGGCTCGCTAGGATACACAGTGTACAGAAAACCTACACATACGAACAGATATCTCAACGCATCTTCACATCATCACCCAGCACAGTTAAACTCTGTAGTAAAAACATTAATCCACAGATCTCAAACTTTGTCAGACGCAGAACATCGAAACGAAGAAATGGGAACAATAAAAAACATATTACAAGCGAACGGATATTCACAACATACCATTAACAGAGCGACACGAATTAACAAGAATCAACCAAAAAAGAAAGAAAGATCTACACGGACAGCATTTCTCCCTTACGTGAAAGGTACGACTGAGAAAATAGGTAGAATATTACGCCGACACGACATAGACACCATTTATACGACAGACAGGAAAATAAAAGACATTTTGCCTAATACAAAGGACAAGATAGAACTAGAAAACCAAGGGGTCTACGAAATACCGTGCTATGAATGCGAACAATCATACATAGGGCATACTAACCGTAAAACCAGCGTACGGAGGGAAGAACACAGAAATGCGGTAGCTAAAAAAGAATCAACATCATCCCTAGCTAAGCATGTGCTACATACAGGACACACTATCGACTTTGACGGTACAAAAACTATAGCACGCAGTACGAGGTTAACGTACAGGATTATAAGAGAAGCTATAGAAATTGAGAAACGGCAAAACTGTATGAACAAACGTGACGACGGACAGCGTTTGCCTGACACATGGAAGTCGGCCTTGCTCAACAGGCAGATTACACACAAGCGACGTAATGAGAACAACTTGCCACAGCCCAGTCATACTAACTCGGACCGAACGCAAACCGATCGACCAATAGTCGAAAGCGACAGAACAACCGACGGACCAATCACGAGGAGTCAGACATGCGTCCCCACTACGACGGGACCATATAATACGAGCGGCACAGGAAATCGACGCACTCTTGAAGTTACCATTGCAACGAGAAGATCCTCTAGAAAAAGGTGAAAGTGATGTCACCGAAACGTCAGGAAGAAAGTTGTCCTTCTCAGGACGAAATCATCCAAACGCGGCGAAATATCCCGAAGAACAACGTTTCAACAAACGACCGCGAAAACATTCGACGAAATTTATATATATATATATATATATATATATGTATTCTTACTACCCATAAATAAAAATAATATTATAATAGCACTATTCAACAGAATTACAGATACAGAGATTAAATAACATTGACCATGTCGCATCATCCATATATTGACCTTATTATGATTTTGCCATACGTTATTGTTGTAGTTTGAATTATTTTACTAGGAAGCTTGTCAAAATAGTCTGTCATTTGTCAATTAGTATTGATGTAGTTTTATATCTTCTTATCGTTCTCTCTTACCTTCGGTTTGTATTTTTAATTAAATATTAGGGTGTGTCAATAAAAATTTCTTAACATCGTTACTCTAAGTTATATTTCTTATATTTATTATACACAGATATTATTTACATTTTTACTTAATTTTAGGATTGCGTTGATATCAAAATGTCACTTACTGAAGAAAAAGATAAGTTTCTTTTAGAAACTTATTTGCGTAGCGGAAAATTGTTGCCGAATGGAGAGTGGAAATATTCCACTCATCAATTTCCAGAAATGGAATTCCAAAATTATATTTCTGCTAGATAACATGCCTTCAAAATTATATTTCTGCTAGATAACGTGCCTTCAAAAACTTTCCTCATTGGAGACGGCCATGCTCATTCAAAATTATACGTTTTTGACAGATTACGTGTACTGTCTGTCACCAAACATTATCAAAAAGCATAGCTGTCTCTAATGAGGAAAGATTATGAAGGCATGTTATGTTCATCACCTTATAACTCGTTTTCGATAAACTAGTAGTGTATCGAAGAAACGTCCTCAAGCGTCCTAGTAAACCTAGTTAATTGACAGAAGAAATACTAGGAGATATTCAAGAAAGATTGAATGTACTTTCTAAAAAACCTTTGAGGCAACTATCAGTACAAACAGATAATTTAATGCATAAAAGATTTTTTTTATTGTTATTTTTTATTAAAATAGGATCTTATCTTAAAATCTTATTGAACAATGCTACAAAGAAGCTACATTTGCATCCATATAAAGTGTCTGTAGTACAGGAATTGTTGATAGCAGATTTTAAAAAACGAAAGAGAATTTTGTACATAATACATGGTAATCTGGTTGATGATAATATGTTAAACATTACGTTCTTCTCAGATAAGGCTTGCTTTCATCTTAATGGTTACGCCAATTCACAAAATTATTGATACAGGTCATCTGTTACGCTCACCTGACTTTCTCTTTAGCTACTTGACAGACACATTATATAAAAACCAGTTGCATACGTTACCTGAGTTCCAAGTTGCAATTACAGATGCTGTTAATGGTGTTACAGAAGAAATGACTTGAATTCCCTAAAAATTCGTGCTTAAACGTGCTTAGAAAAAAACATTCTTTAGTTTTTTAAAAAACGAGTGCGGCCATATGAAACGAGTTTTTTTATACTATTTTTTTTTCTATTTTGCACTTTTTACATTAATAAATTAAAATGATTTAATTTGAAAGCTTAGAGTTTTATTTGTATATAAAGTATGCAGTTAGTCATATTGATACTTGACATTTTCAAATTTAAATATTGCTATACAGGAAATATTATTTATTAATTTTCGTTAACATTACTTGGTATTTTACTTACAGTGTGTTTCACTTTTCACGGGGACACCTAAATAACTTTTTCATTTTGAAAGCAATTAATATAAAAATTTTATCAGTTGTGTAGGCCACGACAATGTACCTTATATGTTAATAGAGTTTTTATAAAGTCAATATCTAGCCAACTATAATTAAAATAAAAAGTAGTGTTTCAAGTAAAGTCATGCTAGCGATTAAGATAGAGCAAAAAAGTATTAGGAAAAGTTTTTTCAAAACACTAAGAACCCCCAATACCAAATTTCGCTGAAAATTTTTCATTTTTAAATTCTTTTATATTTTTATGCTATCTGTAAATAATAGTTTCTTATTGCAATAATAAGAGTGCCATGAAGAAAGAAAATAATTTGTCAGTTCAAACGTCAATTCAGTAAACAGTTTACTTCGGTTGTAACTATTGAACTTTGCTGAGCAATGGCCGATAGACATTTAAGTATTGCCCAAAAAGTAGAAATTATTCGAATAGTTGGTGATAATGTACGTTCTACCCGAGAGGCTGCTAGCCATATCTTGTAAACTCGCGTGAGGATTATTACGATACACTGCTAATATTACTGCATCGAAATGGTGTTCTCGATTGTTCAATTCTCGTTGACGTGGTTTAGCAACATTTTCAGTAGTGTTGAAAATGTTATTCATGTATGCAACAGTTCGATGACGAATGGATGGACGTTCAGGATGTCTCGTGTTAAACTCTTTAGCAGCCTCTCGGATAGAACGTACATTATCACCAACAATTCGAATAATTTCTACTTTTTGCGCAATAGTTAAATGTCTATCGATAGTTACAACTGAAGTAAACTGTTGTGAATTGACGTTTGAACTGACAAATTATTTTTTTGCTTCATGGCACTCTTATTATTGCAATACCAAACTATTATCTACAGATAGCATAAAAATGTAGAAGTGATTGAGTGATTTGCAAAAACTTTTCCTAATACTTTTTTACTCTATCTTGATTGCTAGTATGACTTTACTTGAAACACTACTTCTTATTTTAATTATAGTTGGCTAGATATTTACTTTACAAAAACTCTATTCATACGAAAAGGTCCACTGTCGTGGCCTACACAACTGATAAAAATTTTATATTGATTACTTTCAAAATATTTAGGTGTCCCCATGAAAAGTGAAACACACTATATAATATAAATATGAGTGACATAGAAACTACTATATCTTGTACTCCACCCCAATATACGTTGTTTGTGTAGCATTTTTCTTCTCTATGTATATCTATCTCTTCTCAATATATTCGTTTCTATGTCACTCATGATTAGAGCAGACCAATTTCCGTGCGTGCCCTGAGCACCGGTATGGGAGTGTAATTCGAAATATATTAGAATATGCGATAGAATAGGGACGGCAACATGAGCTTGTTACCGATATAAGTATAGAAGTAGAGACATTTATTCTATCAGAAATAATTAAATATACATTTGGTTTTCTGCTATTAAAGTAATATGCATAAACACACGAAAAATAAGAATAGTACATATTATAGCAGCGTTGTATGTACCTATAAATAAAATGGAAAATGTATGAAATCAGTGATTGTGGGCACGACAGAGGATTTAAAAAAACACTTACCGTTTTAAGCGTCTTCCAAGGATTGACAAACTGGAGAAACTCGATTGAATATTTTCAACATCAGGTGCGTTTCTAAGGTTATTTCTGAAATACATGTCCGTCGTGAGGAAAAAATATGTTTATATTCGGAAAACGAACGTTCTACATCTAGTGATTTATATTCGCATAATCAAAATACCTTTTTTAGCAACTTAACGCATCTGTAGACGTGCCCTCACAAATACGTGTTAAGGTGTCAAAATCTGCATTTCTGTCTAAAACATTTTCAAATTTAATTTGGACACTTTCACTTTTTGCGTCTTCTACAACACCCAGTTGTGCGTGAACATCTTTAACGATTTGCAGTGATTCCTCTAACGACAGCGACGAATTTTCTAATTTTGTTATTGCTTCTTCTAGTCCCAAGTAATTCTCACGAATGCTTTGTAAATCCATTTTAATTCATCTGGGCATCTTGAAATTTTTTCTGGCTTGTATTGATACCTGCACTTTCTTTCGGATCGAATGATAAAACCACGTCCTTAATTTTTTCAAAATGTTCATGATAGTAAAACCCCGCCCGTAACTATGTACCCCAACGTATCAGAATCGGCTGTGGTGGCTCAGAGGTATGGGGACACAATTCGTGAAATTTCCGAATACGTTTTGGAGATTTCAGGAATACTGCCTTTGTACTCGATAATAAAGCATCTACCTCTGGATAACATCTACGAACCTGTTCTGCCACAAGGTGTAGAGCATGGAGTTTACAAGTAATATGTAACAAGTTAGGACAATATTTTCTAAGAGATCGGCCTACAGAACACATGGTTGCGGCACCATCGGTCATAAACATTAATACTTAGTCTTTCGAAAGTTTTAATTTTTCCAAAGTATCTAATAGCACCTCTGAAATTTTTTCGGCATTACATTGTTCTAGTCGTCTGGATGCTAATAAAAAAAAGATTGTTTTTTGCTGTCAGTTGTTTCGTCCACACATAACCAGTTTTTTTATTTTTCAGTTCGGCTTTGATTTTCGGCTTTTATTTTCAACCTGTTTACGCACCGATGGCAAATTCCTTCGTAACGTTGTCGTGGTCGGTAATGTTTGATTCGCGTATTTATTCCAAAATGAAGTAAATGAATCATTACTTAACAAGGTAAACGGCAGTGTACACACAATCATAGTTACACATAGTTCATGTATAAACTGTTGTCGATTAATTTTGTTATTATTGTGCTTCGAACTGCTTACGTGTTCTTTACAATGTGTTTTTGACCAACACATTAGATATGTATTGCACACTAAACATTTAATTTTTGAGTCATCGTATATTAAGTCCGGGAAATCCATAATAGACTTATTCACTTCGTCTGACAACGGTCGTTTTCTCGATTTATGTGTCGACGACATTTTATTATGTATGCTTACACTTACATGCAGTCTAAGCAAGTACCAAACACATACTGAATGCTTTTTATTAGTTCTGAATACAATCATCCTCACATAGGCGAACATGGCGCGCACGGAAATTGGTCTGCTCTACTCATGATTTTTCCTATTTTGCATTTTTTTACATTAATAAATTGAAATTATTTAATTTGAAAGTTCAGAGTTTTATTTTTATATAAAGTATACAGTTGGTCACGTTGATACCTGACATTTTCAAATTTAAATCTTGTTATCCGCGAAATATTATTTATTAATTTTCGTTAATATTACTTGATATTTTATTTAAAAATATAAACATGAGTGACATATCTTGCCAATTGTATACAATATATGTTGCTTGTGTAGCATTTCCTACGTATATCATTTCTGTCAAATATACTTAAATTCTTAAAATCAAATGACAGCAATAAGATATTTATTTGTGTTCGAACAACACCAACATTGAAAAATGAAAAAAGTGTATCGAAATTAAGTTCATTTCATTACGAACGCAAAATAGAAAAAGACATTTTTAACTGTAGAGTATGTTTATTAATTTATTAAAACGCAAATTACACTGGCCAAAAAAAAATTTTTAATGTTCCCTTCACTTCATGAATCAAATCTTACTACTTTTGGGTTTAGAAAAAAGAATATGAAAAAGAAAAATTTTTATTAGCTTCAGTTATGTGAAAATTTCCGAAAAAAGAAAAAAAGCAGATATTTTATCGAAAAAAACACTGTTGTTTCTCAAAATATTCGCCTTTGGGTTTTAAGCACTTTCACATTGAAAGAAACCAGTTGTTGAAACATTTATTTCAATCTGAAGTGGGTATTAGAAACATGTAATTTGTTTTCGACAAAAGCGACCAGGCAGAAATCATTAGGTGATAAGTCAGGCGAATACGAACAATAAGTTATTAATTCAATGTTATTCTCCTTTAAATAATCGACTGTTTGATGTGCTGTGTGAGAGCTGGCGTTGTCGTGGCTTTTTTTTTTTTTTTTCATCGAAGACTTCGGGCAAACAAATTTTTGTATACCAATCAGCGTTTACTGTATTTCGATCCTCAAGAGCAACGATAGTAATCTTCACGAAATTGGTCACTGACACTAGTACGTCTACGCTTAAATTCTGTAAACCAGTAATAAACTGTGGTTTTTGGACGGTGCTTCACCACCAAAGGCAGAATGAAGTCGACCTATACATTGTTGTTGAGTTAGGCCACATTTAAAATCGTAAAAAATTATCGCACGAAAATGTTCACGACAAATACTAAATTGATTTCTTTAAAACGCTATTAATACAAAACTACGCAGCCGACTGTTTTTCTGCAAATGATTTTTATCATACTAAATATGAAAGTTTAAGACAATCATATTGAAATATACGGCAAGTACTATGTAGTGATTATTTTTGGAAATTTTGGGAGTACCCCTCGTATACAATAGGTGAAAGTATTTTATTTTAACGAATTAAGAGAAAAGATACATTTTAATTACATATGCCAACAACATTGAAAGCCAATTAATTTTTTTTTTAATGACTGATCTAGGAGTTCAAAATTCATGGAGGAAGTGGATGGGTCTGAAGAGAATCGTGGTGATGTGGCTTCATGAGATCGTTATCTTTTGGCTTGCCTCTTGTGAGTTCCGAAGCATCCCTATACACAGACCAGCAGTAATCTGCAAGCATTGCTTCGTTACAACTCATCTGATATCTTTGTTCCATTACAGAAACATTCTGATGGAATCTTTCTCCGTATTCATCGCTAACAAGTCTACAACTAGGAGGGAAAAATCTAGGTGGGAGTGGAGAATATTAATTTTAAGGGACATGTTACATCCAACTTGATGGGTTTTGCAGAAGTACTGTCACCAACTAAGTGTAGTTATCATCTCTTTTGTTGCCTTAATATCCATATCCTCTAAGTTTCCTTTTCTTTCTCCTCCAAAATTCGGCCAAACCCAAGATCCTTTACAAGTTGTCGAATTTGTGGCCCAACTAAAATATTTTTCTTAACTTTTGCATGACTTAATATACGGAATTTGTGCCTTAAGTACTTAAAGGTACAGACCTTGGTTGACACTTTTGACAAAATTTTTCATCAAACCCAGCTTATATGGAGGTGTGGAAAAAGAACATCTTTCGGGTCAGTGAGAGGTCCAATATAATGTGATTTCCTATCTAGTAATAGTATGTAAGACAGTAGTCTTACATACTATTACTAGTATTTAGTGTACCCCATTTGCATTCCTAAGAGTACAGCGATTACTTTTAGATCACCTCAGATTTTCCACTTGTGTTTAGCATATTTGATTGTCGAGGAGGGCTATCATGTTTGCGTAAGTCTCCTTCATGTGAACTGCGTGACCAACAGGAATAGAAGGAAGACGGTTGTCGTTGTGAAGTAACTAAAGTTTCAAACTAATCTTGGAGGAGTCTATGAATAGCCTCCATTCAGTTGGATCATGGTTCCAAACATTTTATCAAGCCATTAACGTCGCAGCCAACAACAAAATTGTTTCACTTTTCGAAAAAAGGAAGCAGGTCCCTCTGACATTGCCTGCAATGTGAGACCCTGATATTATGTTGGAGAAGATTCCACTGCTGTAGTCTTGACCCTAGAAGTTCTGCCTTTCTCTTTGACAATTCCGCTTGACTCAGTCTGTGCGGTTTTATCATCTTTTTCCTCAAACAGGGTCAGGGGATATGTAAGGTTTGTTGGGTTCTTCTTCTTTCGCACTGTTTTTTTGGGGGGGGCAGAGTAGGAACTGGCAAACTATCTGAATGTGCAATAGGTCGAATAGCAGATAGAAGATTTGGGTATTGAACTGTTCCTCTTTTCTTCATTGACAATCCTGCCTTTATAGGTGGAGTCAAGCAGAAATAGCAATCATTTGTATGGTTTGTAGCCTGCCGCCAAACCATAGACACAGCAGAAGCCATAGATAGCTTTTTATTGTTCAGCCACTATCGTAGTATAACTGAACAAGAGTTGCAACATATATGTGGAGTCCGTGACTTATTCTGGTCTTCTACCTTCATACTAAAATAATGCTGTTAGGTAATCTTCACAAGAGGCGTTAGATTGCGTTTCTGTGACGAAAATGTTATTTAATCACAAATGTAATAAACGTTACCCACTAAATTTACACATTTTCGTGGTATTTTGATTAAATAAATTTTAAGGATCAAAAGCACTTCAAAGCGAGAAATTCTACACTTATTACAACAGAAACAATATGAAACTCACAGTCACAGCAACAGTAACTATGTTTATAACCTATAAACAGCTAGAGAACGTTGAGCTTTGTAAGTTGACAGGTGTAACAACTTCCAAAAAACAAAATTTCCCCCAAATTGAAAATGTAGATTCTAAAAAATTACATGTCACTGTATCTCTAAAGCAAGAGTTAATCGGTCATTTTTATTGTAATTTTTTAATTCAGCAGGTGGAAATACATGATTATCATTTATTGCTGGGTCCGAAACATTTTTATTGTTGGTCAGTGTTATTGTATCATAAATTATTTGAAAAATGTTTAATAATTATCATGCAATTTGGAATTCAAAATATGACGTGTGCGGCAATTATACTATTTGACTGACGCGAAATGATTAATAGTTATTTGATGTCTCTACTTATATACGACGATGATTTCACGGAAACTGAGACTCGACTACAAGCGCCATCTTTAAACAAACTTAGCATTTTTTTCTAATTCTGCCATCTTTTTTGCGTTAACCTGTGAAATTTGGTTGGTTTCTGAAAATTAATTTGGAAATTACAACAGTGTCAATAAAGTGTCCAATTGATAAATCTTCAAATGCATAAACTCTCAATTCCTGAAACAGTCTAATACTTATTTTTTGATTGATTTGGAAGAAACTTTGGGTGGTAATACTCCACCGACAGTCACAACTTGTTGAGTTGGACAATTTAAACGTGATGTACCGGAGATTTAAACTGGCGGTCAAAAAATTTGCCCAATCATTTTGACGTTTCACAAAATGTTAACAAAATTAACACGTGAATCGGTTTTGAAAGTTATTGAGATGCAAAATATCAATGTACATATATTATCTGCCATATGCATCTATTTAGCAAGAAAACAAGATTAATCAAATATAGTAAAATATTTTATTTGTAACTTATATAACAATTCATTTTACCATGCGAAACAATGAGTCGGACAGTTTTTTTGTCAGTAAGTTCACGATCAGGGCCATTAAAAAGCGCAACAACTAATGACCATTAAAATTAATTATAACGAGCCATCGAAAAAATTCATAATTGGAGTAGACTGTGAAATTGGGTTGGTACTTTAACCACTTCCACATAATGACATTTATTATTTGACATTGAAACTATAAGTTTGTGTCAAATTTTTCAAAACTCTTAATAAGAAAATTGTTTGTGTTTAGATGTAAAGGGACAACATTTTCAACAACTTCTGTAGCTATATGTAAATTTTGATTATGATTTCGATACTAAATAAATTATTTGTTTTTTTTTTGTTGTAGTATCATTTCAATGCCATAACCTTTTTTTACAATGAAACTGTCAAGCATCAAGTAATGTGTCATTATGTGGAAGTGGTTAAAGTATCAACCCAATTTCACAGTCTACTCCAATTATTAATTTTTTCGATGGCTCGTTATTATTTTGAACAACCGAAGAATTGACATCATAAAGATAGCTAGTACGTCATATTTTACATGTAGAACTATAAATGCCCCAGCTGAAGGCAAGGTAATGGATAGAATTTGTTGGGATTAGAAGAGGATAATTGTCAGATTATTTTACAAGGAGCCAAACCGTTAATCATATCGTATTATCCGGCTCTACTAGATAAATTAAAGAAAGCAATTTCTAAAAAACGATTCGGAAGTGTCTATAAAAAGTTCTCTTTCATCACGATAATACGCCTTCTCACATAAGATAAATTGTTTAGAAAAATTGGATCATTGAAAATTTCAGATTCACCCACCTATTCTGACGATCTAGCCCAAAGTCACTTCCACTTATTTCACAAATTCAAAATTTTCTTTGGTAGAAAGAAATATCGGTCGGATGAAGAACTTATTGCAGCAACAAAACAATATTTTGAGAATCTTGAGAAAGATCATTACAAAAATGATATAATTACACTTCAGCATAGTTAGTCCAAGTGCAATGAAGTTGAAGAGGAATATGTTGAAAAATAATTAAAGAAAATTAATGCCCCAACTCATTGTTTTATTTCGAGTCTCACTTACCGTCAAATTGCCCCCATACTTCTAAGGACCATATGTAGAACATTCTTGAATAATATTCCACATAAAACTTTAAGAAAACTAATTTGAAGAATGTCATGGTAATGTCAGGCGTTTGGAAGGTTTTTTTTATTAAAAAATTTAAAATATGATTTCATTTTTTTACGTATACATATTTATTACTTATTATTTCAGAATTACATATTATATATTTTTTTCAATTTCTTATTTTCTCTTTTAACCGAGCAGCTATATATTAACACTTTATATCAACAAAATACCAGAAAAAGACACCAAATGTTGATAAAAGTTTGACAAAATTTGTATATTTAATTTAGTTTAATTAAGTTTTTATATTTTAATAAATCAGCAACAGATCCTAAAATAATGTCACTTCCACCTCACTTCATACTACTTTAAGGCTTCCTTTTAATTTTTTTATGTATTACACAAAAGCGGTTATCTTCACGTTAATAATATATACACACAGTTAGTTGCATAAATAGCAAAATAGTGTACAATTAAACGAATGGCATTTATGATCATTTTTATTACAATATTTACATATTATTATTATCACAGACATTATTTGATATACTTATGTATATTTAAAAACACATTTCATTATAGATTTTTGTAAATAGATGTTGAAAAAATCTGAATACAGATATGAAAATGATTTAAATTAATTCTAAAGCAATTAAGTTAATATTTTGTTCGATGTCCTCTAGTATTTATAATAATTCATGCCTTAGCATCCCCCAAGAGCTTAACGCCAACTACAAGGAGCATTGGCAGGACATGAGTTATGTTATTATTACACCTGCGTTTGGGGAACGACTAAGATGTTTAGCTGTCAGCATTTATCTTAAACGAGAAGAAACCACGAAAACTTTCGCGTCGGATCCGATCCCAGAACCCCCGGCATGATAAGACAGTGCGTTTTCACTAAGTTATCGGCCTGTTATATTATTTATGATAGCTTGTAGGCGCCAAGGCATACTATAAACCAAATTTTGTGTCATTTCTGATGGTATTTTATCTCATCCTTCAATTATAATTTACTCCAAATGCTGTTTAAATCAGATATAATACGTTTTTTACGTTAATTTACCTACTGACTAAGGTATTTTATGGAGTTAGCATTAGAGGATTGCGGCAAAGTTTGCAGAAGAGGGACATTGAATGCAACCAACTGATGCGCAACGTAAGCGCAGTGCTTGCTTGGGTCGTTGTCGTATTGAAAGTGGTAATCTTATAGTAGGTTTAAATTTGCCACACTTTGTCTGAAATGCTTCTGCAAAATATTTAAATAAATATTTATGTCCAGTATCTACCTGATTATTTCTAAGTTTCTAGTTCCTGCTGATGATATACAACAGCAAATTATTCTTAGTTGTTAGGTTGACTCTTGTGATGTTGAAATCCAGATATCCTCTCAACGTTTTTGAGATCTACCCAAAGGTGTATTGGTGTCAGGTTGTTGTGTTTTATCCCATTTAGCCAATCGTTCTTCAGGCATCCTTTCCACATGGTCTCTCCAAATGCTGTTTGGATCATTCAAGCATCATTTCCACTTGGTCTCTCTAAATCCTCCTTGGTGCTGTAGTCCATCTTATCACATCTTGTATTTCCAGTTCTTCTCTTATTTTTTTAATTTCTGAGTAGCCGTAGTTTCTGATATTCTTTTGGCGGCGTATTTAAGCACCATTGTTTTATAGATTCGTCTTTTACCCTCATTACTCACCAATTTTCGCTGCTTTATCGGCTTGTATTCAGACTTCTGACATATCATTCGCATGATGTGGTTACACCCAGGTAATTGAACCTTGGATACCTAATGTATTATTTTGTTACCGACTGTTAGTTTGCGCCTAATGTGTTCTTTCGAAATAACCATTGACACGGATTTCTCACAAGAAATATAAACCTTAAATTTTGCTGCGCTTAAGATCATCTTCGTTCTCTTCTGTGAGAACAGCATCGTCTGCGTAATATAATATTTTGAGAGAATGGTTTGCCATTCTGTAACCTGCATTTACTTGGTTTACTTTGTTAACGTCATTGGCCATATATTTTAAATTTACTTTCGTCGGAGAGTAGAACATTTCCCCAAAACATCATTTTTGTAGAAGACTCTCTCAATGCGTATTTATGCAATTGACTATATATGAAAGCGGGAAGATACCAATTCGTCTTAAATGGTAGTATTCATGTAATGAGGGGGAAACACTACTTCTTCGACGAATTTTACATGATCTATAATTTTTTTTTCGAAAACTATTAATTTTAAAGTATGTAAGTATGTATTAATTTTAAGTATGTAATCTGCATCTTCTCAGAACGCTTGCAGAAAAATTTTTATTTATTTATTATTTAGCGATTAGTTTCACTTATTTTTGTTGTTTATATGGCAATTGTATTAATTACACAATGAGTATGACTAGAATTCAGTTTCTTATTAAATAACATTAATGCGTGTACATGTAAAAACTGGCACGCATGGAAGTATTCCATTAACTACGTAAGTAAGATTAAATAATCTGTTTACCTAGGAAAAACATTTTCTTAAATGTTATATAATTACTCAATGTTATGCTAGTGTGGTTATAGATATTTATTTCTCTCATAGAAAACTAATTGCAAAAGTTATTATAATATACGAACAATGGCGTGTTGAAATGCATCGCTCAAATAAAGTTTCTTATTAAAAAAAGGAATTTGTAAGCAACTTATTAAATTTAAATTTATATGATGTGTTCCAAGTCTATTGACAGAGAATTTAAAAAAACATTGTTCTAAGTGGATCCCGTCATATAGAATTGACTTCGGACAAAGTTTCATGACACATTTTATGATTAACCAATACAAACGTATATTGTTCAATAAAATTCAGGAACGCGTTTTTAATTTGAAACTTTAAAAAATTTAATTAATTAATCTAATAAAAATTTGCTTAAAAAATCGTGAGGAGCAATTAATAATTGGTTGACAAAATCTGAAATGGCAGTTTCTGGAACTTTACGGATATGTAGAATATAATGAGCTGGAGATGTATCGTGTTACCTCTTTTGTAACACTAGCGTATTTTTCAACATACCATTCATCTATTATTCCATAAAAAATACGGTCTTATAGTACTATTATTCCACATTTCTTCTCATATCGATATTCCATTAACTTTCAATTATTTTCGTAACAACTGATAACGATTACTTCATCAGCCCAGATAATTCTCTTAGAAAAAAAAAACATTTTGCAAATTCGGCCTACGTTCTCCGAGTGCCTTCAATGAATGTGGAAGGTACAGTTTTTGATGAAAGAATTTTAAAATTGCCTAGATATATTAAATTGTCTAAGAAGCAATGATTAGGTTTTCATTAAACATCAATGTCCTAGGTTATTTCAGTGTAAATTTAATTCTTCATGTCAATTCAGAATGCTTGTTAAATTCTAAAGTGGTTCCGTGTCATGAAATTATTTTTGACACTAATTTACAATGTCTATTACAGGTATTACATATTTTCTTACAATAGCATGCAGCTCTTGCTTTAACTATATTTTTTCTAATTTATTTATTTCGTTTGAGAAATGAAATTGAAATTTAGACATTAGTGTATCACTTTTATGACAAGAAGAGGGTTATAAAACTAATTTATACACTAATATCTAAATTTTTTAACCAGTCGAGAACTACAGGAGTTGCCTTGTTCAGCTCGTAGATGCCACCAGGAAAACGTCTTCTGAAGCAGTCGCTTACTATGTGGGCCATAGTTTATTCCACATATCCGCAGTCGCAGAAACTAGTATCTGCTAGTTTCCATTTATGCAACATTGAGTGGCATCTTCGGTGACCTGTGTGAAACCTATTTAATTGAGAGCATTGCCTACGTGGGACGGTTACGCTCGGCAAAGATTCTGAAGGATTAGAAATTAGATCTCTATTCCCTTAATTCAGCGTTTTGTTCAAGGAGAGCTATCCAGGAATCATTCATATTGATGGAGTGCTGAACTTCCCGTATCCAGCCAAATCGGTCTCCTAGATTTCAGTTGGTTCCTTTAGACGCTCTCAAAATCATCATGTATGGGAAGAGCAGTGTTGTTGAAAATTTTAACCCATTCACGCCACAGAGAGATGTCTGATATTCGATGAGACAATGTTAGAAAGAATCGGTAACTAGAGACTAGGACTGGATCTAACAGTACGGTGACGATCTTCATTGTATTGTTAAGTTGAATATCTAGTAGCTTGGTGTGAGAGCTGCGATACCAAATAGCAGCACAGTATTCAGCAGAGAGAGTAAGCCAATGCAATGGCTGCCGTTCGCAGGGTCTCCCCATTCGCTCCCCATGAATGGCTAGCAAGCTTATGTAGTATATTATTGCGTGTCTTCACCTATTGACTAGTTTTATAGAGGTACCGCTTGAATGCCAGAGACCGGTCTAACGTTACGCCCATTTATTTAGGGTGAGGGTTGTGGTTTATCGGACTACCACCAAATTCAACATTCAGCTCTCTGTTGGCTTCCTTGTTACGCAAATGAAAGGCGCATGATTCGGATTTTGAAGAGTTTAGTTGTAAGTGTCATTTCTTATAATATTCGTCTAAATCTTGCAGATCTTCAGCAAGTTGTAATTCGCAATCCTCTAAATTCTTCGTTTGGGCGTATAAAGCCAAGCCATCTGCATATAAAAATGTTCGTGATTTTGTGGATGGAAGATCATTGGTGTAAATGTTGAACATTAGAGGAGCCAGAACCGAGTCTTGAGGAAGGCCATTTTTCAAGGTTTTGCCATTTCTAGTACGATTGTTTAGCCAGACTGTGACTCGGCGATTACTCAGCATATTCTGAATAAGTTTGCTTAATTTAGCACATGGAATGATTTTTAGGAATTACTTTGACCCAGGCAATGCCCGAATTGATTTCTTCAATAGAAAAAGGCTTTCAGCTATAAAGTTGGGGTCCATTGGCGAATTTGTTTGGGAGGTAATGCTGCCGAATCTAGTTTTCTAATCAATGACCAGCTTTTCCTACTAGAGTGAGTAAAGCTTATGTTTTCAGTCATTTCCCTCCATTTACTTTTCCGAGTCTCATCTAGTTGACTAAGAATATGAATACTTGAAGAATGATGCCATTCTTCAAGCTATTCAAGCATTCTTCAAGCGAAACGATGAACATCTACGTCAGCCCTGAAGATGTCCCTTGCAACAGTGGACGAAACGTTGGCAATTACGCCTAACTCGACGCGGTTCCAACCCGGAAACCGATATGCGGAAGATGGCATAATCAGATGTTATGGAAGTTGCCAAATTCTGAGTTAAAATTATTTAATAGTAAATATTACTTCTGAAAGGAATAAATAAACTGTATAAGTTCCATTTACTATTCTTGCTAAGTGAAGTTGAACATTCGTGTTTACACACCAAGAATATATGAAAGTAAAACAGCAAGTTTACTTTTAAGACTTTGTAATAAATTGCACATTTTTTGAAAAATTTCTAAAATGATTTTTTTCTAAAAAAAGAATTGTAATGTTTTTTTTTGTAAAAATACCAACTTTGTTAAAATTAAAACCAGTACAAGTAAAAAACTGAAAGCAGGATTTTTAACAATAATTTCTGATATTTAATTCTAATTATTTTCACATTATGATCTTTAATATGTAAGTTATGTCAGTCTATATTTATACTGAAGCCGAAGGGATTATTGCCGGAAGGGTAATTGCAGAAATGTTTGTGATATAAAATTTATTGCCGTAAAAATAGAATTTAACTTAATATGTAAATGGCATGAAATGACAACTTAAGTAGAAAGGCATTCTCCAGAACTCAAAAAAAAATTAATACAAAGAAGAAGAACAATCTACGAGAATATACAACTGATTATCCTTCTACACTGGTATAAAAAAAAACAATAGGCGAAAGGAATATTCTTGAATTAATGAGAATGGCCAATATGTGATTAAAATTTCGAGTCTTGTTAATAGTACAGTATTACATTATTACATTGTTTCCAAACGTCTCCCACAGAAAGGTACTTGTAACATTTGCTGTGTGGCACGTTGCCTCATTTTGCTGAAAAAACTGGCTACCGAAGAGTAAGTTTCTTGATCTGCAAAACCTCCGAAGGTCATCTACAAACGGTGTGAAAACTTGAGTAATATAGCGCCCTTGATTAACAGTTACTGGATGTCCCTTTTCCTCAATGAAGTAAGGCCCAATAATTCCTTTTTCACTATGTAACGGTATTTCTTGCACCTTTTCTGATGTTGGAAACCTAAAATCTATTGCTACGCGTATTTACATGACCCGACAAATGAATATAACATTCGTCACTGTACGAAATGTTACTGACGAAACTGGGATTATCATATTGCAGAGCAAGGATTCTCACACAGTATTCAAGTCTTGCAGCATAATCACCAATTCTCAATTGTTGGGTATATACAGGTGTGTATAAATTGGCGGACCCACTACACGCGGCGATGTTCTTCGTTAAATTCGGAGTCCAAAATCCTAATACGAAAATGTTGTACCATGCTCCATATCTTTGCACGAGGTTCCTAAAGTTCGGACTTTCGGTCTTGAAATAAGCATTATTACTCGATATTTGTTGACAGAAAGAGCTACAATTTAGAACAAAGAAGAATTGTTGTTATTATCCTTTCGTTAAAGTTTTCTTTTTGATTTTAAAGTTTGTTTTTAATATTTGTTTATTAACTTATTTTGACGAAAAACACATCTGACAACGTTGTAAAACAATAAGTAGGCAGCCTAATGTTGTTCTAGTCAAATACATTACTACTGTCTAATTCATTCTGAAGACAAAGGAAGCCTGATACATCGTTTTAGGATTAGGACTTTTAACTCAAAATTTCACCAAGAATGTCGCCACGTGTAGTGGGTCCGCCAATTTATACACAGCTTGTATATACATATAATGTATTTAAATGAAGTGTGTAATATAAAGCGTTGAATTTTTGATTTAATGTAGTGTTCTTACTTGAAAAAATATTTTAGGCTAAATACAAGTGTCTATAAAAGGTCTTACCTACCACATATTCCTTACACCAAAATAAGCCGATTTAAGACAACTTATCTTAGTACAAAGTTATGCAAACATGTAGAAGTTTATGGGAAGCGTACATTTTCATTTTCTTCGTCGTATAAATCTTTGTATACGTGTAAATGAAGGACACTTTCAACAATTTCTATGACACCTTTATTTTTTTGCACAAAAACCATGACAGTAATCATCAAGTCTTACAAAGAGTACCTTTTCTGTAGTAAATAAGTTACACAATTTAAATTTTATACTTAAACCCCTCTTCTTCAATTGGCGTAGAAATTTTAAATGCCCAATTATTAAAAAACCCAAGTTCTACGCCTATGGAACGATGTTATTCAAAATTTTGATATCTCATAAGAATGTCAACCTACCAAGTTTCGGCAAAATCGAATGATGCGTTTTATATTGATAATAAAAAAAAACGATTTCAGAATAGTGACTTCAGCACTGAACTAAGCAACTTTGTACTAAGGTAAGTTGTCTTAAATCTGCTAATTTTCGTGTATGATATATGTGGTAGGTTTTTGTAAAAACCTTTTATAGACACCTTGCGCAACGCGAAGTAGACTCGATTTTTTTAAAGATATCGAAAGCTTAAGATTTTTTTACATAAAATAGATGATTATAGCGAAAAGGTTTTCGTCTTTGTATTGGAGTGGATATTAAGTACTAAATGCCCACCAATATGTTATAAGATTTCTAAAGCTTTCTAAACGTTTTTATCATCAACTATATAAGATTGTCTAATTAATTTGATGTTATTTAACAATAAAAATAATCTTCATTTTTAGAATAACTCATTTAAAACAGCACAAAGAGCATGTCTCTGTGCCCGGCTGAAAGGCCACAGGAAAATGTTGTTTGTTTCATTTTTAAAAACGTCGACGCGGGGATAAATTAAGAAAACGAAAAGAAATAGTTAGGCGTCAAGACTGAACTATATGGCGATGATCGATTATTTCAATGTTGTTGGCGTTTAAATACTCATTCGTTTGAGCATTATATGAGTCTAAGCGTTAACGAGTTAACGTAATGCAGAAGGATTTTTGCTCTTACATGATTTTCGCGAACACTTTGGAGAACTTGAGGCAAACAAATTACAGTGTACCAATCTGCATTACCAGTGCGGCTGTTCTCAAGCCCTGCAATGCATTAATATCACAAAATATGGCGACCCTCTTTCTATTTAGTTTTTTTTCTCGAAAAACTTTTTTGATTTCATTTTCTTTGTTGTTTTTTTTAGCAGTCTACTCGAGTTTCATAATTTCTAATGATGTACTAGATAAGGCTATTCATTGATAATGCGATCTAGAATAAATTTACACTATCTTACATGGTTTTCTTTTTGAGCTAGAATCGAATTATGGGGAATCCAAAGGGAATAAAACTTCCGTACTCTCAAATGTTTGTATAAGATGTGTTAATCGCCTTTACAGCAATCTTTAGGGTTACTTGAATACTCCTTACAGTCCTTTTCAATCATGTACTAAACAAGACCAATATCTTTTCGTTAACAGTCGTTTTTGGTTTAGGAACTCGAAACGTGTCACTTAAGGAAAACTGATAATGTTGACATTCATTGCACCATTGCTTTGCGGTAACTAAGGGACATGACCAAATGTCATCAAATACTCAATTGCTTTCCAAATTATAAGAAATCACAGCTCGATAATGCTTTGTTCAATTCCATGGTTTCCTGCGCAAATGATTACTTTAGTAGTAGTTTATAAAATCAAGCATATTTTTCAACTATCACTGTCATTAAGTTTATAAATAACTAGATTAAAATGTCTAACAAAATTTGTAGCAAAATATCACGGCCCATTAGATAGACTAGCCGGAAGGCACGAAAGGAAACTACTGGCACGATTGAAACAATTTTATTTTTCAACATAATCTCCTAAACTGTATTACATTTGCTGAGACACTATTCTAGTGAAATAAGACATTTCGATTCAATTATCCCCGTTTTTTTTCTTTTGCCGGCTGGCTGAATATTTCGCTAACTGAAAAACTTGTATCAAAAATCTACATAATCAATCTGTTTACTTATACCAAACTTATCTAAAAACTAATTTTCAAACAATTTTTTAAATACTTCCCACGCTCTATAATTTAGATTTTTTATCTTTAAATAAATTTCTACATTACTTCATCGGTGCAATTGTTAAAAAAATTCAACTTGATAATTATCTAAAAAGGTTACTTTAGATGGTCAATGAAATTCATGAAGAAGTTAATGACTTTATGGTAAATGTATCCTTGTATTACACGATCAAATATTTTATTGAAGTTATCCAGTTAATCCGAAATTGGTGGAGACTGTGGCTTGAAATCTGAAACAGAAATAAGAAAAACACCTTAACCACAATATATATCAATAAATACTATATACGTATTCCGGCAACTAAGTTGTCATCTTCAGTAGAATAACCTAAAAACTTTAAAAAATGTTAAACGTAGCGTTTTTGGCTAAGGTAAACCTTAGAAGATATGCTCTTCACCAAATCGCCAGTGGGATAACACTGGTGTTAACTAGTGTTATCCCACTGGCGATTTGGTGAAGAGCATATCTTCTAAGGTTTACCTTAGCCCAAAACGCTACGTTTAACATTTTTTCAGGTTTTAAGGTTATTCTACTGAAGATGGCAACTTAGTTGCCGAAATACGTATATAGTATTTATTGATATATATTGTGGTTAGGGTGTTTTTCTTATTTCTATCCAGTTAATACTAACCATAAAATAGTGACTTTTACTTACTACCAACCTGTTTGTGTTTGTACTTATAAATCTAGTAGGTTATGTCAAACGTATGTTCATTTTTGTAGTGTTTTTAAGCATATTTGATCCCAAATGTTGACTTGATTTATGATAACGATAACCTCTTAATAACCTACAACAGGCATGAGCTTCACATTGACATCGCTTGATGATATGAAAGTTGAAAGTTTAAACCTAAATGTAACCGGAATTCCCCAAAAACTTGATGAAAAATTAGAGCTGGTTCTAATTCGGCAATTTCTTCATGAATTTATTTTTGTCAATAAATTCACAATTTTGTGTTACACGTATGAATAAATTCAAGGTCACAAAATTCATGAATTTCTTTGGCCGTGTAAAGCCACCTTAATGTTAATTTTAGTTTTAAACGATTAGGTTATGTGATCGGTTTAAATTACCTTTTATCTAATTTATTTTCTGCTATTATATAAAATAGAGAAACTTAACATGCCATTTCAATACTTACATAAACATTTATAATTAATATTTTAATAAATAAATTACATAAATTTTCTTATTTATGAATTACAAAAAAGACAGGCTCTTTTACGGACAATTTTACGGGCAATTGCAATATAATTAATCGCAATTGCAGTCACACTTAAAATACAAAAAATTTGCTATTGATCGTAAAATCAATAAATTTTAAAAAAGTTATCTTCCTTATTGGTTTTATTATATCTTCATAAATGCCAGTATGTATACCATAAAAATAACTTATTCTCGCATTTGAAAGAGTGAATTTTTAAAAACTGGCATGACTTTCGCAACACATTCTTAACTTCAACCATGTTTTAAAAACTTATTGTTAAAATTTCGCACCAAATCTGTCAGATAGATAACTTACAAAAACGTATAAAACCCCTTACATTTTTTTCTGTATTCTAAATACGTATTTCAACAAACAAGTTGTCATCCTCAGCAGGATTTTTACTGAGGATGACAACTTAGTTGTGTAAATATGTTTTTAGGATACAAATATAATTACGGTAAGAGGTTTTATACCTTTTTTTTAAAGTTTTTACTTAGCCACAATCTCCGATTAAAGACTTTTCAGATAGACTCATTTTTACAAACGTTTAATGTAAACTGCTAGTTTTTCTTGTATCATATGTTAATTAGATATTTGTAGTATAATGTTCTTCCGGGTTTCGCCGTATTGTCGTAATTTTACTCGACGTTTCGCTGTTCATAGTATTAGCTTCTTCAGGATCTAGTATCACTGGTGTGTGACTGTCTTGCTCTGTTGGTCGTGACGAATTCGCGCAGTAGGCCCTTCCAGGTGTTGCTGAGTTTATAGCCGTCCTCGCGGTTGAAGTTAGGATATTTTTCTATTCGATAGCTTCTCTAATAATTATTCGATAGTCATTCTGCGTTGTAGCTAATACTTCACTCGGTGCCCGTTCTTGTGTACATATTCTCCAATCGCGGATTGTCCAATTCATTTTTTTCGTTTGTCGCTCAATTCATCTTCCTGTTCGTCTGACGTAGCTCTTCCCGCACTCGCATTTTAACTGATAGACTCCTTCTCCCCTCCATACCGCTAGATACTTGCATGCTACATCGCATAGCCATCCTAAGCATAAGAGAGCCCTTATCAAAACTCTAATCCATAGACCAGGGACAACCAGCGATGTCGAACATTTGGAGGAAGAAAAGTGACATGTCAAGCAAGCACTGGAAAAGAACGGTTACAACAACAAAGAGATAAAAAAAGCTCTAGATAAGCCCAGAACAGTAACGTCGCCAACGGAAACGGAACCAGCCAGAGGATTCGCCCGTCTACCTTACATCTCTGGAGTCACCGAGAAAATAGGGAGGATCCTAACTAAAAAGAACGTAAAAGTATATTTTAATACTACTACCTCCATTCAACACAACTTTTCTGGAACCAAGGATAAATTACCACGAACCAAAGGAGAAGGAGTCTATTAGTTAATATGTGAGTATGGGAAGAGTTACGTTGGACAAAAGGAACATCGATTGGACAAAGAGTCAACAAACATCAAAGCGACACACGATTAAAAAGAATTAGACAATCAGCGGTTGTAGAACATGTACACGAGAACGGGCACCGAGTGAATTATGAAAAAGCGAAAGTATTAGTTACAACGAAGAATTACCATTATTAGAATTACTAGAGGAGCTATCGAAATAGAAAAACATCCTAACTTCAACCGCGAGGAGGTCTATAGATTCAGCAACACCTGGAAGAGCATACTGCGCGAAGCCGTCACGACCAATGGAGCAAGATGGTTACACACCAGTGAACCAAGGTCATATATAAGGAAGAACGACAACGAAGAGAATCAGTCTGATTCTAGATCCTGAAGAAACTGACAGTATGAACAACGAAACGTCGAGTAAAATTAGGATAGAGAAACCCGCAAAAAGATTGTACTACAAGTGACGATGGCCGTGAAAGCCTAGGGAATTTTAATTAGACATTATTTTTTACATGTAAAAAGTATTAAAAAATTAAAGAAAAGTTACATAAATATTATGATAAATCTGCTCCTTCGTTAGACGATCGACGCATAGCGCTAGCCACGTTACCACTCTAGTGTACCGTGTGTCGTACAAGCCTACCATGTTACAAGTCCATGGACCTTCAAGGCCTGTTATGAGGAACTATAATTATTATACCATTGTAAAGAGCGACCACCAAACAAAAATGTATAAGATGCCGACGTATCGACACGTTTCCATGCCGAATTGAAAAAAAAAACGATGGCATTTATTTAAAGAAAAAGTTCCCTCACAATAACACGCCCTGTCATTCATCAACTATGGCAGCTGCTAAATTTGTCGAATACGAATTGCTACCTCTTCCATCATATTCATCAAATGTGGCTCCGAGTGACTTTTCTTGTTCCCAAGGTTGAAAAAATGTTTTGATGGAAAGATTCAGGACAAATGAGGAGGTGATAGTCGCAACGAATATCTATTTTAAGAGGTTCCGAAAGATTACTTACTGCAATTCTATACAGTTGAGTGAATAGAATTGGATGGAAATTATGTTCAAAAATGAAATACATTTTTTATGCTAAATTAATTATTTAAGTCACGCTCGCGTCAAATCACCCTAGTGCAGCTGTCAAAATAACTTCAGCAACATTATAACCCTCAAACAGCAAAAATTCGAAGAATTCACTGAATTTTATTTGTGTCTAACAATTTTCGATTCACATTTATCTAATAATTCTTTTTCATTTTTTTTATACAGATCAATGAAAACTTTCTAAAAATTGATTATAAACTGAAGCCTCTTTTCCAAGAAAATCTTAACTCGCGCAAGACTTACAAGTTAATTTTGGTCTTTAGAATATTCTTTTAATATTACATTTACTTTAATTTTTAATTTATTGCATTTTTAATTACGATTACGTTTCAAATCTTTATTTGTTGGACGGTAAACAATATTTACAACTTGTGAAAATGTTCCTACCATATGCCTATTGACCTGAAGACCATTACAGCAAGTAATGTGATAAATTATTTGATACTACTTTTCCTGACTAATCTTGTAATAATATTATTTTAAATGTTGTTTAAATCCCTTTCATTATATCGTATTTTTAATTATTTCTTAATCTTAGGGTAGCTTTTTTCTACTGCCATTGGTCAATCTCTAATTGACCACAGTAAACCGTTCTTCATACAATCGTTTAATTCGTTTAAAAAAGACGATTTTTTGAGAATCAATACACACAGACATTTGCTTGCGGGCCCTGATGCGTGTAGTTCCTTCGTGTTTTCCAGCATTCCCGTATGTTGTGTTAGGGTTATAACGAGAGACCAAGATAATTTGTAATAGAGGCATTCATGAAATTTGAGTCCGTACGTCTTTTCCGGTTGTAACCGTTGCATAGTTATAACGGATGTTCAGAAAAAGTCACGTAGGTTTTGAATAAAAAATGTCCTTACTTAAGTCTATGATTCGTATTAAATAACGAGTGATCATTAAAATTTTCGCTCAAGTAAGCCCCATGTACACAAAAAGTATGTCCTAACTTAAGTTATTAGAGATCTGTCATTATAATTTCAAACGTCATGATTGTTAAAAAATAATTTGAAATGCTGACTTTTATATTAAATATATTTATAATTTTTATACAAAGTAATAGAATATTATAAAAAATGTGTAAAATGTTGACCATTCTCCACCAAGCATAATCGCACTCTATTTCGTAGAGCATTGAAAACATTGATCAGTATTTGCGGTGAGTTATTGATGTGTTCACATTTTTCTATGATTTTATGTCTTAACTCTTGTAGATTATTAATTGGTGTTTCATAAATAATATTCTTTATATATGGCCACACAAAAAAATCCATGACTGTTAAATCACACGATCGTGGTGGATATGGAATCGCTGTATTTCTACTTTTTATCCTATCGCCATAAAATTGTTGCAAAAACTGAATATTTTCAAGTGTAACGTGAGATGTAGCCCCATCCTGTTGAAAATATCCGACCTGGAGTTCATCATTAGTCAATTGATTAGTAAAAACACTGAGAATTTCGTTACGATATTTCTCCGATGTTATCGTGCCCTCAAAGAATATTGGTCCTATTAATCGGTGACGACTCATACCTACCCATACGCCTATTTTTTCTGGATGTAGAGGAACTTCTCTGTAGAAATGAGGATTTTCACTGGACCACATACGCATATTTTGCGAATTAACGTAACCTTTCAAATAAAACCAAGCTTCATCGGTGAAAAAAGTATGATTTAAAATATTGTCTGCCATTGTTTGAATAAACCATTGGCAAAATTGTGTTCTTTTTTCATAATCCGTAAGTAATAGATTTTGTACAGAAGTTAATTTATATGGATACATGTGCAAGTCCTTTTTTAAAATTTTTTGACATGTTCCATACGAAAGCCCTACTTGTTGCGAAACTCTGCGAATAGATGTTTGAGGAGATTCGTTAATAATTTGTCTGACATTTTCAATTACGCCGCGACTTCTCTTGAGAGGAGGACCGCTTCCTTTTTTCCTTAAAATACTGCCTGTTTGACGAAAAAGATTTACACAATGCATTAGCGTATCACGGAAAGTTTTATAGCTAGGAACAGTATTTGGATATCTCTCTTAAAACTCCGCAAGGCAATTTTCTATTGAATGGTGCCAAATTCCATCAATTTTTTGAGATGTCAGGAAGTAACATTCTACCATAAACGCTTTATGCATATCATTAAAGGCCATCACTTTTTCTTTTGATGAAACTTTAAAATATATATTTGACACTGACAGATGTTTGAAATAACATCTTAATGACTAAAACTACGACATAATTTTTATATACACGGCCAGCTACGAGTGAAAATTTTAATGATCGCTCGTTATTAAATGTCAACTGTTGTCTGTCAATAATTCAAAGCAAGTCAAAGCATTCATGATTGAATTTTATTTTCGAAATGGTCAAAAGATCGATGGACATTGGAAGTATTAATTCATGCTTGTTTAGAAGAATTTCGAGATGCATTTCTCAATCTCGCTTTTGATTATAATACTTTTCAGTGTACGCTGATAAGACTTGTTCCAGTTTTTGAACAAAGCGGTAGTGCGAGACGACAAGAGGGTGGTGGGCGACCAAAAGTCCTGACAGAAGAAGCGATTGGTAATGTCAGACGAATAATGACTGATGCCCCAAAAACTTCAATACGAACTCTAGCTTAACAAACTGGGTTGTCAGTTGGTTCTTGTCAAAAAGTTTTAGAACAAGATTTACAGTTATTTCCATATGGTATAACTTGTTTGCAAAAAATCTTCGATATTGATTATCCACGAGGAATAGTTTTTTGCGAATGGTTTACAAATTATTTTAATGATGAACTCCTAGACAAAATTTTCTTTTGGGACAAAGTATGGTTTCATGCTGGTGGATACGTTAACTCACAAAACATGAGAATGTGGAGTGATAAAAAGCCCAATGTCGAAGCTCCTCTACATCCTCAGAAAGTTGGTACTCTTGCCTTTCCTTAATCAGCTTCGTGATGGCGAACTAGCTTTGGGTTACTTTCAACAAGATGGTGCTAGAGCTCACACAGCGGATGAAACAATGAATATGTTATAAGAAGTTTTGGAAATCGTTTGATTAGTTTGAACAGCGAACAAGAATTTCCTCCAAGATCTTGTGACCTGACACCGTGTGATTTCTTTTTATGGCCTTTTTTTAAATTCAATTCAATTTATCAAGTATTAGTACAAGATTATATAGATCTGCAAGACAGAATTATAAATAAAATTAATGAAATTAGAAATAGTTCCGTACTATAAAATATATTTGGTAGTATTAGAAGGAGGTGCGTAAAATGCTTGGAAGGTGGTGGACAATTTCAACGTCTTTTATAATTTATTATGTTCATTATTGTTGATAATTTATACAACTACAATTTAATTTAAGGTTATAATCTAAGGAATATACGAACAATTAATCTGTTTTAAAATTATTTTAAGCCATTTTTTACAATAATTTGTTGAATGTTAATATAAAACTAGTACGGTGACTAACTACATACGAGCGATCAAATAAATCCGGAGTCGAAGTAAGTTTTGCATGAATTATAGTATATTGTGTAATGAGTAATGAGTGACAAAAGTAACTTTTTTAAGCGAGAGAACAGTTTACCAAACTTTTACAAAATTTTCGCCTATGGCATTATAACAAACTTAAAAAAATTATGTAAGCAAATTATGTATACATACTTTATTTTCAATTAAAAATTCAAAACTATAGATTATATTTAAATTAGTTATGATTTAAACATTGATATATAGAATATGTATACTATAGGCTTGATGGCTTCAAATTTTCCCACAATTTTGCAAAATATGCAAGCAGCACAATTTCCGAATAGGAATTTACGCTATTATCAACCCTCTATTCAATGAATTTTACATAGACTTCTTCATACCTCTCTCTCGATTTTTCTCGTAATAAGCCCGCATGGGTTTTCTCAGCTTGATTTACTATTTCTGGTAGTGTATTGGGAATATCTAAGTCACTCTCTGAACAAGAAATCAATCATGATAAAGTTTCAAACAGTACAAACTGACATGATTTAAAAATGACGCGATATAGCAACAGCAGGCAACTAGACGCAGGTGAAAAGTAGTAGGTAAATTTCGTCATTAGGGACGAAAGTTGACGTTATGGGATTTTTCTCCCAAGTGACGGAAATCAAATTTTCGCTGCAGTATTTGGTAACGAAAAATGTCTTTTTATAAAGAGTCGCAGAAAATAGGTATTTATTTATAAACTAGAAAATTAGATATGTAATTTTAAGAATTAATAAACATATTTTACAAAGTATGCTGAAAGTGCCTACACCTCTTCCTCAATACATTTTGCACATCTTTTTATGCTTTCAAAAACACTGGTTAATATATTATGATGTTCATTGATTTCATTAATTTTTTGTGTAACTTGGACTTGAAGGTGTGTCAGATCTGGAAATTGTACATTGAAAATCAGAATTTTTTAAAATAGGCCATAAAAAGGATCTTGGAGGAAATTCGTGATCGCTATTCAGGCTAATCAAGCGATTGTCAAAAAATTTACATAACATGTTAATTGTATTTTGTACTGTGTCCTCTTGCTCCGTCTTGCTGAAAATGTCCTAATGTTAACTCATTTACATTAAGTTGGTCAACAAACAGCATCAAAATTTCTTGTTGATATCTTTGTACATTTATGGTTCCATATAAAAAAATGGACTAATAATTTTTCTACTTATGGCACATCAAACACCAATTTTCTGAGGATAAGCAGCAGTCTCCAACATAAATTTGTTAGGTTTTTCAGTACTCCACATTTTCATATTCTGCGAATTAACATACCCATTAAGATGAGACCCTGCTTCATCTGAAAAGAAGGTTTTGTTTAGGTCATCGTCGAAACTATTTAAACCATTGACAAAATTCTAATCTTTCGAGATAGTCAACTGGATAGATTTCTTGATTACAAGTGAGACTTTAAAGAAATAAGTGTATATCCTTTTTTAATATTTTCTGACAAGTGCCAAATGAAAGGTTAGTTTGTTATGACAGTACTCGAATTGAAGTTCCTAGGGTTTCATCCATTATTCTCTTACGTTATCAATTACTTCTCGTGTTGTCGGCGCCAAAAGGTGTGTTGGAATTCGTTGTAATTGAAAACCAGAACCGGGAATTTAAGTTGAAATTCCACCAATCAATCGTTAACAGAGTATTGCCACTGGCCATAAATGTTCCGTCCATTTCGCAAATATGATTCAATCATAAAAATTCTATGATTTTTTTGTGAAAATCATTAATTAAATAACTACATACATATATCAAAAAATTAATTTAATTTTACAATCGCTGAAATACGTTTACAGTTATGTGAAATGTTAGCGTCGACAATCAATTTCAAATGTTAACATTGACAAATATGTATGCATGTATAGTGCGTTCAGAATTATAAGAAACTAACTTTTAATGTGTTTACAACTGTTGTTATACCCCCTGTGGCGATAATTCTCTCATTGTTAATGTATACTGCAGGTAGGTGAGCCGTATTCATTCAATAACAATGAGAGAATTATCGCCACAGGGGTTGTAACAGTTGCAAACATATTAAAAGTTAGTTTCTTATAATTCTGAACGCGCTATATGTTGATATTAGAAATGCTTAAGTTAGAAAATACGTTTTCTTATGCACAACCTACTTCAACTCCGGATTTATTTGATCGCCCGTTATTATCACTATAAGTTGAATAAAACCTTTGCTTGTAAAAGTATTCTCCTTAATTCTGCATTTTCTTTTTACATATTACCACAGATTAAACGAGCTTTATTACAAAGAATGAATAGCATATGAATCAGATTAGGTAATTTCTTCCAAAGGCATCGCATGAAGAGGTATTATTGTTCAGCACGAATTCTATAAAGTATCAAAACGCTTTTAAAAATTTCTAAAAATTTTAAATTCGCAAATTAATTATTCTTACCTTCTAATACCATTACTTAAAAACAATACTTGAATAATTAAATTTTAATTTTTAATATATTCCAAGGTTTAATTTTTTTATTTAATTTAGTTAAATAACATTTTAAGGATGGCTTACTTTGTAACAGTGGAATCATTTCTTGTGAACTAAAATGTTTGCTCGAATGGCAAGTCTATATATATTCGTCCCTATCATTTCAAATGATTTTGGATGGGCGTATGCTCTATAAAGTACCTATTGTACTTGCTCATTCTTTGTACATACACATCCTAAAGTCGTAGCACACAAACGCATGTGAGAAGGCAGTTCAAGTTCCATAATCATTTTCAAAGATTTCGAAATCAGAATGTGTAGATGTTTAGTCTAAGAGAGAAAATTGATAGCATGAATGGAATCTGTCTTATTACAATTGAATTAATTATTGAAAAATTAATAATTAAGCTTTTTTCATCGAACTAAGGGCTAATGAATCAATTGCAATTGATTTGAAACGCGATAAATTTCAACATGCTACTTAATTTGATTAAAGCTTTAATTGATAATGATTACTTTGAAGGATTTTTTTTAGTTATTTAAATAAACAAAGGAAGCTCTCGTATATTAATCTAATATTGTAAAAATTTTTCGTAATACCTTTTCTATATATTTTCCTTGTTTTGTGCCAAATCTAATCAAATTTAGTTGTATTTGTAGTTTTAACAAAACTATAGTATATAGCTATTTTTAAACAAAATATGAAAGGTTTGGCTACTCATTACGAGTTATGCGATACTCATAAATGTAAACCGGCTTACTAAATTTTTAAACCCCTTATCATTTATCTCATAAAACAAATTTCTTAATAAACAAACTAAATAAAGCAAATATGTAATATGTTTCAAAATGTGTATCTAAATAGACTAACTCTTAGATTAAATGAAAATCGATAAATCTAAGGTATTTATTGGAAAAGAATCGCAAATAATTTACGAGTTATTGTTCTTGGAAAATAACATTTAGGATACTGTGTTCGTTTCTGAGTACGCCAACGCGTATTTTTACGAATTAATTGAATTAAGTCATTAAAAAATTACTTACCGCCTTTTAGGAATAACACTTCGTACATGTATTTCATCTTTGCCGGTATTTCTCTGATCAATAGTCTTCACTTCTTTGGCATTTGTGATTGAAATTGTAATTTTATTACCGGTATGTAACTCCTTAATAGTCGACATTACTGTTTGGTTCGTTTTTTAGATTTATTAAAAAACGTATTTTTTAGCTACGTAAAAGATAAAATAAGTTCCACTATCACTTATATTTAAGAAACGAATCTGTCCCCACATGAGTTTACTTTATAATACAAAAAGTGGGGATTAATTAAACAACTTGCTTGACATATTGTGATTGGAACTGAATTCAAAACAGGGATCAATTGACTAACCAGTCATCTTATTGACATCTAGTGCAAAGTAGATAGAACTAAAACGTTGTGTTTCATTTATGTCATGTGGTATTTTATTTCTTATTTTTGGTTGGTTATTAAAATCTAAAAACGTAAATGTTACAGGTTTAATAATTGCTATTTAATATATATGCGCATTGATATGTATTAATGCCGCGGTTAATAATTAAAAAAAGGTTACAAAACAGTTTTATAAGTAGAGAGCAACTGGTTTATCGGGTTTTTATTAGCAGTTCTGTTATATTCATGCTTTAAAAGATCCATAGGAGGAGCTTCACTACATTATGAGTCACATAAAAACTCGATAATATTTATGTGCATTTGAAAAGCATACATTTAGCGTGTCCGTGGATATTTTGTATTACACAAAAGTATAATCCCATTTTTCTGAAAAGAATCAATGTATAACTATATAGTTATATATTTCTTAACCATTCTATTAATTATAAATGTTGGAGTTCGGCTTGATTACTATTGTTTAATTAAAAATACTCATATTAACGTTTCGACTTTTTATCGTCTTCTTTAGAATATTGTCGATAATAAAAGGTGTTTTCTGTAAATAATTTAAATTAATAATACATTAAAGAAATTTGAATACATCAATACGTTACACACGTATTACGCATTTGTTACAAATGAGACAGACATACATTACACACATCTGTATCTGTACATATGGACATACACCCTGTATTTTTCAAACTGAAAGTTGAAGTAAACGCTGGAAAATACGAGATGTATGTCCATGTGTACGGATACAGATGTGTGTAATGCATGTCTGCCTAATTTATAATAATACATTGATAATATATGTTAAATGTTATTTACACATTGTTTTCATCAGTTTTACATTTAATATATTTTAAACTATTTTACTTAAATGTACTGTGACATATTGACTATTCTACAAATGCGAGCAATAAATTTTGGTCGTCAATGTCATTATAAAATTTAAGGAAACTGTCACAATGTAAATTTTTTCCCTGATTGATTATATCTATTGTCAATGAAATGTCAATATAAATTTGCGGTTTGTCAAAGTCTTGTTTTTTGAATTATTTTGAATATAGTCTTAATATCGTATTTTAACAAAGTAAGGATTATTTGCTTAATTGACACTGGACTCTCTACGATAGCAACTCCTCTGGGACCTGCAAAAGGTTTCGTAAATTTTATTAATATGTGACAGATTAAATTATAGGTTATTACCATTACGACCGTTTCACAATACAGCAACTTACATTTTGTCAAAGAATGGCATTGACGACCAACATTTATTGCTCGCAGCTGTACATATATGTATAAGTAAACTGAAATCTACTCGACATCCAGCATGTGCTTTATTTCAAAAAATGTTGTACTTATGGCTGCCACTAATTTGATACTTTATTTTCGTGCGGGTGATTTTAAATAATTAAGTGATGACACTGATGACTGATGACATTGATTTAAACTTTACTTTATTAATAATATTTTATAGTAAAGGAAATATAATTTTAACAAATTTGCAGTCTCGTTACGGTCGTTTACGGCATTTTCTTCTTGTTACAAATATGCAAAAAACATCGCAGCTTTAAAAAAACACGAAAACAAAAATAGTCACACATTCAATTACAAAGAAGTTAAAGTACTACAAACGGAAAAAAATACAAAGCAAGGTCAATATTACAGCTAATTCACATTAAAAAAAAAACAAGAATGAATCTATCTAATTCAGTGTTATGGCATAGTTTAATTATCTATTCCAGCGGTTATTAAACAATTTAGTATGAAGTTTCCAAACACAGTATTGGTCCAATCTACAGCATCCACACTAGTAAAAAAAATTCTGCTACCGGTGGTGCACATAATATACCAAAAAAATAGAAAAAGACTTTGATGAAGATGACATAAGTACCATGTTAGCAATGGATTCATTACGCGAACACCTCAAACTGTCACTAAGAAAGAGGTTAGAACAGACTCTCATTAGCAGGTCACATTTGCAACGCGGTTTCAAAGCAAAAAAATTTAAACCATATAAAATCATATTTCGTCACATCTTAGAATGAAGCCCGAAGGTTGAAATTTTGTTTGAAATTTGGGAGAGAAAATTCTGGAAGATCGAGATTTCCATAATATTATTTTCTCAGAGGAACCGACTACTACTAATAGTGTGCCTTCCCCACAAAGTTGTTGATATTAGTCCGAATATAATCTCGATCGTGTAATAAGTTCTAGGCGTCAATATTTTAATAAAGTTAACGTCTGGCGTGCAATTTCCTATTGTTATGGTGTAAATGGACTATATTTTATTGAGGGAGGACTTGGCATACATATTTAAATATTTTGAATTGGTTTATAGACGAGCTGTCATACAAAACAAGATTTTTAGAGAAGTTATAAGAAGTTATAACCCTTTAATGGGATATACTTATGTTTATAATATTCAATATGCGGTGCTGCATCTAATAGTTGGGTGGTTGGCCATGAAATGATATTAAGCAAAAAAAAGAGCAAAAAAATCTTGTTGTCAGTTATATCGTTTTGTTGTCATTATTTTTTATTTACATGCCGTAATAGTTTATAGTTGTGTTTCTTTAGAATGAATTTTTCGAAAGAGGAGCTAATAGACATGGTATTTGTTCTTGGCGCTAGCAATAGAAATCCACTTTTAGCATCAAGAACATATGCTATGGAGTATCCTCACCGAAGAGCACCAGATATTAAGACGTTTGAAAATTTGTTGACAAGGTTTCTTCGGACGGGTTCAGTGAATTATGTCAAACATGAAAGAACTATGGTTACAGAAGATAATGAAGTGACAGTCGTCCAGTCCGTTGTGGAAAATCCGCGCGTATCTACAAGGATAATTTCGAAAGAACACGGGATAGAAGTCACTGCTGTAAGAAGGATTTTAACAAAACATAAATTTCACCCTTACAAAATTCAAAATCATCAAGGCTTATTACAAACGGATTTTGAAAGGAGACTTGTTTACTGTGAATGGCTACTTTTCCAATTACGACAAGATCTAACTTTTCTAGATCATGTGCTTTTTACAGATGAAGCAACATTTGCTAATTGTGGAATAACAAACAGAAAAAATTATCATTATTATGACACTAGAAACCCTCATTTTGTGCAACCCATTTTATACCAACAAAAATGGAGTGTTAACACCTGGGGAGGCATCATAGGAAACACTATTGTAGGTCCATTCTTTTTTAATAATACTTTAAATTGTGAAATCTACACAAATTTCCTACAAAATAATTTACCATTGCTGTTAGAAGACCTACCAGATAACGTCATTAGGAGATTGTGGTACCAACATGATGGTGCACCTGCACATTACGGTGCTGCTGCAAGAACACATTTAGATAGGGTATTCACCAATAGGTGGATTGGGAGAGGAAGCTTTATAAGCTGGCCACCGCGGTCACCAGATATAACCCCTTGTGATTTTTTTCTGTGGCCTACTGTAAAAAATATAGTTTACGAAACACCTCCTACAATGGCAGAGAACATGCAGCAACGAATCAGAAACGCTTTTCTTCAAGTAAGTGAAAACAACATGGCTCAAAATGTAAGTCTGTCGATGCAGAGGCGATTAAGAGCATGTGTAGAGCAGAATGGAAATATATTTGAACACATTCAAATTAATTTTGTTTTATTATTGAGAAATTACAAAATGTAATTCTAAAACTAATAATAAAGAATTAAGAAACAGGTGTTTGTAAGAGTTACTTTGTTTGATTTCAATTCATGGCCAACCAACTATTAGATGCACCGCATATTGAATATTATAAACATAGGTATATCCCATTAAAGGGTTATAACTTCGAAAATACTAGAAATAAGTACTATGTTATTGGTACCATTTTAACGGCAATTTTACAAGGAATTTGCTGACTAATAAAAAAATTATAGGTTCAATTAAAAAAAAAAAGAGAAAATAGCCTTTAAACTTCGATAACTTTGGCACGACATATTTAACACTCTGTATATGTTGTCACGTTGTTCACCCTCAAAACATATAACGTGTTAGTCCATAAATTGGTAACAAAAAAGTTACATGAGGCACTGCACCCATTTTCAGGCTAAGACTTAAAATGTTAGACGCTGCAACTGTCAAGATTTTAACAAAATTTGCAATAAAACCAAAACTAACAGTTGTAAGTGCACATTGTCATATATCATTGCAAAGATAATTTGGGTGGCTATCATCATAATAACAAGAAAGTATAGCAATCTATTTAAAAAAAAAAAGTTGAAAGTGGTTGCGGAAATTTGGAACACCCTGTAAATATATAAATAAAATTAGAAAATGCACTGTAGCATACTTACTACATGTGTACGTAAAATTTCATTGTTACAACTTTATTAGTTTTCATGCTAAGCTCCGCCGACACACTATTGCCGCACCTGGTATAAGTCGTCGAGGAAGGGATAGATATTCATTCTATACCGAATTACCGCCGAGTGAACTTACATAAATATAAATACTGTTATACTTTAAAAATGATCCTTACACCGTTTGGGCATTTTTAATAATTTATTTCCATTAATTGCTAATTCTAAGTCATCATAGGCTATTTCAAAATTCAATATTATCATTTAATATCATTTATTTACTTTAATTGCTAATTATCGAACATCATAGGCTATTTCAAACTCTAATATCTTCATGCAACGTTTGTATGTTAAATTATCTTGGGTGTCACTTAACCGTTTTTCCCCGAAGTCGTTTATTTAATGTGATTATTTTTAATCCGGAGCAGTGGATCTACTCATGCGTAAGGTAGACATCTTGAAATATTATGCGAGTCATCGTTCGTACATTTGAATTCATATTTCATATAAACAGGACATCGTTATATTTTTTATTAGAATTTTGTAAACATATTAGGATCATTTAACTTGTCGTATAACCATTTTTCAATGAATTTAAGTTTTTACATTTTTCGTTTGTTTGGCAAGCCATCTAAGCAAGACTCTCCTGAAATATTTGTTCTAGATCGCTGTAACGTTTGGTATAATTTTAATCATTGCTAAAACCCTTAATTAATCCGAATTAATTAATTAATTTTTGGTTGTGGTTTCCTCATTTGCCTTTTAATCATGTCATGATATCCGAGTAATTATCAATCTTTTATTTCAATATCCCGTATGGGGGTAGTACCTTTTTTGTTAACAATGACGTATCAGTTTATTCTGCTTAAACTAAAGGACAATCATTCTTGGCGTTCCCTTCTTATTAGTCCCGCTTTGAAGTAGGGCGACGAGTATAAAACTGAGAAGTCAATTTGAATTGATACAGTGTTATCTGTTCTGCTGAAGGCAGGCTTTGACAAATTGGCTTGTTTCATATAAATTCACTAGTGAAGTGATATTTTAGTCGAGGGTATTGTTCCCCATTGGAAAAGTTTTACGCCCACGTGTTTGCTTCAGGTGAGTTCTGAGATAAGGGGACGGCTGTAATTATATCACGGCATTGTTCTCCATTTTGTAATATTACTTTGGAATCTTCCACTTATTCTTTTTCTTTTTCTCATTTATTTAGGGCTGTTAGTATCTGCTAACAACGGCAATACAGGCGGAATTGCGTTAGACTGGTTATGCTGTGAATTCCGTAGGTGAAATCTACCAATTAGACGAGAGGTTGATTCATCCGCACTCATCTAATCCCCCGGACACAGGAAATCAGCGTAATCGGGCCTAAGGATCATCTTTTACTCCAGGTAGTGTGTAGAGAGTAACATTTTTGTGACAGAGTCCCGGAAAACAATATTAATAGTGATTTTGAAGGAATGCATGGCGTTCTAAAACATGGTGTTCTACTCACCATTTTATTTTTTTTTGTTCTCTTGCCTCATTGTAAAATTTAAATAAGTTCGTTTTCATATATTAATCGCGTAATCAGTTTTCTAGTTCAAATTTTAGTAGTATCTTTTTTAATAGTATCAATCTCGCATATCAGATTGTTTAAAGTAAAGAAATTTGAGTAAATTAAATTTAGTATTTTTTTTTAATCAGTAACGGATTCCGATGTAATTTTAATATCTAAATTTTGTTTAAATAAATATCTTTTCCATTTATTTGGTAATCATTCACAACTATAGAATAACATCCTAGTTACATTTTTTTTTATATATCTTAAACACATTTTTGCATATACAGGCTGAACCTGTTATTATTACTATCTGATTGGAGTATCCAATTACATGAATACATTGACGGTTAATTATTTATTGAACTATTAATTTCTATTTGTGTGTACCACCTAAGTACGTATTGCATATACTGTGTGTATCGAACCTGTGTAAGGTTGATTAATACCATATAGTTTTAGGTACGATAATTAATTTTGATCAATGGTATTCCAACTGTGGAATAGAATTTTTTTGTTCCATACATATACCCCTCTGGTATAGCATATTTTTTTGTTGTTTTTTTAATCAATAAACATAGTTGTTATTGTTATGATCTTTAGTTGTTTTTTTTTATTGTAGAAATTGGCGAGGCAAACGTGTTGCCTGTTTTTGGGTTTTTTTCAAATTTTTAAGACTGTTTTGCAGTTTGTGAACTTTTTGGTCGTTTCGGGACTTCTGATTTTTTTTTCTTCGTGTTAGGGGTTGCTGTGTCTTTTCTTTTGGAAAAGGTATACGGCATTTTCTTTTCGTCATTAGCATAGATTTAGGTATAGTTAGTTATAAGTCAATTTAGTGAATATTCCCAGGAAAGCTGGTGACGTCAGAGGGAAATATTTTTGTAAATAGCGTTAGTTTTGATATTCCTACCTATTAGGAAGTTATTGGTTAAGTTTTGAACAGCTTTAAAGAGGATAAAATCAAAAAAAAAAAATTCTATAGTGAATTTTTTTAATTTGTTTGGACTATTGTTTGGGATCTTGTTGAAAATCATTAAGGAGTTATTTGAGGCTTCTCGGTTGTGTCATTTTCCTATAGTTTTAAGGGACTTCGAGTTAGTAGAAAGTTAGTTAGTTTTTGCGAATAGTTAGTTTTGGTTCTATAACTTGAGTCAAGATGGAAGGGGAAATTGAGGTCAATCTATTGAGCAAGGATAAACTTCGATATGAATTGACAATCAGGGGTTGATCTGAAAAGACTTCTGTTAAAGATATGAGAGTGGCTTTGAGGAGTTTCTTTAAATTGGAATCAACTGGTATTACGTTACAATATCCCACTTATCCATTTTCATTTGAGGAAGATCAAGTGTACATTGAAGAGAAATTAAAAAGTGTTAGGGACACTTTAACCACGTTCATTGATGCTGATACCAGTTCACCTTATTTGAAAATTGTTACCACATTATCTCACGTATTCCAGCGTATTCGGCGCATGAGTGCGAAATCCGAAAAGGAGAAATCGATGATTTCGAAGTTGATGATCGATTGTATGACTTTGCGCAGTTCCGTAAGAACCCGCGCTAAACAATATAAAAAGACTTTATCTTCAGGGCTTGCACCATTAGATTTATCAGCGATTTGGTCTTCAACCGCTGCTCCTAAAGAATCTGCTGAGTCAGATGAGGAAGTCTCTCATTCTGATTCCTCAACAGATGATATTGTTCCTTCTAGGTCTACTGGAGCACCACAACGAGTTGGCGAATTTCCATCGTTAGCTTCAGTTAATAATGCCATCCCTAGTGTGTTTGCTCCTGCAGTAATGTCTCTTCACCCTTCAGCATTGAAAGTCATACCTGTATCGAAGTGGAATCTCGAGAGATTTGATGGAGAAAGCGCTAAACTTTCAATGCATTTTTAGAGAATATTGATGAGTTATGTGTCTCCAGAAATGTTTCTCGTCATCAACTTTTAAATTCTGCAAGCGATTTATTATTTGGCTTCGTTCTATTCGACCACAATTGTCGTGTTGGTCTGATTTAGTTAGGGAATTACGTATTCAATTTCAACCTCCTGATTTTAATGAACGACTTTTCCAAGAGATTCGATCTCGAACCCAAGGACCTAATGAGTGGGCTACTACGTAGTAGGTGTCGTGAAGAATAATGTCAATTGAAGAATTTGCTACAAGTAAATAAAAACCACCATAAAGCTATAACAGGTATAATATTTAAAAGACCCTTATTTAAATAAAGGCTATATATTGCCGTCATGAAGAATATGTGCAGTAGGTTGACTGTACCTGTTGCTGATGAGATACGTTTAAGAATTCTTTTAAAGAATGTTGCTACCTACGCGATCTAATTAACAGCAGACACGCAAGCAACAATATGCAAGATGTTCTGCCAAAAACTTCCTCTCCCGGCCTGACCCACCTGAAGGTAGACGTTCCGTCGAAACACCCCGCCGACTAGCTCAATGGAAACGTAGAGCGTGCGAGTCCCAAGATCACAAGTTGTTAAGATGGCGCCACCGCATACAAAAACCAGCAAGGTACACCCCGTATATACGGTTGCGGGTGGAACACAGGTGGCCCCAGACACAAGAGAGTTAGCTCCCCCCTATTACACACTGCTGCTAAGTACGTAAAACTGTGCTCATCCCCAACACAAGTAGGGAAAGAATCAAACACAAAATATCTTCAACAACAATCTTTAATTAACATAACAGTTCATAACAACACATCGCTTAACGTCGGTCACAATATTACAATAAGAGCTGCCAAATATTTCTATGTTCGCCTCCCCTACATTAACTTTACAAAGAAGGTTCTTGTCCAGATTACAAAAAAAAAGTAAAGTTTTGAATGCAGAATAAAATCTAAAAATTTAGAAATTCGAAACTTATAGTAGAAGTTTCATGTATTAATGAATCTATCATGAAATCGTGAGTAATAGAATTAAGTAAAATAGACAGAATGAAAATGTTTTACAAATATACAGGATAATTACAACATAATAGACGAGAATAAACCTCACTGTATTAAATTCTTTAAGAGACAAATGAAATTCAAAGTGGCTTAATTCAATGTGAAAATTTCCCCGCAAAATAATTAGCCACAGGGGATAAATTATAGTAAATAAGTCTACTAATAAAAGTAATAGATAACGCCCCTGTAATGTCCCAGGCGTAAGTTAGAGATAAAAAAGGAACAGGTACACCTGTTAAGATAACACCACCCTGTATAGTCAGGTGTTAAATTGTTGAAAGAATAAATAAAAGTACGTCAATTCATCAAGACATTATACATTAGAACACAAGTTAGGAATTCTTAACAGCGGTTCTGTACATTAAAGTTTACAGAATAAATATCAGATAATTTGATCTTGACGTAACCCCAAATTAGTTGCGAAGGCTCGTCTGAAGGTACTGAGCCTCGTGTTTGGTATCAACAAAGCTACTAGCCGCTGGGGAAGCCAGACAACCAGTTAATTAGATTTCTAATAGTTTGAATTTCGAAAGTAGTCAGGCGTTTATTGCCTTTCGGACAAGATTGGTGGGTGAAGCCCGGTATCTGTCTACTGTTAGTGTTTTATATATCACAAAATTACACAGGGAAGGGTAAAGCCCCTCTCTAGAGTACACTTAAGTTTAAATATGCTAACAAGCAAATCTCTATCATAAATTATAAAAGTTAAGATAATTTGGGCAGACAAAACCCTCTTTTAGTTAAGAAAACTATTTCAGCAACACTTAGCTTTGACAAAAAGGATGCCTAGTTCTCCTGAATGCTCTCCTCCTGGATATTCCTCACAGAATTAATACGGAAGTGACTAATTCGGAAAAGAATCAGCACAGATCAGCCGTCATCCAGGTGACGCTGTCCAAACAGTACGTTTTCTCCGGTCCAGAAGTTCGGTAAATGACAGGAACTCCGCCGAAAGGGATTCCTACTTAAGTTCGCACGGTTTCTTCGACCATCCAAAAATTACGATCCAAAATGGCCGTTTGGAAACCACGTGGAATATCCACGATAAATTCTCAACGAATACGGTAAATAGTGCTAGCCACTAGGGATATAGCTCTAATAACAAATCAATCCTAGGAAAGAAGAAGATTCGAAATAAGTAAAGTTTCATCAGATAAAGTAAATTCTTACCGCAGATATAGCTTCTTCACACATATGAATACACAAGCAAGCGCTTCGATGACTTAAGAACAAGTGCCCGTCGAACTAGGAACGAGAAGAGAAAATGCCGGACATACGTCATATTCAAGATCGGAAAACTGGTGATTTTAAAAGAAGGGAATTTAATTTCCAATAAACTACATAACAGATGTAGGAGTGAACAGTAAGCCAAAAACGTCAGAGGGTTAATTAAATCTCCCTAATCAAAGATTTACGTAACATAAAATTGGCCGAACGATAAACTAGGATACTGCAAAAGTTAGTGATTAACAAATGTAGAGAGATGACGCTCCGAGCGAGAGAAATTAAATAACGTATATCTAATTGAATTAAATGAGTAAAAAGACGAATAGGCCCTAAATCAGATGTATGAATATCTAAAGGAATTTCTACAATAAAGTAATCAAATATAGGAACAAAATCTGACTACAACATAATGTGCGGCACTCGAGACTATGCATTAACAATAATAGATGGCGGATACTTCGTCATGAATGCAACATCATTCGGAAATATAGGGTCGGCCAAAATAATAGAACATGAATTAAAATTTGGAGGAATTAAAGTCTGGAACAACATAAAATTGAACGATAATTAGCAATATGTAAGCATATAATAGAATTAACCGTATACGTTGAAAAAAAGAGAAGACTAAATTGACTTGAAGAGGTTAATAATGAAGTAAATGGATTAAAAATTCCAGCATGATCTCGAAATGATTTCTCGACCGTAACAATGTAGCTCCTTTCTATCAGAATCATTTGGGCTTATCGATCATTTATTAGAACTTGGTAGGAAACTTGAAGCCAAGAAAACCTCTATTGATTCTTTTATGCCTCCACCTAGGAATAGGAATTCTTTAACGGAACCTGATCTAGCGTTCATATATTCACCCATATATTCATCTACTGTTAACACTGTTCAGACAAGGGCTGGACCTTCGTCATCTTCTTCTTCCCAAGTACAATGTTGGAATTGTCACACATTAGGACATGTAGCGAGAAATTGTAGTGCACATAAAACTACAGTGTACTGTTATAAGTGTGGAAAACAAGGGACGATATGGGAAAATTGTTCCAGATGTCGTAATTCAAGTTCGGAAAACTTCCGGAGGAGACGTTGATTGGTCATCAGTCGATCTCCTTGCCTCCTGTTAATAACAGATTAGTATTAGACCACAAACAACAACACTTTTTGGATTTTATCTTAGCTCAAGTCCAAGGTGATGAAAGACCTTATTTACAGGTCACTATATTAGGTAACGAGTTGTTAGGCCTATTAGATTCTGGAGCGACGAATACAATTGTCGGTGGTCCAGGATGGTACCAACTGAAAGGATTAAGTCTAGAATTGGATAGTACCGAGATAGAATGTACTATTGCGAATGGAGAAAAGTGTAAAGGGTTGGGGACAGTGTTGTTGCCTATTCGGTTGAGAGAACGAGTGCGAGTTCTCAGAGTCCTCGTGATTCCAGCTTTGCCACATAGCCTGATTTTAGGGGCGGATTTCTGGCGCAAGATGGGCGATCTGAGGAACGGGGATTGGCAATTCACTGCTTCCACGAATATGCAGGTTGCGACTGTCCACTTGTCATCACAGTCGGACATGTCGGAAGAGCAGGAGCGAATTCTGTCTAATGTAGTTGAGACAGCGTTCGAGGAAATGAGTCCAGGCTTGGGTTGTACGAGTTTGGTAGAGCATGAGATCAAGACCTCTTCTCAGCCTATCAAACAGCGTTATTTCCCAGTCTCTCCAATCATGCAGGGCCATATTGATAACGAACTGGATAAGCTTCTTGAGCAAGGGATTGTGGAGAAAGCCACCCGTCCTTTGTCGTCACCCATCCTTTTGGTCAAGAAGAAGGACGGTAGTTATAGTATGTGCATTGACTTTCGCAAGCTCAATAGTGTGACTGAGAAGGACGCATATCCTCTTGCGTATGTGTCGAATATCTTAGATAGGCTTCGTAACGCTCAGTACTTGCCTTCCCTCGATATACAGTCTGCATATTTCCAAGTGCCCTTAGCCAAAACATCTAGGCCATACACTGCATTCACCATTCCAAATCGAGGACTATTCCAATTTCGTAGACTACCGATGGGATTATTTGGATCCCCTGCAACCTTTCAACGTTTGATAGACACTGTGTTAGGAACAGAGTTGGAACTTTATGTGTTTACTTATTTAGATGACATCATTATAGTAACACCTACATTTTAAAAACATATTGAAGTTTTAAGAGAAGTATTTAGACGTCTTAAACAAGCCAATTTAACTGTGTCAAAAGAGAAATGTTTCTTTTGTAGACCCCAACTTAAATATTTGACCCCGAAAAATGTTTCCGAGGTACAGCGAATATTGGGTTGTTTAGATTGGTATCGACGTTTCTTCAAATGTTAGAGTGATATCATACAGCCACTGACGAATTTGTTGAGAAAACGTCAAAAATTTATTTGGGACGAAAATTGTGAAGCAGCTTTCGATGCGCTGAAAGAACAATTAGTTAATGCACCTGTTTTAGTTTGTCCAGACTTCAATTTACCTTTTCAGTTACAAACCGATGCTAGTGGTTATGGAATTGGTGGAGTGTTGTCTCAACAACATCCTGAATTTGGCGAACAAGTTATTTGTCGCGTTGTTTGACACGTCACGAAGGAAATTTTTCTACGACTGAACGTGAATGTTTAGCTGTTCAGTGGGCAATTGAAAAATTACGTCCATATTTAGAAGGCGTAAGGTTTACTGTAGTTACAGATCATTATAGTTTAGTTTGGTTGAATCGTTTACAATCACCAACAGGAAGGTTGGCGAGATGGGCTGTTAGGTCACAACAGTATGATTTTGACATTATACATAGAAAGGGTAAGGAACATGTAGTTCCAGATACTTTGTCTCGAGCTGTACCTATTTTAAATAGTATCGAAACTACTTTAGAACCTGAGAACAATGTAATAGTTAAGGATCGGTGGTATAATGAACTCATTATTAAAGTACAAAAGAGACCTCGTAAGTATTCTGCTTGGCAAGTGTTACAGGGAAAACTTTATAAATATACGAGACCTAAATATTCTGCTTTAGGATCTGTCGAAGATAATTGGAAAGAAGTAGTACCGATTGAACAGAGAGTTTCTTTGATTAAACGAACGCATGAGGAATTTTGTCATTTTGGGGTTAATAAAACTGTACATAAACTTCAACAACAGTATTACTGGCTGAAGATGCGTTGTGACGTAGGTATAGTTCTACGCAAATGTCATGGTTGTCAAGCTACCAAAGCTGAATTAAAGAAACCTCCTGGTTTAATGTTAAGTCCACAAACGATGATTAGTAAACCGTTTGAATTACTTTGTGCAGATTTAGTAGGACCTCTTCCAAGATCCATAGCAGGGTATCATCATATTTTAGTTGTAGCAGATTGCTTTAGTAAATTTCCCTTAATGTTTCATGTAAGAACCGCTACCGCCGCTATTGTCTGTCGATTGATAGAGGAATAAGTATTTTTAGTGTTTGGAGTTCCTGATGCTATTATCGTGGACAATGGTGTTCAATTTCGTTCTAAAGAATTTAAAGCCCATATGTATAGATATAATGTACGAATTAAGTACATATACTGCTTTGTACCATCCTCAGGCTAATCCTTGCGAAAGGATCAATGGAGTTCTGAAAAATATGCTACGATCGTATGTCTCAGATAATCATCGACATTGGGACCGCTACTTAGCTCACATCGGGTTTGCGATTAGATCAGCGCAACATGAAGTGACAGGACACACGCCGAACTACATTGCCTTCGGAAGAGAATTAGCCAAAGTCAGTCTCAAACTAAAATCGGAAAAACCTATAAAATTTGATCGATCACGAGTTAGTAAAGAACGTGACGAAGCCCTCCATCAATTACATCAAGATGTAACTTTGCGCCTGAAGGAGGCATATGAAGCTGGTAAGAATCAAAGAACCATGATTTGCGTAGTCGACCATCTATATTTGCCTAATGAGTTAGTTTGGAGAAAAAACTATGTTCTTTCAGATGCTGCTAAATATTTTACTGCTAAATTAGCGCCTCCTTATGTTGGACTATTTTTAGTTAAGGAACGTCTATCTCCGTGGACTTACGAGCTGAAAGATATGCAAGGTAGACCTGTAGGTGTGTGGAATATTAAAGACTTGAAAGCGCACCCTCCTGATAATTAGTTTATCTGGAGATTGTTAGCCTGTGGATACGGCTATAGGAATCGTTCCACCGGGTTATGCCCGTGGGGTACAAGTCCCCTAATAGCTGTCGTTTTGGGTCGATGTGAACCTCAGGGTTGTATTTTGGATTTTTGGTAGCTATACTTTGTGTATATCTTGTATTTTGATAACCTTGTCGTCACCTTGTCCCAATAAAAATTATTGTTATGCTTGGATTTGGATTGTGAGTTAGAGTTTTGAAGTTTTTTTAGATTTCGTGGTGGTTATTGGTAGTGTCGGGACTCATCAGAGATTTTTTTGGTGGTGTATATGGATACACATTTTTTTGGTTTCTTTGGACTCTGTTGTTAGTAGCTGAACTGCAATAGACTGGACGATTTGCCAGAACTTGCAAAACGAGGTTTTCGATTTTGGCTTATGTTTGAATTATACGGAGGCGGTGTGCCCCATCAAAAAATTCGGATGCCATACCATTACACCTCTAAGATACGGGAGTCCTACCGCATGCGTACTTGTATCGGGATTTTTTGTTTAGGACTTATGGTTGGACAGTAGTTGGTTTTGTTGGATTGCCGAATCACCTTAAGTGTGTTAGTGTACGTAGGCTGTGTGCACTTTAAATTTGTGGTTATCGATTTTTGTTTAGCCAAAGATTAAGGATTTCGGAGAGACTTCCTTATTTTTGTTGTACCGGTCTTGTTGGGCAACAGAACAGTTTCTTGTGTGTTTGATGTGTATATGACTAACCCCAGATTAGCTTATTCCTTTCTAATTATTTCTGCATCCTAATTTCCGCTTGATATACTGTAATGATTAGTAATGTTCCCTTTTGTTTTTATCCTTTCAATTATCTTTTTGTCTAAGCATTTATCGCTTCACGATTTATGTCTTTGTCTTCTGGCATGGACTGTGTTTCAGGGAATTGCTACTGACCAGTTGCAGTTTTGTTGTTATGATTTTCATTAGTTATTTTTGTTATCCTATGTACTGATTGAATGTCGAAGGACCCGTGTGGTAGGTTTAGGGTCAAGCTAATTTGAAGGTATAGAAGATGAGTGTATGGAGAAGCTGTTGTTCTGTTACCAGAAGTTCCGAGGATTTTCCTTAGGATTTTACATCCTATTTTACTTTCTTGTTATTATTAATTTTCACTTATTGTTCTTCGTTGGATTCTGCTGCTTTTGAAAAAAAAATATTTTTTTTTATCCGAGTAAAGGGGGAGTTGTTATACTTTAAAAATTATCCTTACACCGTTTGGGCATTTTTAATAATTTATTTAAATTAATTGCTAATTCTAAGTCATCATAGGCTATTTCCAAATTCAATATTATCATTTAATATAATTTATTTACTTTAATTGCTAATTATCGAACATCATAGGCTGTTTCAAACTCTAATATCTTCATGTAACGTTTGTATGTTAAATTATCTTGGATGTCACTATAACCGTTTTTCCCCGGAGTCATTTATTTAATGTGTTTATTTTTAATCCGGAGCAGTGGATCTACTCATGCGCAAGGTAGACATCTTGTAATATTATGCGAGTCATCGTTCGTACATTTTAATTTATATTTCATTATCGTTCCTTTTGGGCAATTTTAGGTAAACAGGACATCGTTATATTGTTTATTAGAATTTTGTAAACATATTAGGATCGTTTAACTTGTCGTATAACCATTTTTCAATTCATTTAAGTCTTTACATTTTTGATACAAAATAATACAAATCTGTATAAAAACAAATTTGTATCTGTATATACATGGACACTAGGGTGACCGCAGTGATAAGAGGGGAAAAAATACCAGAATTTTGTCAACGGGAACCTCACAAGATGAGTCTTTGCAGATTTTACGATACCCAAAGTTTGAGCACGATAGGAATATGTTAACTTGTGCCGCTGGGGGCTCAAAATTAAAAAAAACTCGATTTTTGGTTGCCTAGTGAAACTTCTCATTATTTTCTCATAATACATGAATCAAATCATAGGCAATATTGTTCTATGTAATATATATTTGTTGTTACTTATACTAGAACAGAGTTATAACAGCCTTTTTCATAAAAATCGTGACGAGGAAATTCTAAGTATTAAGAAAATTATGATATGAGAATTTTTTAATATATTTCAGAGTTTGAAATTCATTATGATGGAATAAAATGACAATGCTTCTTTATAACATATTTAAATGTATTTTATTAAAAAAAAGAGAGTGACATTGTATCGTTTGCCATCTTTAAGAAGGATACAATAATGAATACTCGCAATTAATTCAGGAGGTATATGTTTTTTCACAGTTTCGTTGCTGATACCCGTGTCATATTGTTTCTTATCGAGCTTCGCCCATGCATTTTGGAATCTCTTGAATATATCGGGTTGAGGTCCACTTGTTGTACCGAACTTACATTCAAAAAACCTCTCAACATGACTTCAAGAATATGGTGGCGGCAAGCTAGGTAAAACAACTCTTTACCCAACATGTGTTCTAAAATTGTGCAAGCCCCTTTGAACCTTCCTGTGTTTGATGCAGTGGTGTCGAAACACATTGCCTTGATAGTATGTGAGACACCCCATTCTTCGAGATACTCAAATACAGCTAGGGATTGTTCTTCACCAGTGCTTCTCTCTACTTTAGGAACTCCCAGCAGTTGTTCATTTTCACCATAAGAAATTAAAACAGCGATTCGTTCTCGTTCTCTCTGCTCTGTCTTTAAAAGGTCGGGTAAAAGTTTTCCGTCCCATTGAACTACAACTGCTTCCTCCTCTGCTATATTAATTCGTTCCAAGATCTTCTCAGTGTATTTTTCTCTGAATACTTTTCGCTTTTCATGGATGGTGGTTTTTGACACTTTGAACTCGTCAGGATTCTCCCCAAGTGCTTCTATGGTACCTATGAGTATTCGTGTGGCATTTCTGTCAGATACCTTACACCGACCCAACAACAGAGATAGTTTCATGGTTAAAATTTCCCGAACGCCACGCTTCATCCTTTTGCTATGACATGGTCCAGAACGTTCCTCGGTTTCTTGAGAAGTACAAACGTCCATTCGCAGCACATCCTCGAAATCTTCTTCGCATGTGTTTTCCTCTTCATCACTGTCCTCGTCCTCATCTTCTTCATTATCAGTCTCTATGAACAAAAGAAGAGATAGAAAAGAACCAAATTAATTATAAAAATAGTTATGTTGGTTAATGTTTGGTAATTGGTTATCTTGTTTTGTTGGTGCTTTTGTAAAAACAACAATAAAAACCAGGGAACGTACCTAGCAAAAGTTCAATGTTCATTATTATTCAAGCTAAAATAAAAGAATGTTACCTATGTCGAACAAATATTCAGTTTGAATTTGCTGGTTAATTTTTGCACGTTCATTTTGTAGTTTTCTTTCTTCAGCTCGAGCTAACTCTAGATCAACTCCAAGCATACAGCCTGGCCGACCCTTTTCCCTTTGTTTCAAAAGAAACTTCTTGTCTTCTTCTGATTTCATCATGGCTAAGGCATCTTGATGGGCAATATCAAAGATATCATCTACCATTGAGGCGTACTCCTTGATTTTGTTCTTTGCAAAATCCGATTGTTTATTCTTGTCCTTTTGTACATTTCTCCACTGTGCGTGAAGTTTCTCTAATTTAGTAATACAATCTTTCACATGTTTTGTAGGAATCCGAGCTTTTTCCCAAAAAATAAGTTCTTCTTGTATGGTAATTCTTGCTGAATCTCTCAGATTTAACTTCACAGTACGCAAATTGTAGAACAAAGTGGCCAAAACCTGACGATTAGAGGACAATTTACAACCGATTATCTGGTGAGCCGGATAACCAATAATGAAAATTTTATCTTTTATTCTTTTTCTTACAATGGAGGTGGAAGCCATTGTTTTACTACAATATTATATTTTAACCTGCAAAAAAAAAAATAAACGTGGCTACTGGTTACTAAATTCAAAAAACTCGTGTTTTGTAACTTTAAGCACCCAGCGGCACACTGTTAGCAGAGTGTTAGCACACTCCAATCGTGCTTAAATTTAGGCCATCGTAAAATCTGCAAAGACTTATCATTTTGTCGAGTTCCCGTTGTGAAAAATACAACATCGATTTTTTACGGTCACCCTAATGGACACACGGCACGCATTTCCCAGCGTTTGCTTCAACCACCAGACGCATGCGTTTCTGTCTCACGACTTTGTCAATGATGGGTTTACGAAGACAAACGGCTGTAGGTACACTTCGCGGTCATGTAGCAAATTTCGCCCTATCAGATGACACCAGATAACCTCATGACATCTGACGGACAAAACCGATCGTGAGACAGAAACGCATGCGTCTGGTGGTTGAAGCAAACGCTGGTAAATGCGTGCTGTGTGTCCATGTATATACAGATACAAATTTGTTTTTATACAGATTTGTATTATTTTGTATCAAAGCTTGATGTGAATTGTCACGTCGATATTGCCAATTTGTAATTTGCAATTTGGTTTTGCTATATTATGCCACCTGGCGACGAGTTAATGGACTCACAGTAATATGCGTATTTTTCTTTTCCTGTAATAGCGTAGCTATTCGAATGGAAACACTTTGCATCGGCGTGGTCGATTTTGTCCGTCAGATGTCATGAGGTTATCTGGTGTCATCTGATAGGGCGAAATTTGCTACATGACCGCGAAGTGTACCTACAGCCGTTTGTCTTCGTAAACCCATCATTGACAAAGTCGTGAGACAGAAACGCATGCGTCTGGTGGTTGAAGCAAACGCTGGTAAATGCGTGCTGTGGGTCCATGTATATACAGATACAAACTTGTTTTTATACAGATTTGTATTATTTTGTATCAAAGCTTGATGTGAATTGTCGCATCGATATTGCCAATTTGTAATTTGCAATTTGGTTTTGCTTTACATTTTTGGTTTGTTTGGCGAGTCATCTAGGTAAGACTCTCCTGAACTATTTGTTCTAGATCGCTGTAACGTTTGGTATAATTTTAATCATTGCTAAAACCCTTAATTAATCCGAATTAATCAATTAATTTTTGGTTGTGGTTTCCTCATTTGCCTTTTAATCATGTCATGATATCCGAGTAATTATCAATCTTTTATTTCAATATCCCGTATGGGGGTAGTACCTTTTTTGTTAACAATGACGTATCAGTTTATTCTGCTTATATTAAAGGACAATCATTCTTGGCGTTTTCTTCTTATTAGTACCGCTTTGAAGTAGGGCGACGAGTGTAAAACTGGGAAGTCAATTTGAATTGATACAGTGTTATTTGTTCTGCTGAAGGCAGGCTTTGACAAATTGGCTTGTTTCATATAAATTCACTAGTGTAGTGATATTTTAGTCGAGGGTGTTGTTCCCCGGATTGGAAAAGTTTTACGCCCACGTGTTTGCTTCAGGTGAGTTCTGAGATAAGGGGACGGCTGTAATTATATCACGGCATTGTTCTCCATTTTCTTATATTACTCTGAAATCTTCCACTTCATCCGCAGTCATCTAATCACCCGGACACAGGAAATCAGCGTAATCGGACCTAAGGATCACCTTTCACTCCAGGTAGTATGTAGAGAGTAATATTTTTGTGACAACAATTGTGAAAACAATATTAATAGTGATTTTAAAGGAACGCACGGCGTTCTAAAACATGGTGTTCTACTCACCATTTAATTTTTTTTTGTTCTCTTGCCTCATTGTAAAATTTAAATAAGTTCATTTTCATATATTAATCGCGCAATCAGTTTTCTAGTTCAAATTTTAGTAGTATCTTTTTTAATAATATCAATCTCGCATATCAGATTGTTTAAAGTAAAGAAATTTGAGTAAATTAAATTTAGTATTTTTTTTTAATCAGTAACGGATTTCGATGTAATTTTAATATCTAAATTTTGTTTAAATAAATATCTTTTCCATTTATTTGGTAATCATTCACAACTATAGAATAACATCCTAGTTACATTTTTTTTATATATCTTAAACACATTTTTGCATATACAGGCTGAACCTGTTATTATTACTATCTGATTGGAGTATCCAAATATATGAATACATTGACGGTTAATTATTTATTGAACTATTAATTTCTATTTGTGTGTACCACCTAAGTACGTATTGCATATACTGTGTGTATCGAACCTGTGTAGGGTTGATTAAAGCTTTAATGAATCACCGATGCAATACCATATAGTTTTAGGTACGATAATTAATTTTGATCAATGGTATTCCAACTGTGGAATAGAATTTTTTTTGTTCCATACATATACCCCTCTGGTATAGCATATTTTTTTTAAATCAATAGATATAGTTGTTATTGTTATGAACTCTGTGTTTTTTTAAATTTTATTGTCAACTTATTTGGTATTACTAATTTATCCACTTACTACAGCAGAGTCTGTGTTCTCTGTTGGCTAAAGGAAAACATGGTGGCACCCTTTTTTATGTAAGAACCCCCCCTCAACTCGCCTCTATAACTGAGTTAGCCCTTTAGCCGAAAGATCTCCGCGCCAATCATAAAGTTGAAGGTAAGTTGGGTAGATTTAGGATAATATTCGTCGGCGCAAGCCTAGTGCTCGTGGGGGCATATAGCAATACATAAATGTGCTTATTGTTAGTAATTAGTTTTTGTATTGTTATTCGTTTATTATTAATATATTACGTTACCGTTAGTTTTATTTAAGAACCCGAAAAGACAAACTTTACAATACAGTATTTGCTCTATAAGTCAATTAAGTGTGTTTCCTCACGTTTCAAAAATGAATTTTCCACAACAAGAACTTATCGATATGAAGGTACACAGCTATTTTGATTTGAATTGTTTATACCTACATAACATTTTATCTTATTCAGTGAAACATAAAATATTGAGTTATAACTAGAGACTCATTTCAGCCCGATGTGTCGGGCTGAAATGACGTCATTACGACGGACGATATAAATAATCTACAACATCTGAAAGTACATCACGCAGTTATTGAATAGCACTATTCATTCGGTTAACCGCACACAAAAAAATAGATGTGCAGTAAACCGAATGAATAGTGCTATTCGACAACTCCGTGATGTTCTTACAGATGTTGTAGACTATTTATATCGTCCGTCATAATAACGTCCATTTCAGCCCGCTCTGTCAGCAGTCGTTCATCGTGTAGAGGCAAAGAAGAATGGATTCGTGCAGGTTCCAAAACGACAAGGACCAAGAAGGCTACCACTGGCAAAACGTGAGGAACCCGAGCAGAACTTTCGAATAGTCCATGGGCTTCATCAGTAGTCCATGTAAGGAAGAAGGATGGATCAACCAGATTTTGGGTGGACTATCGTCGATTGAATAGTGTGACCAAAAAGGACAGTTATCCTCTTCCAAGAATAGACGATACACTAGGCACTTTGGCAAGAGCAAAATGATTCTACACTCTCGATTTGAAGAGCGGTTATTGACAGGTGGGAATGGAGCCCAACGACAAAGGGAAGACTGTCTTTAGTTTAGGCTTCTGGTTACTCGTAAACTGTTTACGAGTTTACGAGTAACCAGAAGCAGACAGTTATCGCAGACCTGAAGATGGCAAATATGATTTTGCCGAAACGTCGTCCAGAAACCAGCACCGGTCTTTACGAAGACCAAACAGTGGAAACGCGGAAAAAAAACCCGGAATCCAGTTAAAACACATACTACTACCCGCGGAAACCTAAAAGAAAACATATATATATATATATATATATATATATATATATATATATATGATTTGATAAATTCTTAGAGTTTCGGTTTTATATTAAATATTTGAAATATTTTTAAATTAGTATGTTATTTCGCGAAGTATTGAGAATGTAAACATTGTCTACAATTACGACACCAATTATTCGAAATTTTTATTTGAAAAAATTTAATAGTAATTGTAGACAGCCATGTTTACATTCACATTACTTCGCGAAATAACATACTAATTTAAAAATATTTAATATAAAGCCGAAACTCCAAGAATTTATCAAATGATATACTAAATGAACGGCTAAGAAATTGTCTCTATATTATTAAATAGCTAAGGATGAGAAATTAGCAATTTTCAACCGACAGAATATTAATATCTGTTCCTTATAAGGCGTTTCCAATAAACTTTAAATCAAGTCGTCGAAGCTCAATTGGTTAGAGCGATGGTCCAGCAAACCGTGGACGTGTCGTAATTGTAGACAGCAATATTCTCAAAAATAAAAAACTTGAAAATAATTTGGCTTTCATAAAACCACATTACAGTTTTGTAAGCCACGCCATAAAATCTTTAGAAAAGCAAGAAATATCGTTGATTGAATCTGTAAAAATAATTAATAATTTCAAAGATACCATTTCGAAAGAACCAGGATGCATTGGCCAAGAAATAGAATCAGATGATGTGTTAAAAACGAGGAATTTTCAACATTAAACAAAATAAGCACTATTTTGAGTGGAGACAACGTTTCGGATTTAAATATGGATCCAATTATCGCTAAATTTAAAAATGCGCCTATAACAAATGTGAAAGTGGAGAGAAGATTTTCTGTCTTCAAGAACATTTTAAGTAATAGAAGGCAAGAATTTTACTGTAAAACACATAGAGCAACATTTGATAATTAACTGTTTTCATGAATAGTTTTTTAATTTGTAAAGTTAGGATAATAAATATATATACTCGCATTTTTTATTTTCGTCTTGTACTTAAAATTTCTATTAAAGATAAAATATAAAAAAAATATAAAAATATAAAGTTTAAGGCAGTATAACCTACCTAGAGATGTTTTTTTTAGGTTTCGTTAGTCATTGTTTATTTGACATGTAATTTATTTTAATAAATCAAATTGTTATTAGCATTGATTTCTTACCTATATTGTATTAAAGTATTTTTTCTATTTTGCGTTCGAAATGAACTCATTATGAAACCCAAAACAGTATCGAAATGAGCCTCATTTCGATACGCTTTTTTTCATTTTTCAATGTTGGCGTTGTTCGAATACAGAAATAAATATCATTGCTGTCATATGATTTTAAGAATTTATGTACATTTGACATATATGATATATGTCCGTATTTTACACAAACAACGTATGTTGTATACAATTGACAACAACATATATATGTTTCTATGTCACTCATGTTTATATTTTTAAATGAAGTATCAAGTAATGTTAACGAAAAGTAGTAAATAATATGTAATATAATATACTTCGCGGATAGCAAGATTTAAATTTAAATTTTGAAAATGTCAAGTATCAATGTGACCAACTGCATGCTTTATATAAAAATTAAACTCTGAACTTTCAAATTAAATAATTCCAATTTAAGCAATTTATTAATGTAAAAAACGCAAAATAGAAAAAATAATATAAAAAACTCGTTTCATAAGGCCTTTTGCCGCACTCCCTCTTTAGAAAACTCGCCGCAAGCGGCTCGTTTTCTAAACTGATCTCGTGCGGCAAAATGGTGCCTTATGAAACTCGTTTTTTAATATACTATTTTAAAGCTTTTGTCGTAATGTTCGGACTTTTTTAATGCTTATTTTGACAAAGTTCGTGCTTTTTTAAACACTGTTTTTAATGCTTCTTATCCGCTCCCTGATCACCAGTTATGTACCTACTTCTTATAACAAAGCGGTAAACATTATTCAATTATACGTGGTATAGAAAAAAAGGTAATAACTCTAATAACTAGTAATAACATATATTTATTGTCAATAAATTGATCACGCAATCCTGAAAATACTTTCTTTACCACACGTGTTCACAAATAAATATGTTTTTCTATTTTGCGTTCGAAATGAACTCATTATGAAACCCAAAACAGTATCGAAATGAGCTTCATTTCGATAAGCTTTTTTTTCATTTTTCAATGTTGGCGTTGTTCGAATACAGAAATAAATATCATTCAAAGGTATTTTTAATAATATAAAATATTATTAAAAATCTGGTGTGAAGAACACAAATGCAGGTTCACTATTAATATTTTCTGTGAACGTGTCCGAATATATCCTATCCCCAGAGACGTAGATACGTATTTCGCTTTTCTACAAGCTCATCGGTACGCCCCTGCTGGAGAAAGGATATTTCCAGACACATTCACAGAAAAGAGCCACCTCGCCCTATCACCGTAATTATCCAGACCGAGCGCAGAAGTAAATTCGGCGCTACCTGTTGTCAGACAGCCGAAGTACCTCGCATACCGTCCACATAATTGAAAGAACCATTGAGTTCTTTCCAAGATTATTTTTAATATGCAAATATAACATTAGATGTGGAACGGTCGTTTCCGGCATTAAAACACGTTTATTCCGCACATCGCACTAACATAACTAATCGCACTGAAACAACTGTGGAGACATATCTGATTGGAATATTTGAAAAATCTTATCCAGACAATGAATTCACTGATGATTCATAATACGGTAAGTGTTTGTGCACGTTTTATAATTTTTTAATTAAATGCAAAATTGCATACGTAAGCCGCTAGCATGTGTGTCGAATTTACCATCTCTAGAGATGATTATATTAAGGATGCCCATTTAGGAGCAAACTAGAGATGGGCAACCCAGCGGTGTCTGCAAGTCGACTTCATCAGTACAAGTTGAAAACAGTCGATTACAGTCGACTATAATATATATTACATATAAATAAATAAAAATAAATAATAAAATAAATAAATATTTTCTAAAGAAAGCATTTATATACCCAATAAACAATACCTAAATTTAAAATAAAAAAATATTATGTGTATTTCATAAAAAAATAAGTAATATATAACATGAATACCTAAATAATAATAAGTTAATAATAATTAAAAGTTTTCATTAAGGAATATTATCTGCTCCATTTTTTTGGATACTAAATGGCTTCTTCTAGCATTTGCTAGATAACCAGCCTTAGAAAACAAACGCTCTGACGGCACGGATGTGCTGGAACATGTAAGTATTTTATCGCGAAAATGTATAGCTCTAGAAATATTTTTTAGTGATTGTTTCAAAATTGCAGTGATCTCATTTTGCGATCTATTATACCCAATTCTAGATACTGTTTTATCATTATATGTGCAGTTGTACCTGGAGTGACATAGCTTATCTCTTTAGATACTTTTTGATCAAATAAGACCACAGATCATTTCCGTTTTTAGAATTGTTTATTTCCACTTCTATTTCGGTTTGTGGTGGCAATTTAGAGTTAATTAGTGTATAACTTCTTCCGTTACCCAAAGCTGCGGATTCTTGGCATTATCTTCGACTTCAAAACCAAATTTTTTAATGCGGGGGTCTAAAAACGTTACTTTTACAGTGATTTTATTAGTTTCTAAAGGAGAAGTCGCCGTAAGATTGCATCAAGTAAATTTAGCCTTAACTGACGCGTCATATCTGTGTCAACATCAACATCTTTCAGTGACCTTTGTAATCCACGTACCAGAGGAATAATATAACATTGTAATATATTTGTCACCATTGAATTTTTCAGATAATTGCAAAAAAGGATTTTAGAATAAGCAATATGTTTCGCGAAGTAGCCCATTCAGAGCCAGAGAAGTTTTCTGGAGTTTGTTGTTGAAAATTGTTAATGATAACGATTCTTTAACAAGTGAGAGACGTTCCAACATAATATATACAAAATTCCATCGAGTTGGAACGTTTTTTTCAATGCCAATTCAGGTAAATTTATTTGCTTTTGATACTCTCGTAGTTTATTGGAAGATTTAATGCTGTGTTTGAAGTGACTTATTATGCCTACATTTGTTCAATAAATCATGTAAATTACTGTTCATGGAAAGAGCTTCATTGACCGTTAGATTATTTGTATGAGCCACACATGGATGATGATGCTTTTGTAATTCTTCTACTACAGCTTCTTTAATATTAGAGGCGTTGTCAGTCACAACAATTTTGTCTAATATCTCCCATTCATTGAATATTTCTGTTAATATGGCTGCTGTGTTTGATGCTGTATGAGATACTTGAACCTCATGTGTTGCTAGCACTAAAAGAATGTAATTTGAAATTTTTAATATAATGCGCCGTTAGGCTTAGGCATAATTTTGAGGCTTGCGATTGCTAATAGTCGGAAGTTGCAATAAAATGGTCAATCTTCTGCATCATTCATTTAACTTCTGACCTCCGATTTTCATATATGTTTGGTTGAAAACCTTTAGTAACCAAAGAAACTAGTTCTTTGTGAATTTCCTCATTACTTTTTAGATTAAGATCAGGCCAAGGCATTGTTAGACGAAGCTGTCTTTTACCTTTCAATTGTTGATGTTTTTTTTGCATTTTTTTCTTTGTTAATAGACAAAGTTGATCGTATTTTCGATGTCTAAACTCTAAATTTGACAGCATTATTTTCATCTCGTGTAGGCGGTACAACTTCGGCCCTGGTAGCAGTCTCTAAATCAGAATATTCTAACTAATGCAAAGATTTTAAATGACTCTGTATGAGACTTGTATTGTCGCAGAATTTATAACATTTTTTACAAATTACACGCAACAGTTTTTCTATTGTCACTATTGCCAAATAGTCCTACACTATAGATTTTCGATCTTTTTTATGTGGGGCATTTTTACGAATGCTAAACTTAAACCATATGTTGTTTGTAACAAATAACAATTGATGTGAACTGATGCATGAGTGCACTGCCGCAATAGCAATATCAACCGGGACTTTACCTGCATACTTGAAACCGTTTGTTATAAACGGTAACTGCGCAAGTCGACTTGATTAAAGTGAAATTCGACCAAACGTGCAAATCGTCTCCAAGTCGACTTTTTGAAGTCTCCCATCTTTAGAGCAAACAGGAGTAAACGCAGTATCGCAGTGGAAGGGGATTCAGTTGCACGTGCATCAATTTTATATATAGTCTATACTACCTTGAAAATATTGGAATTGAAGCCAATTGAAGTATTGCTCTTATGGAGATCGCTGGCGACGTTGCACAATTTCAATGTTGGATAGGTATTATAGGTATATTTCATATAGCAGGGTTGGCATTTTGTCAAATTCACAACGATAATAACGGCTGATTGTTATATCGATGTTTAAATATCCTACATATTTTTATATTATTCAACACATATCTTAGATATTTAACTGCATAAATTACGCAGAAAGAAAATAAGTCGGTTTGCCATTTATTGATAATGAAACAAACTAAATTTCATGTAGTTTATCAACTAAAAAGAAAAGCACTTGCATGTACTTAAGTTATAATTAACAGATACTATATAAAACAGATATATTTACAATGGAAGAGGTAATGATTAGTTTTAAACCTTAACTTAAAAAAAAATGCGTATATGCAATTTAATAAGTATCTGAATATCACGAAGAGGAACAATTCTTTCGGATCATCTTGTAATTCGTCCAGTTTTCATATATTTTTACTTTACATGCTGTATTATTGTTTTATATAATTTTTCGCCCATACCGTCCATGTGTCCATACCGTCTCTATTGGATTTAAAGCACAGTGATATAGTAGCAAGTGTAATATTGTGTGTCCCATCTGTGCTGCTGGCTCATCAAGCGCATACTTATGTGATAACCTAGTTAAGCAATGCAGTGTACCATTTATCGAAGTCAAGGCGCGGGCTCGTGTGTAATGCATGTTATGTCCAAACATGACCTCGCCCGAGATAAAGTACATACACAAGCATTCGCAAGGTACGTTACACACTTTCAACACTTGTTTATTTAGAGTAAGGACATATAGCATGCCGATCCTGCCTTAAGGCGATTCTGCCTTAGGGCATAAGGAACATCACATGGCGATCCTGCCAGGATCGCAACAAGTGTTCGCAACAAGTGTTGAAAGTGTGTAACGTACCTTGCGAATGCTTGTGTATGTACTTTATCTCGGGCGAGGTCATGTTTGGACATAACATGCATTACACACGAGCCCGCGCCTTGACTTCGATAAATGGTACACTGCATTGCTTAATTAGGATATCACACTTATATCTATGCTTTTCTTGGGATACTATTTGTAAAATATCCCGTTTAAGTAATCCGTCTTCGATAACAATATTTTTAGCTTTTAACCACTGTCAAATATCTTCTATTCTTAAAACTGTGGTAGGTATTTTCTCTAACTGCCGGCTGTGATGAGAAGCATTATCAATAACTATCACAAAATTTTCAGGTAAATTAGGTAATAAATTGGTTAAAAACCAGTCTTCGTACAATTCGGCACAAATCTCACCATGCGCATCTGCAGTATTTCTTTTACATAAAAAAACAAATCCTTTCTCATTATCAGCATGAATTAGTCGATATCCTCAACCTTTTGGTGCTGATTTGCCTGTACTTAGGTTTTCTAAAAAAGCTTGTCTTAATATGCTTACAGTAGTATCAGCCTAAGCTTTAGAAACGAAATGTCCAACATTTACCCATAGTTCACCAGTAAATATAATATTTCTCGATTCCAAGGTGGAATCGATATGTTTCCGATAGAGTTGCTAACGGCCCATAGCGGTTCAGATTATTACTCTAAAATACCGATGCGCACTGATACGTATACTTATAAATGAATAATCGTTAATAATAAATAAAGCTGTAAATTTATAAAACGTGCTGGAATACTTACTGTTTTAAACGTCTATACATAACTCGAACACAAATATGTCACCATTTTTTTTCGTTTATGCTTTGCGCTCTTCATATGTCTTTGGCAGTTATATTTTGTTGAACACGAGAGCGGTATTTTGCAAACTCCATTTTATTGTAGTACCAGCATAAACTAAATCCGGAAATCTACTTATTAATTTCTTTGCTTTGTGGTAGAACGGTCTCTTTATAGCTTTCGACATTATTGATTTATTACTTTCTACTTTACACGAAATAACTGTACTATATTGCAGCCCCCTTGAGATTGGCCACATATCGGAAACATATTGCTACGGATTTTTAATTAAAAATGATTTAATTTAAAAATGTTCATATTTTGTGAACATGTCTGTATTTTGAAAATGTTTTAAAATTTAACGTGTGAGAAAAACTTGATATTCGAGGTCGCTCTCATAGAGAGGCCGAGGAAAATTAAAGGAGACCAAAATGATAGCTTGAACTAGGAGGTTGCTTGGTGAAATATAATTAAATATATTTAATTAATTCGGTTAATTGATTGATAAGTGATTTATTGATGTATTAGAGAGTTGTAGAGTTAAATTCTCGTATGATATTTGATGCTTAAATTGATTATGCACCTTCTTTGTTCGTCTCCATTAATCTTGTAAGAAGATATAAATTTTTTATGATATAAAACATAAATTCAAATTATAAGTATATTTCTATTGTATCCAAGCTTGTAATTAAGAGATTTAATAATTAGAAATATAGATAATAAAGTTTATTGTTAACATTTCTATGTTAATATTATAATTGAGAAATTTGTTCGAGAGGATTAAAGGGTTTTTTTGTGCGTGTCGATTGAACACGTGTTAGTTTTGTTCGTGTATCAGAATCTGATTATACAGTGTGGTTCTCTGGGGAAGAAATTAATAGTAAACTTGATTATTTTTAGATAAGTTTGTTCGGATTCATAAAGAGGATGTTTTCCATTCATTTAGCTGTAAATTTACAATGAATGTTTTTACCTCATGTATTTTTGAATAATAAAGCATCTTTATACTCTGTAAAGATATATTTTTTTTGATTTTTTTAATTTTTGTATTAAATATTCATTTTAATTTTATCCTGCGTTTCATTTAGTTTACTAATGCCAATATTGCTGTGCTAACTCAACTTATATAAATAAATAAATATTTTGTGAACATTTCACTGGCGCCTAAATTAATTCGCAGACACGACTTTCCTAAGTGGAACCGGAGAAGTTAGAAGTCTCATATTTGAAAATTCACCGGCTGAGAAACCTAGTTGGGAAAACTAGTTGTGGATGGTGTCATGCTAAATTTTCAAACCACTATTCATAGCATACATGTAAAATATAATACATGCGCGTGCAACCGAATCCCCTTCTTCTGAGTTTGCTCCTAAATGGGCATCCTTAGTTATGACTATAAAATTTATAGATCCAGAAGACAGCTCCAAATCGTAAGCAGCGATAAAATGTATGAATTTTGAAATGCCTACAATTGATTATTTTCAGGTAAAAATCCTAATATATTACATAGTTAGGCATTTTAAGTTCTGCAAAAGAAGAAATAATGTAATAATATAATTCAATAAAAATAAATAGTTAGTGCATGTGTATATCCTTTAATATAGATTTTTTATTTTGTTAACGCAAAATACTTCATTTATTTATAATTTAAATAACAATTATATAGATAATCTTCTCCGCAAGTATTTTTGTCCTTCGTCTGATAGCTCTGAAACGCTTGCAACAGATTTCCTGATGTCTACATTCGTTTTATTACGAATATTGTCTTGAAATTGATAGGGCTGTTTTCCTAATTCGTTCAAAACGCAGGTTGGTGTCATGAGCAATATCTGATTATTGGGCACATTTCTGGGGAAGCTTTCGTATCCTTGTATGGGCATCACTAAATTAGATGCTCCCTACAAATTTTTTTATTAGTTGTAAATTTAAAAAAATGAAAGTGCTACTTCTCGGGTAGCTTTTTCCAACAATGTAGGATGCACGACTTTACTGTTGTTTGTCGTTCGTAATTTAGGATGGATTGCGCCTCTTCCTGCGAGTTCTTTCATTCGTTTTTGATATATTGACATTTTGTGAGATTTTCTTTCCTGTTTATAATTAAGGTCTGATTGCTTGAAACTAATGTTCATCTAAAAATAGTTACATTTATTTAAAGTGACGTAACAAGTTTTAATTTTTGGAATTATGCATTTTTAATGTATGTATAGCATAGTTTAAATATTAAGATACAATAACACAAATGTTCTTAAAATAAAGGCAATAAGGGAATAATATTGTAAATGGTTAAGCAAAGGAAAAGCGATATTTCGGCTATCCCTATTACAACATTATATTTTTTGCAATTTATTATGGCTCTCTTTCTAGTACTACAAATTAGTCAAGAAAAATGTTTTTTAAGAGAGATAGCGACTTATACATAAAGTATTGTGATGAGTCATCAGTCGATGTGTCAGGCCTGGCACTGTCTCGAAAGATGTCGATGCGGAAGGGTCGAGAACATCGAATATGCGGGAAGTTTTCCCGTGAATATAAATAGCACTCGAGAGGGATTTATTTATTATTTTAAGATTTTATGATTTATGAGACAATATTTTTTTTTACAGCATACCATACTGCAGTAAGTTAAGCCCTACGTCCTCATTCTATTTGATCAAATGATAAATATTGGGTTTAACTTTTTACAGGTATACAATTTGTATTTTACGCAAACAAGGTGTATCTCATTGGTCTGATGTGCGTTCTTCATGCTTAATTCATTAAAGATATCTATTATTTAGAAAATTATAGACTGTTAGTGAAATTTACACACATACCACACACATAAACCACAACTGCTTTCGTATTTTCTAGGAGGACAATGGATTGTTTAAAAACTCAAAATACTCCATTGCATTCAACCAAGCGTGAAGTGCATAAGATTTTAACAAAGTACTGACATTAATTTACATCAAAATATTTATTGAAAAGCGATTGCAAAAATTGTTTTGTTGTATTAGCATCCGACATTGATCTATCCTACCTATGGCTTTTATCTCGTGGGTCAAGAGATGGTCCGTACAATAGGTAACTAACGCTAATGGGACTCTTAGGAATGCCCAATTCAGCTATCCGATCATTGCCAGATCGGTTGGGAAATCCCCCGTGGTTTATCCTAAAACTGATCACGTTCGGGGCGCCTATATTGCATTTGACGTACTTTATACCAAGTATTGGGAGGTACCTGGGTCAATGAGAAATCTGGTTTCATAGGGATGAGGTAGAGTTCTGATTCGGTCGCTAACCATTTCGACAAACTACGCGGGCCAGATGAACAGAATCCATAGTTCGGTTGTTTGACTCCGCCGTCCTACATTATACCAGTAGGATCAGTCCTAATGGGTTAATGGAGGATCTTGGGCTATCGAGAGAGTGTATTAGTGTTTCGAAAGACGTGCTCGGTTTTTAACTTATTCAACGTTGACGAAGGAATTCATTTAACATAGGAACTACGGGAAATGGGAGCCGTCAGCTCGTCGCTCTATCTATCCATGTTGGACTCGTAGTAGTGTAATGTGCGTGGCAGGGCGCCATGTAATGTGGGCCTGCCACGCACATTACATGGCGAATCCTGGGAGGATCGCCATGTAATGTGGGCCGTTTGTGCGGCCACATTGTTGTGCAGGTTCGAGGCTGAGCGGAGAATTAAATGATACACATTCGAAGTTCGATTTACATACTATAATTAATCAACGCTTATAAAATGAATAACAATACTATTTACAAGATATACACATTATACTTAGTTCAACTAAGACAGGGTAGAACGTGGTTATTAAGATGTACCCACAGTTCGTACCACTGACTGGTTGTTACTATCTCTATGACTTAAACTATCGCCTATATATATCAGAGAAAGATCCTTGTCTTACTTACAAGTTGTTTCTAGAACAAATGTACAACCCTGATGCATAGTCTTGTGTATGCAACAAATACGGAGTAAGGTCGTGTTTGGATAACACGTTAATGTTTTGTATTACAGGCGAGGCTGTCGCCTTGCCAAAGTGTTACGCATACACATGACCGTATATCGAGTTATTACAGTAGCTTTTATTTCTTGGTCTCATAATTGAAATTCGTAATTAGCAGTGTAATCCCGCACATTAGTTTGAACTGCATAGCTGCATGTGCATTCGGGTTTATGTCTATCTAATGATAGCTACGAGGTGGTATCCAAAAGTTCCCGAAATTTGAATTACATGTGTAAGCGGACGCAGTTACAATCAAACGCCACTACGTGGAGTTTTTTATATCCTTTGTGGGAACGTTCTTTGTTGGCGAACTATTTTTTATTGTTATGTCTGCCCATGTTTGCGATTAGGGAAACAAAGTATCTGTAATAAGTTCTATTTTAAACTCGGTAACACTGGCGCAGAAACGTACAAAATGTTAAAAGTACCTTTCAGGGACGAAGCTTTGAATTGACCACAAACTTACTATTGCTTTAAAAGTTTGAAAGTGGCTGAACATTAGTTGCTATTTGTTAGACCTTTGGCTTCCTTTAAGATCTTATTTCTTCTATTTTCTTTAATTAATTTTATTAACACTGGTATTGTCGTTTTTGTATTATATATTCCAATTCCTCTTATTTCTGCAATATCTCATTCCTTATCTATGTTTATTCCTATCTTTTGTATCACGTTAAATATTTTTCGTTCTTATTCTTTTCTATTTTCATTTTCTTGATCTTTTATACCTAAAAAAGTTATCTTTTCCTTTTATTTTGATATTTGTTCTTTCAATTTCACATTTTCTGGTTTCATTGTTTTCGTTTTTTGTATCACCAATTTTTCATTCATTTGCGGTAACATATTCTATTTGCTGGAACATATTTTCTATTTTTTCCATATCCGCCATAACATGAATTTAGTCTCTTTTCATTTACTATCTTGAATTTCACTCTCTATATCTGTTTATATTTTAAAAAATTTGTCTGTGTTTTTCTTGATCAGTCTTGTTACTCATATAGTTTGTACACGTGCGAAAAGCCAATAATGCAGCCTCTTTCGTTTTTTGAATTTTTTCAATTCTATTCTAATTCATTCTTATCTTGAAAAAAATTGCCTTTTATTTTAACTTAACACAATAGATTCGACATTATTTGTTAGTTTATAACTCATAATTACACAACATTTTTGGGCTTGATTACGGAGCAATAATTCACCAAGTCAATAATATTTTATTTATAAACTAAAGAGAAGAGACGACCGGCAATTCACGCTTGATACCTTAACTTCTTAATACATGTGTAACTGTAATATAAATTTAAACACTTACCTCCATTTTCTTAATGACTTTGTCCATATGTTTTCTGCAATTTCGTTCTTTAACCATATCATCAATAACGTATGCCCAGTAGCTATTAACAGTTTCTAATTTTTTCAATGTCTTGTGGTCGAGATAGTTGAAAATTTTTTTAACTATCCAAATGGGTAATTCTTGAATCTAATTTTATTAATAGTACAATATTAACATTATTGGAGTTAATTAAAAGCATTGGTATCGAATTTTTTACAGCTTGGTCAAGAAATTGAATACAGAGAAAATGATAATAATGGTAAGTCCATTGTAGAGAATGAAAAAAAATCACTGTATGCAGTAACAATGAATGTAACTAATGCTTTACTTCTTTGCTATTAATAATGTGTTACTACTAGGACAAGCTGCACGAAATGCATATATTGAAAATAATTTACTTTTATTATGTATAGGCACTCATTTAAATGTACACACAAATATACCGCCTAATTCTGAGCAAACGCAACGATGCCAATGTATGAATATTTCTCCCGCTTCGAATACAAATCCCCTGAACGCGTTTAGCCAATCACAAAACAGTCTGTCGCGCAACGATTTGACAATTAATGTCACAAATTAGTGTCGCCACTGTCACCCTATACGGAGTCTCTTAAGCGTTTGAATAGTGATAATGCCGCGTTATACACTAGAAGAGAAAGCCGAAATGATGAAATGGTACCACGCTGATAATTCTTATCAAAGAATATGTGACTTATTTGCCGGAGTTCCTAATGATACGTTCATTTTAGTATGCGCTGCAATAGAACTAAATTCAAATTTGACACATAGCGATATTTCCAACGATTTAGGCATATGCTGCTCTTCCGTTAATCGCATACTAAAATTAAATGGTTTTCGTAATTATAAATATTCCAAACATCATCAATTATTTTACGGTGATGAGTTTAAACGGATGAATTTCCGTTATTTTATAATTAATTTCTCATTATGAACAATTTATTTTATTATCTGTAAGAGTAAATTTTTCTTTACATTACTAGAATTTAATTTAGTTTTTATTTATTTCTGAAGTTTATTTAGTTTACTATGAATAGTTTTTGTTACCTTTATTATTAAAATTTAATTTATTAAATCTCTTGATGCCTTATTTGCAATTTTCTTAACCGCTTATTAATAATTTTATTACGCTTTGTGTGATCATCGTCAGTATAACGTATTGCAATTTATTTATTGTAAAATCATTACAATAACACAGGACTAAACAATTTATTGTCCTTTAATAGTAATTTGGTAATCAGATAATTTTTCTTACGCGACTCCATAATATGTAAGTATGTATGACATATGACATCGATGTTGACACGCCTACAGCATTCAGGGGAATTCTATTTGGAGCGGGAGAAATATTAATACATTCGCATCGTTGCGTTTGCTCAGAATTAGGCGGTATACTCATTAATCTTATATATGTACATAGTAATTTTATTTTATCTCTGTATTATAGTAAAATGTATATATATATATATATATATATATATATATAATCAAGACCTTTTCTACCATAAGGTGTAAAGGTTTACTTTCTCTAATGTATGAATTTCTTCCACTTCTCCCGGTCACTGGCTTCCTTCATAGCTTCTCCAAATTCTTTGTTTCTCCCCTTCAGTATTTCTGCTATCGCCATATTCCACGTTTTCCTTGGCCTGCCTCTATCTCTTTTGCCGTTTGTTCTAGCTTGCCAAATGTTTTTTGTTGGTCTTTTCTCATTCATTCTTAATAGGTGTCCGAACCATCTCAGTTGATTTTGTTCAATTGTTTCAATGATTGATTTTACATTTAATTCCTGTCTTATTAACTCATTTCTTATTTTATCCTTTCTTGTTACTCCCTTAATTCGTCTTAGATACTTCATTTCCATGGATTGGACTCTGCTTGTCATCCTTTTGTTTAGGACCCAACTTTCGCTGCCATAGGTGAGTATTGGTCTATATATAGTTTGGTACACTGTAATTGTTGTTTTCCGACTAATTTCTTTCTTTCCTATGAAGGCTTTACTCAGGGTGTGATACACTTTTGATGCATTATTTATCCTTTCTGTTATTTCCTCATCCATTTTTCCATCACTTTGTATCATTATTCCTAAATATTTGTAACGTTCCACTTGTTCCAATTTCTTTGTTCCTATCCTTACATTTATTCTTTGTTGCTTTCCTATGCTCATTATTTTGGACTTTTGTGTGTTAATTTTCATTTTTCTCTTATTTAATTCTTCTTCCCACATTTTCAAATTATCTTGTAACTGCTTTTCTCCTTCTGCACAGATCATAATATCGTCTGCAAAGGCGCATTCTCCCAACTTTACAGGTCTTAAATTTCTATATCCAATATTCACTTTCTTGGTTTTAGTGCTTATTTCTTTTAGTATGTCATCCATTATTACTATAAATAGTGTGGGACTGAGGACACCTCCTTGTTTTAACCCTTCTTCTACCCTAAATTCCTCTGACTCCATATTATCTGTTCTAACATAATTTCTATTTCCTCTATACAGGCTTTCAATTGCTACTCGCAATTTTTTGCTCACTCTTTTCCTAAGACTTTCCCATATCATTTTTCTCGGTATTCTATCAAATGCTTTATCCAAGTCCAGAAACGCCAAGCAAACTTCTCTCCTTCTGTTGATCTTCTCCATTAATTGCTTAATTGCAAATATATGGTCTTGTGTGCTTCTGCCTTTGCGAAATCCACTCTGAGGTTCTTCTAGTTGTTGTTCGATTATTTATATAAATTTTTTTCATATAATTTTGCTACGACACTGACTAGAGTTATACCTCTATAATTGGCACAATTCATAGAGTCTCCTTTCTTAAATATTGGCACAATAACCCCCACCTTCCAATCCTCCGGTACTTCCCCAGTATTCCATGCCATATTAATTATTCTAGTTAATATCTCTATCCCTTTTTCTCCAAGCCCTATAACCATTTCATTCGTGATTTGGTCATATCCGGCTGCTTTTCCTCTTTTTAGTTTCTTTAACATTTCATCTACTTTCTTCTTTCCTATTTCCGACTCCTCGTATTCTTTACATTCCTGTCTTCTGTGGGTTCCAGTTCTGACATTTTGCTCTCATTTCCTGGATTTAATAATTCCTGGAAGTGTTCTCGCCACCTCCTCATAACATCTTCTTCTTCTGTCAGTATTTTATTACTTTTGTCCTTTACTTGCTTCATTCTGTACTTCTTATCTGTTCTTAAGTTTTTTATTGCTTTATAAAATAGCTTTTGATTTCCTTTACTATCCATCTCCATTTTCTTTCCAAAATCTTCCCACGCTATCTGCTTTGCCTGCTTTATCATTTCCTTTATTTTTGTCCTTTGCTCTTTGTACATTGCATAGTTTTCTTCGGATTTATTCTTAAGGTATTTCTGCCATTGAATCTTCTTTATTTTTACTTGCTCTTTTATCTCAACACTCCACCATTTCGTTTGCCTTTTATTTCTGTTGACTAAATTTGTTCCACATACACTTCTGGTTGCGCTCGTTAACAAGTTTCTGAATCTCTGCCACTCTTCATCTATATTAATTACCCTCCACTCCATATCATCTAAATTGATTCTTGTTTCTATATATTTCTTATATTTTTCTGCTATTTCTTTTTCTGCCAACTTGTAGTATTTTATAGTCTCTTCGTTTCTTGTTGTCCCCTTTTTAACTGTTCTTGTTTTCACTTTCATTTTTCCCAGCACCAGGTAGTGATCACTGAATATTTCATAACCTCTTCTAACCCTTACATCTATAATTTCTGCTCTGTAATTTCTATCTATTATGATGTAGTCTATTATGGATCTTTCATTTCGGCTCTCTACTTCCCTGGTATACATATGTATTTTTTTGTGCTGGAAGAATGTGTTCATAACTAGCATATTGTTTTCCATACATAAATCAATAATTCTCTGTCCATTATCATTCCTCATGTCTTCTCCGTACTGTCCAATTACATTTTCAAATTCGTTTCTACCTTTTCCTACCCTGCCATTTAAGTCTCCCAAAATTATTCTTCTTCCTTTCATGTGCTCTAATATTCCATTAAGATCCTCCCAATATGAGTCTTTGTTTGTTATTCTTTCATCTTCATTGGGTCCATAAGTTATTATTATACTTGTCCTTTCTTGTTCTTCTAGTTGCAGTTCCAGCGTCATTATTCTCTCAGAAATACATTCCCACTTATGCACGTATCCAACATTTTCTATTTTTATTATGCATCCCACTCCCAGTTTTCCCCTTTCACTATGTTCAACTCCGCTATATATAATGAGGTGTCCTTCTTCTGTTTCAAATTCTGCTTTTCCTTTTTTCTTAGTTTCACATATGGCTAATATATCAATCTTTGCTTTCTCGAATTCTTGTATTAACTTAGTTTCTTTTCCTTGTATTCCTCTTATATTCCACGTTGCCATGTTCCATATTTTATTACTTTCTTGTTTTAGCTTTCTTGCCAATTGATTGTTAAATTCCCCCTTCTTCAGTGTGCGTTTCGCCCTATTCGCCTTTTCGCTTAATCTCGGTATCCTATTCATAGCCTTGTCCGCTTCTATTTGTTCCATTTTCCCTTGTTTTACATTTAGTTTTTTGACTTTACCTTCCTTAGTTTTAATGTTTACTTCTTCATTTACTACCTCCACATATTTTCTATTTCCCTGATTATTTGTTCTTTCATTCCATTCCAATTCCATTTCCTCTCCATTGCCAATATTTCCTTCCATGTATCCGTCCTGTTTATTCTGTATTAGTTTTTTGGTATTTGCTTTTCCATTCTCTCCGTTCCTTTATTCCATCGCCATTCCACTCCATTTACAACTGCTTTACTATATCCAATTTTTACTTCTTTTCCTTTTTCTTTTTCCGTCTTAACAAATGTTCTCAGATGTTTTTGTTTTTCTCTTTCCTTCGGTATCATATCCTCATTTATAAAGATTCGCTCTTCTTTCATATTTTTCAGTCTATACTTGTTTATTATAACTTCTCTCCTTTCTTCCTCGTTATTCAATTCTATGACGCATGTCCTCTCCCCTGTTTTTATTACTGATCTTGGGGTAATGCTTAATCTCAGTTGCTCGCTTAGGAATCCTTTAATTCTTTCTTTTAAAACTGCTGGGTCATTTGTGTCCATCCTTAGGCCATACATTACGACATTACATTTCCTTCTTTCTTTTTCTATTATTTCCAATGTTTTTTCCACTTTCTGTAGTTCTTGTCGTATTTTAACATTCTCTTTCCGTATTTCCTGGTTTTCGTTTTTCAAGGATTCATTTTCTATTTTTAGTTTTAGCAGTTCACCATTGAATTCTCTTTGTTGTATCTTGATTTCTTGGGTTTCTTTTATGATTTCTTTTTGTTCCAGTTTCATATCCTTTTGATCTTTGCTCATTTCCTTCATCAGTTGTAATATTTGCTCCAATTTTCCCTCTCTTTCTTTTTTGGATTTATTACCAGGAGATCTAGACTCCTTTTTTCTTCTTTCGGCATCTTCCTCCCTATTCACATCTTTACTATTCCTACTATCATCCGTGGAACAATCTTCGCTTTCCATTTTACTCATTCCCAATTGTATCTCGAGACAATTCCCCGTAGGTTAGGTACTTCTCAACTCTTCTTTATTATAACTTATTTGGTGCTAATCACTCAGTTCGAGACACCGCTAACTGTGTTTTATCAGTACTAACTTATATATTTCTCTCAGTGTTCTTCTGTTTGGCCCGTCACTGTTTATTAGTAAATTATGTTATACCTCCGGCAGCGCCAGAGACAATCCGCAGGTCGCCCCTTCAGACGGACTATCTCTACCAGCCAACGGTACCCACTAATAAATGACTTCTTTATTTGTTTACTCTGTTGTATACTTGGTTGCTACACTACTTGTTAAATGGTAACTTCCCAATGTACATTTGGTTGCCTATCTTGCCTTGATGCAGGACTTTGTTTATACAGGTGTCATTTTGAAAACGTACCACCCTCTATATTTCGGCCCCTATAGAAATTCCAAAAATATGCAAAAACACGTCAAACTAATTTTAAGGGGGCACATTTTGTAGGCTGGTTTTCAATTAAATTACATCAACCCTCTAGCGGGGGGTGGACATAACCTCTAAAAATTTAAATGGAAATGGGGGTTGAGTGATACCTCATTTTAAAGGTCGTTTAACCCGCTTTTCAAAAATGCCAAATTCTTGCCTTTTCTTTTTAGCAGTTCGCGAGATATTTGGTGAAAACTGTAAAGAAGTTTAGGTATCAAAAACACTTTGTGATATTGCTTTAATGAATTAAAATAAATGAAATTGAGGTATTACATAACGGTAAATTTTTAAACTATTTTTACTTCTAATATCCAACGAAATAATAAAGACGCATACTATTCAGTTAAACATTATTATTGGAAAGAATGTGATTTACCTAAACTAGTACTTGTGATAGTCGTACAGGTAGTTTAACGTAGAAAAAAAGAGCCCTGGTTTAAGCATTCTTGACATTCTTGTCAAATTTTTCTTTATTTGTCACTCCATTTATTTTAGCCAAAATTACTTTATTGCAAAATTAGTTTTGCGATTTTATTACATTATTTTTAAAAATGGTGTTTACACTTCAACAAAGAATTGAAATTATTCTTATTTATGGGGAATGTGGAAGATGCGCAAGAAGAACGTCAAGAATGTTTAATGAAAGGTATCCGAATAGTAATTTAAATCATAAGTATGTTCTACAATTAGTCGCTAAGTTTAGTGAAACTGGTTCCGTTGCTAACAAAAAAAGAAATATTAGCCGTGTCTTGGATGAAGCAGCACAAATAGAAGTATTAGGCACCTTTACTGCAGAACCCTCCACATCACTTCGCATTGTGGCACGCCAAGTAGGAATGTCTCACGAAACAGTAAGGAAAGCACTAAAGTTAAATAAGTTTCACCCCTATAAAATGCAAATTCTACAACAGCTTTTTGACGACGATTTCGACAGAAGGATTGAATTTTGTGAAACAATGACGGATTTTATAAATGAAAACCAAAATATCTTGCACAATATTTGCTTTACTGATGAGTGTACTTTTTTTCTTAATGGGCATGTTAACAAGCAAAATTGTCGCTACTGGAGCGATGAAAATCGGCGACTTTTTAGGGAAGGTCACACACAGTATCCAGAAAAAGTGAACGTTTGGGCTGGTATCCTTGGGAATACTATTATTGGACCTTCATTCATTGAAGGAAATCTAACTGGTGAGCTCTACTTAAATTTGCTTGAAGAAATAATAGACCCCTTAATAACAACTAGTTTGGAAAATCAAATTGACGCGGCTGGTAACATGGTTTTGCAAGAAGATCTTCTACACTTCCAACAAGATGGAGCTCCACCACACTACTATCTTCCAGTTAGACAGTGGCTAAATGATAGATTTCCTGGCAGATGGATTGGTCGAAGAGGCGCAATAGAATGGCGACCACGATCACCCGACTTATCGCCTCTAGATTTCTTCCTATGGGGGCATCTAAAATCGAATGTTTATAAAACACCGCCTCGAGATTTGCAAGATTTAAAGAGAAAAATAACAGCTACATGTAGAGAATTTCAGGCAGAAGTGTTTCGAAATGTTAGAGAGGAGTTTGAGAGTAGACTTTATCACTGTTTAGAAAATAATGGACAACATTTCGAAAATTTTATAAAATAAGTTACTTTTTATTAGTTTTTTAATGTTTTATTGCAAAACACTTGATACTTGTATGTTCATGGTTTGACTTGATTTCTTCAAAACTTTTAAAAATAAAGGACAAGAATTTAGCATTTTTGAAAAGCGGGTTAAACGACCTTTAAAATGAGGTATCACTCAACCCCTATTTCCATTTAAATTTTTAGAGGTTATGTCCACCCCCGCTAGAGGGTTGATGTAATTTAATTGAAAACCAGCCTACAAAATGTCCCCCTTAAAAATAAGTTTGACATGTTTTTGCATATTTTTGGAATTTCTATAGGGGCCGAAATATAGAGGGTGGTACGTTTTCAAAATGACACCCTGTATAGTGAATTCTCAACAAATTCTAACCTATGTTATATTATCTATTTATTTTTAAAGTTTGCTTGCTTACTCTATTTTCCTATATCGTTTTAACTCAGTGCAAAGTTGCACTGTTCTTCTCTGCACTTGATGGACTAATTTTCACTTTTTAATATTGATTCTAATACGCTATTTAAGTCACTTTGTAACGGAGCCGATGTATTCGGTTATCTCGTTGACAACGTTGACCAGGTAATTCAATAGTAAAATGTAAATATTAACAATTGGTTTTTCTTGGAATTCAAAAGTAGGATTTTGGAACGAATACTTAGTTAGCTCTTTCAAATTTTAATAATTTGATTCGATTTGTTTTGGCGATTGCTTTCAAGTACCCATTTCCTACTTCTTTGAGTATAGTTTGTATATTCTCATAATTTACCTCAGCTTGCTCAGATTTAGCAATTCTTCAGCTAATGCGGTCAAAGGTTTTGTTCTATTGCTAGTGCCATAGATAATCTTAATAGAAAGGACATATAATGTTAAATTTCGAGAATAGATTAATAATATTTAAAAGGCATATATAGGGGATTTCTTTAATTTTTTAAATGATGTATTAGACTTTTACCACTTTAACTTGAAATACAACTTAAACTGCACAATCACTATAATTTAATTTGTATTTAATGCTATAGTGAAAGAATTACAAATATTTGCAATGTTTTTTCAACTTCTTTGAAATATATTTGTTAAAAAATATTACATATGCATGTTCTTAGAAAATATATTCTTTTTTAAATTCTACTTAAATTTATTTATAACTATGAAATATTCGATTGTTTGTCGTATTTATATTTCGCTTATCCTTGCCTAATAAAATTCTGTTTATATGTCTGATATAATTAATACTTCCACAAATTTTCTAATGATATATTGTAATGTGTCCGCCATGTGAATGCAATATTTAAAGTTAATATTTTTTTGAAATGTTCAACCAAACAATTATAAAAAACTTATATATTATTTCTAACAATAAATATTTTGTCTGACTATATATTTGTATGAACGAGGTGAACAAATTAGCATTTAGTTCAATCGTTTGTTGCACCGTACTCTTTCATTAAATGACTGTCATGTGTATTTCTCGTGCATATGTTTTCTATGCAGACATCACACGCTTGATCGCTTTATTTATTCTTTTTGTGACAAAACCAGCCACGTAAGCAGCAATATTTCTTCTAATTTTGTGGTAGAGAGATTCATAAGTGATTGTGATATTTGGATCTTTTTTGTTTCCTTCACATCTTTGCTAACTGCCTTTAAACAATAAAATTATTATTATTTACATGTAATTAAAATATAATCAAAAAGTACCATCATTATTATTGTTATAAGATATTAACCTACTTGAACAAATTTTTCCAGAGTTAAGAAAATAACAATGTTATCATTTTAGCAGTTGCTGTCCATCGAGTGTTTTAGGGCAAAATTTTAAACCAAAAGGTGTAAATAAATATAATGGTGTAAATGCTGCAGCTGTAGGGTTCGTAAATCGTACTCCTCTTTGTACTTTTATGTTTATAAAAATAATTGTAAACATTAAAAACTACTTCTCGCGTTTGAGCGTGTATCCCTAGTAAAGACATGTATTCTGACAATTACTTGAGTAGTGGGGGCGTTTTTGAAAACGGCTTCTTCGCACCCCCTCCTCGCGCCAACTTAATTGGCGCTTGCTACTTCTGTTTACAGATCTGTCAGTATCATATTCAGGTTTGTCAAAAAATAAGGCTAATATACCGCATTTGAATTTTCAAACAAAAACTCAAATAATTACGTTACTAGAAGAAGGATGGTCAATTAGAAGATTAGCGGATAGATTTGGGATAGAGAAGAGTACCATTTCAGATATCAGAATTAAATAACAACGTCGAGGAGTTATTAATATTGTGATGTGAGTCATCCGACACGTCAGGCGAGCGTCATCAAGTCTCCGATACGTCCAAGAAAAGAGCTTCTGGAAGGTTCTCGAATAAGCTATATGTACTATATAAGAACTTGAAATGGAGGGAGACCATTCATTCAACGAGTAATCGCCGTCGTGTGATATATGAATGTAAATTCAATACTCATACCTAAATACATGTTGTGAAATAAATGTTCTTATTGTTTGTTATTAGTGTTAAAAATTGTTATTTAGTGCGTTTTTTTGTTAATATAGTGTGTGTTTAAATTACCGTTAGTTTTACTTAAAAGAACTCAGAAAGACAAATAATTTACAGCGGTGTTCATGTGTAGATTTTAATAATTAACGGATTAAGTGGACAATTGAGTGATAATTAAATATTTGTTTAAATAAACATAGAGTGCGGAAAGACGTTTATTTTAAATATCGCGACGGCAAATAAAGTAAAGTTCGCTGAATTAAAAGTGACGGACTTGAAACGAAAATTAAAGGAGAGGAATGAGGATACAACCGGCAAAAAGGCAATCCTCCAACAACGACTTCGAGATGCGTTAGCTAAAGAAGGTGAGGCTCTAGAGAATTATTTCTTCCAAGTTCTTAGTGGAGATACTGGGAGATGCTGCGTGGGTTCGTTGTTAATAAAAATAGAACAAAGGAACAAAAGAATCTAAACAGTGTAAAAAATATGGAACAACGACTAACAAAGAATTCGCAAACCCAAACGAAACAAATGGAACAGAAAATAATGAATTCACAAATACAAATGGAGCAGAAGAATCTGGACAGTGTGAAAAGTTTGGAACAACGACTAATACACAATTCGCAAACTTTGGAACGACGTCTAATATATTCACAAATTAAAATAGAACAGAAGAACATGGACAGTGTAAAAGCTTTGGAACAACGAATAATAGATTCACATGCCCAAATAGAACAGATGGAACAAAGAAACCTGGAAACCTCCAGAATTCTGGAGAAAAATCTGGAAAAGAAATTATTGGAAAATTCCAGACCTTTCGAGAAAAGTCTGGAACAAATGGAGCAAACTCTGGAAATAATGGAAAAGAAGAATTTTGAAAATTCGAGAGCTTTAGAGAAAGTTCTAGAACAGCGACTAATGGAAAACTCAGAGGCACTAAAGGAAGAGGCCTTCATAGCTGTAGAGGAGAAAATTCTAGACTTTTAGAGGCAATAATGACTCAGGTGAAATTACCTGTGACCATGAGTCATTCTGATCTCAAGCGGGTCACCGAAGAAATTATGTTGCGGCCCATCGAAATAAAAGAAGCTGTGGCTATCTCAAGACCAGAATCAAGCCACCAACTTTTGATGGAAAAACGCCATTGGCGACTTACCTGACGCAATTCGAATTACTCGTTGAATGAATGGTCTCCATTCATTCAAGGAGTAATCACCGTCCTGTGATATTATTATAAATGAAAATACTCATATATAAATACATGTGAAATAAATGCTCTTGTTGTTAGTTATTAGATTTTTAAATTGTTATTTAGTGCGTTTTCTTGTTAATATAGTGTGTGTTTAAATTACCATTAATTTTATTTAAAAGAACCCAGAAAGACAAATATTTTACAATATAAAACGAGGCTCCGGTGGTATATGTATGTCAACTCTCGAACAGGATAAAAATCATATTAATTTTATAAAACGATCCGTTCGAAACAGTAGTGACCGCAACACATTTCCCCAAGAAAACGATTGAGACAATTTTCGGACTTGAGAAATCGGGCGAAGAAAAAAACATTTCTTAATGCGCAGAATAAAGAAGTAAGAATTGGTTTTGGGTTGGAATTTATGCCGCATAATTTTAATTTTTGGCAAAATGTAATTTTCTCAGATGAAAAAGGTTTTTAATCGTCTCATAATTGCCGAATGCGTGTTTAGAGACCACTTAATTCACGGTTTGACGAAAAATATGCTCAAAAATCAAACGAGCGGAAAATTCTCAGTAAACGTCTGGGCTTGGATTTACGCACATAGGCCAGGTGTACTTGATGAAGATCCATAATTTAAAATAGAAATAAAAACGGTTCAAATCTTCACTTTTTAATATTTACGACAATTGTTTCGCCAGCACAGTGGCTTCAGCAGATACTTACAGCTAAAGAGTACGTTACAAATTGTCACAGTTTGTAAGTATTTTTAACAGATTAAATATGTGTTTTATGCACGATGCTTCTGTACATTTGTCCATCATAGTTAGAAATGGATTGGACGGCATAGTTCAACTGCATGGTCTCTTAGATCCCCTGATCTGACACCTCTCGACTTCTATATTCGGAGGCATCTAAAACAATTAGTGTACGCACAACTAGTAAACAATTTGAAAGAACTCAGATAATGAATCGTAAATTGTGGAGAAATTTAGAGAACAGGAATTTTCGAAAGAGTGCGTCGATCTTACATAAAGAGTGTACGTACTTAAAAAATGAACTACGGATACATAGAGCATCATCTTTAGTTTTACTTTAAATTATCTTTTGCTAAATCTTCATTGTCATCAGAAACATTTTGTAATTTTTATTTTAATAATAATATTAAATCGACTCGGAAAATCGATCGTCAGAAGCAGTTGAGTTACGGGCCCATGTTGAGTAAGGCTTTTTTGTTTGTTTCCAGCAGTACTATAATTGGATAAAATATTCGACAACCTTTTTTAACACCCGATATAGATTGTCTCCTGTCATAGATTAAGATAGATTAAGATATATCCTAATTCCTAATAAACGAAAATCTTGTTTTTATGAATTTATAGGTATGCTAATATTAATCCGAGAAAAATAGTAAACAACTCAGGATACTTGTTTTACCATTTTTCTTAGATTAATATTTACATTAATTTATAAAGCATTTCTCTTGTTAAACTTGTAAAAAACTTAAGTTTTAACATAATCTCAAAACTGCGTTTGGCGTTATAAAATACGCGAACACAGTGCGTTTTACTAAACAATTCATTAGCGTGTCACCTACAGTAAACCCCATCGTGTGAATTGAGTTTCTAAAACAGTTGCATACCTGATCTATTACATTAATTTCATTCATTGGTTTCCTTTCTTTGTTTCTTAAGCTCAACATACTAATTTTTGAATCTTTATCAGTTTTTTTAGGTGAGGGCTTTGGAGATTTCTCGCCTCTGGTTTTCTTTCTATTTCTATTATCTTTCTTGGGCCTTGGAGATTTTGCCTTTTCGGTAATTCCCATTATTTGATTTGTATATTTAGTAAGAGCGTCTATTAAAGTTTTTCTTCTCTTCTCTATTTCTATCACTGAAGGATCTTTGTAGACTTCCTGTTGTGACATAAATTTGTTGGAAAAAAGGGAATTAGTATTTGGTATATCATCTAAGTCTTCTTCCTTTTTCTGTTTAGGATTGCGTTTTTCTTTCAATTTAACGGCCAATTCATAAAATTTATCGACCAAAGCTCCACCAGCACATTTTAAAATGTCCACAAGCGTTTCAGTTTGTTGCTGGGGTTCCAAACTTTCAAACCAGAGAATGTCCATATTAAATGTTTCTTCTAAAAAAATTTTTTCCAATCCGCGGTTGTGGTCGTTTAACTTTATATCATAAATATAATTTGTAATTGGCCTAAAACATATCGCATTTGGAAAAAATTTAAGAACGAAAATACACAAAAGTTAGGCATGCTTTTATTGCATGTATATATAAATTGGTTAGTTTTCTCATCAGCTCATTCTCAATTCAAGCGTTCATGAATACTAGAGAAAAAGTGCTGCATTTGTTATTGCGCCGACGTATTGTTTTGTAAACCTTTAAATATCGCCAACCGATCGGTAGTAATTACTTTACTTGATTGGTTCTTAGTACTTACGTGAAATCTCGGAAAATGTAAAAGTCACAACATAAACACTGAATAACACAATTCGTTTATTTACTTGAAGATTAAGCAAACTCAATCGCCTAGAATAACCAAAATTCCTATTAACCACAATAGTGTACAGAATTGGTTCCCAATGTGTACGCCGCGGTGCTCTACACTTACAATTCTCTACAATTACATTTTTTTGTGATATTAAATACGCCCTTTAAACAATTATCCGCTGTTTCGCAAAGAGTTCGTATTTAGCATCGAGTGCCTTGGAGAAAATCTGAATTCAGAAAAACCGGTTGAATCGTAAAACTTTGGAAACCATTGGTATAGGAAATGAATTTATATGAACATGTGATGAAAACGTTATATTTACGAGAATTAGAGCGCTGATCAAAATCAAAGAATTAACACGAGAAAGAATTTTCATAGAGAAGTGAAATTGAGGTGCGTGTCATAGGCTTTATAGTATGTACAAAAATAAATAACAAATTGTAAATTTATAAAACGTGGTGGAATGCTCACCGCCTTAAACGTCTTCTGTGAAGTCATAAAGTCGGTAACATTGGTTAAATATTTAAAACATTACGTGTACTTCCATAGTTGTTTCGGAAAACCGCGTACGGTGTGAGGAACACATGTGTTTATATGCAGAAAATAAACGCTCTACATGTGGTAACGTTATATTTGTGTAGTTAAAATAATCGTTGAAACACCTTCTATGTTCAATATGTTGACGGACAGATGGTAGAAAATTTTATAACGCTGTCCAACTAGGTAACGGATATTTCGGGTATTTATTACATAATGAACAAAATGGATAGTAAAGTAAACGGTAGATTATACAAACTCACTGCTACACATAAATGAAATAAAAATTCCTCGTTCGATTTTACACGTTTTTTTTTTAATGTGCTTTGTACTCTTCACGCGCCGTTCGCATTGGGTTTTTGTTCAGTACATTAGAAACATATCACAAACTGCACATTTAATTTTTGCGCCATTGTAAATTAAATCAGGATGTCCACTTATTAACTTATTTGCTTGGTCGGGCAATGCATATAATATATTATTAGATATAACAGTCGGTTGCAAAGCAAATGCGCATCGCCATCAATTTACATACTAATATCCAGAGAGTGGACTCATGATTATAGCCCATAGGCGTCTGTCTTGTATTCGCAATAGGTTTGTTTCTGTAAGCGATCCGTGAGTTTAGAACAATTTGATACGTATGGCTACTGCATAAGTGGCACCTACCTACATATGCAGTTAATATGTATCTGTCAATGCACAGCAGAGTGAATGTACTGCTGTGTGGAACTACTGCTGAAACAAAAGTAATGCTGACAAGAGAATTGCGTATCGAATTTTGAATAAAAATAATTTACAAAGAACAAAACTATGTATTTTCTGTGAAACATTGAAAGTGTAAAACATTACTATGAACAACTATAGTTTGCTCAAGATATTCCTGTGTTAAATTAGTTCTTTTAGATGTTAAAACGTCTTTAAAAATAGAAAATGTCCGGTCCACATCACAACTGGTGATGGGTGCGTGATTAAAATGTTGCTAAAGTGCACCATACTTCTAATATATAAATTTTTCAATCGGCTCTGTGCAGAATTGATATAACATATTCAAGTCTGGATTTCTGCTAAATATGGCATCAACTTTTTGTCTCAGCTTTGAGAAACATCTTTTTAAATGATGAAACTAACTTATCTACATTTGGAAAATGACTGGCAATATTTTAGTTGGGTTGGTATGAAGTTGTCGGATGAAGAATACCAACAACTACATTTAACACATATCGTCCCATTACATCCGTTGTTTAGTCTACACTTACCCAAAAAGAATGACCCGATAGGTTGTTCTTATTTTTCAATGGTTTTCAAGTAACATTTTGGTAAGTGGTATTTACGTAAAGTAGATTCATCTGGTATATAACGATCAGTATATTTTGTAAGTAACCCCTTGAGGACTGGGTTGTTAAACTTTTTGAATGGGATATTGGCCACCATGAAAGCTTCACACAGTTCTTCGTTAAAAGTGTCAGGTGCAGATGGTCATTTGTTATCGTAATGAGTTTTCGAAGAAACATGTCTCTGCACATTACACTTTCGTGGGCGCCTTAAACTTAATGACCAGGCACTGCAATATGTCTCGGTATTAATACGAATATGTAACCAATCTGTATGGCCTCTAATCCATCCTACCATGGTTGCCCTACGAGAATTCTCCATAGTTAATGAAAATAAAGAGAAATACTAAGAACAGAAAGAAATGGACTAAGAAGATGAAACTAAAACTACTCCAAAAATAAGATAGTAAATTAAACTTAATATTTATAAAAAATTGTAGGATAAATATACAATGTAACAATATAAAACGCCACTGTAAAAGATAATTTATGAATGAATAGACACATTAACGACGGAAATAACATCTTATCGACGAATGCAATCAAGCAAGTAAATAGCTTGGCTGTTATTACATGCATACTATACATTATACCACCACAACGTTTTATCGAGGCAATTGGCCATTCAATCGCTTCAGTCCGCGCTCTGCTAATATCTAATATCGCTGACGAACTTCTGGAAACTGAAGATCGGGGGGAGGAGACCTGGTATGCCAGCGAAGCGTACCTCGAAATTGGCATCTCTATTCTAAATATTGTAAAAATATGCCCTACTTTTTGAGTTATATTTGTTAGATAAAGAATAAGAAGTCCAAAAATCATCCAAATGGATCATCCATTAGGAATATCCAAAGGTGTTGAAGAAATTCAAACTCGAATTGTGTTGTCGATGAAATCGCAAAATGATTGAAACGATTACTTCGTGGTGTTTGGATGATACATAATACCGGACAAATGTTAAAAACAGGTAGTGAGTTTGGTTATTCTCAATGAATTAAGCAATTTCTCGATTTATGCATGTATTTATATAGTTTGAAAGACCAATTCCGTACACTATAATAGAAGAAATCGACAAACTGGAGTAAATAAACCAAAAAGTAGATACCTTGAATAAAACGTTTGAAACAAATTGAGCCGAAATAAGAAACATTAAAAAAGAAAATGAAGAAAAGCAAGCAAAATTGAATCTCTAGAAAAAGAAATAGCGTAAATAAATAAACATGGTAGTACATGACGAAAGGATGAAATAAACCGAGGTAATAAAGATAAAATAGATATGGCTACAAGAGATAGTGACCTCTTAGTGATGAGACGGTCAGGGAAAAAAAGGATAACGAAAATGAACTAGTCCGAGTAGAAGTACCAATGATGTAAAACAATAAAAACAAGAAACTGTAGAAATAAACGAACATCCGATACAGGATTAGCAGAGAACAAGTAGACAGGAGAGAGAAAAAAAGTTAAATTTATTAAAACAATAAAATGGACGAACATACAGGCAAATCCAAACCAGATTATACAAACTTCAAGGGAGGAAAAGGGAGATCTCAGCCTAAAGATCAAGTTGAGTGTTTTCCATTTTAAACATTGCTAGGCGCTTCAAGAAAATTCGCCCGTAAGATGTCAATTATTAAATAGTTGTCTTCTTATAGGACGGAACTTGCTTGATCTATGCGGGCTATTTCAGTAAATTTAAATACAGATACAAACCAGTTGTATTAATTTGTATACATTGCTTCACTAGCTTAACTGAGGACGCCTAGATGGCAGAAACATATGTATTAAGCAGAAGTAAATGCTGAAAATACGAGGTGTATTGTCCATGTTCATAGTTACAGATATGTAAATTATTTACATGTTTGTTTCATATTGTACAAACGCTTTATACGTGCTTAACGTATTGTCATACTTAAACAAAACCTTTTTGTATATTTACCGCCATCTGGCTGGTTGTTAATGGACTACATCTGTATACGTATTTTATCGTTTCCCGTAGCAGCTTAGCTGTTCGAACGATAGGTAGCCCTCCAGACAAAGTCTCTTTCGCCCGTAAGATGTCAATTATTAAATAGTTGTCTTCTTATAGGACGGAACTTGCTTGATCTATGCGGGCTATTTCAGTCAATTTAAATACAGATACAAACCAGTTGTTTATAACAGGTTTGTATTAATTTGTATACATTGCTTCACTAGCTTAACTGAGGACGCCTAGATGGCAGAAACATATGTATTAAGCAGAAGTAAATGCTGAAAATACGAGGTGTATTGTCCTTGTGCATAGTTACAGATATGTAAATTATTTACATGTTTGTTTCATATTGTACGTAAAATCTAGCTGATATTCCGCCTGTAAAATATCATCAGAAAATTGCCGCCAACAAAGAATAAAATTAGCTAAGAACATTTAAGTGACCGTAAAATTTCAGCATAAAGGTTGAAATCTCGAACAAGTTTCAGTTCGTAAGATTCAATTTTCTAATTCACTTTTGGACAATAGATTATTCATATTTATACGAGGGTTGTCTTTTATATTTTGCATATAGAGCTGGAATAAAACAGTAGATAGCTTTTTAAAAACTTTATTGTTTTTCGAAGTATTCTCCACGAAGATGGACCTTTTGCATGCGCTCGAATCAACTCTGGAAGCAGTTATTCCACTCGTTTGTTGGTACACTCAAAATTGCGTTTTTGTAGACATCGACTGCTCCTTCTGACGATTGAAGCCTTTGACCACGCAGTCCGTCCTTGATTTTGGGAAAGGTAAAGAAATCGTTGGGACTTAGGTCGGAACTGTACGGGGGATGGTCTAACAATGCGACGTTTTGTCGCGTTAAAAATTCAATTGTCTTGCGAACTTGCATTGTCTTGGTGGAGGATGATTCGTCGTTGTGAGTTGATTTCTCGGAGCTCAGCGATGACTTGCGGCAAACAAATGGTTCTATACCAATCGGCAGTAACGTTCTTTAATCTTGTAGAAAAATTGTTGCTACATGACTTGCTATCGAGACAAATGTCGCGATCATCTTTTTGAAGGCATTTAGAGAATGGATGACTTTTGTCAGCTTTTCTTCGTATGAGTAAATCCAAGATTCATTACCACTCAAGATGTACACGTTTTTAGAGTTTCTTGCGTTGAAGCGGTATAGAGTTTTTTGACACCAATTCACTCTAGCTGTTTTCTGTTTTTCGGTCAACTGATGCGGTATCCAACAGGAAACTAATTTTTTTTACACACAATTCTTCATCCAATTTTTTTTTAATTGACATTTTTAAAATCCTCAATGATGACACAATTCGCGATATGTCAGATGTCGATCTTCGTTGATGAGCTTGCGCACAGTCTCACATCTTCTCGCATCAGTCAAGTTCGCGAAAAATTTAATTAATTAAGAGTTCAGGTTGTGCCTCATCCACTCTATTCGCCTAATCTAATTAAAAGTAACGTCCACTTATTTCTCATACTCAAACTTTTTCTTTCTAGAAAGAAGTTTCCGTCGAATAAAAGCTTATTGTAGTGGCGGAGCAGTACTTTGAGAATCTTCGGAAAATCATTACAAAATCCCATAATGACATTTCATCATCGTTAGTCCAAGTTCGTCGAAGTTGATATTAGTCTCACTTCTCATGAAATCATACTCGTACATGTTACGATATCTGATTAGAATGGAAAACGAAAAATGCATTTTCGTCACATTCTACTTTGTAGATGCAAGACTGACTTATCAAATATTGCTGCTATTTTCGTTTCCGAAATCAAAATCTTAATTAACGATGCTGCTTGCATCGGTTGTACTATCATGATTAACAGCATCCAAACGATATTTGAGTCTCTGCTGAAACGGAATTTATTAGATCTACTTCTTAAAGGAGTAGTCATGGAAAACGAAAAATGGATGGTTTACAAGTACATTAGATGGACGCGGTAGTGGTGCCTTCCAAACAAATTGTCACAATCTGACGCCAAAGCAGATTTTCATCTCAAAAGATATTTTATTAGTTTACGAGTTGTTCCAGAATGGTTAAACAAGGATGTGCTAATATTCTATAGCAAACTAAGCAAAAATTGACAAGTTTTTGATAGGTTACTTTAACCACAAGTCATAATACCTCTAAAATGACCTTAGAAAGTAAAATCCTGCAAAATGGACAATACGTACCTGATTAAATAAATGATTGAAATAGTAAGTTCATAGTTCATTTTAATTCAAAGAAACTGCAAAACTTATTTCACAATCCAATATATAGTTTCATAATCGGTTTCAGTTATACTAGATTTTAATTTATTTTAGTATTGATTTTAACATAAATGAACATAAATTAATAAGTATGTTCTTTGACTTGGTCGGAAAATATATTTGGACGTACTTATATAATAAGTTATTATTAATAACATACCTACTGTAGGTATTTAAGTTTGAACCAAGTTTCCAATTTAGCAAAGATACGTATGGCTTTGTGTGAGAATCGAAACTGGGAATCAAAAATAATATTTATATCCTAGTTATTCAACAACATTACTAACATTAGTCTATTATTCATAACATCTGTCAATTGTCAAGTATGAAAACTTACAAGCTTCGAGAATATATCCTTAATTTATCCATACGAAAGTTTAACGATAGCAGTATTATGTCCAAGTGTGATTCGTCTTTCAACTTTTTAAGCATGCGATACAAAAACTTCAGTTTAATTCCAAAGGAACTTCTCAAAAACCAAGAATATATCGAAGCAAGATGAAGTTGATACAAATCCTGTTTTTGAATTGATGCCGATTGGGTTCCAACTAATTCATTTAAACCTTCTTCGATTCTGGCTGGAAACATTAAATATAAGGAACTTAATTAATAAATTGTATACTTGCTGTAAAATACTTTCATCTACATTAATTCCTTCGCTAAGGAGACCAGTGAAATCGATAACTTTGTTCGAAGCGCTATTAGAAGAAATCACTTTCTCGATTTCAGGATCCATTTCAAATTGGACAAACTTGACAATAAGCAAGTTAAATATACGTAATATACAGACAAAAAAATAGTAATTGCCATATCAACACAATGCTACTGTGATTTAGAAAAAATGCGGTTTCACTTTTAATTTTAGATGTGTAAATTATGCGAATTAGTTTGGTTTTGTTTGTAAATGTATACAAACGCATTCAAACCAAACTAACCGCTTTAAAACAAGTGTCGCTATACAGCTTGTTTTAAGATTATATGAAACATTATTTCTCGACTTTTTTTCCAATCGATTAAGCGTCAAGACATTAATCCATGTATGGGTTGTGCAAAACAAAAATACATATACAGCCATCTCCTATATACACAAAAAATTTAAAACACTATACCTATCTATCTAATACTATATCTGAAACGAGAGTAATTCCAGGAGTAAGGTAACAAGAGCTTTCATAGACATTTATAGAAGCTAAACTGGTACACATTTAGATAACACTGTTTTGCAATTAAACTAATGAATTATTGTATTGAACATTCTAAGTTCCACGTCTATGAGTCTCACCGAAGACTTTTTATAAATTTTCGAAATCATCCACTTTTCCGACATTTTCTGCGGGCATCGTTTCAATTGATCGGTCTGAACGTTCATCATCATTGCATTTTCTTGTCGTTGCATGTATAGTTATTTTTACAAACGATTTTAAGAGTTTAGATTAGGTGCTCAATTTAAATTTACGTATTTATTTTTTATTATTGGTAAGTTTTACACATGTGTTTGTAATATTTGTTTTTACAAGTGATGATTCGCCTTTTGCGGTCACCCGTCTTTGCATACGCTTAACATTAAGGATTGGTGTGTCACCTCACGTTTTTAAATTTTTGAAGATAGTGTGATAACCTAATTAAGCAATGCAGTGTACCATTTATATAAGTCAAGGCGCGGGCTCGTGTGTAATGCATGTTTTGTCCAAACATGACCTCGCCCGAGATAAAGTACATACACAAGCATTCGCAAGGTACGTTACACACTTTCAACACTTGTTTATTTAGAGTAAGGACATATAGTCGAAAAGTAGATCACCCTATCGATATATAAGACATCCCATCCGGAGTCTTATCAGAGTCAATCGGAGTGAATAGCAGAGTCAAGACAGAGTCAGTAGAGACACAGTTAGAGTCTCTTTTCGACTATCGTCTACATTGTTAATCATGTAATTACCATCTTGTTAAATAGTTATAAGTGTTGGTTTATTAAACTATGTTAAACCTAACATACTTGTGTATTATTTAACGCTACAACGATATCTGCGTGAAGACTCTAACCGATGTAGCCCTCAGGACCAGGCTAACATCACATGGCGCCCTGCCACGAACTTGCACAAACGGCCCTAACATCACATGGCGATCCTACATATCCACATCACTAGATGGCCCTGCCAGCCATCTAAGGCTGAAAAAAGACCAAGTGGAAATCTGGAACGAATCATGCAAACAGAAAGTTGGTAAACCACTAAGAAAATGTACTACGCGATGGAAGAAGGCGTCTCCATCCCCTGCCAAGGAGCACGAAAGAAGAAATGCAGGTATTCCTTTTAGAATAAATTTAAACAAAGACAAATATACAGTATAAAAAGTGAATGAACAATGCAAGACTTTCGCATATATAAACTGTGTTAAAATGTTTATTATTAGTTTAATGCATATACACAATATGTGTATTAATAAATTCTGCATACGCTAACAAAATGTAAAGAGCGTAACATTGTTATTTTGTTGCTTAAGGTCAAGTTTATTTGAAAACTAGTATGTATAATTGTAAAAGCATTTAATTATGGCCGAGAAATTTAAAACCTGTCGAAAGTTTGTTAGTTAAATACGCGAGAATGTAGAATTTTATACATTTTTTTTTTAAGATAAACCGCCTGCCTAAACGCAAAAATATGTTATATTTTTTTTTCTCATAAGTTCAATTACGTTCAAAGTATTTAAAAAAAATGCATGCGTTTTACTTTTTACTAGGCGCCACACATGAATGTTGTAGTTCATATTGTTTATTAAACGAACAAATAAACAATAGCATGTATATTTATAGAAGTCTCGAATAAATAAACATCAAATGAAAATAGAATATGTATAATTTAGTAATATGTACTCGAAGCCAAGTTCATAAAAATGCAGAGACATCATTTATTTCTAAACGACGATACTTGACATTGAAGAAAATATTGCCGACGCATTCAAAAAGTTCGCAAATAAAAGAGAATTAATATTAAAGAAAAGATCCAATATACGAGGAGTATTATATTAATTTTATATTACAAGAATTCCAATTTTTTTTTACAAATGCCTGATCACTAACAGAAGTTTGATTCCAATTATGGAGAGGTTAAGTAACGGGACAACCGATAGCATCCTAATCACGTCAGGTACCCAGTAGACAACAGAGACCTATCGATTGTACCATTACGAAAGCCGACAACAATTACAGTTTCCACCAACCTCAAGGACTGATCATCTTAGGGTAATGGAACTGTCGAAAATAAAACCAACCGAATCAGACGAACTTCAAAAGTAGAAGAAAGGCAAAGGAAGACTCCAATTCGCCCCTAGGTCGTGAGGAAGCAAGCATGCGCTTCCAGGTAATCGTCCGACACGACAAAAAACGCTCTCAGAATTTTTTTTTAGAGATTACAGTTATAACAAAAGTGTGTTTTGGTAACTGGTCTCAAGTTTTTCTGTATTGAAGAAAAGGCTTACAGTATAAGGGCATTTCCGCTGTACGAGCACCCTTACTGTAGCCAGAATAAGCTTCAAAAGATAGTTCTGCGCAGGAACATGACATACACCAAATATGTGGTGTCAAGGGAAATACACAAATGAGTGATTTCCAAAAATAATAATTTTGCCATAGAGCAAGAGTGAGAGTTGTATTATATTTAAATGGATATGAAGAAAGGGAGCGCACAAAATTGAAGACAAACAATCAAGTATAAGGAATCGAAAACGAACAATCAAAGCAAAGAGTTTAAGACAAACAAGCGAACATGAAGAATTCAAGACAGAGAATCGAATGCGAAAGATTAAAAATTAGAAGCAAGAATTGCAAATACCAAGTAAGTCAACTATTATATATATATATATATATATATATATATATATATATATATATATATATATACGAACACATGTTATATAAATCAAATTTAAGAATTTAAACAAACTTGAGACAGCGTACAACAAACCAATTGAAATTTAAACCAGTTAGAATTTAAACCAGTTGAAATTTAAACCAGTTAAAATTTAAACCAGTTAGAATTTAAATCAGTTGAAATTTAAACCAGTTAGAATTTAAACCAATTGAAATTTAAACCAGTTAAAATTTAAACCAGTTATTTAACGGTTAAAATGTAAATTTTTTTTATTTTGTTCAACAGTTAGAATTTAAGAGGCACCATTTACCATGTTATATTATCTATGTAAAATGTGATAGATGTAGAAATAGATATAGGAATTTCTAACAAAAGAAAAGCTAACAAATCGTGTTTGTTTTCTTTTTTTCTCCCGTTGGAAGGTGTGATAACCTAATTAAGCAATGCAGTGTACCATTTATCTAAGTCAAGGCGCGGGCTCGTGTGTAATGCATGTTATGTCCAAACATGACCTCGCCCGAGATAAAGTACATACACAAGCATTCGCAAGGTACGTTACACACTTTCAACACTTGTTTATTTAGAGTAAGGACATATAGTCGAAAAGTAGATCACCCTATCGATATATAAGACATCCCATCCGGAGTCTTATCAGAGTCAATCGGAGTGAATAGCAGAGTCAAGACAGAGTCAGTAGAGACACAGTTAGAGTCTCTTTTCGACTATCGTCTACATTGTTAATCATGTAATTACCATCTTGTTAAATAGTTGTAAGTGTTGGTTTATTAAACTATGTTAAACCTAACATACTTGTGTATTATTTAACGCTACAACGATATCTGCGTGAAGACTCTCACCGATGTAGCCCTCAGGACCAGGCTAACATCACAATAGCTTTAACGTCTAATTGGGGGTCTATATCCCTTAAAATGCCCTTACATGATATTAAAAAACTAGGGATATAAGATTTGCAATTATTTTGTGTTTTAAAATTAGAAAATAAAAAATTATTAATATATTTCAAAGAAGAAAATTCGATTGAGATTTTATTTCTACCTCTTTTTTCTATACTTTTAACTCCTCCAATACCGTTATTATCAATAAGTTTTTGGATATGTATATCACGGAGTTGGGTACTATTACCATTTAAAGATTCTAAGGGCCGGTTATACAAAAGACGTTCAACGCTGAACATAGTTCAAGACATGGTTGAACTATCGATGTGTTGAACATCTTTTGTACAACCGGCCCTAAGTAAACAATAAAAGGAGAAACATCTGTAATTTCATACTTATTTACATAATTATTAATTTTATAAAGAATTGCTTTATAAGCCTTTAATAATTTTAAAGAAATAGGAACATCTATTTGTGCGAGCAAAGAAAGGTCACTATCAGATTTGATTTTCGATTCCAAACACTGTAATAATGGGATTGTTTTAGGAAAATATAGTTTAGTTAAAGTATAAGACGTATCCATTTGAACATCTGAATTTAATCTTGGATTTAAATTTACCTTAGTAAGTTTTGGAGGGAGTTATCTCCTCCCGCCTCTGTACTCATTAATTAAGACAAATACGGGATCAAAACAAAAATAAAAATAAATAAATAAGAGAGAAAAGAGAAAAGGGGCAAAATATAATTAAGAAATGAGAAAACTCACTAGAAGGCACCTATACCTCGCACTATAACAAACGTCCGATGCTTTTCATCGATCCAACAGAACTCCATGTCACTTTTCATTCTTGATAAATAAAATACTACATATAATTAAATCTAACACATCACACACGTGATTAAACCGAACACACCACAATTCCCTAAATTGGATATTGGCGAATATTTATTAGTAGAGCGCTAAACGTATTTTTGTTTTTGTTATCATTCCGCCATATAAATTTATAGAGGCAAGAGCAAGGTAACAGCGATATACAACTACGATATTATTTATAACTATTCATAACTGAATTTTCAATTCAAACGTATAAGGCAATATGGCAACTCTGTTAAATTTTGAAAGATGTTTCCATGGTTATGAAATCATATCTTTGATATGATTGGTTACAAATGCATGCATACCGGGTTCTTTTTCTATCATTACACATACATCGCCCTATGTTTAGAGCTAAAAAAATCAAAGTAAATGCATTGGTGGCATAGTAGGCATTCAGTTATACACCAGTGACGTATTTTTCCAATTGTCAAATATTTCTGATTTTTCATTCATACTTCAATAAAATATATTTAATTTAAGTTTTAAATTAAATATATTTTATTGAAAAATAGATTATTTAAAATAGTTAATTATCCTAACAGGCGTATACCTTGTGCGAAGACAATTTTAAATATTTTTCACAAATTCAAAGAAGATGGATAGTATTAAGGATGAAATATATCTAAAATAGCAAAATTAGTGTAGGTAGAAAATATGAAAGCGTTGATAACACAAAAGTACAAATAGATTTTACCATTCTATGAGATTGTAGAATGTCCTCACATTACTTCTAGTGAATTACCGAACGCAACCCACGTATTGGGGGTATTTCAGTAACACGATAAAAACAAATAACTTGTAGGTAATAAATATGTTACTATTTCTTTAATAATCACAATAACTTTTGGACTGTACAATTATCTGACAGCATCACTACCGGAATTAAAGATTGAAGAAGGGAAGATTATGTAACAAACTTTTGAAATCCGTTAAAGCAACACTATTTTCATATGAAGGACGATTAGTTATTAGAGTAGCAACTGCTTTTGACCCTCGATTTAAAATAGAAGGTTTTCGTAGGACTGAAAATGCTACTGAAAATTCAAGTCGACGTAGATTCTCTTTTATTTTGGAAGGTAAGTTTAAAAAAGAAGGGTAATTGCATTTTTTATTTGGATTTTCTTTTAGGTAACAGGAATTGAGCTGAAACCCTTAGAATAATGTGTTAGGAAATACTTCTGTATTCCAGCAAGTTCAGCAGAAAATGACAGAGTGTTTAGTATAGCTCGTTTAATAATAGGACAAAGGCATGCAAGACAAACCGAAAAATGTTAATATGATATTGTGCCTAAATAAAAATATTAATAAGTAACCTAAGTATTTATTTTATTCAAATTATACCCAACATTTTGCTATTAGCTAAAAAAATAATTCAATGGGTTTCATCTTACTATGCTTTCTAATTATTAAAAATATGAATGTTAAAGCGTTCAAAAATAAATTATTTAGATTGACATACAGAATGTATATAAAACTCTTTAAATCTATTATGGAACTGTTTGCTTTATCAGTAAAAATTATTTTATTTAAAATTTCTTCGTTTTCATTTAACAAATTAAACATTATATCACAAAAATCAGTTCGTTTTACTTTATCTTCCTCAAAAGGCTCTTGCTGGTTCGATATCTTGTATGGCTTATATTTGAATTCTTTACACCGAACTATACAATATTCCAAAATGCCTAGCTACATTTAATAGCGACCTACTACTTTCTTCTACGTAACGCGGGATATTCAGCTTCATGTGTTCTGTTAACACGTGATTGGTTTTATTATTTTTCTGTGTGTGAATTTAGAAAACAACCATCATCTTTGAATTTGTTAAAAATATTTAAAATTGTCTTCGCACAAGGTATACGCCTGTTGGGATAATTAACTATTTCAAATTATCTATTTTTCAATCAAATGTATTTAATTTAAGATTTAAGTATGAATGAAAAATCAGAAATATTTGACAATTGGAAAAATACGTCAGCGGTGTATAACTGGTTGCCTACTATGCCACCAATGCATTGACTTTAATTTTTTTAGCTCTACACATAGGGCGGTGTATGTGTAATGATTAGAGACGTCCATTTCAGCCCGATGTGTCCGGTCATGACTAGAGACAGGACACATCGGGCTGAAATGACGTCATTACGACGGACGATATAAATAGTCTACAACATCTGTAAGTACATCACGCAGTTATTGAATAGCACTATTCATTCGGTTAACCGCATACAAAAAATAGATGTGCAGTTAACCGAATGAATAGTGCTATTCAACAACTGCGTGATGTACTTACAGATGTTGTAGACTATTTATATCGTCCGTCGTAATGACGTCCATTTCAGCCCGATGTGTCCGGTCTCTAGAATAATAAAAAAAAGAACCCGGTATATTTTTCGTAAAAAGTAAAGTAAAATGCATCTTTACCAAAATATTTTTATAAAATGACCAATTTAATTTCAGTTTTCTTTCTACGTTAAGCTAAATGTAAGAGAAGAAGTTAAATGTTCGAATTACACGGCAATTTAAATAAAATACATGAAAACAGTAGTGAGATACAAACTGCGATTTTATTAAGTTACAGAAAAGTTATTAACAATTTAGAGCAACTCAACAGTGAAATTAAAAGAATAAGTGACACTGGGTTTGGGTTGTTATAATAATAGTAATCATTATTGGCATGCTAGCTTATGTGTTAAGGTACGGTCTATCTACAGTGTTTAATCGACGCGTTTAGACGCCACGTCTAAATGCTCAATATCAGACAATGGGTTTACAAGTTTCGATTTGTAGCAGCAGTTAGGCCAACCCATTGTCTGATATGAGCGTTTAGACGTGGCGTCTAAACGCATCGATTAAAGACTGTAGATAGACTCAAAGATATAAACCATTTTTTTATGTATTTTCGTTAAAAAATAAAATAATGGTGTTTGTTTTCATATTCAATTTTTATAAAAACTTAAATCTCGTAATAATAGTATATTGTGTAACGAGTGACGAAAGTAACATTTTTAGCGAGAGAACAGTTTGCAATGTTCGCGAGCTTAAAAAAATTATTGCAATGCGTTAAACACTATACTTTTTCTACGACGTCCGTCTATGGCATTATAGCGAACTTAAAAAAATTATGTCATCAAATACTTTATTTTCAATTAAAAAATATAAAATAATAAAATAAAATAAAACAATAACTTTGTTATATATACCACTTTATTCACATATAATCGTGACCGCGGTTTCGACATACAATGTCATTATCAAACTGCAAAAGTTACAGACCTACATAGAACTTATAAATGACACAAAAATATATGGGGGTGGTTTATGACGTTATTTAAAATTACTACTAGATACTTAACTATTATATACAACATTGGAAAAGAGGGGTATATATAAGATCCAAATGGTCATTTAAAACGATATCTATTGTGTTGTTTCGGCTTTTAAAAATTTCTAGAACCTCTAAAAGATTTAATTTACGATCTTTCTCGGCCAAATGCAATATTTTACGGTGACCAAATGTATGCCTTTCTGTAATAAGATGGTTTGCGAATGTTGAACCTGTCTTCTTTAGTTTATATGACCTCATGTGTTCTTTTACCCGTATAATAAAACTTCGACCAGTCTGACCTATATATACACTTTTACAATCATTACAATATAATTTGTACACTCCTGATTTATTATTGGTATCTGTTTTAGGTTTTGCGTTAAAAATGAAATTACTTGTTTTTACATATGGTTTGTAAGCTATACTAACATTACTATTATTTTTTGAAATTATATTTCCAATTTGCTCGCTTATTTTACCGAAGTAAGTTAACGAGACAAATTGTTTCAAATTAGCACTATCTTTAGGATATACTAAACTAAGGGCCACTTGTAACTGTTTTTTCTTTAGTATACTGTCAATTACGCTACTTTTATAACTATTTTTTACCGCTATTTGCTTTATAGTATTGATTTCACGAACAAAAGATTCATTAGACAAAGGAATATTTAATGCTCTATGTATCATAGAATTAAAAAATGAATGTTTTGTGGCTTAGGGTGTAGTGAATCTTTGGGAATAATGCAATCAGTGAAAGTAGGTTTACGATATATATCAAATTTTAAGCTCTGATCTAATTTGTTTAATTTTAAATCCAGAAAGTTAATACTGTTATTCTCTTCTATTTCTACTGTAAAATTGATATTAGAATGGATTGAATTTATGTAGTTCAGAAATGTTTGTAGTTGTCTATGAGTACCCTTAAAGCAAGCTAGGATGTCGTCTACATACCGATACCAAAATTTAATGTTTTTTACCTAGTTGTGATGAAAGAATTTTTTCTGTAATATGCTTCATGAAAATTTCAGCTACTAGAGGACTTAGAGGTGAGCCCATTGCCAGACCTTCTGTTTGTTTGTAGAATTTGTTGTTAAATGTAAAGTAACTTTGGTTGGTGACTAACTCCGTTAGAGATATGATTTCGTGTATAACAACCGGGTTTGTATTTATCTTTACTAATATGTTTTTTATTAACCTTAAGCATTCCTTATGTGGTATTTTTGAAAACATGTTCGAAACATCAAATGATACCAGGATTTCGGTCTTTTGTATATTACAATCTTTTAATTTAGCTGTTAACTGTATTGCGTTTTTTATGGAAGAGCTAAAAAACGCAATACAGTTAACAGCTAAATTAAAACATTGTAATATACAAAAGACCGAAATCCTGGTATCATTTGATGTTTCCAACATGTTTTCAAAAATACCACATAAGGAATGCTTAAGGTTAATAGAAAACATATCAGTAAAGAAAAAATCCCAATATAGGATTCGAAAATACCGCCCTCTCTCCCCAAACAATAGCCGAGCCTATTGTTAAACTCCCGCCTCACTCCCTCGAGATTTCTAAGGGTTATTGTCTCGAAAATTCTAAACAGTTGAACTTGCAACTGTTGCAACCTTTACGTTTGCACAGCTAGATACGAATGACCGGCTATCTATTGCACTCGATCATTGGACTTATGTATGCGCACGCGGAGTGGCATCGTACATACGTTGCCACATCGCATTATGTTCCATACGTATTATTGTTGCGTATGGCCCGTAGCGAGTTGGACCTATCGGTATATATATATATATATATATATATATATATATATATATATATGGTAAACCTAATCAGTAGGCGATTAAAGGTCTGTATATTACTTCAAAATATATGTATTTAAAAAACTCTACATGTTTCGGCTGTGTACGCCTTTATCAAGAGAATACAAAATATGAATGACAGGATATAAATGTCAAGTAATTTGAATTACTTGACATTTATATCCTGTCATTCATATTTTGTATTCTCTTGATAAAGGCGTACACAGCCGAAACATGTAGAGTTTTTTAAATACATATATTTTGAAGTAATATACAGACCTTTAATCGCCTACTGATTAGGTCTACCATATCATACCAAGGTCACGAAGTTATTATATATATATATATATATATATATATATATATATATATATATATTTCAAAATATTCGCCTTTATGGTCTATACACTTTTGTATGCGTACGAACCAGTTCTCAAAATATTTTTTCCACTCTGAAGGTTGTATCTTAGAAACATGGTTTTCAAAGGCTTCCACTGCTTCTTGAGGTGTTGAAAATCGCTGTCCACGCTTTTTTTGTTTTATAGTTGGGAACAAAATGAAATCATTCGGCGACAAGTCAGGCGACATTATTTCAACACTTTTCTCCTTCACATAGTCAACTGTTAGACGTGCTGTATGGTAACTCGCATTGTCGTGATGAATAATAATGCGACGTTTTCGGTTGTTCTTCATGATTTCGTCTATAACTTTTGGCAAACAAATTACTGTATACCATTCAGAGTTAACAGTTTTTAGATACTCTAAAGGAATTGTTGCGATATGTCCTGTACAGCCGAAGAAACAAGCGATCATTTTCTTGGAAGTGCTCCTTGCACCAACAATTTTTGTGGGATTCGGTTCATCTTGGAACACTTATACAGTCGATTGTTGCTTGGTTTCCGGCTCATACGCATATATCCATGTTTCGTCAACTGTGACCACCGGTGACGTCAACAATTGAAACGAGCTGCTTTCTGTGCTTCGGTTGAGTTATGTGGAATCCATCTGGAACATATTTTTTTTACAAATAAATGTTCATGTAAAATGGAATGAATTGAAGTCGGCGATATGCTATGAGATGCCTCTACCTCACTGTAAGTTAAATGTCGATTGTGTTCTATCATTTTCCGCACAGCATCAATGTTTTTTGGAATCACAACAGTTTTTGGTCGACCTTTACGTGATTCATCACTCACTGAGGCACGACCATGACGAAATCCTGAAAAGCAATTGTAAATTGTCTTCTCTGATGGTGCTTCATTACCAAAAGTTGACCGAAGCGATATTGTGCATTCTTGTGGAGTCAGGCCTTTTTTATAATCGTAAAAAGTCATCCAACGAAAGCCTCCACAAGTAATCTCCACTTTTTTACAAACTCACTGTCTTAAAACTGCCACTGTCAACAAACTACGGGCTCAATTTCTAAGCTGTCGCGGATTTCTCATTGAAAAATGTCAAACTTTAAGAATATAGTGATTACATATGTCAAAAGCACCATCTAGTGGTCGATTCTAAAAATATTAAAGGTGTCCCTCGTAAACGTAGAGCCATAGATACTGTATTATCGAAATCTTTTATAGTCTAAATAGACTCAAATCACAATTACAGCTGTATTTTATTTGTCATGGCCAATATACTATTTTTTAAGAAATAATTTTATGACCTGAAAAGGTCTGTATATTACTTCAAAATATATGTATTTAAAAAACTCTACATGTTTCGGCTGTATACGCCTATTTCAAGAGAATACAAAATATGAATGACAGGATATAAATGTCAAGTAATTAAGTTGCTATGGTTTAAATTATTCAAAGATACATTCTAGTAATAATAATAAATCATGCCTTAGTATTCCAAAAAATAGATAACAAGGTGTGAAAATATGTGTTGTTCGCTGCTAGCAATTTGTGTCTCCTTCTGGGTATGAACTTGTGTGTTGGTTGCTGCTGGCAGCTTGCGTCTCTCTATGGGTGTGTGGTTTTGTGTGAGAGCGTAAGTGTAGGGTTTTGTATGTCGGTGCGTTCGTGCGTGTGTTTAGTGATCGGTCGCATGAATTTAGAGAGGTCGGATAACCAGCCGTTGCGTAGGGCCGCCAACCCTTTCCCGACAACTTCTTTACAATTCCGTGCAGTACTTCGACGGTCTGACCCCCGCCCCAACGAGGCAAGGCGCAGACAGGCGAATACGGTAAACCTAATCAGTAGGCGATTAAAGGTCTGTATATTACTTCAAAATATATGTATTTAAAAAACTCTACATGTTTCGGCTGTATACGCCTTTTTCAAGAGAATACAAAATATGAATTAATTTAAACCATAGCAACTTAATTACTTGACATTTATATCCTGTCATTCATATTTTGTATTCTCTTGAAAAAGGCGTATACAGCCGAAACATGTAGAGTTTTTTAAATACATATATTTTGAAGTAATATACAGACCTTTAATCGCCTACTGATTAGGTTTACCATATATATATATATATATATATATATAATATCTTCGTGACCTTGGTATGATAAGGTAAACTTAATAAGTCGGCGATTAAAGGTCTGGTTTACTTCAAAGTATATATATTTAAAACAACCCTACATGTTTCGGCAATACGCCTTTGTCAAGGGAATACAAAATATAAATTTATATTTTGCCTTCCCGTATTGCCGAAACATGTAGGGTTGTTTTAAATATATATACTTTGAAGTAAACCAGACCTTTAATCGCCGACTTATTAAGTTTACCTTATATATATATATATATATATATATATATATATATATATATATATATACCTTATATATATATATATATATATATATATATATATATATATATATATATAAGGTAAACTTAATAAGTTTAATAAACTTATTAAGTTTACCTTATCATACCAAGGTCACGAAAATATTATATTTATTTATATATATATATGTATACGCTTTTATCTATATAGGATAAAAAATGAAAGAAAACAAGAAATAAAAAAAAATCCAATATAATCACGATTCGTGAAATACTACAAAAGAACATTTATCATTGAGTATATTATAAATTGCATTTAATGATAAGCGCCTCTGGCGTATTCATCAATTTATTTACCGAGTTTATTCTTTTGAAAACTTCCTATTAATGAAATAAATTGCTAGTGTCAGGTATCATATTATCTTGACACAATAATACAATTTACACGTAAATACTGGAATAAACCTAAGAGCAAAGAAAACGAAGAAACACCTCTTGACTTGCGTAAAGAAAAAACTACATATGAAAGATAATATAAAAAACGAAAACTTATACTTGTTTCGAATACGCTATAAAGATTTTCTTTGTTCTTGATTTTACTGGTTTGATAAATTTACTACGTTAAACAATATTACTTATTAATCAGAAATATTTATTATCATTACGTGCGCGATATTCATAATAGAATTACATTTTCTATTACACTGGAATACTTGTATTTAACAACATACTTAAACAATATTCGTTTCTTTTTCTCTCTAGTTTTAAATACATTAATAAAAGGAAATCTAAAGTTAAAGAAAAGATAACTAATTTTGACCAAAATGACATTAAAAAGCTCGATTGGTTAGCGTTTAATTAAGTTTGTTTCTTTTAACAATTACGGAAATATAAAAACGGGATGAAATTTCACGCATATTGCAAAATATCTATTATGGGTAATACGGTATAAATTCATTAACAACTTTTAGCTAGAGCTTACCGTTTGTGATCGGTTTATCGTCCTGGCAGTATACGACTATAGTTCTTTTCGCTAACGGATGTCAGACGCACGCTGTTCGGAATAATAAAAGAAAAATGACAGTGTCTTTATGATACTGTCAGGCATGAATTTCATTTCAAAAGGGGCGGCGATCCCTTATACTATTAGTATTACAACTCTTAGCTAGATTAATGCAACGCTGCTAATGGTTATACGGTTCAAAAGGGACGGTTATCCCTTATACTAAAAGTATTATAACTCTTAGCTACATTAATTCAACGCCGCTAAGGGTTATACAGTTCAAAAGGGGGAAGGGTAGCTCTAGTTCAGTTAGAAAGGCAATTTAATAGAAGCCGAACAAACTGAATTCGTTTTCTCTATATATGCGTCCTTTTGATTTTTTCTTTGGTGGTCGAAGTTTCCCCCATTTCCACTCCAATCTCATTACCCGGGGTTGTGAATGTTTTGTGTTATTGTGTGTAGGTGTGTGTTTGTGTGTTACGTTTGTTTAGCCTATACGGAATGCTGTGTGTTTTGCTACATTTTGTGTGTTTGTGCTGACCTCTGTTTATCTGTTAATTTTTGATTTTTTTCGCGGTTAATTGGATATCGTTATCCTCTGCGCGTCTTTTTAAGTTGTTTGAGTCCGTCTTTTTTAATTAGTCTCCGTTTTGGGTTTATTATTTTCCTTATTGTGGGGTTATCGCGTAACTTTATTGTTTCTATTGTTTTTAGTGTTCGTTTGCATATTATTGTTTCCAGTGTTTCGAGTTTCGTCTCTTTATGTATTTGCGCGTTTGTCATGTATCGCGGTGCATTTATCGCGAGTCTAATAACCTTGTTTAATTTCTCTTGTACCGATTGTCTTTGCCTTTCGCTGGCTTGATGCCATATTTCTCCGGCATATGTTGCGCCCGCAAGTATTATCGTTTTTATTATTAATATTTTATTTTCCAGTGTTAGTTTGCTTTTGCCGTTTAGTATCGGGTATAGTGCGTGTGTTGTGAACCCTATTTTTCGTTTTATTTCTTTAATGTGTGCCGTGTATGTAAGTTGTGAGTCCATTGTGACCCCGAGATATTTAACTTTTTCCTGCCAGTGTATTGTGTGACCTTCGAGTTTGATTTCGTCCGGCTTTTTGTGTCGTTTTCTGTGTTGGAAGTAAATTGCCGCGGTTTTTAGTGGGTTAATTTTAATTTTCCATTTGTCGTACCAGTCCTTTAGGAGGACTAGATTGTTTTGTAACTGTTTGTGTATGTAAGATGTTTGTCTGTGACTTATGTATATAGCGGTGTCGTCTGCGTATTGTGCGATATTACATTATTCTATTTTGGGAATATCCGAAGTGTATATGTTATACAGGAGTGGTCCGAGGACGGATCCTTGTGGGACTCCTGCTGCTATGTGTTCGATTGTCGATTTTTCGTTTCCGATTGTGACATTAAATGTACGGTTCTTTAGATAATTGTCGGTTATTTTTATTAAAGTGTTTGATATTTTGTGACATTTCATTTTGTGTATGAGGCCGGCGTGCCAAACCCGGTCGAAGGCCTTTTCAATGTCGAGAAAGATTGCGCCCGTTGACGTCTATATGTTCATTTTTTCGGTTATGTGTTCTGTCAATCTAAGTGCCTGTTGTGTAGTTGTGGTTTTTCCGGAAACCGTATTGAAAATTTGGGATAATGTTTTTGTTTTCGACTTCATTTTCAAGTCTTGTCTGTATCACGCGTTCTGCCAGCTTACTTATTGACGGAAGTAAGCTGATTGGCCGGTAATCTGCGGTTGTTTTTGTTGTTTTTCCAGGTTTGTGGATCATTATTATCTGCGCGTGTTTCCAAATCGCGGGATACTGTCCGTGTTTTATTATTCCGTTTATTATGTCAGTTATTATTTGTATTCCGGTTTTTGGTACGTTTTTAATTGCTACATTTGTTATTCCGTCCGCTCCGGGGGCTTCTCGGTTTTTTATGTCTTTAATTATTTTTTCCATTTCGTCAGTGTTTGTCGTGTCGGTTTCGCCTTCGATTATTTCTATTTTATTATTTCGTTCCCGTTCAATTTGGTTAGAAAATGTGTTGTGTTTTGGTATTGTCTGATTCGTTTCAAATTGTCGTTTTAACGCGTTCGCGAATTCGTCTGCTTTTTCTTTATCAGTTATTGTCGGCCCGTTTATAGTTTTTAGCGTTGGGATTTTGTTTTTATTATTTGTTAGGGCTTTTGTCATCTGCCAGAGTGTTTGGTCTTGCGTATTAAGGGATTCTATTTTATTATTCCAGTTTTTATTGAAATGTTCGAGCATGTCAGATTTTATTTCGTTTGTTATCGCGTTTAGTTTTGTCTTTATTTCCGGATTTAACGTTCTTTTATATTCTTTAAGTATGTTCCTTTTGTTTCGTATTTTTATTTTTAGTTCTGTCGGGATGTTAAGTTTTGTGTCGGTGGTTTTGGTTTTTGTCGTTTGTGCAATTGCGTTTCTTATGTCATCTTCCAGTGTAATAAGTGATTACACTGGAAGATGACATAAAAAACGCAATAGTGATTACTAATCACTGTTTGATCAATGTCTTTCGCGTTGTGAATTTTTACTGTTCTGAGTACTAGGGATTCGTTGAATTTTCCCCAGTCTGTCTTATTAAATGTAATTTTCGTTCTAGTTGTGTCCATGTCAAGCGTTAATATCACTGGAAAATGATCTGAGGAGAGGTCGTTTATAGTTTCTATTGAATGTGTTGTGGTTATGTTTTTAAGTATTGCAATGTCTAAAACGTCAGTAGTACCTGTTGGTATGTGTATGTGTGTGGGTTCCACAGGCCCGATTACGTTGAGGTTGTTGTTTTGTGCTCTTTTCTTTAGTTTTTTACCGTTTTTATTGGCTACTTTCGAGTTCCAGTTTTGGTGTTTCGCGTTAAAATCTCCAGCAAATATTGTAGGTGTGTTTTGATTGAAGATCGTTTGTATGTCTGATTCTACTATGTCTAATCCGGAGGGAAGATAACTTGCGTAAAGGTTTATCGGTCCCCTTTTTGTGTTTACTTATATGCCTGTGTTTTCGATGATATCGAGTGTTTTGTATTCAAGCTCGCTGTGTTTTATTGTTTCGTGTACTAGTATAGCGGTTCCGCCGCCTTTTTGTACCGGCCTATCGTGTCTGTATGTTTTGTATTTTTGTATTTTTAATGAGTGACTTGCTTTTGGATGTGTTTCATTTAGCAGCATTACGTCTATTTGGTGTTCGTCTAAAAATACGTGTATTCATGTTTTTTGTGTGTTATGCTTTGTGCATTCCAATAGGCTATTTTAATGTTGTGTTTGTGATTCATTGTCTGCGTGCGTGGAAAAGTTGATGGAAAATGTTGGTGACGACAGAGTGGCGGACGCGTGGGGAGAAAATGCATAGAGACCAGAGACCAACGAGACCAGCAACCATAGTCAAATTCCAAGAAGATAGAACAACTTCACGTTAATAATTGAGGCAGCGTTTAGCCCCATCTAAAATCCATGTCCTCGAACTAAAATAGAACTGACCTACCTTAACTTACATTTTTATTTTTTTGTATAAGAATTTACTTTTTATTCTTCTTATTATAGGTATAAAAATAAAATTATAAATAAATCTGGTTAGATTAAATATTGCATTTTATTTTTATACCTATAAAAAATAAAAATTAGTGTTAAATATATCTAGATTGTAAAGTAATAAATAATGAATTTCTTCTGTTATGTATAGATGGGCGATAAATAAAAAACAAACGGCTATATTTTTTACACATTGGTTGTATTTCTTCTGTTATGTATAGATGGGCGATAAATAAAAAACAAACGGCTATATTTTTTACACATTGGTTGTATTTCAAAAGTCCAGCATACTACAAAAAAAAATCATACATTAAACTTATATTAGTAAAAGCATTACAAATGATATACAAAATGTGAATTTACTAGACTATACAAAAATGATAAAGAAGAAAATACCTAGTCGCAAAAAATATCTTTACCTGTCAATATACTTTCCTTCTTAATATTGGAGCAAGGGGTTTCTCATACTACTGCTCCAACTATATTAGTAGAACAAAGAACTGCTTCCTTTGAAATATCTTCTGTTGCATATTTTGATGTGATTGGAACATTATGCATTTTTTTGGGTTATAGGCAGCAGACACGTCAACTGATTCTAAATTACAGAAAGCAGCATATATTAATAGATCAGTTAAATATGTTGCAAAGGATTACCTACCTAGTAAATAAAGTGTTGGTATGGCCTTTGATATTAGTTCTTCCTTGTTACATATTGTGCCTTAATATACTTTCTACAAATAGTAAGTGAATATCGCCTATTCTAAATGAACATATTCTTGTGGCATTAATCAACTGTTGAAACCTGCATCATGTTGCTTTTGGAAATTCATGAAGTATATACCCTTCTTATATACAATTTGCTACGGAACACCATGTCACGTTGAATAATTCTAAAAGTATAATATTTATATATTATATAAGTGTATAACGTGTATAACTATTTGTTTACTATTTAATAATATTTACATACATACATAAAAAAATAGAAATAATCGTTTGGTTACGTTAAAATTGGATCAAATCTTGAACTTTTGCCAAATTCAACCACGCTTTCACTTTATCTACGAAGTTTACTTTTCTAACTAGGTTAAGTTGACTGCTTCGTGTATAAAATAAAACTAAAAGAAACAAGAAACGCCCAGTTATGGCCAAGACAGGTAATTTACCGGCAAGTTTCTGTATCTAGTGCCATCTTGAAGTCATAACCTAACATTAAAACACTATCTCAATACTTCCCATTTAACATTATACTCCCTGCCGGCAACTAATAACAAAAATTTGTCCTAGTGAAATGAAAGATCATTACGTCCTTCTCCAATAATTGGGCAGTCAATTAAAGATGGCACTGTCCAACGAGGACGCATTCACCCGCCAAAATTTAAATTTGCTTTTCTAGTTTATTGTCGTATTTATTATGTTCATACGAAATGTTTATCTTTACATTTTCAGCAATTTCTTCATGTTTAATACATAAAGAAAAAGAACTGAAAATGTATAAATATATCGTACAAACATTTGTATTCTTCTTTAGTGGTACATTTTACTATTATTGGAATACTTCTCATCAAATTTACTTTATTATAACTACTATACAATTCTAAATAACTAAAATAATATACAATAATATAGACCTACGAAAATTAATATCTTTAATATCGATAATGGTATAAAATGGACATATTTCAAAAGTGCAATAAAAAAACATATTTTCTTAATAAATAATTGATGATTTAATGTTTTTAATTTTCTTGTAGTATTTTCGTTGCGTAAATTCCTTACTAACCATATGCAGTACCAAGGAAGTCTGTTTGGCACAAACCATCTCTCGTATTATTGAGCATCAAATAAAATGGTAATTCTGTGTGGAAGACATCCGCGAAAAATCTAATTCAATTATTAAGCCAATACCTTGTCTTTTACTGTCCATTTCCTACCTCTTGGAAGATGCTTCGTACAACGAAGTTGAGAAAACAGTAATGATTGTGCACTTGATGGTATTCCTGTTGAATAAATAAAATAATTAGACAGATAAAAAAAGAGGAAGAATAATTTACTTTTAGATATATCTTTGATCATTGAAGACTCATTTAAGTTTAATTATTGTAAAGTTTGTTTTTTCGGGTTCTTAAATAACACTAACAATAACTTTAGACACACACTATATTAATATTAAAACGTATAACAATATAAAACTAACTATTAACAATAAGCACATTTATGTATTTATATTTATGTATCTATATTTATGTGTACTGCCGAGCTCTTGGATTGAATGTCGCCATCCCTTCTTCGACAGCTTTTATATCGTGGTGAATACTCTTCGAGAGCGTTCACGTAGGCCTCGAGAAAACACCAGAGGAATGATGCGTGCCGCGTTATTGGATGAGTCATCACATTGCCCCCTTCTTAAAGATTTCGTCCCGAAACATGTCATACTTTGGTTTCCTCAAACGATGGCGAAATCGACAGGTAGGGCCTTTGTTACATTCTGAGGTCATATCGAAATAACAGTCCACCGTCTTATCTTGCCTGGATGTACAGGAATATTCAAGCCGGTCCAGAATATACCAGAATTTCAATACCAGTATGTTGGAATATTACTTCTAACATGCTCCTTACAATTCTCCAGTCCAGGCGGTCTAATCCACAACCCAATTTTGGAACTGCTAATTTCAAAATGTCTTGTTGTAACATCTGTTCTCGTAAGTGGACCAGGGCCTCCCATAAGGCACGATAGGTTGGCTTCAGGTTTGACAGTTCTTTTGTGACCAAATAAAATATGGGCTGTTCTTCATTTAGTATTTGGAGACTCTTCCCAATTGCTGGTCCCTGCTGCCTTAATTTTTCGATTCTGCCAAATCTCTCTTTAAATTCCCTGGCAATTCCTTTGGCCATTCGCAGATCTCGGGCTACGCAATGAGCAAGCGCGTAGTCTGGCGGCACCGTAAACAAATCTTGCTGTTTCTCGATGGTTACCCCAAATCGAGCTTTTCTCGAACCAGAATACTCTTGCATAAAGTCTTCGAAGGTTAGTTCATGGTATTGGCTATCCAATCGGCGCAAGTCAGCGGTTTCATCATTATTGTCTCCAGAGTATGGGGCTAATCGATTAAAATGTACGACTCTTGGCTTAGTGTGAGGTGTTCGCCTAATGCGGTATATTACATCGTTGATCCGCTTCAACACCTCGTATGACCCCTCCCAATTCTTTTGAAGTTTTGGAGATAGGCCCCGTCGGCGTTGTGGATTATATAACCAAACCCGATCGCCTTCATGGTAACCACTCTTCTCGGCGTTGATGTCATAGCTCTCCTTCATTCTGTCACTAGCATCTTGGATATTATGTCTGACTTGTTCATGGATATTATCTAGTCGTCGTCTGAGCGTGCTGACATAATCTTTTCCGGCAAGATCTTCACTAGGCTTGCTCCCAAACTTTAAATCACAGGGCAATCGGAGTTCCCTCCCGAATAGCACGTTTGCTGGTGATTGGCCAGTTGTCTCTTGAACGGAGGCCCGATACGCCATTAGAAATAATGGTAAATGTTCGTCCCAATCTCTCTGGTGTTCGGAGACCACTTTGGATAAGTGTCTGATCATGGTCTTGTTCATTCGCTCTACCATCCCATCTGATTGTGGATAGTTGTTCTCGTCTTCCGTATGCCCAAAAGTCCACACATCTTTTCGAATAGACTGGACTCAAAATTTCGCCCTTGATCGGAATGAAGTTCCAAGGATACACCAAAACGGCTGACTAACTCCTTCACAATCACGTCTGCTACAGTTCCAGCTTCTTTATTTGGTAGAGCATATGCTTCAACCCATTTGGTAAAGTAATCCATGACCACTATTATGTATTTATTTCCTTTGTCGCTTTCTTGAAAAGGGCCGGCGGCATCTATGGCGATCCTTTCAAATGGGTTTCCTACATTGTATTGGCGCATGGGTGCAGGTCGACGACTCTGGGGACCATTGCTTCCGGCCCAATTTGCACACTTTCGGAACCATTCTTTCACATCTCGTGAACAATTCACCCAGTAAAATCTCTGGCGCACCTTCTCCAGTGTTTTATGGACTTCAAAATATCCCCCAGAAGCACCATTATGGAGTTCTCGCAATACCTCCGGTATTCTTTTCTTGGGAACCACCATTTGCATCTTGCGCTCACTTCCATCGTGATTTTCGACCTCACGTCTCAGGAGATCGTCTTCCATGGTTAAGGAATCCCATTGTGCCCAGTATGACTTCAATTCTCGTGAATGGGGAGCAATTTCTTGCCAGGTTGGTCTTTGCCCATTTCTCTTCCAAGTCCTGAGGACTGCAAGATCCGGATCAGCTTCCTGATCTGCGCGCAAATTGTCAGGTTGCCATTGGTCATCAACCAAGGTGGTTCGAAGAGCGTTGGCCGATTTGTCTTCGACTCGGTTGCAATATCGACAGTCTTCTGGACAGGGCCTTCTGGAAAGGGCATCTCTGTGTACAATGTCGAAGTCATACTCCTGTAGCCTCTCAATCCATCTAGCTACTTGACCCTCTGGATTCTTAAATTGCAAGAGCCACTTTAAGGCGGCGTGATCAGTGCGGATCAGGAACTTCTGCCCATACAGGTACTTGTAAAAGTGCTCAATGGTCTTAACTACTGCCAATAGTTCTCTCCTGGTTACGCAGTAGTTCCTCTCCGGTTTGGACAGGGTCTTGTTGAAGTATCCAATGGCCTTCTCTTGTCCATCTTGGATTTGAGAGAGCACGCCACCAATCCCGACGTTACTGGCATCCGTATCCAGAACAAACCTCCCGGATGGCAGTGGATAGTTTAAAACAGGTGCACTGATCAATGTACCTTTTAACAACTCAAAGGCCGCTTGGCATTCGTTGTTCCAAATGAATGCTCGATTTTCTGTTAGGCGAGTAAGTGGTTTTGCAATGTTGGAGAGTCCAGGAACGTAGCGTCGATAATATGTGCATAATCCCAAAAAGCTTCTTAGCTGATGTTTGTCTTTGGGTACCGGCCATTTTTCCACAGCTTTTACTTTTTCTGGATCCACAGCACTCCTTTTCAAGAAACCACATGTCCAAGGTAATTTACCTCCTTGCGGAAAAGGTGAAACTTCTTTGGACTTAATCTCAGGTTGACATCTCTCAATCTCTGGAATACTACTTCCAAATTTTTCATGTGATGTTCAAAGGTCTTCCCTACCACAATCACATCATCGAGATATACCAGGCAGGTATTCCAAGACAATCCCCTCAGTACAGTGTCCATGAGTCGCTCAAAAGTAGCTGGGGCGTTACACAGTCCAAATGGCATGACTGTAAACTGCCAGAGTCCTGTGCCTAAACTGAAGGCAGTCTTCTCTTTGTCATTGGGATCCATTCCCACTTGTCAATAACCGCTCTTTAAGTCGAGAGAGGAGAACCATTTTGCTCCTGCCAAGGTGTCTAGCGTATCGTCTATTCTTGGGAGAGGATAGCTGTCCTTTTTGGTCACACTATTCAAACGACGATAGTCCACACATAATCTGGTAGATCCATCCTTCTTCCTGACAAGGACCACTGGTGAAGCCCATGGACTATTCGATGGTTCAATAAGGAGTAATTGAAACATCGAATAGTCCATGGGCTTCACCAGTGGTCCTTGTCAGGAAGAAGGATGGATCTACCAGATTCTGTGTGGACTATCGTCGTTGGAATAGTGTGACCAAAAACGACAGCTATCCTCTCCCAAGAATAGACGATACGCTAGACACCTTGGCAGGAGCAAAATGGTTCTCCACTCTCGACATAAAGAGCGGTTATTGGCAACTGGGAATGGATCCCAATGACAAAGAGAAGACTGCCTTCAGTTTAGGCACAGGACTCTGGCAGTTTGCAGTCATGCCATTTGGACTGTGTAACGCCCCAGCTACTTTTGAGCGACTCATGGACACTGTACTGAGGGGATTGTCTTGGAATACCTGCCTGGTATATCTCGATGATGTGATTGTGGTAGGGAAGACCTTTGAACATCACATGAAAAATTTGGCCTTCCATATCTTGTATAATATGCTCGGCTTCCTCACGTTTTGCCAGTGGTAACCTTCTTGGTCCTTGTCGAATTGGACTTGCATCGCCGGTATTTATTTTGTGCATTAGAATATTGGTTTTACCTTTCGTACCAGTCTCAGTTTCAAAGACGTCTTCATAATGTTTGATTAGGTCCTTAACTTGACTTTGTTCCTTCTTGCTCAATCCTTGACAGGCGGAGTCGATTATCTTGGGTAATTTCTCAGGAACCTGCACGAATCCATTCTTCTTCGCCTCTATGCCATGAGAGACGACCGACACTGGCGAACACCACCCCAAAATAGTACCCTTCTTCAATGAAACAGGGTAATGGTTCACATTCATTACCCTTATCGGTACAGTCTTCTGAGTCTTAACCAGCATTTTGGCAACTATTATTCCTCGGCCTACCTCGTCATCATCAGCCTTTGGTTCCAACATTGTAACATTTCCGTCCAAATAATCACCTTCCATACACGCCGTCAAAAATGTCTTGCTTCTTACATCCAGAACAACATTCTCTGCAGTAATTACTTTTACATTCCCACAATCTTTGCCATGAAGAAACAATTCCTCATTATTAATTTTTAAAGTACCTTCTTTCATGTTTAACTGGAAGCCGTAGGTGTTCATGATGTCTAATCCCAAGATTATTTGTTCTTCTATGTCGGCTACGAGAACACGATGTCGGATTGATGTTGGTCCTATGATAAAGTTGACATCTACTTCACCTGCCACAGAAGCTGCTTCTCCTGTTGCTGTCCTAAGTCTCCATTGGCTAGAAAATAACTTTTTATTTCTGGGAATTAAATCGGGTCGCACGATGGTTTTCGTCGATCAAGTATCTAGCAAGCAAGCATAGGTCTTTCTTTCCATAACAGCGTCCACATACAGGCCGTTGGTTTGATGTTGCAGGGATGCGACTTGGCCAAGCGTCCTTGGGGCTTTCTGATGCTGGATCGATGATTGCCCCCGCTCATCGACCCGCTTTAGTTTTCCTGCTGCACAGACGATGCAGAAGGAAAACTAATTAAAGCCACCTTACCACATTTGCTCCGAACGTGACCAATCTCTCCACAATTCCAGCATCGCAGTACTCTTTTATTTGATTTGATCTGGTTTAGAACTCTACTAACCACCTGCTCCATGAACTCCTCATTTTCCTGCTTGTCAACAGTGCAGACACGAGCATGGCTCCGAGAGGCTTGCTTTGCAGTCTCAAACTCAAGCGCGTGCGCCAAAGCATCGATCAAGGTTTTCGGTCTTGCCAACCTTAATGCTTGCTGCGTATCAATATCCCGGAAACCATCTATGAACGTCTGGACCGCTAGGTGTTCCATGAAATTATCTGGCGCCATCGGATATGCAAGTCGAACTAGACGAACAATATCTGCCTCAAATTCCTGAAGATTCTCGCCTTTCTTCTGTGATCGATTCTTCAGTTGGGTATGGTATACTTGCTCCAAATGCGCATGGCCATATCTCATCTCCAAGCGTTTAATGAGTTGAGAATAATCTTTACGTTCCTCAGGAGGCAATGTCTGCAAAATATCACTAGCATCACCCCTCAATGCTATGACTAAAGCAGTCGCCTTCTCGGCAAAAGACCATGCGTTTGCTTCTGCGGCCGCTTCGAATTGCGTCAGGTAAGTTGACCATGACGTCTTTCCATCAAAGGTTGGTGGCTTGATTCTGGTCTTTGAAATAGCCACAAGTTCTTCTTTTATTTCGATAGGTCGCGGTATGACTTCTTCGTTGACCTGCTTGGGATCAGAATGACCCGTGGTAGCGGGTAATTTCATCTCAATCATTATTGCCTCTAAAAGTCTAGAATGTTCTCCAATTTTCTCTTCTACAGCTATGAAAACCTCTTCTTTTAACGCTTGTGATTTTTCCGCTAATCGCTGTTCTAGAACTTTCTCCACTTGTTCCAGACTTTTTTCGAAGTTTATAGAATTTTCTAGTAATTTCTTTTCCAGATTTTCCTCGAGGATTCTAGCGGTTTCTAGGTTTCTTTGTTCCATTTGTTGCATTTGTATTTGCGCATTCTCTATTAATCGTTGTTCCATATTTTTCGCGCTATCCAGATTCTTCTGTTCCATTTGTTCTAGAGTTTTTGCTAAGTTTCCAGAAGTTTTCAGATTCTTCTGCTCCATTTGTTGCATTTGAGTTTGTGAATCTATTAAACGCTGTTCCATATTTTTCGCACTATCCAGATTCTTCGTTCCATTTGTTGCATTTGAGTTTGTGAATCTATTAGACGTTGTTCCATATTTTTCGCACTATCCAGATTATTCTGTTCCATTTGCTTCATTTGAATTAACAGCAAATTCACGTCAGCATCTCCGCCTGGAACTTGAAAGACATAATTCTCTGGATCCTCGCCTTCTTGGATCAACACATTGCGAAGCCGTTGCTGGAGGATCGACTTTTTGCCAGTTGTATCCTCATCCCTCTCTTCTAATTCTCGTTTTAACTCGGACACTTTTAATTCCGTCAGTTTCATTCTGTTGGCCATCACGATATTTAAAATAACGTCTTTCCGCACTGTATATTTATTTAAACGAATACTTAACTAACACTTAATTGTCTACTTAGTTTATTATTTATTAATTAGTCCACACCTGAATACCACTGTAAAGTTTGTCTTTTCGGGTTCTTAAATAAAACTAACAATAAATTTAGACACACACTATATTAATATTAAAACGTATAACAATATAAAACTAACTATTAACAATAAGCACATTTATGTATTTATATTTATGTATCTATATTTATGTGTACTGCCGAGCTCTAGGATTGAATGTCGCCATCCCTTCTTCGACAGCTTTTATATCGTAGTGAATACTCTTCGAGAGCGTTCTCGTAGGCCTCGAGAAAACACCAGAGGAATGACGCGTGACGCGTTATTGGATGAGTCATGTCATCACATTATTATATATTTTTAATTGCACATCCTCTTTTTTGTGCATATTGATTTTAGTTTTCATATGTGCTCATGTTCTGTCTTTATTGCATTCACTAATGCGTTTCCTTTTTTATTTTTTTTATTGTTGATGTGCTTGATATATTTACTTGCTGATGGGTAATAAGACAAACTGAATTGCAAATAGGTGTTCTACAGGTGCCATAAGAAAGCATTTTTGAGTAAAACAATATGGCGTGGGGTATGATTAAATTTCTTGTAAATCCAACTTACTTTTTCAACAGCAAAAAACACTATACCTAGTCCGGAACAAAACTGATTTGGTTAATACTTGATTGTATAATAAATATTTCATAACTAAATTCAAATCCCGATATTGTATTATAATTCAGAACGATATGGAACATAAGTATCTATAAATCACGAAAATATATTCATAAGCAATAAAATTGAAATTATAGAAAATTTCAAAATTATACTCCGAACTTACACGATTGATAGCGATTAGACACGATTACGATTACAGTGACCTCTTTAAATTACTGCCCAACTGGACGAAAAGGATGAAAAGAGTACATATTTTCAATCAAAGATAAGGATAGAAAATCGGATTAAATTTTCAATGATGTTGGTCTCTTGTAGCAAGACTGGTAGAGACTAGATCAACGACTCGACGACGGCGCGAAGAGTGGGAGATCAAAAATCAACACAACTGCGCGCGAGCCAAACAAAATACTACCTAAAGAAAATTGTACATAAAATATACAAATAAAATATACGCAATTTGCTAACATTTGCGCGCAACAAAATTCGTTTACATTTTGAGGGCGCACACAAAACCATACACTCTTGAATTGCGGCGAAGTTCGTTACAATTTTTAAAAATGAATGGCATGCTTGATAAGTATTACAAAAAGTCAATTTTAAAATGTACTATCGAATTCAAAAAAGTGGCACAGTCATATTTTAATCGGTTTAAATTTGGCTGCGTGAATGTAGCTATGTATTAAATGTAGGCGTCAAATTTAAATATTCAAATAACATGCAAGTGTCAAATAACATATAAGTGTCAAAAATGACTTTAGTAAATATTACAGTGGTGAAAAATTCGAACTCATACGCAAAAAAGGCGTATTCCCATACAACTATGTTACTTCTCATTAAATTTTATCCTTTGCTGGATTACCAAAGAAGGAGTGTTTTCATGATATATTATCAGATTGTGATATAAGCGATGACGACTATTGTAGAGCTCAAAGAGTTTGGAATTTATTTGAGTTGTGAAACATTAGGGGACTATAGCGATGTATATGTACAATCAAATGTATTATTGCTAGCAGATGTTTTCGAAAATTTTCGGAATATCTGTCTGGAGAATTATAAACTATACTCTGCACATTATTTCACATCCCCAGGATTGAGCTGGGATGCTATGTTGCATATGACTGGTGTAAGTTTGGAATTATTAACAGATGCTGACATGTTTCATTTTTTTAAAAAAGGTGTGAGCATGTGTTGTAAAAGAATGGAAACAGCCAACAATAAATACTTATTAGATTTCGATTCATCAGAAGCTGTGACATATATTTTATACATGGATGCTACGAATTTGTACGGTCATACCATGTCCTTTTCTTTACCATGTGGTGACTTTGAGTGGTTAACGAATGAAGATTTATTGACTATGGATGTAGAAACCTTGGAGGATGATGGAGATTATGGATATGTATTTGAAGCAGATCTAGAATATCCCGCACGCCTTCACGATCTGCACAATGACTTCCCATTTTGCCCCGAACTTGTTATTCCACCTAATTCCAAGTATGGTAAATTGATCCCAAACCTTACAGATAAATCAAATTATGTCATACATCACTTAACTTTGAAGCAATGTGTTAGGATGGTTTGGTATTAAAGGGAATTCGACGTGGTATTCGATTTAAGTAAAGCAAGTGCTAAAGAAATATATCGATTTTAATACAGCAAATCCAAATGGATCTAGCAATGAGTTTTTAAAACAATTTTATAAACTAATGGTGAACAGCATCTTTGCCAAAACCATAGAAAATGTAGAAAATCGTCTTGATATAAGATTGATTTCCCATTGGGAAACCATCCATAAAAAACTCGGTGCCGAGGCATATATCGCAAAACCAAATTTTAAATCTTGCAAGGTATTTAGCGATTCTCTTACAGCAATTGAATTATGCGAGGTACGTGTAGATTATGTAAAACCCATATATGTAGGGTTTACGATTTTGGAACTCGCTAAGTGGGTAATGTATAATTTTTTTCTATGACTTCATAAAATCTTTATATGGTACAGACGTTTCATTACTATATACAGACACTGATTCGTTGATAGTAAGTGTGCAAAATTATAACATATATAATGACATAAAGCAAAATTTTGAAATGTTTGATACATCGAATTACACTGAGGATAATATACATAGAATACCCCTGAGTTTGCCTAAACTGGGAAAAATGAAAGATGAACACGCGGGTGATATTATCGAATGCTTCTATGGAACAGGTGCTAAAGCTTATTGTCTTAAATTAGTCAATAGGACTGTTAAAACAGCTAAGGAAGTAAGAAAGTTTGTCATTGATAAGAATTTATCGGTAACCTATTATAAGAACGTTGTGGAAAATGGAGGAGAGATAATGAGGAAAATGTACATATTTCGTTCTGAGTTACACACAATTTATACTGAATTGAGAAAAAAGTAGCTTTATCATTTAAGGATGATAAGCGATATATCCTTCCCGGTAAATGTAATACGTTGGCGTGGGGTCACCATAAAATAGAAGAGATTGCACGGGAAGAAAACTTGCGAAATATACTTTTAGAGTTGGAAGACATGTGTGAGATGGGTTAGAAGATTCTACCAGTGTAAATATTTGTTGTTTTTGTAAATGCATTGTATGTATTTTTTTAATAAATTTGCAAGTGTTTTGTATATGTCAGCATCTACTTCTGTAAAATTTATATAACTTATATTATTGAATAAAAAACATTTCGAACATATTTGGTACTGTTTTGTATCTTAAGAACAACTCTCTTCCTACAAAACATTATCCTTGGAAATCCATGAATTGTGTGATGAAGACATTCCAAGCCATTTTACGAGAACTTTACTCTTCTGTCTTCGTAAAACTTTTTCTACAAGATAAACGTCAAGGTGTTTCAGTTTTGAGAGTTCCGATTCGTAAAACCCACCTAAAATATTTTCTTTTTTTGAATCAGATAAGAGATACGTTTTGGTGAAGGTGTTTTGGACTTTCCTTATAGCGAATATCTCATTAGACCAATTTAGTCTATACATCTTTGAATACGCATGTCTGTATTTGCTAATACGAACCGGGTCTCCAACCTTAAATTTTGAAATCATTGGGTCGCTTACTTACATGTTGCTATAAACAGAACTCACAATATGTCGCTCGTTTTTTTTATTAACCTCGACGGGTTTGTACCCTATCGTTCGGTGTACTGTATTATTATAATTTCTCACTAATTTTTGCAACATGTCGATCCACCGATAGTTTCCATTGAATCTGAATTCCTTCCACATCCTATTTTTAAGAGTTCGATTGAAACGTTGCACAATGGAACTTTTTAAATTAGAATAAGTAGTATAATGATTAATATTATATTGATCCATAAGTTTCTCAAAATGAGTATTAAAAAATTCCTTCCTCTGGTCGCTTTGAACATTTTTCGGTATATTTTTTTCCAGATGAGAGTACAGATTTCATGGCTTTCATAACTTCAAGGGCTGTTCTGTTTTTTATTGGGATTGCCCAGATAAATTTCGAAAAAGTGTTTATGCACATGAAAATATATTTGAAGTTATCATTTTCCTTTGCATTCGGTATCATTTCACCCAAATCGATTTGGAATAAATCTCTCAATCCTTTTATTATGACTCGCCGTCGGGCAAACCGCCTCCGTGCAGGTTTATGTATTTCATCGACGACATCCCTTCCAATTAATGACATTACCCTCGATAACTACTTTCGCAAATACTGCTTCTGTTCGTTCCGGACTAGGTTGTGGACCAATGTACTTCAAATAGAATTTCGTTCCATCTTTTACTGATGACGGTGTCCTAGGATTAAAAGTTTTGCCGCTAACCATTAACTTTTTAATGTCTCGTTGGAGTAATGAACATTAATAACTTTCCCTACGTATAGTTTATTATTATATAAGTAATTCTGTGTTGGAAGGGATGAAGTTGTATACGTATCCGCGATACCAATTGACCCATGGCTGTATATCGGAACAACATATTTCGAAGGAGTTGTTTTCGTTGTAGAAATTCCCTTCATATGCATTTCAAATATTTTTTCGACTTTAGGGTGTTTGAGAAAGTCTGAGACTACATCTTCTTCCATCAAGTGTCTCTTGATGATATGTTTGTGGATATGTCTTCCAAATTTATCGATCGTCATCGTTATCGAACGTCGGTGTATATAAACTGTAACACAACCGAGACTCGATAACGTTTTTATTAACATTCACGGTAAATAAACTATTTTATAATTCTAGCCTCCTTCAATTCCTCAATTATTGCTATTATCTCGTTTTCGTGTCCTATATGACCGGCATTCTTCGAAGCTACTAGCAACTTCAATCTATCAGACAATTCATTCACACCGTCCAAATACTTCAATTTTATTATTAGGTATAACCAACTTTTTTACTTTTGATATTTTTGATAAACCTAAACCAGTCTTCCAGGTTCGAGACCACCAAACTTCAGGTTTCTTTCCTTGTAAAATAGGTTTAATAATTGATGTGTATTTATAAGCTTTACTAGCAGCATACTTCTTATCCGGATCATAATGAACTCGCGCAGAGTGAGTGTCATTGAGTATGTACTTATAATTCTTCACATCAGCATTTAAAAATTTACCTGGTTTCTTTTTGAAAAGTAATTCTAATAAACCTTTAGTGGCTTTATATGTAAATCCACCGATTACAATGTTGGACCCATCAAATCTAACATCTGCCTGTCCCATTTTTAAATTATTATCTATTTCATGTGTTCGGGCAAAATAGATTTAATTTTGTATTTTTGTTTCATTTAGATATAAGCAAATAGATGTAGGTATATTTATATTTAATCCTAGTTTTAAATTGTAAATATTATATATTGTATATAGAAAAGGTCTTGGAGTTCAGATATCTTTAATATTGTTAATTACTTTAGGACTGGTCAGGTATTACATTTCTTCATTGTCTTATTTTCTACAGTCATAAAAACTATTTATTTTATTACAGGCACAACCCTCTGGTTAATTCATCCATTATGTAAATAATATTTGAATAAGCATAAATATAATAGAATAAGTTTTATTGTACATATTTCCTGTTATATATTATTATAATAGGTTGAATAATTTGGATCGAGGCGATTCTGCGAAGTATATTGTTATCTCTGTGCATTGTATATTTATTACTTTAACAGGTATTTTATTTTCTATAATTAAGGGTTTCCGGCGTATATTATTTATTTGAATACATTTATGACGTTGGAAACTACAGCATATACTTTTCTTGGAAGAAAGGTAAAGATAATGTTATGGAAATTTCCGTATACTCTATTCATTGTTTTCTCCCTCTCTTTGACTGGCGGGGACAAAACTTTCTTGCCGAAAAATAAGGGAATGAAGAAACAGTTCCAAACAAGATCTCTTAGAGCTCACTACAGTTACAAGTACGATCTCTTCAAGTTAAAGCTTAGGTCTCAGTGATCTAACAAACAGTTTCTACTAAGATCTCAGTGATCTAAATAGGAGCAATATTATTTATTAGCCAGTTTTTCTCGGTCTTTAGTATTAAGACCAGATACTGCATTTATTTAACGGAACTCCAAGGTTAAACTTGTAAATATATTAGTGTTATACAAAAAATATTGTATTATTTCAACACATACTTCGGTCTATACATACCGAACTTTCTTCAAACCAGGAGGAAGAAACATCATGTACACTATACTTTTCATCAAATTCTTCATTTTCATCTGTCATTAAACCAATAAGATATGGGCGTATCGTGGGATTATAACCTTTCAATGATTCCCTCACTTCATCCGTTTCTAACAGCATTTTATTCATAGATTTATTAGCAATTATTGATCTTGATGGTTTCGTACCCAATAGCGATATGGCATGAGCCATTGATTTTTCTAAATTCACACTACCAGTTGTATCTGTTTCTTCTTCACTTGGATCTCCTCCCTCTTCTAGTGAAGATTGTGGTAACAGTTCCCCATGTATTTGTCTTCTATAAATGTCGGTTAAATAAATGATGTTGACATCCTAGGTTTTGGTGCAGTTTTGACAGGTGATGCCAATGATACCGACAACCGAGGTTTTAAATCAGACGAAATTGCTTTAGTTTTGGTTGCTTGAGGCTTATATGGTTTTATATATAAAGCACTCCCAGATTTTGACTCCATAGTCAAATTATGTCGTTTTGCTTCTTACAACTTATCCCTTTCAGTTTTTGCAGATGTTACTGCTTTGGCAATTGCCGCAACACCCTCCACCCAACGATCCCAAAGCACCTAATGCAGCGAATAATGGAATTAATGGTAAAAATCCACCTTTTCTCGGTATTGGAATTATTCTGGGCTTTGGAAATTTTATTTTCTTCCCTGACTTCATTAAACTCTGATATGCAACTCTCGCATTTTCTAAAATACCATTTTTCCTCCCAATTCGTCTTATAGCATTTCGAGCATTCATCATCGCTTCAAAAATGATATAGCACCACCTTTTCTACTCCTCATATACTTACTACCACTACCTTTCCTTATACCTTTACGTCGTATCCTCGAACCTATACCCAATTTCGTTTTAGCTTTCATAGTAATGGTAACCACAGTAGCAGCTAATCTTTCTCGTACACCTGCGTCTTTACTTTTCACTCGTTCTACTACAGCCTTCTTATACAATTTCTCATCCGCTTCGTGCCTCTTTAACAAATCCTTTGACTGAGCATAAGATATATCATGCTCTTTACAAGCCTCATCCTAAATATTGGCACCCTTATCACTTCTCTTTAATCGTTCTTCTAATTTCGTCCCTGGACCACAAAAACTATAACTCGGTATATGTCCACTGGTAATTTATTAATCACGGTATTCAGTAATCCACCACCTTTCCTTCTTACTGTCCGATTTGAACTACCACTTTTCAATACCATCACAACCTTTTAGTGTAATCCTATAGATCTTTCTCATATCAACAACTTGTGGAATGACAAACAACGCAAGTTTATAAGTACATGTTTTATTAATATATACTCAATTTAGCTACTTATTAAATCTAACGGGTGTTCATTTGAAAAGTCAATCTAGTAGCATGTGATTTACTGAGAACATTTTCAAGTATGTCGTAAATTAAAATTTACTACTTAACCTACGAAGTCGTAAATTTTGACAGTTTCATACATACAAATAAATAACAAATGTGATTGACATTATTAAATGTCATTTGGATTTACGTTTACGGAACAACAAACACATACTAATATATATGCGTCTTATTCTATCAAAATTTCAAAGTAACCTAGATTGACTTTTCAAATGAACACATGTTATAGGCAGTATTATATAACTAACTTCTATATCTAATACTAAAAAATACCAACAATTTAATCCTTTTTATTATCAAACTATACAACTTTTTCCATTATTCTTTCTTAAATAATTCACATCATTTGATAATTTCTTTGGCCAATATGTGACTAACTCCCTTAGTATGCATACAAATTCTGACACAACTCCATGATACATTTTCGTTATTCCCAATTCTATTTCTTCACCACTTATTATTATATTGCATACCTTCTAAAACTGCCAAACGACACTTTAATATTTCATTCAATCGCAACAATTCCAACAACCCTTCATATGCCAAATACACATATTCCCCATCTTTTTCTATCTTCACAACTGCAGTCGACCCGTCGATTACCTCTCGCGATATTCGCATATGCATCCCGCAAATTGTCCCGCAACAATGCATTCTTACACTCGAATCGTTCCCTCAAATGTACAATCTCCCCAATTAACCAACCCCATTCCATTACGTCCAAACACACACACTGCTTCTTTACACCAACAAGCTTTAACATGCACTCCATGGTCTGTAATGGAGAGAAACCAATGCTTATCCATTTGGAATTACTTTTATTTAAAAAGAAAAACCTCTCTCCTACTAACGGCACTTCCTAAATTGGTTCCCTTGTATAATTTTCCATGAACTTTTCAGCGGTTGATACCTTTCGTCCAAAATCACCATTCACAATATATGTTTTGGGATCACTCATCCCATTTAATTATTTTTCAAATCTGGGATCCAACTCAATATCTCTCCAAAACACTTCATCAGCATTCTCCCCTTCCTCCAATTCACTTCTTTCTACAATATGTTGGGAACAGGATGGTTTTTCCATCACAGCAACTTTACGTTTAGACATACTTGTTAATACTAACAATTGTTTCGAATAATCTCTCTTACCCCCCACCCCTACCTACAATTATGTGCAAAAACCTACTCGATGTGCTAGTCGTTGCAACCTCATTTATTTTTATAGAACCTCCTCGGTGTTATAACCTCACCCGGCTTTAACCTCTACAACCAATTTTAGAAAATCTTGGTTCTAGAACCTTCTTGGCCTTGATGCTGCAACCTCATCCTGTTGATACTAGAACCTCCTCGGTAACCCTGTTGTTTCAACCTCCCTCCGTCTCATACCTCTTGATTCGAGAACCTCCTCAGTGACCTTTATGTTGCAACCTCCCTCCGCCTCAGCCGATTCTGTAACCTCCTCGGAGTGACCTTGACCTAGCCTATATCAAGGTCAAGGTCACTCCGAGGAGGTTCCAGAATCGGCTGAGACCCTATACTCAGCTTCTTCTCTTGTGAGATTATGATTTTCTATAATTTTTATTTTATCTTCTTGAAGTGTTGAACGTAATCGAATATAAACGTTGGGTTAAATTTAAATTTAGGGGATCATCATTATCAATACGTCCCGTTATAATTTCAATTGGTTTCTTTTTCGTGACTGAATGAATACTGTTATTATATCCGATTATACTATATAACGTTCGAGTAATCGTGTTTTCGCTAGGAAATTTCATTTTTAATATACGCATGTGTTCGATTAAAATGGAATGATAGAAAAATTACAATGCACGCTGTAATCTTTCTATCATTCCATTTGACTCAGGATGATGAGGAGTGCAAAAATGAATTATTATCATCATTATCTGATATTATGCTAAGGGGTACGTTAAGATGTAACATAAAGGTTAATAAATGATTAACGATTTTAATTGAATTTATACTTGATAGAGGGTAAGCTTGTGCGTATTTTGAAAAGTTATCAATGATTGTTAAGAACTTTTGTTTTTTTATTTGAAATAAATCTATGTGTAGAATTTCGAAAGGTTTTCACGCTGTAGGCGTTATATTAAATTTAATTTTAGGAGGGTTTCTATCATTTTTGTTTTTTAACATGTTTCACAATCGTTAATAAATTTGTATATAGTTTCTTCCATTCTAGGCCCATAATAATTCTTTTTTATTCTTTCTTCCGTTTCATTAATTCCTCTGTGATTTGTTTTACTTTCATGGTAAGTATATGCGAATTACTCCTTTTTATCTTCAGTTATAACATTTTCTAATTTAAAATTACATTTATAAAATTTATATGATGGGGTACTTAAAATGTTTTCTAATTACTTCTGAAAATGACTGATATATTTCATCTACTTCAAATAATATATAATAAGATAATTAAGATATGTTAGGTACTACATATTCTTTAATGAAGTTTATAATGTCATTATTAAAATAATTTTTTGATATTTGTACTATTATTCTTTGTTTATCAAATATTCTAACGATTTTAGGTTTTTTTTTTGTGAATGGTATACCTACATATTGGACGATTATTTGATTTTGACTTATATTTATATATCTATGATTTGAATTTCTACTATCGGGTTTTCAGACTCTGTATTGTTATCATTTATCTCATTTTCATCTACATTTACTGCTGTTTATTCCGTGTCGTCATTATTAATTTCTGTATTTTGATTTATTATATCATTAAACTCGTCTATATAATTAAATAATTCTTTAGTGTTAATTTCTATTCTATTTAATGCATCTGGGTTTTTATTATTAATTCCTTTCTTACAAACGATTTGATAATCAAATTCTTCTAACTTTAATCTCCACCTTACTAATTTAGAATATTGTTCTTTTAATGAGAATAGCCATTGTAGTGGTTTGTGATCTGTTACGATCGTAAATTTCTTACCGTATAAATAAGGACGAAAATATTTCGTTGCCCATACAATTGATAAAAGTTCTTTTTCAATAGTGCTGTAATTAATTTCTGATTCATTTAATGTTCTTGAGGCATAAGCTACTGAAAGATCTTTACTTATCGGTCCTTGTGATAATACGCAACCTCTAGCGTCTGTAGTTAGAACAAAAGGTTCTTCGAAATTTGGATATTTTAAAATAGGTTCATTTGTTAGAATATTTTTACATGTATTGAAACTGTTAGTGAATTCAGGTGTGTGTATGATTTATGCACCTCTTTAAACATTTTGTCATAGGTTTAGTGATTTTCGCAAAATCTTTAACAAATCTTCGATAATAACCTAATAATCCTAAAAATGACTTAATTTCGTTGGCGGTTTCTGGAATGGGGAAATTATTTATTGCACTAATTTTATCGGGATTTGGTTTAACTCCGTCCGTCGTAACGATATGACCTAAACAACTTCTTTCTTTAAAAATTCCGATTTATCTAAATCCAATTTATTCCAAATTCCAATTTATCTAATTGTGTTTTAAAAATTGTTTCTCTTAATTTTTGAAACACTTTTTTAAATGTACCATATGTTCTTGTAATGAAGTTGAAAAAATTATAATATACCTAATCTAAATAAACTAAACAATTTTCGTTTTGTAAACCTCTTAAAATGTTTTCCATTGTTCTTTGAAATGTACTCGAGGCATTTTCTAATCCGAATGGCATTCTTAACAATTCAAAATGTCCATTTTCGACATTAAACGCGGTTTTTTCTACAACATCGGGATGCATTTCAATTTGGTGATAACCACTGGCTAAATCTAATGTAGTGAAATAGTTACATTTACCTAATTTATCTAGAACATCCGTTATGTTCGGTAAGGGTTACCTATCATCAATCGTTTTTCGTTTAATTTTCTGTAATGAATTACTATGAGCCACTTTTCTTTTTGTGATGCATCTAATTTTTTTGGACCACCCAAATTGGTGATGACCATGGAGAGCTACTTTCTTTTATTATTCCTTGTTCTAACATTGAGTTTACTTGTTTTTTTACTTCTTCTTGTTTATGCACAAATGAATATCTATATGTTTTAGTATAGATAGGGTTTTCATCTTTAGTACGTATTTTGTGTTTTATTTGATTCGTGAACGTAGTTTAGTATTTTCATCATAAAAAATGTCGTTATATTTTTTTACATACCTTACTTATTTCGTGATGTTCTTCATCGTTCATATATGATTCGTTCTAGCTTGATTATTTATATCTACCTTATTTTCATTTGTGTATTATAAAAGTTAAAAATTATTTTCATTGAACTCATTACTTTAACTGGTCTAAAGAAATTTATTGTTATTTGTTGATCTGTTTTATTTAAAATTTCTACATTTGCATAATTGTTATGAGCTTTACTTATTATTTCCGGTATTTCACAATTTTGAATTGTCATTTGATTTATTAATATATCGCCGTTTTTTACATTTACCGGTATTTCTGTAATGCGTTTTGAATAGACCCATTTAGTGTGACGTCAGCGGTTGCCTAGCAACACAGAAACGATCCATATAAGTTCCATTATATCGTTAGACGTTACGTTAAAACGTGCTGCGTGAAATTGTTTTGTCTTTTTTTGTTACTTTTGACTAACAAAAAAGATGATGTGCTTCGCCCCCGATTGCAAACATTATAACGAAAAACATTCGTGCAAGTTCTTTACATTTCCGAAAAAACTTAATGAGCGGCGACGGTGGATAAAATTAATTAGGTAAGAGTAAGGCTATCTTATGTTCACATGTTTAGTAAAATGTGTAGATGTTTTAAAAAATCCCATATTTTTCTATGTGTTTAGGAGAGCAGATAGGGAGCCAAGCAACGGTTCACGAATATGTAGTTGTCACTTTAGAGATGGTTTAAAAGAAAATGGACCTACAATATTTGAACACAATGTAAACCGAAGCCACTTATTTAATTCACCTCCAAGAACGAAACGAGCAAAGTATGTTACAGCAATAAATATGTATTTAAATCATAATTTACTAATTGTTATTACTTGTTACATTACAGAAAAATGTTTGTTTGTGAAAATGCTCAACCGGATAGCACCAAATTTGATGATGAAGATGTGTCTGCAACTACTAGTACTACTACCTCAACTGTTGTAAAAAATAAGGATGATGCAACAAATACAAGCAGTGTGTTGACTCAAGCAGAAAACATGTTCTTGAAACAGGAGTTGGATATTGTGACAAAAAACTGGAGAAGATCCAAACCTCGTTCAGCTTTAGTCATATTAAAAACCAAGATGATTTAGTTGTTTTGTATACTGGACTTCCAAACGCAGAGATATTTTTATCTCTTTTCCAATTGTTGGAAAATATAGATAGAAATTATTATTTAGGATGGCATGTCGAAAGCATTACCCACTGTTGAAAGAAGTTGAAACCTATTTTGTAGGCGAACAATGAAAACAAAATTTTTACAACTGTTTATTTATGATGGTACATATTTTGTTTTTAGAAATACAGTGATAAATGTACATTAATTACTATTCTATCTAAGCATGGTTTAAATTCTTTCAATGGAGACTGTGGTTAAATAATAATTTAAAAAAGGTATATAACCCCTTACCACAATTATTAGTCGTATCCTAAATACGTATTTCGACAACTAAGTTGTCATCATCAGTAGGTAAAAAACTACTAATTAAAGTCACACGGGGCACAATAAAGTAAGATAAACGCTTCCGCACAACTATTATACACTGCAACCCTGTAAAGACTAAATTTACCATGCACATCTCAAACTACGAGACAAAACACTTGTCTATTAGAAAAGGTTTTTAAAAACATGTGTTAAAATATCGAACAAAGGGACGGCAAAAATTCTTCTCTAAAGAAGGCGCCTACTAAAAACGATTTTAAAGCTACGGTGACCTACTAATAAACTAAATGAAACACCTTATATTTCCACAAAACACTAGTATATATAACTGTATGAGCATTTCTTGTGCAATGTAAAAATTAATAGTTATTATTTAAACGTGTTATTTCCAGTACGCAGGTAGTGACAAAATCTATATTGGGTAGGAGTGTAAAAAAATTTTCCATTAACAAATGGTTAAAAAGTCGTATATATATATTAAAGGCCGAACTCTCGTTGCAAAATTCTGAGAAAGACAAAATTAAGACGGGGCGTTACATGTGAAAACCAGACATCCGGTTTGTTGTATTATATTAAATGAGAATAGAATTCACGGTAGTCTCTGGGTGTGTTAAGGAGGTAATTTTTGCATATTAAATTAGAATCACTTCACGTGAAGAGGGTCATTGAATAATTGGATATTGTAGGTATTTAATTTAAAAGTTAATTATAAATAGGTGGCATGTCCTAGTTAAGGAGTTAAGCAATATAAAATAATGTATAGAATTCACGGTAGGCTCTGGGTGAAACATGATAAATAATTTAATAAACAAAACACCCGGTACATCTGTTCCACAAAAGTGCTTCATTCAACAACCATTGTTTAGGAGGTAATTGCATAGTTTCACGTGTATGGATTCCCACATGTCTATATTTCTGATGTTACAGCCCCCACCCACTTATAAAAATGTGAAAAGACAGCTGAACGGTATTGGAGATTTATCGCTATTCAAGGAGGTATGTTTATTTTTCGCGATAAATATACTTTCGTAAGCATCAAGTTCATGGGGTTTATTAATTCCTTTTATCAATTTCAAACCTGTCATCGGTACATTGTGTAGTGTGCTCAAAGCGTGATTTGCGACATTTGATTTATCCGGTCAATTGTATTTGATATGTGCTATGTGTTCTTTAAAGCGTGTTATTATAGGTCGTTTAGTTTGGCCTATATATTTCAAATTACAATCCGCGCAACTAATTTCATAGATCCCTGATTTCGAATTGGAATTGATTTTATCTTTAGTATTCCCGAGCAGACTTTTGATGGTGTTTTCAGACCGAAATGCTACCTGGAGACCTCTTTCTTTCACAATTCTATTAATGTTTTTCGTGACAGGATGGTATGGTAGACATATGTACTTTTTCTCTTGGTTATTTTGGGGTATCAAACTCGTGGATTCGCGGATCCTATTTTTTTTTTTTTTTTTTTTTTTAGTTTTTCTAATTAATTTATTGATTATTTCTATGTCAAAGCCATTGTATGTCGCAATATTTTTAATGAAATCTAGTTCTGTTTCATATCTCTCTTTTGTTAACGGAAAATTTAGTAACCGATTGACTAAAAAGTTAAAGGAAGCTGTCTTATGTTGATAACTATGATTTGAATCCGCGGTGATGAATCTATTAACGTTGGTTTCTTTCCGGAAAATATCGATTTCTATTTTATGTTTATTTCTAATCAGTAAAGTATCTAAAAATGATATCTTGCCGTATTGTTCCTTTTCCACCGTAAATTTAATAGTCGGATATTTCAAATTTAATTGATTAACAAACATGTCTAATTCGCATTTCCGTGTGTCAAAAATCGCAAGAATGTCATCTACATACCTAATCCAGACTCTAGGGAAATATTTAGCGTTGTTTTTGAATTCTACTTCAAATTGACTCATGAATAAATTGGCTATGAAAGGAGATAAGCAGTTACCCATAGTTGTGCCTTGTTTCTGTTCATAAAATTTTTCTCCTACTTGGAAACAATTCTGCGCCATGCACAGAGTTGTCAGTCTCAAAAATTTTATGAACAGAAACAAGGCACAACTATGGGTAACTGCTTATCTCCTTTCATAGCCAATTTATTCATGAGTCAATTTGAAGTAGAATTCAAAAACAACGCTAAATATTTCCCTAGAGTCTGGATTAGGTATGTAGATGACATTCTTGCGATTTTTGACACACGGAAATGCGAATTAGACATGTTTGTTAATCAATTAAATTTGAAATATCCGACTATTAAATTTACGGTGGAAAAGGAACAATACGGCAAGATATCATTTTTAGATACTTTACTGATTAGAAATAAACATAAAATAGAAATCGATATTTTCCGGAAAGAAACCAACGTTAATAGATTCATCACCGCGGATTCAAATCATAGTTATCAACATAAGACAGCTTCCTTTAACTTTTTAGTCAATCGGTTACTAAATTTTCCGTTAACAAAAGAGAGATATGAAACAGAACTAGATTTCATTAAAAATATTGCGACATACAATGGCTTTGACATAGAAATAATCAATAAATTAATTAGAAAAACTAAAAAAAAAAAAAAAAAAAAAAAATAGGATCCGCGAATCCACGAGTTTGATACCCCAAAATAACCAAGAGAAAAAGTACATATGTCTACCATACCACCCTGTCACGAAAAACATTAATAGAATTGTGAAAGAAAGAGGTCTCCAGGTAGCATTTCGGTCTGAAAACACCATCAAAAGTCTGCTCGGGAATACTAAAGATAAAATCAATTCCAATTCGAAATCAGGGATCTATGAAATTAGTTGCGCGGATTGTAATTTGAAATATATAGGCCAAACTAAACGACCTATAATAACACGCTTTAAAGAACACATAGCACATATCAAATACAATAGACCGGATAAATCAAATGTCGCAAATCACGCTTTGAGCACACTACACAATGTACCGATGACAGGTTTGAAATTGATAAAAGGAATTAATAAACCCCATGAACTTGATGCTTACGAAAGTATATTTATCGCGAAAAATAAACATACCTCCTTGAATAGCGATAAATCTCCAATACCGTTCAGCTGTCTTTTCACATTTTTATAAGTGGGTGGGGGATGTAACATCAGAAATATAGACATGTGGGAATCCATACACGTGAAGCTATGCAATTACCTCCTAAACAATGGTTGTTGAATGAAGCACTTTTGTGGAACAGATGTACCGGGTGTTTTGTTTATTAAATTATTTATCATGTTTCACCCAGAGCCTACCGTGAATTCTATACATTATTTTATATTGCTTAACTCCTTAACTAGGACATGCCACCTATTTATAATTAACTTTTAAATTAAATACCTACAATATCCAATTATTCAATGACCCTCTTCACGTGAAGTGATTCTAATTTAATATGCAAAAATTACCTCCTTAACACACCCAGAGACTACCGTGAATTCTATTCTCATTTAATATAATACAACAAACCGGATGTCTGGTTTTCACATGTAACGCCCCGTCTTAATTTTGTCTTTCTCAGAATTTTGCAACGAGAGTTCGGCCTTTAATATATATATACGACTTTTTAACCATTTGTTAATGGAAAATTTTTTTACACTCCTACCCAATATAGATTTTGTCACTACCTGCGTACTGGAAATAACACGTTTAAATAATAACTATTAATTTTTACATTGCACAAGAAATGCTCATACAGTTATATATACTAGTGTTTTGTGGAAATATAAGGTGTTTCATTTAGTTTATTAGTAGGTCACCGTAGCTTTAAAATCGTTTTTAGTAGGCGCCTTCTTTAGAGAAGAATTTTTGCCGTCCCTTTGTTCGATATTTTAACACATGTTTTTAAAAACCTTTTCTAATAGACAAGTGTTTTGTCTCGTAGTTTGAGATGTGCATGGTAAATTTAGTCTTTACAGGGTTGCAGTGTATAATAGTTGTGCGGAAGCGTTTATCTTACTTTATTGTGCCCCGTGTGACTTTAATTAGTAGTTTTTTACCTACTGATGATGACAACTTAGTTGTCGAAATACGTATTTAGGATACGACTATTAATTGTGGTAAGGGGTTATATACCTTTTTTAAATTAAGCATGGTTTGTTTAATTATATAATTTACAAATGAAATAAATAATGACTATATGACTGAATTTGTTGTTTAATTAAAACTTAGATATTATGAACTACATCTATATAAAGCAAAACCTGAAAATTCATAAATATTATTACATTTCTGAATTCACCAAATGTGGAAGAAATTTTGTAAGATAAAAATCTTTTAGAATAAATATATTTTCTGCCCACTCTTCTTTTCTTGGAATAGGGATTATTGCGACGACTTGAGGAGTCCATATAACCATGTGACATTTCTTTTTATTTAGTAAATGCAATGCTCCTTGTATCTGATGAAAATATTCATGGTTTTCATTTACTAAAAATTGTTGCTGTTCCTTACTGTAAGAACAGATATAATTTTTTTCATCAGAAAGTGTTTCCATAATATTTGAATTTCGATATTTAAATGGACATTTTACTTCCAAAAGGTCTTCTTCACTTACAAGGCCATCTGTGGTGGCCCCGAGGTATCCACACTGATCAAGCCATATTCCAGCAGGTGATACTGATAATCCAGTGGCAGTACTAAATTCTGCAATTGCCTGGGCTTCATGCTCTCGTCCCCATTGACCCCCCCCCCCCCCCCTTTACTCCATCTAAGTTATATGTTCCTGTATAATAAAAAAACGATATGAAAGAATATACAATTTTTTTTTAAGCAAACCTGTTAGTTTCTTGAAAAGCGAAGGAGGATATCGATTTCTTCTGCAAGCTGTCAAGACTGCACCGAATAAACTTGCTGTTAGGCGAAATTTACGTGTTATCAACCACAAAGGATTTTTTGATTGTCCCACAGTTTTATGGAATATGGTTAAGGTTTGTTGAGGAGAAACACGAACTTTTCCTTCAAAGTATGGAATTTTTTCATTACTTGTATGATATTCAACAGAAAACAGAATATCAGTAATCTGTGGAACAAGATTATCGTCCTGTGGTGTAACTTTAGGTGATAGAAGCCAACTAAATCCTACTACTCCACCAAAGAAAGCCAGCTTTTCTCTTAGAGCTTCAACTTCTTCATCTGTGACACTTCTCGTTGAAGCTCTGTATTCTTTAGGTTGTGAAAACATTTCGTCAACCGTTTTCACTTTTTCAGTCATGGCTTTGTCTTTTTTAGGTACTGACCAACTACATGATTGGTCTGTGACTGATAAATTGTAGTGTGCAAATAGCCCGAGTGCTGCAACATGGTGGCACGAAACTTGCCCACGTGGACATGTACATGATGTAAATGATACATTTTTCTCTTGGTCCAAGAAGATCTACAAAATTAAAATATAATATTACATGCATCTAAAGCAACAAATGTTTCATATTTTAATAATTTCATTTCTTTTAATGTAGATACTATTTATCTTACCTCAACATTGTATTGTTTATCTCTCATGCTTGCATGTACTTTTCCTTTGATGAGTTTCAAATCATCATCATACCTCATATCTATAACATGGCCAGACTCTAGCGCATTTTCGCCCTTTTCTATTAATTTAATTTCGTCTTGAAAATAATTATTTAAGGAGGATAACTTCAACAAATGCTTTTGTGCCATTTTAAATAATCCACAATGATTGCAGTCCCGAAACAAAAACAACAAACAAGAAACGTTTTGTGCTATATCTTAAGTGAAATGACTTGGTTAGAGTTGGATCTTAGAAAGTTATTAAATATAGACTAATTTCGCATGCATTCGCACGATTTCCCATAGCAACGGTTGCTATGCTAGTTGTTTAGATCGCCGGTTGGTTGCCGACCTGAACTACTACGTCATCACTAAATGGGTCTCAAATTGGATTTTGTCCGGCTTCTTGATATATCATCGGGATATTTAACATCGTCAGTACAAAATTCCGAATTAAAAAAATCTAACTTGGCTTTGAACGTTTTAATAATATCTATGCCTATTAGACCATCAAGAATATTATAAAAATTAAATATATGAAATTTAAGTTCAAGGGGTTTACACGAATAGAATTCCTGGAAACCAGGTATTGTCATACTATGATTATGACTTGAAGTTTGAAATACTGTGGCAGAGACCGGACACATCGGGTTGAAATGACGTCGTCATTACGACGGACGATATATATAGTCTACAACAGTGTTTTTCAACCCTTTTCATGACACGACCCCCCTAGTATCAAAAAATATTTCCCGACCCCCGACCCTTTTTTTTTCATGTATGTTAAAAATATTTTATCCATACAAAAATTTTAGGCGTTTGCGTTATTAGGATTCGGATATAAATATACAATTAAGTACGTAAAACATATAATTTTAAATCGAATACGTGGCCAATTGATAACTAACAAACAAATACAAACATATTGTTAGGGCCGAGACTCCCAGCGCTATCTGTTGGTAACATTCGGAACTAGTACAGGTTCCGAGTGTTACCAACGGATGGCGCTGGTAGTCCCCCGCGCGCTCCACGGCCCGCGCTAAAGGTCCACAAGTTTCGAGACGTTTCGTTACGCTTCGAGATGATTCTCGCTAGAATGCGCTGGCCTATAAATAGGGCAGTCGACCACGGCCACGGCAGCAGTGTTCCCATATGGGAGGGATATTCCCTTTTTGGAGGGAAATTGGAATGTTTGGGGGAAAAAGGGACTTTTTTAGGAAAATAGTTATTTTAGAGGGAATTTTCATACTATATAAAATATGTATTTTTTTTACTAGTAGCAGCAGATGAAACAATGAAGGATTATTTCTTTTATTATAGATATACCTACATCTATTTTTATATCACTTCTATCCCTAAAAATTATGGTAATCAGCAATATTTTCATTCACTATAATACGCATACTACGCATTATAGGTACATTTTTCCTCTAAGAAATTTATTATGCCTTGAAAAAACTTACGCAAACAAAATGCGCTTTCGGCACTGCCTCTGAAGCCACCTGCATGTTAGAGCGCGGTATATTCGATACGTGATCGTTGACGATATACATATCTGCAGTTTTTTCTTATAATCAAAAGACCGACAAAGTAATCGCAATCCTATAAATTCATTTAAAAACTCTATACCGCAAATTGTGTTCACACAGTGTTCTTTAGTTACTCGAACAGTGAAGACTATAAAATATATTATCTTCCATAAGTTTTATTAATTAATGTGTAATACTAAAGCTAAAAATTAATAGATTTGATATCAATTATGAATCCATCGGTATCACAATCTGAACCTAAGAAGAAAGTATTTTGCTTCAATTGGTTAAAGAACGAAGATTTTAAGCATTGGGTTGTTCCCATTCCAAATTCAAAAAATTTATGTAAATGTTCAGCTTGCGGTAAAACTTTATCGTGTGGAAAAAGTGAACTGCAAAAACACGCATCAAGTTTGAAACACCAGGAAAATATTAAGTTAAAAGCATCGAATAAAACATTAACGGCGTTGATGACAAAAGCAAATAATGAAAAAGCGGAGCAAAGAGCGGAAATTGTAATTGCGAGTTATATAGCCGAACATAACATAGCTTTTTCCAATGTTGAACATTTACTACCAATGTTGCAACATATTATACCAGATTCAAGAATTTTAAATGATATACAACTCAAAAGTACAAAATGTACATCCGTAATTAAAAATGTTATTGCCAAAGTGGAGACGGAAAATATAGTAGACATTCTAAGAAAGGTAAAGTAAACTATAGACTGAAATTTACCTGTTTTAAATATTTTTATTTTAAGGTATATTTTTCAATTTTAATCGACGAAAGTACAGACATTTCTACGCAAAAAGCATTATGCATATTGGTCCAGTATATTCATCCAAAATATCAAGAAATGAAAGTTCAGTTGTTAGAACTTTTGCATGTTGATACATCTGATGGGTCAGCTGAAAAGATATATGAAACTTTCAAAAACTATATGGATTCGAAGCACATTCCCATATCTAGCATAGTCGGACTAGCGTGTGACGGAGCAGCAGTGATGATAGGTTACAATAATTCATTTTATTCGCGGTTGAAAAAAGATGTACCTCACTTAATTTTATTAAAATGTGTCTGTCATTCTGCTGCTTTAATTTCTAGTAAAGCTTGTAATATGTTACCACGCGAATGTGAAGATCTGATAAGAAATACATATTCATATATTGGGTCAAGTTCAAAACGTTGTGTTCAATTAAAAGAAATGCAGAGTTACTTTGAACTGAATCACTATAAAATATTAAAACTATCTGGTACCAGATGGTTAGCTACACATCAATGTATAGAGCGAATCTTAGTAAATTGGGATGTGTTAATAGCTTATTTCGGTATAGCGGTATATGAAGATGACTAGTGTAATTCTAGAAAAATTGCAAGACCCTACAATTAAATGTTACTTTCTTTTCTTAAAGTATAGTTTAAATTATATGAATCAATTCAATGCCCTATTTCAAAGCCAAAATTCATTAATAGATATCTTAAAAAAGGAAAGTGTGAAACTTTTCTTACAAATTTCTCAAAATTTTTTGAAACCGTCAGTTTTGAAGGAAGAGTACTTGCATTGTAATATATTACATCCTAGTAATTATTTACCAAATGACCAAATTTTTTAATTTTAATTTATTAATTCAAAACGATTTTAAAAGGAATATTTTAAAATTTTATATTACCATTTGTGAAGAAATGATGACAAGACTCCCTCTTAAAAATAAACTTTTCTCAGAATTAGAATTTATTACTAAAGTAGCATTTGAAACAACGAAAAGTAATGTCTTAAATAGTCTTAGCAGCATTTCTGATGTGTACAAAGATATTGTTGATGTAACTGCATTAAATTACGAGTGGAGAATATTACCATATCATTTTAATTCAGACGAGAGGGAAAAATTAATTCAACTTGACAAAGTCAAAATGTGGTTAGAACTAGAAAAAAATCAAGATTTTACAGGAAAATTTTTGTTTAAAAATATAGCTAAAATAGCTTTAATAGTATTAACCCTTCCACATTCTAACGCCGCAGCAGAAAGAATTTTTTCTATGATGAACGACATAAAAACAAAGAAAAGAAACAAACTCAGTGCAAGTAGCTTAAATGCTGTTTGTGTAATTCGCTCTAGTTTTTCTCTTCAAAATATAAATTGTTTTAATTTTGAACCAAATGACTGTTATTATAATTATTTCACAAAAAATATGTATAAAAAATAATTTATTTTTGTATGTTTTCTATAAATAAATCTATTATTATAACATTTTGAATACTATTTTCGTATTTACCCCGTTAAAGGGAAATTGCATGTCAAAAAGTGAATTTTTCGTGTCGCTGGCGGGAGTTGCCGATCAAGGAATCTGAGAACACTGCACGGCAGTTGAGTGCAAGACCGCGAAGCAAGTGGTCGTGTCGTCTGCTGTTTAGTTGTTTGAAGAGCGCGAATCACTTGTTTTACGTATTTATTTGAGTTGTTTGTTATAATTGAAAATGGATAAATTCCTGAAAAGATCATCAGAACCATCAACGTCTAAGTCTAGCGGCAGTACTGGAATAAAGAAAAAACGTCTTTATGACGACAATTATTTGAAATTTGGGTTTACTGTGATTGAGAATAAACCGTAGTGCGTAATTTGCTTTGAAACTTTGTTAAGAGAAAGCATGAAGCCATCGAAGTTGGTACGCCACCTAAACAGAAAACATCCTAATGAAAAAAATAAACCCGTGGAGTTTTTTGAGCGAAAATTAAAAGCTCTTGAACATAAAAAAACTGCTATAGGACAAATGTCCAACCTAAATGAGAAAGCGTTGCTCGCTAGTTATCGAGTAGCTTTTCGTGTGGCTAAAGCAGGAAAACCTCACAGTATTGCCGAAAATTTGATTTTACCAGCGACTTTAGATATAGCAGAGATTATGTTTGGCAAGCAAGAGGTCGAAAAGCTCAAAAGTATACCTCTCTCTGACAATACCATTCAACGCAGGATAAGCAATATGGCGACTGACGTTCGTGATCAAGTCATAGAAAAAATTAAGAAAAGTTCTTTTGTGTCCTTGCAATTTGATGAATCAACGGATATTGCGGGTTGTGCGCAGTTTGTAGCTTTTGTGCGTTTTGAATCCAATGAAATATTAATGGAAGAAATACTATTTTGCAAGGCACTACCCAAAAATACTACAGGTCAGTGCTTGCATGACACGTTCCTTGAAGCTACGCAAGATATGAATATCGATTGGGCACAAAAATGCATTGCTATTTGTAGTGACGGAGCAAAAGCCATGACTGGTGCGAAGAGTGGATTTATTGCTAGACTGAAAGAACAGATGCCAAACGCTTGTTGGATGCATTGCTTTCTCCATCGCCAAGCTCTTGCAGCCAAAACTTTGCCACACGAATACAGTCAAGTTCTAAATATTATTATTAACATTGTAAATTCTATTAAAGGAAAAGCGTTGCAGACTCGATTGTTTCTAATCATTTGTGAAGATATGGGGGCACTACACCGCAATTTGCTTTACCATACAGAAGTTAGGTGGTTATCAAAAGGCAAAGTACTGACCAGAGTTATGGAACTTCGTGCTGAACTATTAGTATATTTACAACAAGCCAAGTCACATTACTCTGACCCGGAATTCCTTTTGAAATTGGCTTTTCTTTCTGACTTATTTGAGCATTTAAATAACTTGAATAAAAGTCTTCAAGGGCGGGATGAAAATGTTATTACAGCAAAAGACAAACTCCATGGCTTTATAAAAAAAATTGAATTGTGGTCATGATCTATAAATCAAAACAACTTTGATTCATTTTCGTCGACACAGTCTTTCATTGAAGAAGTCGGAAGCGAGATAAACATCAACTCATATATATCTGGTATGAAAATGGTGTTAGAAAATTTGAAGAAAGAATTGTGTCATTACTTCTCAGTGCAAGAGATATCGGATAACACTGGGCAAAGATGGATCTTAAATCAGTTTTTAAATGCAGCTATAAATGAGGCAAATTTATCAACTAAGCTCAAAGAGAATCTGCTGGAATTATCTGCCGATGGGATGTTACACTTGGAATTCAAGTCTGAAAATTTGGATACCTTTTGGTTAAAAAGAAAAACAGAATACCCGGAATTAACAACCGAGGCTTTGAAGTGTTTGATTCCATTTTCTACCTCGTACTTGTGCGAGTTGGCATTTTCATCAATGGCCCAAATAAAAAGTAAACTAAGAAATCGCTTAAATTTGGAAAACGATTTAATACTTAAAGTTACAAAAACGGATCCACGATGGGAGAAATTGATTGAACAAACTCAAGCGCAACCTTCACATTAAAATGAACGAGTACTCGAAGATTTTATTTTTTGTTAATGTGTTTGTTTGTATAAATAACATAACGAGTTCTCGCGACCCCCCTACAGAGGCTTCGCGACCCCCCAGGGGGTCGCGACCCACAGGTTGAAAAACATTGGTCTACAACATCTGTAAGTATGTACATCACGCAGTTACTGAATGCACTATTGATCTGGCTAGCGCGCACATCTGTTTTCATCGAGAATTGCAACGTTTTTTGTAGGATATTGACAGTTAAATTTCTGTTTTCATGGGCGTAGATAGAAGTGTATGGAGTTTTAATAATTTAGTATAATTTAGATTATATTTCGTAAAATAAATAAAGTGCCGTGAGTTAGTTTCTTGTTTTCATAGTTTTAACTGTTAATTACATCGTAATTTTTGTGATAGATCCTGTTTAATATCGTTTGATTGAATCTACTTCTCCCAATTATTTCGACGTAAGTGTGCATTGAATTTCGTTCAGTTTCAATAAATTACGCATACATTTTTAGTTTTCATTTGTTTAGATCTAGAGCATTGTTTAAGTTACTTTTTCAGATATGATATGGAAGAACGTCGAGAACGGCATCGTAAAACAATCGCGAGTTGGATTGACGGTCATACTGATTGTATGTCCATTGTTAGTGATAAATCTGTAAAATATCGTTTAAAAATTCAATAAAATCGCACCTACAATCGCAAATACATGCACAGAAATTGGAACCGCTGGAATCTGACAATTTTAACGAAGAAATCTGTGAAACTTTTATGGCTGCTAATATTCCATTAAATAAACTTAACAATGCCACTTTAAAAATATTTCTCCAAAAATATACTGGTCGAAATGTACCTGATGAATCCACCTTACGCAAATATTAGGTTTCTAAGTGCTACACGAAAGCAGTAGAACGCATTAGAAGCCATCTTTCAAATCAGTACCTTTGGATAAGTGCCGATGAAACTGTCAATATATTCGGACGCTGTGTGGTAAATGTTATAGCTGGTGTACTACATCCAACTATTCCATATAACGCATATGTAATAGCAACAACAGTTATAAATACAGTCGATGCGGAAACAGTAGCTAAAACCATTTACGAGAATATGCACCAAATACTTAATTCGGACGACAGGTACAGTTACGCTTCGTATATAAGAATATCTTAATTTATTTTTAAATTATATTTCTTCTTTAAATATCTCGTATTAAAATAATATTTAACTTAAGACATTTTTTCTGTATATATTCGTGTGCAAAGAGAAAGCATTTATTTTGTTATAACCCTAACCGAGAGACCCTTGGCCTTCTACTTGACCCGTCGTTCACTGTGGAATTTCTATATACATTTCATTAATTGTTTTAATTCAATTACGTACGTCTCCTATGGTGTTTCATATCATTAGGAAGCTTATTTCACAAGGGATATTTTAATCATATTTATGCCATCGACCTCTTCAGGTCGCGCTTCTTATTAATTATTAGTCAAGATATCGACCCTCTCTTCGACTTAGGTCATAAAACGGACCTTTTCCTAAACCAGTTAGAACCCTCGTAAGATACACATCTTACCCGCCGTGATGTTCAAGTGCTGACACGATGCACGTGCCCCTGTATCTCAGCGAATTAGATTAGGTAATCTGTATTGTCCAGTATATATTATTCTTTGATCTAATTCACATTAATTCAACTAATTAATTTCTTGTTCCTCCGGCCAAACATCGCTCTACATATACTTGTCCAAGTATATCTTCGCAGACCACGTGGCCGACCATCTTCGCCACTCAAAGGTAACTCTGTATTGTTCGATACAGAGATTATTTTATATTAATCGTAATTAATTAACATTTAATTTACTGCTCAATTTAACGTTCGTTTTCAGTGTATTTGGTGTTAATTACTTTTTACTTTTAAATATGTCAAGTTCGATTTCTTTCTTATGTACAAATAAATACAGACTTTAAGGACAACACTCCTGTGTTTTATTTAGTAAGTAAGATGTAATATGTTTATTTAATTAACCATTATCATACACGTCCTGGACCTTTGATGAAACTTCACCAGCACCACTATTACTTTATTATAGAATAATTTCATTATTATTAGCACGGCAGCCACACCCAATAACCCGCAAAGCCGCGGTTTGTAATAGTACAAAGAAAAAACACTTTTATTTGTCAGTGACACACATGTTAAAAACAGGCAGACTGTTAAATGAAACATATCCTAATATGCCACAGCACATGCTCTCCACAGATCTGTGAATATACCAGAGACACCTTTCCAGAAGTTGATGACTTGTATCCATTTTTAAAAAATTTTCAGAAAAGCACCATTGAGAGTAGCTCTTTACAAGGAAAAACTGCCATCGTTGTCACTGCCTCCCTCTCCAGTAATAACTAGATGGGGACATGGTTGGAAGCTACTAGTTTTTATGCAAAGAATTTCGATAGTTTACAAAATTTCGTTGCATGTTTAAATGACGATGCTCGGAGTATTTCTAAGTGCAAGGAACTAACACAAATTCCACATTTAAAAAATCAGTTGTACTTTCCTCAGGAACACTTTGGAAATTTTCCAAAACTAATCACTTATTTTGAAAATCGAAATCTCAAATTAGATGATGGTTTAACGACATTAGATGTGGCTATTAATAATTTGAAAAGTATTCCAAGTAACTTCGGATGTAGCCTTCGGCAAAAGTGTTTAATAGAAATCCAGAGATAATAACATTGCGGCAATTGTGTATGGGGACAATGCCACAACATCTAACTGCAAAATACGCGGAAATAAAAGAATATTTCCAGTATGCACCTATATCCAGTTGCGATGTAGCTATTTACAAGGATATATTTCATTCAAAGACAACAAATTTTACAGAAGAGAATCTTGAGAAAGTATCGCTAGTAAATATTAATACTCCTTTATTCAACTTGAACTACAAAATGAACAAATGAAAATGTATTTCGTATTTTGTAGCCGTATATATATATATATATATATATATATATATATATATACCCGTTTTATTATTATAAGTATAATTATATAAATAAAATTAAAAACTTTAAAAATACAAATGTTCAATAGTACGCTCGTGGGCGATGAGTCATCACCTCTCGTGTCCGGTCTCTATAATGTGGACACCGTAAATTGGTCATTTTCAATATAATTTTTAAAATATTTTTCCGCTATGTAATTTACACGATCAAAATAATAATTTAACTAGTAAATAATATTCTTTAACACGTAGAACTAAATTGAATATTATTTACTAGCTAAATTATTATTTTGATCGTGTAAATTACGTATGCAGCGTGTAACAAATAAAAAACTTAAATGAACTGACGGTGATAGCGTTAAATAAGAGAATGCTGAATCAATTCAAAAACAATATAAAAACTTAGCTTGTTTGTCTGTCTCCGTATGGGAAGAATTAACTTTGATTGCTCTGTTACATTGTCCTTGGTAGTAGGTCCTGGTAGGAACTCCTACGGTAGGCCGGGAAAAGCAACATAGATATTACAACGACCTGGAGTACGGTAGTGGCACAGGCCAAAAAACCATCATATTATTTCGGATGGCTTTTTTATCACACAACTATATTTTGTAGTGAGAAACGATTCGCTTCTCGTTCAAAAAAGATCCACTACGGGTAATTGATGCTTTCAATTAAAATAACGTATTGCTAAAAGAATCCCTGGAGATAGGCTACAAGCGATACTCTACATTAAGAAAATAATTAAGCCCTGCAAATTAGCAAACACGTGTTGAACGAGAGCGAGATAACGACTTCTCGATATCCATGTCGGTCTTACAACTCTGCCCGATCGAATCTTCGCGATTGGCGGACAAAGTAAGGAAAAGTAACTAAAAAAACTGATACGCAATCATAATAGCAGATATAGGAACGTAAACAGATGAAGATACAGGTAAGTTCACAATAAATAGAGCAAAATAAAATAAAGTAACACGCTAATTGGCGGCGAAATTATGAAGTGTCTACAAACACGTAACAAAGTCTCATTGTTTAAGTTGTGCGTATTGAATTTTGGTAGGATATTTGAATCACTTTTTATTCTAAGAAACTTACTTAGCGTTCATATTAAGGACAACAGTAGTGTATTTCCGGGTAGGTTAGATTGGCGGGCAGCAATAGTTAAAGTGGATTTTATTTTGCTATATATTACAACCCCCTTCTATATTTAATTTTTATTGCAGAAATTTGGATTAGTTCGATACAATTCACTGAAATTAAATAGTATTAAACTGTTAATTAAGAATTGCTGAAAAAAACAAGTCAATCAACGGGAAACGTACAGACGGCGTTTCGTTCTGGTTGGAACTTTTCAATGCACGGCATTCCTCGAAGACGGACATTGCTTTTTCATTTCTATACTTTCTGTATATATAGTTAACATTTGGAACTTACTGCAAGTAAGAATTAATGAATATTAAATCTCATTCTTACATGTAAATGTCGACTTATGTGACGCGTTCATTACTACAATCCGACAAACTAAGTTTGTACCAGTATGCAGAACACACCCTTTCGCGACAACGAACTTCCTGGTAATTAGGTTAATTAAGAATTGCTGAAAAAAACAAGTCAATCAACGGGAAACGTACAGACGGCGTTTCGTTCTGGTTGGAACTTTTCAATGCACGGCATTCCTCGAAGACGGACATTGCTTTTTCATTTCTATACTTTCTGTATATATAGTTAACATTTGGAACTTACTGCAAGTGAGAATTAATGAATATTAAATCTCATTCTTACATGTAAATGTCGAGTTATGTGACGCGTTCATTACTACAATCCGACAAACTAAGTTTGTACCAATATGCAGAACACACCCTTTCGCGACAACGAACTTCCTGGTAATTAGGTTAATTAAGAATTGCTGAAAAAAACAAGTCAATCAACGGGAAACGTACAGACGGCGTTTCGTTCTGGTTGGAACTTTTCAATGCACGGCATTCCTCGAAGACGGACATTGCTTTTTCATTTCTATACTTTCTGTATATATAGTTAACATTTGGAACTTACTGCAAGTGAGAATTAATGAATATTAAATCTCATTCTTACATGTAAATGTCGACTTATGTGACGCGTTCATTACTACAATCCGACAAACTAAGTTTGTACCAGTATGCAGAACACACCCTTTCGCGACAACGAACTTCCTGGTAATTAGGTTAATTAAGAATTGCTGAAAAAAACAAGTCAATCAACGGGAAACGTACAGACGGCGTTTCGTTCTGGTTGGAACTTTTCAATGCACGGCATTCCTCGAAGACGGACATTGCTTTTTCATTTCTATACTTTCTGTATATATAGTTAACATTTGGAACTTACTGCAAGTGAGAATTAATGAATATTAAATCTCATTCTTACATGTAAATGTCGACTTATGTGACGCGTTCATTACTACAATCCGACAAACTAAGTTTGTACCAGTATGCAGAACACACCCTTTCGCGACAACGAACTTCCTGGTAATTAGGTTAATTAAGAATTGCTGAAAAAAACAAGTCAATCAACGGGAAACGTACAGACGGCGTTTCGTTCTGGTTGGAACTTTTCAATGCACGGCATTCCTCGAAGACGGACATTGCTTTTTCATTTCTATACTTTCTGTATATATAGTTAACATTTGGAACTTACTGCAAGTGAGAATTAATGAATATTAAATCTCATTCTTACATGTAAATGTCGAGTTATGTGACGCGTTCATTACTACAATCCGACAAACTAAGTTTGTACCAATATGCAGAACACACCCTTTCGCGACAACGAACTTCCTGGTAATTAGGTTAATTAAGAATTGCTGAAAAAAACAAGTCAATCAACGGGAACAGGAAGTTCGTTGTCGCGAAAGGGTGTGTTCTGCATACTGGTACAAACTTAGTTTGTCGGATTGTAGTAATGAACGCGTCACATAACTCGACATTTACATGTAAGAATGAGATTTAATATTCATTAATTCTCACTTGCAGTAAGTTCCAAATGTTAACTATATATACAGAAAGTATAGAAATGAAAAAGCAATGTCCGTCTTCGAGGAATGCCGTGCATTGAAAAGTTCCAACCAGAACGAAACGCCGTCTGTACGTTTCCCGTTGATTGACTTGTTTTTTTCAGCAATTCTTAATTAACCTAATTACCAGGAAGTTCGTTGTCGCGAAAGGGTGTGTTCTGCATACTGGTACAAACTTAGTTTGTCGGATTGTAGTAATGAACGCGTCACATAAGTCGACATTTACATGTAAGAATGAGATTTAATATTCATTAATTCTCACTTGCAGTAAGTTCCAAATGTTAACTATATATACAGAAAGTATAGAAATGAAAAAGCAATGTCCGTCTTCGAGGAATGCCGTGCATTGAAAAGTTCCAACCAGAACGAAACGCCGTCTGTACGTTTCCCGTTGATTGACTTGTTTTTTTCAGCAATTCTTAATTAACCTAATTACCAGGAAGTTCGTTGTCGCGAAAGGGTGTGTTCTGCATACTGGTACAAACTTAGTTTGTCGGATTGTAGTAATGAACGCGTCACATAAGTCGACATTTACATGTAAGAATGAGATTTAATATTCATTAATTCTCACTTGCAGTAAGTTCCAAAAGTATTAAACTGAATCAAATAAATGTAATTATCTAATTATGCCTATATATGGATGTATTCAAAATTTCTTGTGTTACTGTAAATTTGTACTTAAAAATTTCTCTGAAAATAATATGCTGTATAATACTAAATAAATACTAAAGATTTACAAATACAAAAAAATCCAAAATATTCGCGGTTCTTAAATAGATCGTGGACGCTATATGTCTATGGTTTAAAACATTGTTTCCAATTATGAACACATTTATTATGTTAAATTCTTCGAAAATAATATAACTACTCCCATTTCAGATAAACAAGTTTTAATTTACATGAAACAGATTATCTAGCGCCTAATATACATTTAAACACCCTAGAACGATTACTTCAGCTTTCAATGCTGAGGTGCAGAATTCTGGGGTTTTATGGTAAGGTTAAATAATTTATCTTTTAGTCCCGGTGATTTTATAAGTGATTAAAAAAAACTCAAGAAAAAATGAGTAAACATATGTATTGTACGGCAAATTTAACAGATAAGGAGTTAAAAGAACAGGGAAATAGACTCTTCAGTCTTAGAAAATATGATGAAGCAGTAAATTTTTATAGTAAAGCAATAGTAAGTAGATATTTAAATGATTAATAAAAAATAACAATCATATTTATTGTAGTGGTAAGTAAAAGATGTTCAAATTGATAAATCAATGAAAATTTTGTTTGAATAATATTTATTTAAATTGTGTAGTGCTTTTATTTCTAGATTAAAAATCCAGATGTAGCTCATTATTTTACTAATAGAGCCTTATGTTATTTAAAACTATTAAAATATGAGCAATCATGTACAGATTGTCGAAGAGCATTGGATATGGATCAGAATATGGTTAAAGGACATTTTTTCCTTGGACAAGCGCTTTTAGAATTGGAAAACTATGATGAATCTGTGAAACATTTACAGAGAGGTACCTAAATGCATAAATTCACGTCATGTTTAGAGGATGGTATTTTTTTGTAGCACTAGATTTAGCAAAAGAGCAAAAGCTAAATTTTGGAGATGATATAGCTTCACAACTTAGAGCAGCAAGAAAAAAAAGATTTTCATTGATGGAAGAACGTAGGATAGCACAAGAAATAGAGTTACAAACATATCTTAACAAATTAATAAATGAAGATAAAGAAAGACAGTTGAGAGATTTAAAAGACAGTGATTGTGATAGTGATAATATTGCAGAAAAAGCACAACAGATTGAAGAAAAATGTGTAAGATTTATATTAGATATATGTCAAACATATCTGTTATTTGTTGTTTCAGGATTGTTATGTAAATGAAGTAAACACAATTTTTGCAAAAGTCGATGAAAGGCGGAGAGTAAGTGTTTAGAATGTTTAATTTTCACAATATCTGTTGCTATATTTATACTTAGAAACGAGATGTTCCCGATTACCTGTGTGGCAAAATAAGTTTTGAAATATTGCAAGAACCTGTTATTACACCTAGTGGAATAACATATGAGAAAAAGGACATCGAAGAACATTTGCAGGTACATTTTACCTTTTACGTATTTTAATATTGTTAAAACTTAATCAAAAATAATATTCATAACTAAATTCCCTAACCCAGAATTTGGAAATGCCGCTAAGATTTGATGTTTCTATATGTTTATCTTATTTTTCAGTGGTAGATTACATTATATGATGTATTGGAGAAAATTGGAAGAGCAGTAGGTACCTGTTCATTCTTATTTAAAATATTTGATTTAATTGATTTAGAAGGATTGCAAATTGGACTTGGTCCTTGTTTTTTAATTTGATTCTAACATTTTAAAATATTGGTATTAATCTAATTAGTGCCATCTTAAGCCTATATTTTAAAATATATACATAAACAACAGTGCAATAGTTTATACAATTTGCTATTATTAAATTATAATGGGTGACTAAATGATTGAAAATTTTTTTTCTTTAGCTGATAAAGATTTTGCAACTTTATGTTGACATGTCTGATTCTTAAATTTAAATTTGTAAAAAATTTGACAATGTAAATGTTAAACAAGTAATTCTAACCATACACCATCCATATTTATACAAAATATTTTAACCAGAACAGATAAATTTAAAGCGAATGATTAGGCAGCTAATTTCTCAGAGTTGCCAATTAAATATTTGTTTCAATCATTTATAGTCACTCGGTATTTGTATGATACCGTGTATACGTGGACGTTTTGTGTTTCGAGATTCTTTGTGTTAGCTTTACTGTGCCCATGTTCAACACTGATTAACAGAGAGCGGACTCGAGCGATTGATGATTCATTTCCCATAGGAGTCTGCCTTGTATAAGCAATAGGTTTATTTCTGTAAGCGATCCGTGAATTTAGAACAATTTGATACATGTGGTCAGTTGTTTAAGTGGCACATACCTACATATGCAGTTAATATGTATCTGTCAATGCTAAACAGAGCGAATTTAATAAACGGTTTGGTATTCGGCAGAAACTACTGCTGAAACAAAAGTAATGCTGACAAACGAATTGCGTATCGAATTTTGAATAAAAATAATTCACATAGAACAAAACTCAAAACTATGTATTTTCTGTGAAACATTGAAAGTGTAAAACATTACTATGAACAACTAATATTTCCCAAAAACAAATTAGCATATCGATGCGAGAACTCGCATCAAGCATTGTTACAAATAATACAAATCTGCATAAAACAAATCTGTATCTGTACACATAAACATACAGCATACAGCTAGTAAATACGTGCTGTGTGCTGCACAGATAACGTGCAGCATATTGGGATAAGATTGCTTTAATAACTTCCCTGTTTTTAACATATATGCTGCCGCATCAGTGAAAACTAATAGCGTCTTGTCTTTATAGTTGTTAGCCAATGACAGAATATTATGAATACATTGATCAATTACTTCTGCAACTGTTTCACCATTTACGACTGGCAATATTTTAGTTGCAAGTTTTTTTTAACACATCGTCGTCCCATTACATCCGTTGTTTCGTGTGCACTTATCCAAAGATGATGACCAGATAGGTTAGTAGATTCATCTGGTATATGACGATCCATCAGTAAGTACACCTACCGTCATTAGAAACTATAGGCATTTTAGTTCCACCAAGTTCTGATTAATATGAGATTCAAAAAAAGGCAAATCAATACAAAATTTGTAAAATATTAAATAACAATATGTACTTAAAATACGTGTTTTGAAAATGTATTGTTACGTATATAACAATACATAATGTTGAATTTGTCGCAGGGCACCAATAGAGACGTACCTGATACCCCAGCATCAAGCCTTTTCAGATCAACTTGATAACGATAAACATAAAGCTTTAATAAAATATTCGGTGTGCGTTACTATATGAGAGTAGTTTCGCACAGCATGTCTAAATACACGAAAGAAGAAAAAATCGAAAGCTACAATGGTACCCAGCAGAAAATAGTTTGCAAAACGTTTGCAATTTATTTAGTGCAGTTCCGTAGATTTCGACAATAACTAAATTAAGTAAGATCGTAATTTAAAAATCAGAAGTAATCAAATTAAAATGTATAGAAGGCTACTTTATGCATTAGAAAAAGATTAGGGATACTAATATGATAAGTGGCGCATAAACAAACAAACCAAAAAAATTCGAAATAATCAACATGCAGCACACGCCAACCCTATTCTATAAATATTATTGCACTAAACTTCTCACATCGTTTGAGTTTGGCCTTAGCAAATGCGTGTTCATTAATACTTAAATATGTTGGAATCAGGAGATCTGTTGAAGAGGAAGGAATGAGCGTTGCTGAGAGGAAAATCATAGGAGAGAACATAATAGGAATAATTATAGAGCAAAAATTGAGATAACTAGGACATTTGTGGAGGTGGAGAGTTAACCCAGCTGATACAATAAACATAATGGAATAGGAATCGGCAAACAAAAGATTTAGAGCTACAGCAAGATCAACTTGGATACAAGGGGTGAAGGATGACCTAAAAAGATTGTAGTAAAAACCCAAAAAGCGAAGGATGTCTAGGGACCGAACACGAGAGGCCGAAATTACGATGGACCATATAAATAGTCTATAACATCGCTATAGCAAACGCCAATTAAGTTGGCGCGAGGAGGGGGTGCGCAGAAGCTGTTATTAAAAACGTCCACCCCCACTACTCAAGTAATTGAATACCCCCACTACTCAAGTAATTGAATACATTTGTCATACATTTGTCATTGACGTTTGACAGAACATATTTTGTAATGTCTTTGCTAGGGGATCATACACGCTCAGAGGTTAGAATTATCTGACATTTGATGTAAAACCAAATACGAGTCTCCCCACTACTTCTAATCCTGCGCGAACTTACCCCTTCTCGCGCCAACTTAATTGGCGTTTGCTATACATCACGCAGTTATTGAATAGCACTATTCATTCGGTTAATCGCACATCTGTTTTTTGTAGTTGAATTGTGACGTAATTCCTTCAATTTTACAGTAAAATTCCTTTCTTCATGGGCGTAGATAGAGGCGGAAGGAGTTTTTATAATTTGTATTATTTATTAGTTTGTATTTCGTAAGATAGAGTACGGTTAGTTAGTTTCTTTTTTTCATTGTTTTAACTGTTAATTACATATATGTATACGTAAGTGTGCAGTGAATTTTGTTAAGTTACAATAATTTACGCATACATTTTTTATTTTTATTTATTTAGATCTAGAACATTGTTTAAGTTACTTTCTTACAACTTCTTCACAACGAAGTTGACTGCACACAACGCTATTATCCTACTTTAATTTTCTTGGCCCACTATTCCTCACACGTTCTTCACCAATGTGTTGGTCAGGTCTCCTGTCAACGTTATGAGTAGTAACTACAATCAGGTTTCTTCTGAAATGGATATACATTTCTGTGGTTTGTTGACCTTCAAACGGCTTCTCTATAACATCTGCGATATATGTATTCCTTGTAGTATGTATGTATCTTGACAATTAATTCCTGGATGTTCTTGTTTTTTTTTTTTTTTTTTTTTTTATTAGTTTTAATCACTTGTGCAGACTTTTGTTTATATTTATATATATTACTAGCTTGAATATTGTGTATTGATTTAGGCTTCTTTATATTTTTTATATTTAGGAAGTCAAGTTTTTATAATACTTTTTTTTGTTTCTAATAGTACTTGTTGTTATGTGTATGATTTAAAATTTTGTTGTGATTTGATCCTATAAATGGAATTATAATTCTGTTGGGTAATAAATAAATATTGTAAATATTATAAAAATATAAAATATATTTCTAAGTGCTACACGAAAGCAGTAGAACGCATTAGAAGCAATCTTTTAAATCAGTATAGCAAACGCCAATTAAGTTGGCGCGAGGAGGGGGTGCGCAGAATACGTTTTTAAAAACGTCTACCCCCACTACTCAAGTAATTGTCAGAATACATTTGTCATTGACGTTTGACGGAACATAATGTCTTTGCTAGGGGGGATCATAAAGTGATACACGCTCAGAGGTTAGAATTATCTGACATTTGATGTAAAACCAAATACAAATCTCCCCACTACTTCTAATCCTGCGCGAACTTACCCCTCCTCGCGCCAACTTAATTGGCGTTTGCTATACCTATGGATAAGTGCCGACGAAGCTGTCGATATATTAGGACTATGTGTGGTAAATGTTGTATCCATGGCACCTTTCCGGAAGTTGATATACTTGTATCCGCTTTTAAAAAAGTTTTCAGAAAAATACCATTGAGAGTAGCTTTTTACAGAGAATTTCGATAGTTTACAAAATTTCGTTGTATGTTTTAATGACTATGCTTCTGAGTGCAAGGGACTAATACAAATTTCAAATTTTTTGAAAAATATTCCAAGTGACTTCGGATGTGGCCTTCGGCAAAAGTTTACATAGTTTTTAATATAAATCCAGATTTAATAACATTGCGGCAATTGTGTATGGGGACAATGCCTCAAAATCTAACTGCTAAATACGCTGAAATAAAAGAATATTTTCAGTATGCACCTATAACCAGTTGCGATGTAGAAAGGACGTTTGCTATCTAGGATCATGTATTTCATTCAAACTGAAGAAATTTTACAGAAGAGAACCTTGAGAAAGTATTGCTAGTTAATATTATTACTCCTTTACTCAACTTGAACTACAAAATGAACAAATAAAAATGCATTTCGTATTTTATAGATCACCACCCGTTTGTTTTCCTATTATATAAATAAAATTAAAACTCTTTAAAAATACAAATTTTCAATAGTACGCCCGTGGGCTATGTGTCATGGGTAGAGTGGACCAATCCGGAGCGATATTGGTAAATATTTCATATAAAAGCCGAAAAACTCCAATAATTTATCAATTAATATATATATATATATATATATATATATATATATATATATATATATATAAATTGATAAATTATTGGAATATTTCATATAAAAGCCGAAAAACTCCAATAATTTATCAATTAATATATATATATATATATATATATATATATATATACCGATTGGTTCAGCCCGCTACGGGCCATACGCAACAATATACGTATGAAACGTAATGCGATGTGGCAACGCGTGTACGATGCCACTCCGCGTGCGCATACATAAGTCCGATGATCGAGAGCAACAGATTGCCCTTCATTCGTATTTAGCTGTGCAAACGTAAAGGTAGTTATCATGTCAGTGTATACAACCGCAGAGAAGGTACAAATAGTTTCGTGGTATCTTGCCTGCAATTCCTTTCGAACAACCGCTGATTTATTTGCTGTAGAATTATTGATTTTTTTACTTTTATCTTTTAGAAAACGTTATTGTTTTTTTATTACTTAAAATTACTTTTCCGTAGCAGCTAAGAATACAATAATAATAATAACTTGGGAGATATAACGACCTTATTATGTCTGAAACAAATGGGCAAATTACGTATACAGAACGAATATGCAAACGACTATATCCTTGCGCGCTTTAAGTCTTACTAAATTCATATAACTGCAATGTATGGCAATTTAAGCTACTGCGCTTGGAGGGGATTCGCTGTTGCCACTTATTGCTGGTATGGCCCGTTTAGAGCTGGTCCTATCGGTATATATATTGATATATATATATATATCAATTTATGTATATATATATATATATATATATATATCAATTTATGTATATATATACATATATATATATATATATATATATATATATATATATATATTATAAATTGATAAATTATTGGAGTTTTTCGGCTTTTATATGAAATAATTACCAATATCGCACCGGATTGGTCCACTCTAGTCATGGGTCACTCGTGTCCGGTCGCTACTGATATCTTACTTTCTTATTAAGCGATTGCATGTGTCATGGATTACACTGAAAATGGGCTACTATATATCATAATTAAATTTTGCCTAGCTATAGTTGTAATATAAATTATTAACAACACAATTTACTATTTCTTTTTGCTTAAAATGCACTATTACACTATTTGATATTGCAATTGTTAATAAATGAAAACCTTTAAATATACCTTTACTCCTGAGTTCAATTACATTGTTTTTTTAGGGGGTAATTTGGGGGTTTGACATAAGAAGGAAAAGTTTTTGTTTATAATTAATATTCATTTGCATTGCTTCTTGTCTCTTAATATAAACAAATGAAGTACATTATGTTTGTGGTCAATTTTTGACGTTAACAATATTTGATGCATTAAAATGGCAGCAGCCCGTTATCATTCCAGTTGATCATTTCACTTGCGCAGAACATTTATTTATACAGTTCATAAAGTATATCTTTTCAGTTCAAGGTCAAATTCAAAGCATGTGATTCAAATCAGTGTTGCAGAGTCAAATGAAGTCAGTTTTCAATCGCGGAAACAACCGTTTTTCATCATAAAATATAAACGTCATGTTTTGCAATATTGTCAAAATTTTAGTATGTTACTTGCATAAAACCAAAGAAAGGATATACATAAGCTACATGTCAAAATAATGATAATGAGTAAAGTGGGAACATGAATAGTGCAAAAGTGTTGTTTCTTTTGCAGTTTTGCATAAATATTTTCCAACCAAGGAACCTATTATTTTAATATTCAAACAAATTATTTTAAAAATATTTATAATTATAAAGTCACGAGAATATTCGATCAAAAATTGATTTAAAAAGAAATATGTCAAGTCCAATATCCATAATTAAATGCGTAGGTATTGAAAAAGATCTTTAATGTTAAAAACTGTGTGCATTATTAAGAATGACATACTTACCGAAAGAATTTTCTTCCAATATATCTGGGAACGTATGAATTCGATGCATAATTTAGATTTCTACTTAATTTATATATTGCTTATCTTGTCAATAATTTTTAATGTATTGAAAAAGAATGTAAAAGTTATGTTCGTAACTCTGAAAAAGAATTAAAACCTGTTGATAGTTGTCGATATATATTTTTAAATTACATTTAAAATTATACATAAAAGAAAACATTTATATAGTCTACATTTAATATTGTATTGTTTCTTAAGAAAATAATGGTATAATAATTCGTCTTGTAGATAATGCAATCCAAATCCACATTATCCTCTATTAGATGAAGATCATATTTAACAAACACATGAGTATTTTCTGATAACTACGTTTGATATTTTTGCAAATTAGTGCACCCCAATAAGACAAAAAAACTTCAATTCATGATGCACATTGATGATTTTTATGGCAGTATTAATGTTACCATATCAGACATCTACAAAATATTATAAGTACACAAATATTTTGTCAAAATAAAATAGTACCTGGTTAATAATGTTTGGTAAAATTTTAGAGAAGTAAGCTTGCCTGTTTCAGCCAAGTAAAATTCCAAATTTTATTCCAAATTTTATTTTTAAACTGAATGGACTATTTATTACAAAAAATGAATAAAAACTAATCAGTTTCTGATTCTGGCTCAGAACTTGAGTCATTTACATTCTCTGCCCTATCAAGAAATTGCTCTCGTTCATACAATTTTTTAATTAAATTTTCTGTTTGCCTAACACAATTATCTCAAGTATTTTTATCACACTGTTGCAAAGCTTCATTCCACATTTCTTTAATTCTTTCATCTGAATAACCATTTCTTCCAACAATAGAATTATAATCATTTTTTAACTTAGCCAAAATCATTTTAATTGTGTTGAAGTCGCAATAGTAGGGAGGCAACCTTAAAACTTCATATCCACTTTCACTTATTATTTCATCTACAATAAATACCTTCTTTATGAGATTTTACTATTCTATATACTATATACTCGTATTAATTCATTCCGTTTAGTCGTTGCGGGTGAATACCTTACCTTTTTTTCTGAACTTTTATTATTTATTTTCAATAACACTATGATAAGGAGTATTATCTATTATTATAAGTGGACTGCGGAACCGGCGTTATCCCGTATCAGGTGTGATTCATCGATGCCGACAATGTACAATCGATCAACTTAACATGGATATATGAATGTTATAGCGCGATGGTATTGATAAAAGTTGTCTATTTGTACGTATTTTAATGCAAACAGACGGAGTTGTGAAATATATTTCGCCAGAGACGTAGTAAAGGAAATGTATATACGAAAATAAATAAAACACTGAAGTTGAATGAATTTAACTTGAATTGAAATTAATTCAAGATATATATATATATATATATATATATATATATATATATATATATATACAGACAGCGCTCACTTAACATACATAATGCGTGCACAAATTGTTGTGCGTTAAACGGATGTACGTTAAGCGGACGGTGAAATTACATATAAAAACAGGTGTTTACGATTTTATGGTTACATACGCCTCTTTGTTCATACGAACGTACGTAGTGGTTTATTCGAACGTACACTTTGTCGGCTTGAAACTATGCAATAAATGCTTGATTTATTATACGAATTCACAAGACGGGGATTTCCCCTATTTTGTAGTCACCGTAAAATAAACTGCTTTCTGTTACTAGTTTACATCTATTCGTTAAATGTATTGATACCGAGTGGTGGCTGGAAATAGTGATAGTGACTCTAGTTTTACGAAATATTTATTAAAAAACATTAAAAATATGAGTGAAAGTGAAAGAGATCGAAGAAGAAGAAAGACTATTAGTTTCGAGAAAAAATTACAAATTATTGAAAAAGCAGAAAGAGGAGAAAATATGGCAGAAATAGGACGGAATCTAGGTCTGAGTCGTTCAACAGTAAACACCATAGTGAAAAACAAAGAAAACGTAAAGGCACATATGAAAAGTGGTGGAAACATACAGCAGAATTTTGCTACTCGAGCACGTTCAAACGCGATGGAGGAAATGGAACGACTTTTAAAGCTCTGGTTAGAAGATCAAAATCAACGTAATGTTCCAGTAAGCCTTTCTATTATCCAAGAAAAAGCTAAACAAATTCACAGAGAACTGACATATAACATGGGAGAAACTTCAAATGTTGAAACTTTCAACGCAAGTTGGGGATGGTTTCGAAGATTTAAAATTCGAGCTAGATTACATAACATTAAAGTGACCGGCGAAGCAGCTAGTGCTGATCTTAATGCGGCAAATGCTTTTCCTGGATACCTCAAAGCGATAATAGAAGACGGAGCCTACTGCGCGCAACAAGTGTTCAATGTCGACGAAACAGGTTTATTCTGGAAGAAAATGCCAGCAAATACGTACATATCTGTTGACGAAAAACGTATGTCAGGACATAAAGCCTCCAAAGATCGCCTTACACTACTATTGGGTGGAAATGCGGCAGGGGATTTTAAACTGAAGCCTATGCTAGTATACCATAGTGAAAATCCTAGGGCTTTTAGGGGAATTGCAAAATCTTTATTGCCAGTAATTTGGAAATCAAACCGCAGAGCCTGGGTTACTGTAGCTTTGTTTGAGGATTGGCTCAAAAATTATTTTGTACCCTCAGTGCAAAATTATTGTTCCAAAACTAATTTAAATTTTAAAGCCTTGCTAATTCTAGACAATGCACCGGGCCATCCCGTAACGTTAGATGAATTGTGTCCTAATATAAAAGTTGTTTATTTACCGCCAAACACAACATCGTTGCTTCAACCTATGGATCAGACTGTCATTGCAACTTTCAAAAAATATTATTTGAAGACAACTATGGCAGAAATGATAAAAGCTATCGATAAAGGAGAAGGTGTAAGCGTAAGAAGTTATTGGAAAAGTTACAATATTCTTGCTGCGGTTCGAAATATGTATTGGTACAAGTTGGGCTGAAATTAAAAGTACAACTGTGAATAGATCTTGGAAAAAGTTGTGTCCTCAGTTTGTTTCTGACGATGAAAATGTTATTGAAGAAACTGAAGATGAAATTATAGATGAAGTTGTGTAAATGGGAAGAAGACTTGAACTGAATATCGAGAATGAAGATATTATTGAGATTTAATAGAGGGTCATTCAGAAGAGCTTACAGCCAGTGATTTAATTCAACTGCACGAACAAATGGTAACACAAATCGATCATGATAACGAACATCAAGAAAACTTACTTCCAAAAGAAATAAAACTACAAACAATAAGTGAAATTTTAATTAAGGTGGAAGATATTGTTGTTCTAGTAGAAAATTGTGATCCAGATAGCGAAAGAAGCATAAACGTAATACGTAGTCTTCGCAATACCACATTATGTTATAAAACACTGTATCAGGAGAGGAAAAGAACTTTTACAACACAATTGACTATGGATAAGTTCTTGACACAAACAAAGAAGAATTAAATTTAAGTTTTATGTACACTTATGTAGGCATTACTTTATTTTTGTATTATATTACAAACTACAACAAAATAAATTATTTCCATCAGTTGTTATTCATTATTTTCATTTTTAATTTGAGAAACATATCATGCATAAACGACGGACAGCCGACAGTGTAAGTTACGTAGATCTGCTGTATTACGTTCGTACGGATATTTGATACGTTCGTGCGAACAGAGGGTGGTAAATGAACATGTACGTATTAGCGGACGTACGTTAAGCAGGCTGTACGTTAAGCGAGCGCAGTTATATATATATATATATATATAGTTCATAAAGTATAAGTTTTCAGTTCAAGGTCAAATTCGAAGCATATGATTCAAATCAGTACTGCAGAGTCAAATGAAGTCAGTATTCAATCGCGGAAACAACCGTTTGTCATCATAAAATATAAACGTCATGTTTCAATATTGTCAAAATTTTAGTATGTTACTTGCAATATAACCAAAGAAAGCATATACATAACCTACATGTCAAAATAATAATGAGTAAAGTGGGAACATTAATAGTTCAGAAGTATTGTTTCTTTTCTAGTTCTGTATAAATATATTCTATCCAAGAAAACTATGCCGAAATTATTACTTTAATATTTGAACAAATTATTTTAAATGTTATTTATAATTATAAACTCAACGAAAATATTCGACATACCTACCAAAATCATTTTCTTGCACTATATCTGGGTTAAGAAGATTGGGAATGTATTAATTTGATGAATAATTTAGATTTCTACTTAACTTATATATTGTTTATATTTTAAATAAATTTAAATATATTGGAAAAGAATGTAAAAGTTATGTTCGTAACTCTTTGAAAAAGAATTAAAACCTTTTGAAAGTTGTAAATATATGTTGTCAAATTACATTTATAAAATTATACATAAAATAAACATTTATATAGTCTACATTTAATATTTTATTGTTTCTTCAGAAAATAATGGTATAATAATACAATCCTAATCCATATTATTCTTTATTAGATGAAGATAATATTTAACAAACACATGAGGATTTTCTGATAACTACATTTGATAATTTTGCAGGTTAGTACACTACCAATAAGAAAAAAACAAACTTCATTCATATAAAACTTTGCCACGAGATCTTTATCATGTAATGTTTCGTTGAACCAGTGGCAGTAATTTCTTCGCTGCTTTATATTATGTGCATGCAAATGATACACATTGATGATTTTTATGGCAGTATTAATGTAACCATATTAAACTTCTACAAAATATAAATACAAAAATATTTTGTCAAAATAAGATAGTTACCTGCTTATTAATGTTTAGTGAACTTTTATAGAAGTAAACTTCCCTGTTTCATCCAAATAAAACCTCAAAAATATTACTTGTATTATTTGCAATAGGTGTTATTTTTAATGTAAATGGAGTATATATTACAAAAATGAATGAAAACTAGTCAGTTTTTGATTCTGACTCAAAACTTGAGTTTTACATTATTATTGGAGCAATCTCTGCCCTATCAAGAAATTGCTTCTTCTCATGCCATTTTTTAATTAAATTTTCCCTATGCCTAGCACAATTATACCAAGTAATTTCATCACACTGTTGCAAAGCTTCATTCTACATTTCTTCTCTTTCATCTGAATAACCATTTCTTCCAATATTTGAATTATAATAGTTTTTAACCTTATGTGAATTACCTCATGAACGCGGTCGATGGACATAAATGGTCCACCATTCTCCTTTACCTGTTAATAGGCTGTAAGATTTAATACAAGCTGTTTCGCTTGAGAACCAAGAGGTTTACTTGGCATCTAAGAAATATTCTTTAAAATAAATAGGTTAGAAATGTCAAAGTAATAATCAAACAATTTCGTACTTATTGCCACTAATTGATATTACTATTTATTATCAGTATTGTTCTCGAAAAAACAGATTTTGTAATTTTTGATAAACTAAATATTCAAATTGGAAGAATGCTTAACCTAGAAGTCAGAATACCGGAAACAAAGTCAATAAACAACAATATTGAAATAATTTGACAAGTCGAATATCATAAGACTATCTCCTAGACAACCTATCCTTTTTATTTAATATAATATTTCAAAGACGTACGTCTTAACTCAAAATGACAAACGTCTGTAGTATTACAGCGCGTGTTCATGTGTGTTAGAAAGAGATAAAGTACAATTTGCGGTTCACACTTGGGCAGTACGAACTGAAAACTTATACTTTATGAACTGTATATATATATATACACATATATACACACACAATTCATTTACTTTATACAGTGAAAAAATTCAAAATATTGAAAAAGTATAAACTTGAAATTAATTATATTACCTATAGTTAAGGTGAATGTTTTGTTACACCACAGTAAACATTTTTTATTCACATTAATTCACATTAATTATTACAATATATTCTAAACTTTGTTCTGTAAAGTACGTTCTTTTATTGGACAGTATGTCCTTAAATATAGAAAAATTCGCTCAACATCAGAGCTAGTGAGTGGTGCATAGAAATAATAATCTTTAAACTTAATATATCTACCGATTTCCGTTTTTTGAACATTTCTACAAAATAGCGAATATTGCATCAATCTTATTATTTAAGCGAAACCGACTCTGTCTCTGCGCCTGCTGCATGATTCATTAGAGGATAACGTTTGTTCCGCAGTCTAATTATAAGTGATAGTACCTTAAGATTTGGTACAAGTTGATCATTTACCCATTGCTTAAACGAGTCATCATTCATTTCTCTATGGTAATCATGGTGATTGTTTTTGATGGAAAAATTAGATTAGCTACTTTAAAGAAGTCATTTTCTGTGCTGGCATTTATAATAATAAATCGTTTACCATCGTAGCTTTAGGCTTTCCTAACACTTCTTACATTATCATATTGCCGTGATTTCATTCTGTTGTCTTTTCAGAATATTCAAGTTTCATCAAGGAACACTACCTAAACTTGAATTTAAGTTATCCATATATTTCCTTAAAAACATTTCTCATGCAGGCTATATTTAATTTCTCTTCAAGTGCCCTCCTGTTACACTCTTCCTCATATACAAGTGTTCCGTATCGTTATGTTTTCAAGTAACAAAAACGCCAAACTTGTATATCCATTTTTATTTGTTTCAAAGTTACAGATCTATGAATGTAATTGTCAGAATAAAAAATGTAATCCTAAAGTCAATAAAAACTGATTTTATTTAAAAAAAAGTTCAATTAATGATATTTTCGAAATGTCCACCTCCTTGTTGAATGCAGGCTTGTGCCCGTAATCAAACAGAAGAAGAACTTATCCGAATTTCATACTTGTTTTGTCGGATTTGCTCGGCAGCTAGGTGAATACGATCCAACAACTCTTCTCTTGTGTTCGAAACTTACGCGTAGACTAAATTTTTCATGTATCCCCATAAATAAAAGTCAAGGGGATTAAGATCGGGTGATCTGAGTGGCAGGATCACCTCGACCAATCCATCTTGGATAATTGACGTTAACCCAATTTCGGACAGCAATTCCGAAATGTGGTGGAGCCCCATTCATGTGAAACCACATGTCTCGTCGAACATTCAGTGGGACATCCTCTAAAAGACCTGACAGTTCGTCAATAAGAAATTGAAGGTAATTGTCCGCATTTAACCTCCCAGGAAGAACGACAGGACTAATCAACAAGCCATCGATTAGGGCCGCCCAAACGTTAATAGAAAATTCATGTTGAAATTTCGATGGGCGGTATAGCTTTGGGATTTTTTGATGACCACTTGTGCAGGTTTCTCAGATTTGTAACACCACTTCTCGTGAACGTAGATTCATCTGTCCAGAGGACTTTTCTGCAGAAATTAAAATGAAGCTGTGACTGTCTTAATATCCAGGTAGAATAAACTAGACGAGCATAGTGGTCTGCCTCAAGCAAACCGTGTTCCCTGCGATAGTGATATGGATATAAGCCCTCACGTTTTAAAATTCGCCAAACTGTCGTTCGTGGCACTCCTAGTTGTCTAGCGATTCGACGTTCACTGAGAGTTGGATCACTTGTAACAATAGCTACTGCTTCTTCCTCTAAGTCTGCTGGCAAATTTACTCCTCGGTCGAAAAGATAATCACGAGTCCGCATTCCCGAAATTGTCTGTGTACTTCCAGAAACGTTCTGTAATGAGGAATGCGCCTGTCGGGAAACCAATGTCGGTATTCAATAACTGCTTGACGTGCACTGCCGTTACAGTAGCCATACACAAAATCCATGTCTGCATACTCCTGAGAAGAAAATCGGTAAGGCATTTTGAATAAAGAAAATGTGTCCACTCACTAATAAGCTGTTGTATGAACTGAAACGTAATGTAATCCTTTATTAAAAGATTCAACGTTAACAGTCATCTGAACATTTGTTTATTGTATGATTTTCATGGTTCAGCACTTACGAAATAAGTAAGAACCTTCTTTATCATAAATCAATTTCCAGTACTCGATTTTGTAGATCTACAAGAAATTACTGTATGCACTACGACACGTTATTACTTATTTTAAGATAATATTTTATTATGCGACGTTAACAATCACAGGCCTGTTATTGAATCGTGAACTTTTTTTAAATAAAATCAGTTTGTATTAACTTTAGGATTACATTTTTTTTCATGATCTGACAATCACATTCATAGATCTGTAACTTGGAAACAAATAAAAATGGGTATACAAGTTTTGCGTTTTTGTTACTTGAAATGAAGTCTATTTTACACTCCTAAAATTTTAACATAACGATACGGGACATCTTGTATAAATCCAATATCTGTTAGCAATATTGCTAAAGAAGTAGTACTTGTCTGAACAAAGTCTTTCATAGCCAAACGTTGCTTAGAGTTTTTAAGGTAGGAAATAGGTTAGAAATGTCAAAGTGATAATTATAATATCTGGTGCTTATTGCCACTTATTGATATTACTATTTACATATTATCAGTTTTGATTTGAAAATAAAACGAATTTTGTAATTTTTAATGACATACTAAATATTCAAATTAGTTAGTAAGAGAGAAAGTATAATTTGCTGTTCACACTTGAGCAGTACGAATTGAAAAGATATACTTTATAAAGTGTAGGTATAAATCTTTCACGATATCTGATCAGTCACGTGATAAATAGTTACAAATCAGGGTTGACAAATCTACATTGGCTTTGAGTCAGCTATTAGTAAATAATCTATGAGGTTATGTTTATGTTGTCACTTTAAAATAATAACTCCTATTAATATACCTTAATTTATTTTATTATATATACAACAAATACAGACAAAATCAAAATACATATTTAATTTATTTGGGCTACAAGAAAATTTATACACATATTAGAGATTAAAGGGCTTGTAACATTGTAATTGTAATAAAAAGAAAACAATATTAATTTGAAATACTAGTTTTAGTCCTAATTTATCATGTCTTCTGAATCAGAGTTATTTTTGTTAATTATAATAAATGATGCTGTTTTATCTTTTGAAACACACTTCCCTATGCCACCATTTTTTAATTTCTTTTTCGCAATGGTTAGTGCTGTCAGCCCAAATGTCGGGTTGCTTGGGTTAATGTCTCTTTCCACAATCTTACACATTCTTATTTCCTACCATATTTTCCTATATTATTGTAACGTTTTTATTATACCCCATAGGAGTTCTATGAGATTAAATATACAATGGTAGTGTGGAAGTCAAAGAACCACATGCCCATATTTTTCTGCTAATTCATCAACTTAAAATATGGTGGTTTATACTTTTACGTAAAGATGTAAACGAAATTATTGAATACAATAATTAAATGTATATGTACTAGTCGTTTCACTAAATCCAATAATTGTATTTTTCCTGCTGCCGATCATGTAAATCAGTGATACAACCCTAGTAACATAGCGTGTAAGTCGATTATAGCATTCGTTTGTAGTTTCATATTGACAACGGAACTTAATACTATTACGAAAATAGGTATTATGTTCCTATTCCTATTATGAAAATTCCAATAAACTCTTGATTCAGGTTCAAAAGTTTATTTGGAATAAAAATATCAAAACTGAACATTTTTATTATGAAATATATACAATATTACGATTTTTTTATGACTTCTATTTTATCAATCTCCATTTCGAATTTATTTCCAGCGTTTCATGCAATTTTCAATAATCTCGTTTTGTTTATAATGTCAACTATTTGTATGACATGATTTAACACAGGTAACACGATTCATGAAAAGGGTTTCAAATCAAAATTAAGTCTGACATGTGACAAACCAAAACGATTTCTTATAAAATATAGATTAATTTCTGACGGTAGCAGGAAAACTTACGAGTCATCGAAAAAATTCATAATTGGAGTAGACCGTGAAATTGGGTTGGTACTTTAGCCACTTCCACATAATGACACATTACTTGATGCTTGACAGTTTCATTTGGTTTAATTGTAAAAAAAGGTTATGGCATTGAAATGATACTACAACAAAAAAGAAAACAAATAATTTATTTAATATCGAAATCATAATCAAAATTTACATATAGCTGCAGAAGTTGTTGAAAATGTTGTCCATTTATATCTAAACACAAACCAACTCTTCTCCGCAATCCAGCAAAAACTTTATGCAGCATTTGCGGTGAGTTGTTGATCTCTTCACACTTTTCTGTTATGCGAATTCTCAGTTGTTCCAGATTATGAATTGGCGTTGAATAAATCGAATTTTTGATGTATGGCCATACGAAGAAATCACATATGTTTAAATCGCAAGACCTAGTTGGATATGGGATTTCAGTGTTCCTGCTTATTATTCTGTTATCAAAAAATTCTCTGAGATATTGAAGTGTTTCTCTGGTCGTATGTGCTGTTGCGTATGTGCTGTTGCACCATCTTGTTGGAAATACCCATTTTGTAATTCCTCATCATCCAGTTGATTTATGAATGAGCCGAGTATCTCATTGCAATATCGTGCAGCAGTAAGTGTACCTTAAAAAAAAATGGGACCCACCAATCTTCTTCGACATATTCCAACCCAAACACCAAGTTTTTGGGGATGCAATGTTTTTTCAACAAAAAAAATGAGGATTTTCGGAGGATCAACACCTCATATTCTGTGAATTAAGATATCCAGAAAGATAAAACCAGGCCTCATCCGTAAAAAAAACTGTGTTAAGGATATCCTGATTGTGTAGATTACATATTTTGAAACCATTGACAAAATTCCACTCGTCGTAAATAAGCCACTGGATAAAGTTCATGAAAACATTGCAGCTTGTATGGATGACAATGTAAGACTTTTTTAAGAATGAATTGGCACGTACCTACCATAAGATAAATTTGTTTGTTGGGTTACTACTGAAATGGATGTTTTTGAATTTTCATCAATAATATGCTGAAGGGCTTCAATATTATCAGCTGTACGTTTAGATGGCCGTCCACTTCCAGTTTTTCGACCGACGCTACCAGTCTCTCTGAATAACTTTACACAATTTGTCAAAACATTGTAAAAAGCATTGTAGTCAAACACTAATTCAGGATGTTCTTCACTAAAATCAGCCATGCATTCCGTAATTGAATACTGCCACTCGCCATTTACTTTCACACCTGTACGGAAGTAACATGCGATAATTTTTGCTTTTTGTTCTATGTTGAATATCATTTTTTTAAAAAAATTAATTTTCTTAATAAGAGTTTTGAAAAATTTGACACAAACTTATAGCTTCAATGTCAAATAATAAATGCCATTATGGTGGAAGTGGCTAAAGTACCAACCCAATTTCACAGTCTACTCCAATTATGAATTTTTTCGATGGCTCGTTATAATAAGTCACACGAAATGTATCGACTATTAACATTCTTGCCAGGCAACAAGTTTCAGCTCAGCTTGTATTTGCCTATCTCGAATGTTAATACGTCCTTACATTCCTTGAGACTTAAATAGCTATTTAATACAGTTGCGTCATAACCAGAGGGCGGACTGAAGCGATTGAATGACCAATTGCCCCGATAAAACGTTGTGGCTGTATTACGTATAGTATGCATGTTATAACAGCCCCACTATTTGCTTGCTCGATTGCATTCGTCGAGCAGATGTTATTTCCGTCGTTATTGTGTCTATTCATTAATAAAATTCTATTTTATAGTGGTGTGTTTCTGCTTTCGTTTCTTTCAGTGTTATTTGGTTACAACTTGCAGTATTTTGAAGAATCCGTTTTATATTGTTATATTGTATATTTATCCTATTTTTTGTTCTTTGTAAATTATTTTTATTTAAATTTCGATATACGCAATTCGCTTGTCAGCATTACTTTTGTTTCAGCAGTAGTTGCTGCTGGTTACTAAACCGTTTATTACATTCGCTCTGTTGTGCATTGACAGACACATATTAACTGCATATGTAGGTATGTGCCACTTAAACAACTGACCACACGTTTCAAATTGTTCGAAACTCACGGATCGCTTACAGAAATAAACCTTTTGCTTATACAAGACAGACTTCTATTGGCTATCAATCATCAATCGCTCGAGTCCGCTCTCTGCTAATCAGTGTTGAACATAGGGCACAGTAAAGCTAACACAAAGAATCTCGAAACATAAGGCGTCCACGTATACACGGCATCATACAAATACCGAGTGACTATAAATGATTGAAGCAAATATTTAATTGGCAACTCTGAGAAATTAGCTGCCTAATCATTCGCTTTAAATTTATCTTTTCTGGTTAAAATATTTTGTATAAATATGGATGGTGTATGGTTAGAATTACTTGTTTAACATTTACATTGCCAAATTTTTTACAAATTTAAATTTAAGAATCAGACATATTAACTGCAATTGTAGGTATGTGCGACTTATGCAGGTGACCACACGTATCAAATTGTTCGAAACTCACGGATCGCTTACAGAAACAAACCTATTGCGAATACAAAGTAGACGTTTATGGGCTATGAATCATCAATCGATCGAGTCCGCTCTCTGGTCATAACCAATATTATTATTGCTCAGCTATGTTTGAATATCATTTTGATTAGAAGGTGATGTTGACCTTTTATTTTTAATAGTTCTATGATAACTTCCATTATCCAAAACCTAGGTTTCGTCGAGGAAAACAAACTTAGGTAAATGTTTATGTTTCATACGAACATATTGTTCCAAGAACGTAACGTGTTTTAATACAGTATGTGGGAGTTCTATTAATGCTCGTTTAGAATCATCCTTCTTGTAATGAAAATCTATTCCATTTAAAATTTCCCATAAAGATGTATTACCACTAGAAAAAAAGTTCCTTTTCTTTGAGGGTATTATTCAAAGATGAAATCGTAATATGCTGTTCTGTTGAAATATTAATTTTATAAATATAAGTATTAAATTATTTTAAACCTACTGTTTTTATACATGTCATAAACTGTATTTCCAATTCCACATTGATAAAAAAATAAATTAATTAAAATTATCAACATCTACGACGGGCTTATTTTTAGTCCGTTTTGGCGTTGGAGTAGATGGTTCAACCATGGTTTGACGATCTTATATCGATGTATAAATACAGTGAAATCGGAATTTATAAATATGGGTATGAACTCGTTGTAAACAACTAATTCGAATGACATTTGACAGAATCCAAGCTGGCAACCATGCCCAGTTCTGTAACAAAGTTTCTTCCAATTACCGGTTTCGTTACGGTACGCGTATCGTTTGGTGATCGTTTTGTGCACAAGCGTTAGTTTTGCACTGCTTTTGGACCGGTGATAATTATAAGGAAGTTGGAACGTATTTCTGATCGTTTGATTATCAATCTATTTTGTAGTATTAAAAACAGTAATAATTGTCACAATCAACTTTGTTCTGTCCTACGATATTGTGTGATATTGCCATTGCCAACTGTGGTTCTCACAGGATGAAGTTATGTAATGCGCATGTCAGTATAGACGGTACATGCTTCAGTCTGCAAACTGTTTTGGCCGTCCCGTGACTGGTTTGTGTACGGTCAAAATTTAGTTGGAACACTTTTGGTATCGTTCAATGTACGGTCAGAAATGAAGTTGGAACGCTTTTTCTGCAGTGCGCATGTACCGAACCTTCACTGTACGGTTTTCTTAACGAGTTGGAATAAGCCTATAATATATTCACTGAATTGAGAGAATTACTAGAATTATTAGGTATTCTAATTTAAATGTTACTTAGCCCGAGTAACTGTTTATCACGTGACCTGACTGTTATCGTGAAAGACCTATATATGTCTATAACTGATTTTTTTAACTATTATTTGCTTAAACTTGTTCTAATATAAGTATCAATAATAACTAGAGATCTTTTTTGTTACGAATCTTACAACAGTTCATATTGACTATTTTATATATTGTATGTACTTGTTTTTCAGAGAGTTGGTCATTTTGACCCCGTGACTAGAGTCAAGCTAACCCAAGATCAACTCATACCGAATTTCGCCATGAAAGAAGTGGTGGATGCGTTTTTACAAGATAATGAATGGGCACTTGACTACTGAATCTTTCTAAGGAAACTTTCTGGTACAAACGCGTTAAGGATGCACTGTTAACGAAGCACTTCTGTTCCAATATTTATATGAAACTGAAACATCTTTATATTGTTATATCCTATTACATTTATATATTATCTATAAAATGTTTTCCTTCTTGGTTTGTTTACTGCAATATAATTTGATCAATTAAGGATATAAATTAAAAGCATCTAGTCGTTTTATTAAATTACCTATACTTTTAGTACTTTATGTGAAAGAGATCGGAAAGTTTTTTTAATTTATAGCGAAAATATGTATTTATTTAATTTTATCATGGTGTAATAATAATCTTTATTATGGAACAAGAACCCATTTGCAGGATAATAATTAACATAATTAGTTTTCTGTATAATATACATACATATATATATATATATATATATATATATATATAGTAAACCTAATCAGTAGGCGATTAAAGGTCTGTATATTACTTCAAAATATATGTATTTAAAAAACTCTACCTGTTTCGGCAGTTCGCCTTTATCAAGAGAATAAAAAATATAAATGACAGGATATAAATGTCAAGTAATTAAGTTGCTATGGTTTAAATTATTCAAAGATACATTCTAGTAATAATAAATCATGCCTTAGTATTCCAAAAAAAAAAAAAAAAAAAAAAATGTAGGAAAATTTTATAAGCACAAAAGTTAGAGCTACATGTAGATATCTGTAAGCAATTATGTAATATGTAAATAAAGATTTTGTTGAGTTGAGTTCTCGTCCGATCACTGAAGTCAAACAGCATCGGGCGCGGTCAGTACTTGGATGGGTGACTGCTATTAGATTCAAGAGCGCCACCTTTATATGAAAATATACATTAATATATGACGCCAGGCGTCTGTGTGGCCAAATCGCGGCCTTACCTGCCTTTTACTGTTTTCTGTTTTTTGCTGATGTGGTCCTCTACTGGGTTGTAGCCTAGCATATGCGCTACAAAACTCTAGGGGGGTCTGCCCGTTGGGCAGTCAGGTGCCATTCCGCCTTTCCAGCAAGAGTGAGGAACCATGCTACGCGGCGTTAACTCGGCGCCGCGCAATGCACACACCACTAGGACCGGTCCTGGGCTGCAACCTGGCTAGGCTGCCGTTAACAGCACACACACGTTCGACGTGTGTGCTATGCCCCCGCTTCGGCGGAAAACGTTAAGATGGCACAAGTGTGACCATCGTCGACCGAGATAGCCACTAAGAGTGTTCCCTTGGTTAGCGATGAGCAACCCCGTACAGGGTGCGCGTCGCTGGTCTGCGCCTTGCCTCGTTGGGGCGGGGGTCAGGCCGTCGAAGTACTGCACGGAATTGTAAAGAAGTTGCCGGGAAAGGGTTGGCGGCCCTACGCAACGGCTGGTTATCCGACCTCTCTAAATTCACGTGACCGGTCACTAAACACACGCACGAACGCACCGACATACAAAACCCTACACTTACGCTCTCACACAAAACCACACACCCATAGAGAGACGCAAGCTGCCAGTAGCAACCAACACACAAGTTCATACCCAGAAAGAGACACAAATTGCTAGCAGCGAACAACACATATGTTCACACCTTGCTATCTATTTTTTGGAATACTAAGGCATGATTTATTATTATTACTAGAATGTATCTTTGAATAATTTAAACCATGGCAACTTAATTACTTGACATTTATATCCTGTCATTTATATTTTGTATTCTCTTGATCAAGGCGAACTGCCGAAACATGTAGAGTTTTTTAAATACATATATTTTGAAGTAATATACAGACCTTTAATCGCCTACTGATTAGGTTTACCATATCATACCAAGGTCACGAAGTTATTATATATATATATATATATATATATATATATATATATATATATATATATATATAATGAAATATGGCTGATGAGCTGAATAATAATAATATGTGAATATTGAGTAGTTAAATCGTACTTTGGCTGTAAGATGTGTTGGGCGCCTTATATAAAATAAACAGGTAAAGTTAGATTATCAGCCAATCGTACGTAGTATCTCTGGTTACGACTAGAGGTCGGTAGAGCATGACTAAGATACTAAACAAATTTGATTCCTACTCAGGATCATCGTCGGTGGGTTTATACTCCTATAAAACTGACGGTAAATTAATTAATAGTATGAAAAAGTTATTTCTAGCTACGCATTGATAAATAAAAGAACTTCTTTGAAATAATAAGTGTAAAATATTCATTAAATGCAAGGTATCTGTATACAATAAATAGGTAAATTGACTAACGGTGAAACAAGGAATTATTTAATAAACGGAGTATCACTTTTTAGGCAACTTGTATGTAAAAATCTTATTAGAAACTAAAAATTTACTTGATTTGTACTTTTACAATAATTTATAATAATTAAAATGTAGATAAAATATTAATTTGAACAGAAAGACAAAATTAAAATATTAATTAACGCATAGATATGCCTGGCTTTTTAATGTTAGGTTATGTACAATTTCCACTACAAAAATAACCTGTTCGCGGGTTTTTCTTATAATTTGAAAAGTGGGCGTGTTCAACTAGTATCGATATAAAATTCACATGTAAATAAATTAACTATCTTTTTCAATTTCGCGTAATTGACTTGAATGTTAAAAATGAAAATTAAAAATATGAAAAGTAAATTGAAATAAATATAAATTAATCTGAAATATACAAAGTTATCGTAATATTAATTTATTAACATTTCGACACTAATTTTACAAGTTATGTCCGCCAAATGTAGCTATACCATTGAGTGTAATTCTTGTACTAATTCTCACTTTTTCATTTACAGATAGCTGGAATAACTGAGCTATTTGTTTCATAACATTAAATATATATATATATATATATATATATATATATATATATATATAAAATATAAATGACCGAATACAAAATTAATTATTTTGTATTCTGTCATTTATATTTTATATCCTTGATGAAGGCATCATTGCCGAAACATGTAGGGTTTTTTAAATATATATACTTTGAAGTAAAACAGACCTTTAGTCGCCAACTGATTGAATTTACCATATCATACCAAGGTCACGAAAATATATATATATATATATATAATATATATATATATATATTATATATATATATATATATGGTAAATTCAAGTTGTTGGCGATTTAAGGTCTGGTTTTACTTCAAAATATAGTCTTGATGCCTTTTTCAAGGAAAAAGGCATCATTTGCCGAAACATGTAGGACTATTTTAAATATATATATATATATTGAAGTAAAACCAGACCTTAAATCGACAACAAATTGAATTTACCATAACATACAAAGGTCATGAAATAATTATCTTTATAATATATACATACATATATATATATATACACATATATACATATGATAATTTTTGTGACCTTATATTCTAATAAAGTACTTCCGTAGGTTTTTTTGGCGTTTTATAGGTCCAATAAAACAAATTGATGTTTCAAAATATAGGTATATTTATTTATCATTACCAAACATGTTTCCGAATATTTTTTCATTGGTACAAATCTGTTTTTTTGTGTGTCATTCCTGTTACAGTTGAAACTTCTAAAATATATGTATATGCATCATAAATGTTTAATGTATATTGTTTAATTAAAAAAATCTTAAAATTATACATAAATTAGTGTAGACGATACTGAACAAAACAAGTTAAAATTATTACTTTCTCGTTATTGTGCTATTTGAAAGCAGTGTGTCGTATAAATGTACGACACACTGCTTTTAAATAACATTAATACGAGTATTTTTATTTGATGAATAACAATCAAGCCGAATTCTAAGAAATAACCATTTATATATATATATATATATATATATATATATATATTAAAAATAATAGACTTTTTATTGGTTTAGCGACCTTTTATTGAATTATGATGTTTTATTCTACGACGTTTCGGCTTTTACTATTTTTCAGTCTTTTTCAAGTATCTATTTCCATCCAAATTTAAACTTTACCATTGAAATAGAAAAAAACAACTCCATAAACTACTTAGACCTAACACTGATAAAAACAAAAAACAAAATACAAACAAAATGGTACACCAAACCAACCACATCCGGCAGATATGTAAACTTTTTTTCAAACCAACCCCTAGCCCACAAAAAAAATGTAGTAACAGCGTTAGTAGACAGAGCCTTAAATCTCACTAATCCAATTTTCAGACCAACAGTACTAAATAAAGTAAAAACAATACTAACAGAAAACAATTATCCACCACAATTTATACAAAAAATTATAAAACTAAGACTTAATAAAATTTATAACACAACAAACGACCACAACCATAAAAAACAATGAATTAACATATATCCCCACACCCTATATAACGGGATTATCCGAAAAACTAGACAATATATTTAAACCATTTAACTATAAAATAGCACACCAAAGCGGTAAAAACCTAAAATTCCTACACACCAAACTAAAAGACTCAACACCTACACTAAAACAATCACACACAATATACAACATACCCTGCAAAGACTGTGACAAAGTATACATAGGCCAAACAAAACAGTTACTACAAGAAAGATTGAAAGGTCACAAATACGCAAAAAATAAAACTGCTTTAAAAAAACACCAATTGACACTAAAACATAATTTTGATTTTGATAACACCAAAGTAATAACACAGAAAAAGAATACAAAAGCTAGGGAGGTCTTAGAAATGATCCACATTTTCAAAAACAGCAGAACAATAAACGACAGGAACGAAATTGATGGACTGTCTAAACTCTATTACCCACTGATTAAACAATAGATAAAATCAACCCCCCCCCCCCGCGCACACACAAACACAAACAAAAAAAACAAAAAAACTTTTTATCAGTTCCCATTTGTAAATACTTTTACTACATACCCCTAAACACGGTCCTGATCAATTTGCTAAATTCCAAAAACAGAACAAAAATTAACCTCTCTTAACAAAGCCACAAACACTTACAATATTCCAACCAGTGCGATCGGTTCGTTACAAAAAAAGGTCTCGGGTACCCGACACACATGTTACACAGAATGCGTGATTTTGAAAACCAAAAGAAACGGTGAGTTTTGTCATTAATTGTTCATGTAATGTAGTTTAACATCAAAAGTTTAACATCTCATTCATTTATACAGATTTAACCACTGTAATTTATCCTTACTCATTATTAACCTAATTTTAAATTTTAACTTTAATTGTTAATTTAATCGGTAATTCAGTCTTTAATCTAATTTTAATTCTAATTGTCAATGTAATTGTTAATTCAGTCTCACAAAAGCAAACACAACTCTCACGTTTTCAGTGTAGTAATTCTTGTTTCTATTTACCTTACTGTATTGTAGCTTAATTAAAATTTTTCTATTCATTTACACAGATGTAATCACTTTAATTGTCCTTACTCATTATTAATCTAATTTTAAATTTTAACTCTAATTGTTAATCTAATTGGTAATTCAGTCTTTAATCTAATTTTAATTTTAATTATTAATTTAATTGTTAATTCAATCTCACAAAAGCAAACACAATTCTCATATTCTCATTGTATTAATTCTTGTTTCTAGATACTTGAAAAAGACTGAAAAATAGTAAGTCGAAACGTCGTAGAATAAAACATCATAATTCAATAAAAGGTCGCTAAACCAATAAAAAGTCTATTATTTTTAATATTAAGACACGGCCAATAAAATAAATAAGAAAAATAAAATTCTTATAAACACTATATATATATATATATATATATATATATATATATATATATATATATATATGTATATATATATATATGGTAAATTCAATCAGTTGGCGATTTAAGGTCTGGCTTTACTTTAAAATATATATATTTAAAACAACCCAACATGTTTCGGCAATGATGCCTTTATCAAGGATATAAAATACACACAATGAAAAGGGAAATTAAAGAAATGATTAGTATTAAACAGGAAAAAAATTCAATTAACAACAGAAATGATATAAAAAATTTAAGCAGTATATACTATAACTTAATTGTGTAACGATCTGCAATTTACCATCATAATATATTTTTTTTGTTATATAATTATATATCTTAAATATTAATTACATTTAAATATCATATACATTTGCTTATCATGCTGACTGTTCCGTGTTTTGATTCCTGTCTGGTTGTCCGAGTAGGTTTTCGTGGTTTTCCTTCTCGTTTAAGGCGAATGCCGACAACTTTGCATCTTAAGACGCTCCACGGGCGCATAATAATATAATAACTCATGTCTTGCTTTTCCCTGCTTTTGTTGTCCTTCTGTTTTTGGAATACTAAGGCATGATTTATTATTATTCAATTGGAATGTATCTTTGAATAATTTTATCCATAGCAACTCAATTATATGACATTTGTATACTGTCATTTATATCTTATATCCTTGATAAAGGCATCATTGCCGAAACATGTAGGGTTGTTTTAAATATATATACTTTAAAGTAAAGCCAGACCTTAAATCGCCAACTGATTGAATTTACCATATCATACCAAGGTCACGAAATAATTATATATATATATATATATATTTATATATATATTTATATATATAGAAAATTCAATTAGTCGGCGATTTAAGGTCTGTTTTACTTTAATATATGACAAAATTGACAAAATATAACATTAATATACTGTCATTTATATTTTAAATTTATTTGAAAAAGGCATTATGTGCCGAAACACGAAAGATTATTTTAAATATATACATATTAAAGGAAAACAGACCCTAAATCGCCGACTAATTGAATCTACTATAACTACAAAGGTCAAGAAATAATTATTTATATATATATATATATATATATATATATATGGAAGGGATAGTCGTTTTTTTTTTGAGGAATCCAGCAAAATTAAACTATTAATTAAGTCAGTTCTTTATTTTTTATCAAAATATTTCGCATCGAATTCGTATGCTTCCTCAGGGGATCACTTTAAGAGTAGATGGACATAAATTTAGTACTTATTAACAAAAGAAATTAATACTTACAAATGTGAACTTGTTTTTTTTTGAGAAATTACTCATATGTTTGTAATATTGTAAATTAATAAAAGAATTAATCGTACACACACATGTTCTTGTCACAAAGTTAATACTTAGAATGTTAGAGGATGATAGAAAAGATCCGGTAAAGTTTTTTTTTTAGTTTCAGGTGTGTAACATCGAATTTGAAAAAGTTACTATTCATAATCAAAAATAATAAAATAAAATAAAGCAATAACTTTGTTATATATACCACTTTATTCACATATAATCGTGACCGCGGTTTCGACATACAATGTCGTTATCAAACTGCAAAAGTTACAGGCCTACATAGAACTTATAAATGACACAAAAATGTCATTTATAAGTTCTATGTAGGCCTGTAACTTTTGCAGTTTGATAATGACATTGTATGTCGAAACCGCGGTCACGATTATATGTGAATAAAGTGGTATATATAACAAAGTTATTGTTTTATTTTATTTTATTATTTTCAAAATGAATTACCACAAAGTTACGGCTACCAGTATTAATTTTCTTATTCATAATCAAGGTCACAAATTTTATACACTGGTGTGCGAAAGTCAATGAGGCTATTCTCCAGAATGTGTCGTCTCACAGAATTTTACATTAGAAAAGAAAAAAAAGAAAAATCTGTTATATAATTAATAAATGAGCAAAAACTGAGGAGGACCAATGCGTTAGACGGTAACAGATAAGTTATTTTGTCTGGTTTGTTTAGAGTTTATGTTTATTGTTAGCAAGTAAGCATAATTTGCACTTAGGTTGTTCGTATCAGATCTGAAATTCATCGAATTAGCGTTGTTATTGATCTCTACCATTTCCAAAAACTCTCTACACTTTAAGTTGTTTACAGTTTGAAGGACTTTAACATTATTAAAATTAGGTGTGTGATCATTGTTAATCATATGTGAAGACAAGGCGCATCTGCTCTTACCAGTCCGAATGTCACTCTTGTGCGTGGCGAGTCTAGTTTTTAGCCAAATGGAGGTATGACCTATGTACACCTGACTGCATTCATTGCAAGGAATGCAATACACAACGTTGGATCGGAAGGGCAAAGGCGTCAAGTCTTTGGTTTTACTAAAAAAGTTTCGTACTGGGTTGTAATTGTAAAAACCTAATTTAATTTCCTCTGTGGAGAGCACACAGGAGAGCCGTTCTGATACACCAACAATGTAGGGAAGTCTGTAATATTTGAATGTTTTGGGTTGTTCAGCAATGGTATTGTTTGGAATTTGATTGTAGGAAGAAGGTGTGGCGAAAATTAGTTTGTTAATCAAACTGCGTGAATAACCGTTATTTGAGAAAATCCTACCCAATATTTTAAGATTTCGTTGTTTGAAGGAAGGTATGTTTCATGCCTAAGATGAGATTTATTTTCTGGCTATTTGAGTGATTAGAATGGTAATTTAACATTCTATCTGAAGAACCTAAAACATTCAAATATTACAGACTTCCCTACATTGTTGGTGTATCAGAACCTCTCGCGTGCTCTCCACAGAGGAAATTAAATAAGGTTTTTACAATTACAACCCAGTACGAAACTTTTTTAGTAAAACCAAAGACTTGACGCCTTTGGCCTTCCGATCCAACGTTGTGTATTGCATTCCTTGCAATTAATGCAGTCAGGTGTACATAGGTCATACCTCCACTTGGCTAAAAACTAGACTCGCCACGCACAAGAGTGACATTCGGACTGGTAAGAGTAGATGCGCCTTGTCTTCACATATGATTAATAATGATCACACACCTAATTTTAATAATGTTAAAGTCCTTCAGACTGTAAACAACTTAAAGAGTAGAGAGTTTTTGGAAATGGTAGAGATCAATAACAACGCTAATTCGATGAATTTCAGATCTGATACGAACAACCTAAGTGCAAATTATGCTTACTTGCTAACAATAAACATAAACTCTAAACAACAAATCAGACAAAATAACTTATCTGTTACCGTTTAACGCATTGGTCCTCCTCAGTTTTTGCTCATTTATTAATTATATAACAGGTTTTTCTTTTTTTTTCTTTTCTAATGTAAAATTCTGTGAGACGACACATTCTGGAGAATAGCCACATTGACTTTCGCACACCAGTGTATAAAATTTGTGACCTTGATTATGAATAGTAACTCTTTCAAATTCGATATTACACACCTGGAATCCAAAAAAAAAAAACTTTACCGGATCTTTTACTCTATCATCCTCTAACATTTTAAGTATTAACTTTGTGACAAGAACATGTGTGTGTACGATTAATTCTTTTGTTCGTCAATATTGCACATGTGGCTTTCTTTTTAGATGTGGTTGTCCTGTTTTAAAATGTAATTTCGAAATAACTAAGTGTACGTCCGTTGACATTAGTTTTATTAATTTACAATATTACAAACATATGAGTAATTTTTCAAAAAAAAAACAAGTTCACATTTGTAAGTATTAATTTCTTCTGTTAATAAGTACTAAATTTATGTCCATCTACTCTTAAAGTGATCTCCTGAGGAAGCATACGAATTCGATGCGAAATATTGGGCTAAAAAATAAAGAACTGACTTAATTAATAGAGTTTAATTTTGCTAGATTCCCCCAAAAAAACGACTATCCCTTCCATACATGTTCTAACGGCAAAGACTCCTGGTCTAATTATATATATATATATATATATATATATATATATATATATATATACCGCCTAATTCTGAGCAAACGAAACGATCCGAATGTATGAATATTTCTCCCGCTTCGAATACAATTCCCCTGAATGCTGTAGGCGTGTCAACATCAATGTCATATATCATACATACTTACATATTATGGAGCCGCGTAAGAAAAATTATCTGATTACCAAATTACTATTAAAGGACTATAAATTGTTTAGTCCTGTGTTATGGTAATGAGTACATTGCAATACGTTATTCTACAAAGCGTAATGAAATTATTAATAAGCGGTTAAGAAAATTGCAAATAAGGCATCAAGAGATTTAATAAATTAAATTTTAATAATAAAGGTCACAAAAACTGTTCATAGTAAACTAAATAAACTTCAGAAATAAATAAAAACTAAATTAAATTCTAGTAATGTTAAGAAAAATTTACTCTTACAGATAATAAAATAAATTGTTCATAATGAGAAAGTAATTATATAATAACGGAAATTCATCCGTTTAAACTCATCACCGTAAAATAATTGATGATGTTTGGAATATTTATAATTACGAAAACCATTTAATTTTAGTATGCGGTTAACGGAAGAGCAGCATATGCCTAAATCGTTGGAAATATCGCTAACTGTCAAATTTGAATTTAGTTCTATTGCAGCGCATACTAAAATGAACGTATCATTAGGAACTCTGCGATTTGGGAAAAATGGTTTTAAATTTTGTACAGAACCAGTAATGTCTATTTTCTTTTCTTATTTTCACTATTCAAACGCTTAAGAGACTCCGTATAGGGTGACAGTGGTGACACTAATTTGTGACATTAGTTGTTAAATGGTTGCGCGACAGACTGGTTTGTGATTGGCTAAACGCGTTCAGGGGAATTGTATTCGAAGCGGGAGAAATATTCATACGTTCGGATCGTTGCGTTTGCTCAGAATCAGGCGGTATATATATATATATATATATATATATGTGTATATATATATATATATATGTATATATACAAGCTGTTTGTTCATTCGTTGACATTATTTAAATTGTATGTATGTATATGTTCGTCAAGCATTTCATAATCCGGAAAAAAATACCTTTTTTTTAAATTGTTTTAATTTTTGAAAAAAGTCAACGTTTTCATGTTAGACATGTTAGTTACATCAAACACGAAGTCCAGTGACCTTTACAAAAAAAAAGACGTAGTAAATAAATATGCCTTCTTTTGCTTTTTGTTATCAAAACGGTCATCCATAAAATTGTTTCTATTTAAACGCCAACAGATGTACGAAAACAAACATTTGGTTGGAAAATTCTGTGAGGACATCCAAGGTGTTCCTGACATGGCCAAAATAAACAGAATTCTCAAAAAAAGATATTTCCAACGCAATTAGATCTATACAAAAATCGGACGGGAGGTGTACCATTACACAAGAAATGGTGTATTTAATTTTCACAATGCACATGAGTGGCAAATGCAAAACCCACAGGCGATTAGACCAGCCCACCATCAAAACCGATTTTATTTAAATGTATGGATCGGTATAATAAAAAATTACATTGTTGGACCATTTATCTTACCGCTGCGTTTGAACGGACAAGTTCATTTAGATTTTTTAGAGAATATTCTGGGGGGATTACTAGAAGATATTCCTTTGAATATTCGCGTGTCGATGTGGTATCAGCATGACGGGTCACCTGAACATTTTATTCGCGTGAATATTAGAATGATGTGTTTTGTTATCGCTGGATAGGCCAATTCATTGGCCACCACGGTTACCGGACCTAAATCCGATAGATTTCTTTCTGTGGGGATATTTAAAGGAGCAAGTATATAGGACGGAGGTCAACGATATTGACGAGTTGCGGGAACGTATTATTGCGGAAACAGATCGTATACGTGAACGCAATTTGTTTCAAAATATTCGTGGATCACTCATACGTCGCGCCAGATTATGTATTCAAGAAAATGGTGAGAATTTTGCTGTTTACAGTTGCTGTAATCACGCATTTCAAACGAACTAGAAAACTTTAAGTCCCTTTCAAAAGAAAAAAAAATTAATTTAATGTGTTTTAATCGGATATCTTAAGAATTAGGTGAGTAGTTTTTGTTATCGTAGACGAATGTGTTTACATAAAGCGAACATGCATCGAACTTTAAACCAAATGTTTCTTCTTCTTCTCTGTTTTGGGTTGGACGCCACCACTTTCAGGCACTTGAGCACACTGCTCTTTGTACTATCCCCAATAGATCTCTCAGTTCCACTCTGTTAGTCTTGTGTCCTCGATAAAAGCCACTATCCTCCTCAGGGGAAGTTTGAGTACACTCGAAGGATCCAATAAATCTCTCCCGAAATATTTCTGTCTGAGTTCCTTCAGTTCCTCACACGTGCATATTACATGAAGGCTAGTTTCCTCCTGTTTTTCACATCTACACCAGGGCTCGCTAACCAAGCCCATGCTGTACAAATGCTTCCTTAAAGGACAATGTCCGGTTATTAACCCGGTAATTATTTTAATTTCTTTTTTGCTAGGCTGGCTGAAAACTTTCCGTCCAGCTCCCTTAGTAGTGTTTTGGTATGGAGTTGACCTTCCGTTAACCTCCATTTATTTTTATGTTCTTTTTCTAGCCATAACCAGATCTCCTTTTTAGCGGAATCCTTAGTGATTCCACATACAGGTTCTGATCCTATGAAGTTCCTATTAGTACTTTCTTTGGCCAGTTTCTCGGCTATCTCATTGCCTTTAATTCCCTCATGTCCTGGCACCCATATCAGCGACACTGTATTGTCTTGTGCCAGGTTATTGAGAACCTGTTTACAATATTTCACCAGCTTAGATCTGGTAGATGGGTTCATAATGGCTTTGATAGCCGCCTGACTATCGGTCATTATGTTATTTTTTTTGCTTGCGCAGCCGGCTTCCCGAATTTCATCGGCGCAGGCTGCGACTGCTAACAATTCGGCCTGGAAAACCGTAGTATGTTTCCCCAGACATATCGATATCTTCCTTCTAGGGCACATTCCGCATATGCCTGCACCTGCCCCCTGACTAGATTGTATCCATCAGTGTACCAGGTGCCAGCACCACAATCGATCGAGCGAATTTTTGCCTGTTCCCTGGTCGGTATAAGTATGTTCAGCTTAGCTGTAAACATAATTTCAGGTGCCATACTGTCCACCGGCATTTGAAATATCGGCTCTTCCAGTATAGTTCCTGTGATATCTGTATGGCTCCCTACAACCTTATTAGGACACCATACGTCATTGGCCTTCAGCCTCAGTATCGCAGCCATTGCCTCCGCCCTTATAAATAGTTCCAGTGGAGGGAGACCCACGATGGCCTCCATGGAAGCGGTTCCCGTGCTGTTCATAGCTCCCGTGAGAGTCGTGGGGGGCCCCACCGACGATGTCCGCTCCGTTCTCCTCCACCAGACAACTGCTCCATAGATAGTCGTTGGTCTTATTACTGCTGTGTACAACCAGTGTACCACATTTGGCTTTAGTCCCCAGGTCTTGCTAACAGCTCTTCTGCATCTCCAGAAGAGACTTGTTTTTTTTAAGATTGACAGTTAATCCCTCACGCCACCATCTTTCTACAATTCGCAGAGCATTTCGCATTATGCTCGCCACTGTCCCCGGGAATTTCCCCTGGGACACTATGACAATGTCATCGGCGAACTCCTGCGTCCATATTCCCTGGTCATTTAATGTCCTGAAGAGATTATCCACTACTAGACTCCATAGTAGCGGTGACAATACGCCTCCTTGTGGACACCATTTTGTTGTCCTCATGGAGATCGTTTTGTTTTGATCAAGTTTCGATCAAATCATTTAGACCAATTAGTCTTACCTCTTTTATGTTGAAGACTATGGAAAAAATGATATATTTAAATATTAAAGAAGGGGCTCTGGATAGTTCTCCTCTACACCCACTGCAATGGGCATACCAGATGGGAAAATCAGGTGAGGGTGGACTCGAAAGGAGCCTACACTACAAGGAAATTGCACTTGCAGTCTTCTTAGACGTAGAGGGAGCTTTCGATAACACCTCGATGTCTTCCATTATTCGATCTTTAAGAGATCGAAAAATAAAAAGCACCACATGCAACTGGGTTCATGACATGCTGCGTAACAGAGTAGTTCATGCCCAAATGAAAAACAAAACGATCTCCATGAGGACAACAAAAGGGTGTCCTCAAGGAGGCGTATTGCCACCGCTACTATGGAGTCTAGTAGTGGATAATCTCTTCAGGACATTAAATGACCAGGGGATATGGACGCAGGGGTTCGCCGATGACATTGTCATAGTGCCCCAGGGGAAATTCCCGGGAACAGTGGCGAGCATCATGCGAAATGCTCTGCGAATTGTGGAAAGATGGTGGCTTGAGGAGGGATTAACTGTCAATCTTCAAAAAAACAAGTTGGTAGCCTTTACCAACATGAGAAAACTAAATGATCTGGGCAGCGTAAAGCTGTTTGGACAAGAGTTAGAACTAACCAATGAAGTGAAGTATCTAGGCATAACACTTGATGCGAAACTGAATTGGAGCAGACACCTAGCCAAAGTGGCAGACAGGGCGGCGCAGCTCTTCTAGAGATGCAGAAGAGCTGTTAGCAAGACCTGGGGACTAAAACCAAATGTGGTACACTGGTTGTACACAGCAGTAATAAGACCAACGACTATCTATTGAGCAGTTGTCTGGTGGAGGAGAACGGAGCGGACATCGTCGGTGGCCCCCCCCACGACTCTCACGGGAGCTATGAACAGCACGGGAACCGCTTCCATGGAGGCCATCGTGGGTCTCCCTCCACTGGAACTATTTATAAGGGCGGAGGCAATGGCTGCGATACTGAGGCTGAAGGCCAATGACGTATGGTGTCCTAATAAGGTTGTAGGGAGCCATACAGATATCACAGGAACTATACTGGAAGAGCCGATATTTCAAATGCCGGTGGACAGTATGGCACCTGAAATTATGTTTACAGCTAAGCTGAACATACTTATACCGACCAGGGAACAGGCAAAAATTCGCTCGATCGATTGTGGTGCTGGCACCTGGTACACTGATGGATACAATCTAGTCAGGGGGCAGGTGCAGGCATATGCGGAATGTGCCCTAGAAGGAAGATATCGATATGTCTGGGGAAACATACTACGGTTTTCCAGGCCGAATTGTTAGCAGTCGCAGCCTGCGCCGATGAAATTCGGGAAGCCGGCTGCGCAAGCAAAAAAAAAAAAACATAATGACTGATAGTCAGGCGGCTATCAAAGCCATTATGAACCCATCTACCAGGTCTAAGCTGGTGAAATATTGTAAACAGGTTCTCAATAACCTGGCACAAGACAATACAGTGTCGCTGATATGGGTGCTCAGGACATGAGGGAATTAAAGGCAATGACATAGCCGACAAACTGGCCAAAGAGGTACTAATAGGAACTTCATAGGATCAGAACCTGTATGTGGAATCACTAAGGATTCCGCTAAAAGGGAGATCTGGTTATGGCTAGAAAAAGAACATAAAAATAAATGGAGGTTAACGGAAGGTCAACTCCATACCAAAACACTACTAAGGGAGCTGGACGGAAAGTTTTCAGCCAGCCTAGCAAAAAATAAATTAAAATAATTACCGGGTTAATAACCGGACATTATCCTTTAAGGAAGCATTTGTACAGCATGAGCTTGGTTAGCGAGCCCTGGTGTAGATGTGAAAAACAGGAGGAAACTAGCCTTCATGTAATATGCACGTGTGAGGAACTGAAGGAACTCAGACAGAAATATTTCGGGAGAGATCTATTGGATCCTTCGAGTGTACTCAAACTTCCCCTGAGGAGGATAGTGGCTTTTATCGAGGACACAAGACTAACAGAGTGGAACTGAGAGATCTATTGGGGATAGTACAAAGAGCAGTGTGCTCAAGTGCCTGAACGTGGTGGCGTCCAACCCAAAACAGAGAAGAAGAAACATTTGGTTTAAAGGTCGATGCATGTTCGCTTTATGTAAACACATTCGTCTACAATAACAAAAACTACTCACCTAATTCTTAAGATATCCGATTAAAACACATTAAATTAATTTTTTTTTCTTTTGAAAGGGACTTAAAGTTTTCTAGTTCGTTTGAAATGCGTGATTACAGCAACTGTAAACAGCAAAATTCTTACCATTTTCTTGAATACATAATCTGGCGCGACGTATGAGTGATCCACGAATATTTTGCGTTCACGTATATCGTTGACCTCCGTCCTATATACTTGCTCCTTTAAATATCCCCGCAGAAAAAAATCTATCGGATTTAGGTCCGGTGACCGTGGTGGCCAATGAATTGGCCCACCGCGGCCTATCCAGCGATAACCAAACACATCATTCTAATATTCACGCGAACAAAATGTTTAGGTGACCCGTCATGCTGATACCACATCGACACGCGAATATTCAAAGGAATATCTTCTAGTAATCCTCCCAGAATATTCTCTAAAAAATCTAAATGAACTTGTCCGTTCAAACGCAGCGGTAAGATAAATGGTCCAACAATGTAATTTTTTATTATACCGATCCATACATTTAAATAAAATCGGTTTAGATGGTGGGCTGGTCTAATCGCCTGTGGGCTTTGCATTTGCCACTCATGTGCATTGTGAAAATTAAATACATCATTTCTTGTGAAACTCGCTTCATCAGAAAATAATATATTACCCAGGAATTGTGCATTATATAAATGTTGCTGCTGTAACCACTCACAAAACCGCAGTCGCGCAGGATAATAATGATATGGATGCATTTGATCTTCACGTAGCGTTCTCCACACAGTATAATTGGACACATTATATTGTCTGGCAAGGTGCCATACTGTCCGCCGGCATTTTAAATATCGTCTCTTCCAGTATAGTTTCTGTGATCTCTGTATGGCTCCCTACAACCTTATTAGGACACCATACATCAATGGACTTCAGCCTCAGGATCGCAGCCATTGCCTCCGCCTTTAGAAACAGTTCCAGCGGAGGGAGACCCACGATGGCCTCCATGGAGGCGGTTCCCGTGCTGTTCGTATGATTCCCAATAGAGCCTGTCGCTGGGGAGTCGTGGGGGGCCCCACCGATGTCCGCTCCGTTCTCCTCCACCAGACAACTGCTCCATAGGTAATCGTTAAATTTTTTCGTTTTTTTGAGGATTGACAGTTAATCCCTCCTCAAGGCACCATCTTTCCACAATTTGCAGAGCATTTCGCATGATGCTCGCCACAATCCCCGGGAATTTCCCCTGGGACACAATGTCAATGTCATCGGCGAACCGCTGTGTCCATATTCTCTGGTCATTTAGTGTCCTGATGAGATTATCCACTACTAGACTCCATAGTAGTGACAATACACCTCCTTGAGGACACCCTTTTCTTGTCCTCATGGAGATCGTTTTGTTTTGCATTTGGGCATGAACTACTCTGCTACGCAGCATGTCATGAACCCAGTTGCATGTGGTGCTTTTTATTTTTCGATCTCTTAAAGATCGAACAATGGAAGATGTCGAGGTGTTATCGAAAGCTCCCTCTATGTCTAAGAAGACTGCAAGTGCAATTTCCTTGTAGTGTAGACTCCTTTCGAGCCCTATCACCAGGCTATGCAATATTTAAATATATCATTTTTTCCATAATCTTCAACATAAAAGAGGTAAGACTAATTTTGGTCTAAATGATTTAGGGTGGGTATATGTTCCTTTTCCGGGCTTTGGAATAAACACTACCCTAGTTTCTCTCCATGCCCTAGGGATATAACCCATAGCATGGCTAGACCTGAATATCTTCAATAGAGGACCCATAATTTCCCCAATTCCCTCTTGAAAGAGCTTAGGAAACACTCCGTCTGGTCCTGAGAATTTATATGGTTCAAACGATCCTATCGCCCATATAATTAAATGGGGCTTGAATATCTCGTTTGATATCTTCCAATCATTCCTAGTCGCCCTCCAAGAGATGACAACTAGATTGGTATCACAATCATCCATACGCTCCGAACCTGGAAAATGTACCCCCAGAAGATACTTTAAAGTCTCTTCCACGGTACTGGTACACTTCCCGTCCGATTTTTGTATAGATCTAATTGCGCTGGAAGGATCTTTTTTGAGAATTCTTCGATGTCCTCACAGAATTTTCTCCAGGCCTTCCTTTTACTCTCTTTGATTTTATCATTGTATTTATTGAGGAGAGCCTTGTAGGCTTCCCAATTATCTGTTTTCTTCGCCCTATTAAATGATCGGCGAGTTTCTTTCCTTAAATTGGTTAACTCTGTATTCCACCAGGCAGCCCGCCTAGCTATACGGCGCTCCGTAAGGGGACAGTTATTTTCATAGCAGGAAAGAATGGTCCGTTGCAACCATGCAACAGCCAACTCTAGCTCTTCCACATTCTCTATTCTAACAGGGATGTTTCGGGTTGCAGCTAACAGGTCTTCCTTGTAAGAGCCGCAATCTGTTTTCTTGAGATTCCTGTGTAGTCTGGATTCCGTTAAATCTATACATAATTCATAGCGGATATACGCATGATCAGAGAGCGACGGCTCGTCGGATACATGCCAGCCCCTTACAATATCCCGTATTGCCAACGTGCATAAGGTTACATCTATAACTGATTCCCCCCTTGATGTCTTAAATATGGTTTATCACCTTGATTCAGACAGTCAAGTTCAGTACCACAGAGATAGCTAAAGAGAGACTTACCCCTATAATTGTCATCCTTGATGCCCAAAGCCTTATGATGAGCATTGGTATCACCACCGATAATCAATTCCAGATTGTTCTTACTGGTTCGAGGGCGACCTGAAATGTTTTCGGAATCGGCAAGAGATGGCACACGATGGACCACGACAATGCGCCGGCTCATTCATCCCGCATCGTCGTGTCTAAATTTAATGAGTTGCACTACGAATTAGTCTCTCATCCTCCATATTCACCGGATCTAGCCCCCAACAACTTTCCCATTCCCAAACCTGAAAAAATCGCTGGGGGGAAAGAGATTTGTCTCAAATGAGAAGGTCATTGCCGCTACAGATGGCTATTTTGCTGACCTCGAAACATTCTACTTTTCCGACGGCTTGAAGAGACTGGAGTACCGTTTGAAAAAGTGTATTGATCTTCGAGGAGACTACATAGAAAAATAAAAAACCACACTAATACTGTGTTTTTCTTGTCGATTCCGGAAACATTTCAAGTCGCCGTCGTATATGCCACCAAGGCCTCAAGATCAGGCCCTGGTAGCTCTGGAGAGTCAATGGGTAGGTATAGAGACGTAATTGTCGTCTCCAATATCCCCCCAATCGACACTCAGTCTAATCCTGGCTGCCGTTATGTCCCCACTGCATAGCTCCATGATAGGCATCACGTCCAGGTTGGCTCTAAAACAGATACAAGTTCTAATTTTAGTGTCTGGGGCACCAACCAACAGCTCCCTTCCCTAATCTGTAGTCCTCCTTAACGGCCCCTGTTGGCTTAGGTTCTCCCTGAGGTTCTTTTTGGAAAAAGGGGAGCCTTATTTTACTCGTATCCACCCCCTGTTTCCTCATCTTCTTTAATTTCTTTCTTTGTGCCCCGGAAAGATGCTTTCTCTCCTTGGGTGCACCCTCTGTTTTCGCAACGTTCTCAGTTTCAGTCCGTTACGTTTCAGTTTTGTTTTTTGGAGTCTCATCAGTCTCCATTGCCAAGGGAGTCTCTATAGAAAACCTATGTTTTGGATTCTCTTCGGACTCTATCCTTTTAAATTTTTCTTTTTTATCTCGGTTCATTTAATTCTACCGAGTATGGAAGAAGTATGAAGTCAATGCCCGCAGAGCTTCCATTACGGGCACAAGGCGTAAATACAAGGGGGTGTCTCCAGGGGAACGTTTTGAGACCACATGTGGTCCGCGGTGACAGCTTTTGCTAAGGATTAGAAGGTTTTTAGACCTATCCATCCCGCTTATGACTGCCACTAATCAGGTCCCCGACGAGAGACTTGACCGTCCAATTATCCGCCACCTAGGGACGCGTCTGGTGGGTAGCTCAACCCACGCGGAAGAGGTCCGCAAACAGGTATTGATAACTTTAACAGTAGGTATAATCATTTTGGAATAGCACCTAGGCATAAGTTATTATTTGTATACTTTAATCCTCAGTGAAATGCCTTCAACATATCCTTCACAGTTCACAATTTCTTGGCCAACTCAAATTGTATATATTTATTCCAAGCACCCGTAAAACACAATTAATAAGATGTATGAAGTTAATATTGACATAATATAGTGTGTAAATCAGTGGCGGCTCTTGATGACGTACGATGTGCGCTGCTGCACGGATGAGACTACTTCGAACTATTTCGGAAGATTTCGGTACGGTTACTTGCTTCTCTGTATATATGAAAGCTTAAACGAAGCAGTCTCATCCGTGCAGCAGCGCACATCGTACGTCATCAAGAGCCGCCACTGGTGTAAATCATAATTTTTATAATTAATAAACGTAATTACTCTGTTAGCAAACACGTATACTTACTAATAATCGCAAATCACAAAAAACGCAACGCTATAACTCTAAATCAATAATTCAAATATTAAAATTTATTACAACACAAACTTTTATGGAATTTCTGGTATTTTACATAAAAAAGCAATATGGCGTACATCAAAGACAAAACTCAATTAATGGCGAATATGGCATTTTGCATTGTCTTTTTTAAAGTTTATTGCCTCTGGCGTCACCTATACTTAATAAATTCAGTAAATTCGCCACCTGTGTCCTGTTCGGGAACTTGATCCTCTATCTTTTTTCCGACTTCATTTGTTTCCATATAAGAGAAACCCGTCTGGTAAATATTACGGCGAACAATCAAACAAATACCATCACAACCTAATTTTGCATGGCGCACGCCTATTTTTCTAGCGACCGATACACTTTATGTGCGACCTCTATGGATAATCTTAACATCCTGAAGAACTCGTCCGCCATGACAGATATGTTAGCTTACACCCTGTGTGTTGCACTAATTTTTTTCCAAATAAAAATCACAAGCAGATATTTAACAAACTCCAAATTTAATAAGCCTGACTTACATTGTTATGTTAGTGTACAGGTTTTATATGCCGGGCAGTGTAAACTGGCCGCCAAAAAAACTGTCCTACTCATTTTGACGTTTGACAACATTTTACAAAATTAACACGTTGCGAATCACTTTTTAAGTTTTGAAGATTATTGAGATACAAAATGTCAATGTAAGCATATTATCTGCCATATAGGTTTATTTAAATATTATATAACCTATAATAAATTCATATTAAAAAAAAAGGTAAATTAACTGTATTTATTATAAGAAGTATTATAACACATCGTCCTTTCCTAAATAGAAAATAATAAAGATATTAACAATGCTACAGCAAAAGTTGAAAGTAAAATTTACTCTAAAAATGTAATATTATTTTAAATGTCTTTCGTTGACATTGAGAAAAATTATTGATATAGTCAGACATCCTGTTAGTAATATTTTAATCTAAATGCTTGAGTTGGCAGCCTCAAATTGTTGGCGTAATAGTAATGTCAATTTTTTATTTACTAAGTAATTTAAACAAATTGAAGATTAATATAGCAAAAATACGTCAGAGTGATGTTTATTTAATGGATTAGGGCATTCAAAGGACACTTTTAGTCGAAATTTGGCCTTTTTTCGTGTATTGAAAATGGACGAAATGTGAGGTTGGTGAATTGTTTTTATTTTATTTTAATATTATTTTTCTTCAAATTTCGCTTCCCACTTTAAATTAACACTCAAATATATTCCCTTTTGCGTCCTGTATAAGTTCTATTACTTTTTATCCAGCCACGTTCATTACCCGTATTCTTAGAGGTACATTGGGGTAAAAAACGCTGTAGCATACAGCGTTGCGCATCTTTATAAATATATTCCTTCAATCAACGGTTTACAGTGTATTCGTACTTAACTTAATATTAAATAATAGTAATTTAGAAATAATAATTAATACAAATATATTAATTCAATGATAATATTAAAAACAGATTTAATCGTAAAATAAATCAGGTGGAAGAGACCTTAATTAATATTTTAACACCTACAACATCGAGTTCTGGAACAGCGGTTTGAGCCACATCTAGCAGGGTTTCTGCAATACAAATTTTACATCTCAGATGTTAATTACCGATAGTGTTCGTTCGATACATATGTCAATTAAACCTCCGGTGTCATTTTTTCAGCTATCAACTACTGAAAAGAGGGAGGTATGTTGGCTGCAGAGGAACCACTTAAAAATTAAATATACCGATGGATTAGTGGACTTGAAATCTTTAAAAGGTATATTAAAAGATATCTGTAGAGATTAGCGGAAGATTTATGTAAAAGGACATCAAGTGCTTAAAAAAAATGAGAATATAACGTACGTGTTTAATATCATTAGGCATAGGGAATCAACGTATGAGTACATGCGATGTATACGTATAGCAAGCGCCAATTAAGTTGGCGCGAGGAGGGGGTGCGCAGAAGCTATTTTTAAAAACGTCCACCCCCACTACTCAAGTACTTGTCAGAATACATTTGTCATTGACGTTTGACGGAACATAATGTGTTTGCTAGGGGATCATAAAGTGATACACGCTCAGAGGTTAAAATTATAGTCCTTTTACGATAACAGACGAGGCACGTCATCAACATACGTCATGTTTGCGTCACGCACTCTTGCCAAATCGTTTGTTTACATCTATCACACTATCACAGAGGTTATGTATTAAAAATCAGTTGACATGTAATCCGCGTTGACAGTTAGGAAATAACGATAATTTACATACTTTTAAAACAATTAGATAAACCTAACGCCTCTCATTCTAACTATAGTTTTATGTACGTGGTAAATTATAACTGACAATTAGCATAATTGAGACATGTTATTAACAGCAATTAAGCGAATTACGAATGTCAGTAGCGAAAATAGAAGTTGGCAACGTTACGCAGGATAGGAACGTTTGCAAAGAAGAAATCTCTAGATATACGATAGTGAAAGACAGTTCTTTTTGGGTTTAGTATTGTATAGGTAGGTAATTCTGAAGTTTCCGGTTATGACGTGCCTCGTCTGTTATCGTAAAAGGACTATATCTGACATTTGATGTAAAACCAAATACAAATCTCCCCGCTACTTCTAATCCTGCGCGAACTTACCCCTCCTCCTCGCGCCAACTTAATTAGCGTTTGCTATACATGAAAAAGCCAGTCCAATACCGGCGAAGACCGCGACGACAGACAACGATTGCCTGGAAATTTTGCATTCAGTCTAGTTGCGGACGTTACATTGTGAAAGCGTATAATAAAATGGTTTTGTGCTGGCAAGTCTGCAATGGAGTGCATGAATTTGTTTGCGCTGACTTTTGCAGATCGTTCTGTACCTTGCAGACTAACAATTTATAATATTATAAATAACTTTGAAACTTGTTTGTCTCAATAACTGTACGAAATGAAAACCAAGAGAGGTATCACCACAAAAAATTAAGGAAAGAGAACGGCGGATGTATTAATTTGTAGTATTGTGGAAATTGATAATACGAGATCTACTAGAAGTGCTGCCGAGGAATTGAGTACAAGAATCACAACTATTTTACGTATTTGGAAACGTAATGGTTTAAAATGTTTCGAAAACTCAAGAAATATTTCCCGAGGACAAATTCGGGAGAATGGAGTTTTGTCAAGACGTTATGGAAAAGATACATCGAGATGAAAATTTCGTTAAAAATATTCTCTTCACCGATGAATCAACTTTTCCATTACACGGAAAGCACAATCCCTGTTCTTCGATATTGGGTTTCGGAAAATCAACACCGGCATTTTGCAAATCGTACGTAGTATCCTCAAAAACTAAACGTTTGGGCAGGTATTTTAGGTGACCATTCTATAGGCCCCTATTTTATTGATGGTATATTAAATGCCGACAAGTATCTCGAATTACTGCAAAATTAAATTCTTCCCGCCATTCAAAACATTGGCATAAATCAGGGAATCGTTTGGTTTCAACATGATGACTGTCCAGCACATAATGCAGTGAGGGTAAACGAATTTCTAGGAAATACTTTTCCTGACCGTCTTATTACTGGAACAGGAAACATTAAATGGCCTCCGCGATCTTCTGATTTATCTCCAAATGATTTCTTTTTGTGGGGATATCTAAAAAATATCGTTTATACTCATGAAGCTGGTAGAGCAGAAAATCTAGTTGCCTTGAGAGAAAAAATAACTGAGGCTGCGAATTCATTAACTGCCGACATGTTAGCAAATGTAAGAGCTAATTTCTACGACCGCCTAGGACAATGTCTTGCTGTGCAAGGAGGAATTTTTGAACCTCTTGTATAATTTATTATAATTTTTAGAATCCTTTTTTATTTATTTTATTAGGATTATTCTTTAATTTTATTAGAATTACGCTTTTGTTTATGCGACGCACCGCAGCTTATAAATTTCCTGCATCTACTGAAAGAAATAAGAAAAGCATATCCCTTGCAATTCGTAAATATTATTTTAGAACGCATTAGAAGTACCTATGTCGATGGTCAAATGATTACTGCTAACTTGTATTTGCGAAACAATCGGAGGCAATCGTTGCCGGTCGTCGCGGTCTTCGCCGGCATTGGATCGGCTTTTCCATATACAGTGTGTATATAAATAATTGAAAGGTGTTTGAATCGCCCGCGCTTTTTTTAATGTATGAAAGTTGGTGCTTCTACAAGCTATGCCGCAAATAATCAGTAGCGTCCTTCTGTTTATTTTGGTTTTCTGAATTTTCGTTCTCGTCTATTTATTTTGTTATTTCTCTCCTTTATTACCAGAAAGGCTTTTCTTATTGCCATTTTTCTGCTGTTACATATTTGTTATTGGTAAGCGATGAAGAAATCACAGTAAATTTGTACAAATGTAACAAAGTACGCTTTTAGGTTAATAATGGTTTTCACGGATCTGCACAACAAATTTATTGTTGAGGCATATTTTCGTTCGGGAACACGCAATGTTGAAGGAGTATGGGATTATTCCTATCCAAATTGCCACCAGCAGTTTCAAGAGGAGTTTCCAAAAATGGAATTTACATATGACTGTTTTGTACAGCACGTTCGTCGTGTAATAGAGAGATATCGCACAACAGGGAGCGTTTTAAAGGGAAAATCTACAGGACGTCCTACTATTTGAATTTGTGCTTAAATTTACATGGACGGCATTTTTAACAAATGTTAAAATTTTATCTTGAATAAGTGTTATAGTTTTGTTATAATTTTGATAGAGTATGCAAGTCTGAAATTAAAGTATTGTATAGTGAAATTTAAGATACCAGCATTAGAAAACATAATTTCATTGTAATTATCTTTCAATAAAATATTATTTATTACTATATTTGTTCCTATTCTAATTTTTTAATGTTACGCCTATGATATACGATATTTGCTCCCTCAGAGATGCTGGCATGCGCTTAGCACCAACTTAAACACAAAAAATTGAAAGCGGGAAATTCAAACACCTTTCAATCATTTATATACACACCGTACATATACATCGTATGTACTCATACGTATTCCCTATGCCTAATGATATTTGACACATGCGGTATATATATATATATATATATATATATATATGTATATATATATATATATATATGAAAAATTTTGTGAAAAACTTATCTGCGCGGAATGTGCATATATCGATATTTCACTGTTTTTTACAGATCATCAGTGCACCTTACCGAAGACAGACATGATATTCACTTCTATACTACGTGTATATATACGAACTGTAATGAACTTCATGTGTATGAGAATTAATAATTATTAAATCTCATTTTACATGCGATTGTCGCTAAATGCAACAAATTATAGCGACAATCGCATGTAAAATGAGATTTAATAATTATTAATTCTCATACACATGAAGTTCATTATATATATATATATATATATATATATATATATGTATATATATATATGTATAATCGCCTACTGATTAGGTTTACTATATATGTATATATATATATATATATATATATATATATATATATATGGTAAACTTAATAAGTCGGCGATTAAAGGTCTGGTTTATTACTTCAAAGTATATATATTTAAAACAACCCTACATGTTTCGGCAATGATGCCTTTGTCAAGGATATAAAAAATATTTTTTATATCCTTGACAAAGGCATCATTGCCGAAACATGTAGGGTTGTTTTAAATATATATACTTTGAAGTAATAAACCAGACCTTTAATCGCCGACTTATTAAGTTTACCATATCATACCAAGGTCACGAAAATATTATATATATATATATATATATATATTCAAATATTTTCAATAGATTTAAACTTTAGATCAATTCTTCGTTCTTTAACATGTGCAAAATGATTTGTCAGGCATTCATTAAGACTGGGTATTTTATTTATAAACGAGTTTTCTATACATACTTAACAAATGTAGACAGTTTTTCTTGACATATGGTATTTCGTAAAAATTATTTTTAATGTTGGAAAACATATTTCGCGCTCTATAGTTATCCATCAGTAATCTCCATATTATGAACTTACTGATCGCTATAAAAAAACTTTAGCGATTATTAAATAGTCAATGAAGCTAAAGCATTTATTAATTTCAGCAGTAATAATATATGTCACAGAAGTCAAATAATTTTCGCCGTTATGTCCACAGATCAGCAATAATATAAATGTGTAACTTAATAGTAAAATAAATCCCTATGTATAGCTTGTTGACAGAGATCCATGCGGGGAAAGGGGATAATTGTGTATGCAACTAACATAGATGTAGTTAAATAACTATTGGATTATTGAAATTTTATGTGTGAAGGAAAAATAATATTTCATTAGATTAACTTCTAACGGGTTGGCCATTTAATGTTGGTGTTCTTTTTAATGAGTCTTTTATTCCCGTGGCGCATGGATTAAATATGGTGGAGAATGCATGGTTTATGCAAGACGGGGCTCGTCCGCATCGCACGGAAGAAGTTTTCAACATTCTTGAAGAACATTTCGGTAACAGAATCATTGGTCTTGACGCTCAACAGTTTACAGGCGGAGGGATAACATGGCCACCATATAGTCCAGACCTCAATCCTTGCGATTTCTACCTGTGGGGATCATTAAAAGATACGGTATATCGCGATGGTATAGACACCCTGGATGACCTTGAAATGGCAATACGGCAGCGAATAGAAGCGATACCGTACGCCACACTCAGGCAGTTTGTGGAGAATTTGAGAAAAGGCTGCGAAATGTTATCGTTGCTCGAGGCTCTCACTTCGAAAACCTGATTTATTAAACCGCAGATCTTGTTGTTTAATTGCACAAATAAATCATTTTTTTAAATTAATGTTTTGTATGTTTAATGTGACTTCAAAAACCGCAACCTTAAATGGCCAACCCTGTATATTGCAATCAATATATATAATTTAGAACCTATTACATAAGCTTCTTAATCATATTTAATGCAGAATTTAATCGAACGAAACATTATTTTTCTCCATACTCTATTTAATTCTCTTCCACCTTCTTGAATATCTTCAAAATATATCATAAAATGTAAATTCACATGAAAATTTCAAACAAACGTAATTCGTATAAAAATATATTTAGAATCTATATTGTCTAGTTTGACGTTTCAGAATATGACACTATCCAGTTAATATTAATCTAAAAAGTCTACAACTAATAATATCAAAAAAATGGTAAAACTATACACTATTATCCATAGTCCTAAATGATACTTACACAAACAAACAATAAATCCAACGAAAGTTTATAACATATAACACGGGCACGAGATCACAAAATTTAAATACGACAAATACTAATCGACTAAGATAGCCAACATTAAATTTTTCGTTAACATATGAATTTCCTACCACAGAACAACTTCTAAATGAAACACCTTGTGATGTTTAAGTTGCATAACTAATTTCCTTCCCCTCACCTTGTTTGGATGCCTCATCCCGCAAAATTACACACGGATAGCCTATCAAGCTACACATCTATATATATATATATATATATATATATATATATATATATATATATATATATATATATATATATATATATATATAGTAAACCTAATCAGTAGGCGATTAAAATATATTTAGAATCTATATTGTTTAGTTTGACGTTTCAGAATATGACACTATCCAGTTAATATTAATCTAAAAAGTCTACAACTAATAATATCAAAAGTATCTCGAATTACTGCAAAATTAAATTCTTCCCGCCATTCAAAACATTGGAATAAATCAGGGAATCGTTTGGTTTCAACATGATGACTGTCCAGTACATAATGCAGTGAGGGTAATCGAATTTCTAGGAAATACTTTTCCTGACCGTCTTATTACTGGAACAGGAAACATTAAATGGCCTCCGCGATCTCCTGATTTATCTCCAAATGATTTCTTTTTGTGGGGATATCTAAAAAATATCGTTTATACTCATGAAGCTGGTAGAGCAGAAAATCTAGTTGCCTTGAGAGAAAAAATAACTGAGGCTGCGAATTCATTAACTGCCGACATGTTAGCAAATGTAAGAGCTAATTTCTACGACCGCCTAGGACAATGTCTTGCTGTGCAAGGAGGAATTTTTGAACCTCTTGTATAATTTATTATAATTTTTAGAATCCTTTTTTATTTATTTTATTAGGATTATTCTTTAATTTTATTAGAATTACGCTTTTGTTTATGCGACGCACCGCAGCTTATAAATTTCCTGCATCTACTGAAAGAAAAGCAAATCCCTTGCAATTTGTAAATGTTATTTTAGAACGCATTACAAGTACATATGTCGTTGATTCCCTATGCCTAATGATATTTAACACATACGGTAGATGTTACAGATTTAGAATATGTAAATAATGCACCTAATTTAATTAAGTCCTTTTATCATAGAGAAACAAGTTGCGTTTGTACAGAAAATAATGTTAAAATATTGTTTGAATTTATTTATAATAACCTATATACATTTAAGAAGTAATTATGTAAAAATTATCTATTACTTATAATATTTTTTAATAGTTTTAATAAATGTATAAAAAAATGATTTTTTTGTTACACAAAAATGCTTTAACAAAAAAAAACTATTACACAATGATTACTAATATGATTGCTAGACGTGTATTATAATAATAACACATCAGATGTGTTAGTTTTCATTTAACATTTGTTGAATGTGAATTAAGTTGTTTCGGGGTGCTGTTGGAGTGTCTGACCCAGAGCCCCACAAGGGGTGCTACGGGGGGGCCTGCATTATGTATGTTTTTTAAATCTGCCATCTTTTTCCAAATACATTTTTGGCCACCATCTTTGTTTTTAAAATCACCATCTTAATTTTTTAATAAACCTCGTATATTCAAATTTTGAAGAGCGCCACTTATATACGGCAGACATAAGGGCATTAAGTGGTTGGTGCCATTAGAGGTAGTACTGTAACAGTATTAGATATTAGGGGGTTAGTGCCATTAAGGGTAGTACCGTAAGAGTATTAAATATTAGAAGGTTGGTGCTAAAAGGGCATTTGATATTAGGGGGTTGGTGCCATAAAGGCATTAGATATTTGGGGGTTGATGCCGAAAGGACATTAGATAATAGGGGGTTAGTTGGGCCAAGGGTTGGCGCATGCGCTAGGCGTAACTGGTGGCGGTCCCCGAATCGGCGAATACTATCTTACTATAAATTCACTGCTTTGTCCTGCTTTAGTAATAACTCTACCCGACAGTCAATATTGATAAAGAGTCAATCAAGCAACCTGCTATAGGAATTTGCTATACGGTTAAATGGGCAATGTTGGTAATGGTTTGCTGCGACTCTTAAAATAGCAATAATTGTCATAGACTGTATTATACCGGGCGTGGCATAAGTCAACGCTGAACACGCTTTTCACAATTCATGTTATTCCGCCAAAGTTCGGCATTAAACCGATAGCGACACGGCATCGTTTCATTATGTAAGCACTCTTAGTGTTATTGGATTCGAATGAATCGTTATAAATATAGTTCGGAAGAACGTTTTTTTTTTTTTTTGCAACTGCCTATTAGAAGTGCTATGCCGACTACGAAGATATTTGTATCCAGTTTAAAAGAAAAGTACACCCTTTTCACTATTAATGTTATTCCGCCAAAGGTTGACATTAAACCTATAGGGGCACAGTATCGTTTCATTGTGTCATCATTCTTATAGCATTTATTGGATTCTAATTAATGAACCGTTCTAAATACAGTTTTTTTTGTAAGTGCCTATTAGAAGTGCAATGCCAATTACGAAGATATTTGTACGCAATTTAGAGAAAAGTTTCCTAATTCACTAGTAGTGTAAAATTACTTTCGGATGAGACTAGCGCAGAAACACATTTTAGTAATTAGATTGAGAGACACCTCATAAATGAGAGAAACAGGTAGTAGTATAAATCCGTGTACTATACGAGCCACAAACGTTTATCGATTATTTGTCAGTCGATACCAGGCGCTCGATCTGTGTGTTTCGTAGTGGTCTTGTACGTACATTGCTCCCGCTGCCGACTGCTCAATGTTTTTAAGGTGTTCAGTATTTTTGTAATGTCATCGCTCGCGCAGCTTCAGTCTCATCCGAAAGTAATTTTACTCTACCACGATAGGGTTTTTCGCTATAACTTCCCAAACAGCAGGTAATAATTGATTAAATAGAGGCCAATGATAAACAATTATTACATCGCATATATTCAACTGTCAGAAAGATGTTTGCTGTGCATTGAAGAAAATGAAAGTGATTATAAGAATAAAATTCTATTTACTGTTTAATAATAAAAAAATGACTTATTCTAAACACAGGATTTTTTTTTTATTTAAATGTAAATCCGTTGCTTGACTTATGCCACTCGGTAAAATGTAAAATGAATCGCTTGTTTTTTTGTTTATAAATCATTTCTACAATCCAAGCGAGCGCAGATAAATTGTTTCTCATAATTATGTCAAAAGATTGGCAATATATTTATTCGTAAGTAATTGTATCACTAGATTTGGAACATTACTTTTCAGCTACAAAAAAGTAACACGCAATTAAATTTAAAATTTATTTCTGACATTTTAGTTTTGGTGTACGTATAATTTTACCGCTAACTAAATAATTCCACGGTCTATCAGCACTCGTTCAGGGAAATGTTACCAAGCAATGCTTACAACAGTCGTCAGCCGTCCGTTTCTTAAATGCGCCCGCTTAAACAGCTACAATAACGCCAGTAAGAACCTCATAAGTGACAGTAATTTAGAGGATTTAATATAAATCAGATAGAAATTAATTTAGTATAAATCACATATTAAATTCCATATGCTAAATTTTATATTTTAATTTCAAGAACTATACTCTTTTTTCTTTATTTAATAATGAAAACACCTTGGATTTTAGTAAATAAAACAATTTTAATAGGCATTTGTAAATATTTCGTGTATATTTGAACAGAATAATACTTATTACACTGGGTTCATATTGAAAAAGCAATTGATAAAAACCGGAATTTACAATTAAAAGAAAACAATCTTAAACTGGAATAGGTTTGCCCAACGTAAAATATCACAACGACAAGGCATCTTAATACATTTGCCTTTTTGTCAATTTCACCACAGAAAACAGGTGAAATATATCGTTGTGATACGATTCACGTCAAAAATGCATAAACTATTTCATTGATATCGTATGTGAACTTGATTTAATTTTTATTTAATAAGTCAGTAAGGTTTTTTTGTCGCACATTATTTTTAAGTGACAGAAGAAAATAAAAATGATAAAACCAGTACATGTATATTTGATATCTAAAACGTCTTGAAGAGGACAATAAAAATATCTACACAACAGCAGGATGAGAATAAATGTTGACTTCAGCTCTTTTCCATAATCACCCTCAATGATCGGTCTTTAAGCTTCTAATTCAAGTGCAAGACCGATTTTGTGACCACCGCTGTTGAAGTTCTTACCATCAATTAAAGCAGATAAGGTTAATGTAATACCTGAAAAAGAAAATTTAGTATAACTTGAATAAATCACTTTAATCATTCAGTGTTAGAATATCGGGTAAAACAATCTTTAAAATGAGAATGTGATAAAAGGAGAAATAGAGTGAGCAGCTGAATAAGCTCCAGATGATGTAGAAACGCACTGTTGATAAAAGGTATCTCAAATTGGCTGCCTAAGAGAATGCTGAAGAAAATTCGAACATGGAATATAAAATTAATAAAAATATGTAAGTTATAAATCATTATTACTTATGTATGCGTAGTGTTCCTTTCAATTATAATAATAATAATTGTATTGAGATTTATATATTAAACTTTTCAATGTTGTTAGTATGTTAGAATTTATTTAACTAAAGCTACTTTAACAGAAGAAATGAGTATTAAAACGCTTTACAATGTCTTTCTAGATTGTCAATATGTGAAGGTTTGTTTCTATATTCTTAATTATTAAACAGTCTAATTGGAATTTTTGCCATCGAATCAGTGGGAAGCATACGTACAAAATATTAGTTTTATTATAGATTTTGTAAAAAGAAAACGGAGAAAATGTTAAATCAAATCCATCAGGGCATGCCCACAATTGCAGAACTTACTGAGTATTATGATATAATAAAATACTGGTAACGTAAAATTAAATGTGGAAGGATCTGAAAATATCTAGAAGGCGCATGGGGTTGTAATATGATAGACTTGTTACAATTAAGTGATATGGTTAGAGTGGTAATGTGACTAGTGCTATACATTTATTGGCTGGATTATGATTTGAATCGCGTTTACTAGATCGTTAGCCTAGTGACCGCCCACTAGACCAGTATGGTTCTTGAGGATGTTACTAGATCATAAAAAAGAAGTCAAATTTCTATATCCGAGTCTTACATGTTACACGCTAAACGAGTCTTAAGTTCATTACTACGATTTTCAAATCAAAATAAGACCAGCACCAGCAAAATAACACCGTCAGCAAGAAAGGAAATTCGATTTGTTCCTTGGGATGCTCTAAAAATCAATCTAATTAATTACCTCCAAGGAAAGCAGCCGTCACTGCAGATAACTTATGTACAACTTATTGCAAAATTGATAAAGCACGTATTTGTTCGATTCCTCAAGAAGGAAATTACATAAGGAATTGAATAAATATGTGTTACTTCATCAAAACAATACGTTAAATCCGTCTTATGTTGAAACGTATATTTCTGAGTGACAAAGAAGATATGTCTGTTAAAAGTAACTGGTGCGCGAATGTTTGAAATCAGTTTAATCCAAGAAGCTAAAAATGTCTTCAGCATTGCTGAAATTAAGGGAGATTATATTGAAAAATAATTAAGACATTTTGTTACATATAGGAAAGTAGGGAACAGGTATGGGGATTAACCCTTCCAGGTATCTTAAAAACTTACCATCACGTAAACGCTGTTGATAACCAAGGCCAATTTGACTCGTGTTGTTTACTTTAGCACGGATAGCAGCATCTTTGTCTAAATCGTACTTGGCGCCAATACCGAACCTTGTGTTGTTACTACCAGAAGACCACGCCAGTTGAATACCAGTTTCCAACCTTGGCGATACTCTTTGGTAAATGGAGCCACCAAACTCTTGACCATCGTCACTAAGGTCACTAATATTGATAAAGGAGCTCAATTTACATTAAATGATATATAGAAAATTTGGCCTCATGATTCTATTAAAAAAAAACTTTCTAAGACTAATTTAATAATTTTAAATAAATTTTTAACTAAGGCATCAAATTTCTTAGGGAAAATTAAAAAGCATCTTACACGTTTGTGTGAAGAATTAAATCCCCGGTTGAAAAGCCCAGTGCGAAGTTGTTCTTTGTTAATTTCTTGTTTTGTGTGTCAAAGGCTGTCTGGTAACCAGCTAACCATCCTTGGTATCCTATTACGGCAGAACCTTGGATAAGAGGACCATTCCTATCCAGGTCCATATCTGCATTCAGGGCTACATTTTCATTTTGGAAAGCTGTCTTCAGATGGCCCGCTTTACTTCTGTACATTTTATTTCAAATTTTAATACAATCGTAAAATTTCTATTTTACAATAATACTGAAACTTAAACAGTTTTTATATGTGTACAAAGTGTTTTTGGAATGGTAAAATGTTATTCAGGAATGATATAATAATGTAAAATAATAAAAATAAAACGAGTAAAATCGTACAGGTGATCCGCAGAGAAGTCGTTGCTTAAATGCGAAATTAAACAAAAGCTACACAATGAAGGTATTTACTAATCATCTAAAATGGAGTGATAGGGACTATAAGTTTTAAAAATTACATTGCAAGATATCGACCGTCTACACGTTTTCGCAGACATAAATATTCGATGATATTATTGTGTAGTAAGTTCAATCTTCTCTATTTATGTTCTTTTTTGAGTTGCGTAACGGCGATAGATTATAACCGTCCTTTTTTAACTATATCCGCAAGAAAAAATCAAGTATAATTAAATCCGGTAATATAAGTGGATGATACCTTCGTACTTATGCTTCTTCTTGGAAAAAACTGCTTACTATCTCTAAAGATTGATTAGCAATATTATAAACGGTTTCATCTTTTAGGTACCAAGTCTGTTCTAATAGCCTGAATGTTGTTGAAGTCCGAACTTAAAAAGTCTTAATTATGTAACAATAACGTTGTGAATTCACATGGTTATTGTAAAAATAAGGCGTCATTATTCCAGTGCTTAACAATCTACTCCATATTTTGCAAGTAAAAATAAGGTTTGAAGACAGTTTTTTTTTTTTTTTTTTTTCGGTATAAATTATTTGTAAATTGCAATCGTTTAGTTTTAAAATTCAAGTGATTTGGAGTTTGTACGGGAAATAATTTAATTTTTTTATTACTTGGGAATAAGAGTCTTTGTTCATGCGTAGAGTGGTTGCATGGTTGCTAATTGATGAAAGAGTATTATTATGTACTGCTGCGCCCAGTAACGGTTTACATTTTCCTCATTAGTAGCAATATACTTTAGCTCCAGCAGTTGATTGTTTAAACATTCACACAAAAGTTTATCACCTATGTTATATTTGAATGGTAAAGAATGAAGTGCGTACAAAATATCTTCTTCTTTATGTCAACGATTCGTTGCTTTTTAAATATGCCTATACAGTAAACACATAATGCGTTCTTGGTTGACGATTTATACAGTATGTGCACAGTGGCCGTCTTCTTCCGCAGTCCTCTGTTGTTAATTAGTATCTAGTGATAAACTAAAAATTTCTCATAGGACATCTGTATATTTTAACCTGACTTTTTACATATTGCATTTTCATTGTTGCCGTCTATGTTTGTAACTAAAACTTTTTTTATAATAAATAATTTTAGATGCTTTATCACGACAAACATCTTACAATTTATCAACGTTTAAGAAATTAATTAGAAATTATGTTTAACCAATCTCTACAAATTTGAACAAAATATTAAGTTTTAAGACTTGTATAGAATAGTGGCAAAATGTTTTGTATACTTGGCAATTATTTTAATAGCCCTGGGAATAACTAGAAACCAGAGGGAAATTAAGACTAACTAGAAATTAAAACTTTTGCGGTGGTAGGACACCCTCTTGGTTCTGATCGCCTGTTTAACTTTGACACGTAAAAATAACGATAATAACTATGTGATGTTCTATAATAAAGTCAAATAAAGGGACTCCTAGAGAATCTCCAAAAATAACACTGCACAACAATATGACAACTTTTGTCTGATGATTGACTTTTATCACGTGATGTTTACTAATTTGACGTCGCTGCTTTCAAATATACCCTCAGTTTTCTTGTAAGAGCTCTTGTTTACGAGATATAGCTTTCACGAAAAAATCGCTGTGTTCGTGTGTTAATTTGCTTGTAATTAAGAAAATATTAAGTTTTCTTAATAACGAGCCATCGAAAAAATTCATAATTGGAGTAGACTGTGAAATTGGGTTGGTACTTTAACGTGTTTTGAGTCCTAAAATATCACTTGAACCTCAAGCTGATGCTTCACAGGAGGAGCCTATGCATTTTGAGGCGAAAACTGACAGTAGTGATAGTGACTTTGAATGTGACCTGAAAGCGCCAAAACTATTCAATCAAGATGATTTAAACGACCTTGTCAGAGATCTGGGACTGTCAAAGGCTGCTTCAGAAATTTTGGCTTCTAGGCTAAAAGAAAGAAACTTAGTAACACAAGAAACGAAAATTTCTTATTACCGCACAAGAGAACAAAATCTCCTCAAATATTTTGCTGAAGAAAATGATTTCGTATTTTGTAAAGATGTATCTGATTTAATGGCTGCAATGGGACTTCAAAACTACGTTTCTAGTGAGTGGCGTCTATTTATAGACTCATCAAAACGTAGTCTAAAATGTGTTCTCTTACACAATGGGAATAAATTAGGGTCGTTGCCTATTGCACATTCCACAAAAGTAAAAGAAGAATATACAACTATTGCTCTGGTTTTAGACAAAATTAAAAATGTGGAACACAATTGGCTCATATGTGTAGATTTAAAAATGGTCAACTTTCTTTTAGGCCAACAAGGTGGTTATACAAAATATCCCTGTTTTCTTTGCTTGTGGGACAGTAGAGCTAAATATCAACATTGGATTAAAAAAGATTGGCCTCCTCGGGAAGCGCTAGTTGCAGGACAACAGAACGTGATAAACCCACCTTTAGTATCAAGGGATCGTATAATTTTGCTACCGTTACCAGGCGCGGCTCGTGATGACGTATTTGGGAGTGCAAGAACAATGATGCGAGTGCCTCGTGTGTTTTCGGTGTTTACTAAGAAAACGTTACAGTTAGTACACGAGAATACACGAAGCACTCGCATCATTGTACTAGCACTCCCAAATACGTCATCACGAACCGCGCCTGACCGTTACATATAAAACTAGGACTTATAAAACAATTTGTAAAAGGTCTTGACAAAAATGGAAATTGTTTCCTTTTCCTATCAAAAAAGTTTCCAAAACTGAGTGCAGAAAAGATAAAAGCGGGAATTTTGATGGGCCACACGTAAGATCATTAATAAAAGACTCAAATTTTACGGACACTATGACAGAGATTGAGAAAACGGCATGGAATGAGTTTGTTTGGCTTGTTAAAATTTTTTTGGGAAATAAGAAAAGTTCTGAATTTTCTCAACACGTCGAACAACTAATGAGTCACTTTCAAAGGCTTGGATGTAACATGAGCATCAAGTTACACTTTCTTCACAACCACCTGGACTATTTTCCCGCCAATCTTGGGGACCTAAGTGAAGAACAGGGCGAGCGATTCCACCAGGACCTCCGTACCATGGAGGAACGCTATCAGGGCTACTGGAACGCACACATGATGGCTGACTATTGTTGGAGCATTCAGAATAGCTCTCTGCCTTCAGCTTTAGCAAGAAAATCATATAAGAGAAAGTTGTTTTCATTATAAGAATTAATTAAATTAGAATTATCTCTAAATTTAAAGTGTTTTATTATAAAAAAACACCCGTGTCATATTTTTTTAACTAGAGCTGATACAGAAATTTCAATCACGGAATTGAAATCGTCATTAAAAATTGGACTAATATCATGTAACATAACCCAATCATCAGAAATGCTGTTGTGCAGTGTAATTTATTAATTAATTAAATTCCTTTCCACATTCTTTTGTCTCTAAAAAGCTTCGACTACTCGAACACCTTTTAAAAAGATATTGATCGTCAGATTTGGGTTCAAGCATTGATTTTTATGAACAAGTTTACTCTAAAATACACTAAACTTTCATTCATCGCAATTACAACTGTCAAAATTTTCAAATCACGAAACCGCTGTCCAGCATATCTTCAACAAGTGTCACGATAAGTCTAAATCTATATAGTAGAAATTTTCTAAGTTAGGTTGCACGTCACTACTAACATCACATGCATATAGCAAATCCACTAAAAATTAAATTTCAAATAATTTTCAAATAAATCATATGCTATTCTAAAAGTCATACTACACCTTTTAAATTACATTTATTGAGTATTTAGATTGAAAACGAAAAACAATTATAGGTTTTTGTTGTATATTGAGTGTAATATTTTAGTCTATTTTTGGTTTAACAAGTGGCAGAACGTGAAATTATCCATAGTTGACACATTTTTGTGAGGCTTTGTTTATTATACATGACAGCTGTTGACAGTTGATGACAGTATTGCTTTGGTTGCTTATTTGTGCCGTTTTCCAGTTTTCCTTGCTCTGTTATAATTTACAAGTAACCCAGCGTAGTTTATCGGAAAATGCCAAAAACATTGTGCAAGCAAGCGAAAGAGATGGTCAATTCTCTCATGAAATACTTTGAAAGGGAACGCGATAATCGCGGCCCTATCATACCTGTTATAGCGTATAGCAGCTGCATTGAATATAGGCATATCGACAGTAAGTATTCTATCCCAAACTGTCAAAGACAACCACGCATTATCTCCACAAAAAAAAAGAATTAAGACAAAAACAGTCACAAATATTGATTCCAGCCAAACTGCTATACGGAATGATATATATGAAATGTATCAATAATCGTGAGTATAAATTTAATAAACGTATTATGATAAATTTAATTACTTATATATTTTAGGTCAATATGTTACTCGACAATCTCTTCTGACTTTACTAAGAGATAAGAGATCTATTTAAGGGAAGGATTTGATCCCTTGAAAAAATTAAAAAGAATATTCGTAGTTGTTGGCAAAAAGATATATATATATATATATTTAGTGTTTATAAGAATTTTATTTTTCTTATTTATTTTATTGGCCGTGCCTTAATATTAAAAATAATAGACTTTTTATTGGTTTAGCGACCTTTTATTGAATTATGATGTTTTATTCTACGACGTTTCGACTTTTACTATTTTTCAGTCTTTTTCAAGTATCTAGAAACAAGAATTAATACAATGAGAATATGAGAATTGTGTTTGCTTTTGTGAGATTGAATTAACAATTAAATTAACAATTAAAATTAAAATTAGATTAAAGACTGAATTACCAATTAGATTAACAATTAGAGTTAAAATTTAAAATTAGATTAATAATGAGTAAGGACAATTAAAGTGATTACATCTGTGTAAATGAATAGAGAAATTTGAATTAAGCTACAATACAGTAAGGTAAATAGAAACAAGAATTACTACACTGAAAACGTGAGAGTTGTGTTTGCTTTTGTGAGACTGAATTAACAATTACATTGACAATTAGAATTAAAATTAGATTAAAGACTGAATTACCGATTAAATTAACAATTAAAGTTAAAATTTAAAATTAGGTTAATAATGAGTAAGGATAAATTACAGTGGTTAAATCTGTATAAATGAATGAGATGTTAAACTTTTGATGTTAAACTACATTACATGAACAATTAATGACAAAACTCACCGTTTCTTTTGGTTTTCAAAATCAAAATCAAAAAAACACCAATTGACACTAAAACATAATTTTGATTTTGATAACACCAAAGTAATAACACAGAAAAAGAATACAAAAGCTAGGGAGGTCTTAGAAATGATCCACATTTTCAAAAACAGCAGAACAATAAACGACAGGAACGAAATTGATGGACTGTCTAAACTCTATTACCCACTGATTAAACAATAGATAAAATCAACCCCCCCCCCTCCCGCACACACAAACACAAACCAAAAAAACAAAAAACAAAAAAACTTTTTATCAGTTCCCATTTGTAAATACTTTTACTACATACCCCTAAACACGGTCCTGATCAATTTGCTAAATTCCAAAAACAGAACAAAAATTAACCTCTCTTAACAAAGCCACAAACACTTACAATATTCCAACCAGTGCGATCGGTTCGTTACAAAAAAAGGTCTCGGGTACCCGACACACATGTTACACAGAATGCGTGATTTTGAAAACCAAAAGAAACGGTGAGTTTTGTCATTAATTGTTCATGTAATGTAGTTTAACATCAAAAGTTTAACATCTCATTCATTTATACAGATTTAACCACTGTAATTTATCCTTACTCATTATTAACCTAATTTTAAATTTTAACTTTAATTGTTAATTTAATCGGTAATTCAGTCTTTAATCTAATTTTAATTCTAATTGTCAATGTAATTGTTAATTCAGTCTCACAAAAGCAAACACAACTCTCACGTTTTCAGTGTAGTAATTCTTGTTTCTATTTACCTTACTGTATTGTAGCTTAATTCAAATTTCTCTATTCATTTACACAGATGTAATCACTTTAATTGTCCTTACTCATTATTAATCTAATTTTAAATTTTAACTCTAATTGTTAATCTAATTGGTAATTCAGTCTTTAATCTAATTTTAATTTTAATTGTTAATTTAATTGTTAATTCAATCTCACAAAAGCAAACACAATTCTCATATTCTCATTGTATTAATTCTTGTTTCTAGATACTTGAAAAAGACTGAAAAATAGTAAAAGTCGAAACGTCGTAGAATAAAACATCATAATTCAATAAAAAGTCTATTATTTTTAATATATATATATATATATATATATATATATATATATATATATATATATATATATATATATATATATAGACTTGACCCAGTCCACTAGCATTATGTCAATGTGCCTTAAGTGTCAGTTTGACTTTATTAAGTTTTCTGTATTATCCTGTTTGAACGTTTTGCCGCAACAAAAAGCGTATTTTCGTTAAAAATTAATAACAATGAATTAACGGACATGTTATAAGTGTTCTTTGAATGTAATAAAAATCGCCTTCAAGCAGTTCGTCGGTACAGTGCTCGTTTTCCGGACAGAGAAGTTCCAGGTTCGAAAATATTTCAGAGAATTGAAAAGAATTTAAGAAATTATGGATCATTTACCAAACCAAAAACGGAAATTCTCCGAAGATAAGGAATTAGATGTTCTTCTTGCAGTACAGCAAAGTTCACGAACTTCGATTCGCGAAATTGCACATAATATTGGGGTATCAAAAACTACAGTTCATGGTATTTTAAGAAAACACAAACTTAAACCGTACATAGTTCGAAAAGTTCATGCATTAGAACAAAATGATCCTGGCCGAAGAATCCAGTTTTGTCGTTTTTATTTAAATGCATTAGAACAAGACCCGAATTTTTACAGAATGATAATTTGGTCTGATGAATGCACTTTTAGCAACAACGGTATTTTTAATAGAAACATACATCGACAGTGGAGTGCAGACAATCCGAGATTTGTAATTGAAAATAATTTTCAAAGACGTTTCAACGTAAATGTTTGGTGTGGCATTTTAGGTGATCAATTAATTGGGCCATTTTTCATAGATGGTTGCTTAAATCAAGAAAAATACTACACTTTATTACACGAAAATCTCCAAAACTTTTTAGATGAATTACCTTTGGCAAATTTAAATAGAATATTTTTTCAACAAGATGGGGCTCCCGCGCACAACGCCAGAGTAAATACTGATTTGTTGAACACCCAATTTGGAAATAGGTGAATAGGAACATCCGGTCCTATCGAGTGGCCTGCGCGTTCACCAGATCTTACGCCCCTCGATTTGTGGTTGTGGGCTTATCTACAAGATCGAGCTTATTTAACAACTCCAGAAAATGTTGACATTTTAAGACAAAGAATTATTAACACTTGTCAAGAAGTACCTGCCGCTTGTCTTTTAAATGCGACCTTTGGAGTAATTAGGAGATGTGCGATATGTGTTGAACAAGGTGGCGGGCAATTTCAACATTTATTGTAAAGTGTTTTGTTTCTTATAATAATATTTATAATACTTACATTTCAAATGTTTCATGACACATTCGAATATTTATAAATAATGGAAGACAAAGATGAAATTTATAAAGTTTTTTTTTGCAATAAACGTTTATCAAAAATAAACATGTTATACATCGTTGAATTCAGAAAAAAAATCCAATCCGAATATAGCCAAAAATATATATGTTGCCATTTAAAATAAAAAACTTGACTGTCGTTTGACATTAATGAAAACAATTGAAAACAAATAAAACACTGCTATCTTATAGTGTTTTTGATGCTATTAAATTTACTTTTTGTTTAAATAAAACCGGACAATAAATAACGGAATTATGAATGTTGGCGTTTTTTACGGGACAGCCTGTATATATATATAAACTAGAAATATAAGTTATTCTTAAGCTAATATTATATATATTGTGATTAATACTCTTTGAAAATATATACTACTTAGTAAAAAACGTATTTTTCTATTGTTGCAATTTATCAAAGAACAAATAAGAAGCCTTCAGTTATTGTATTTTAAAGTAGTATGTACAGAGTAGAATTATCAAGTTTTGTAATTACCTCCTATAAAAGTTACTAATCAAATATAAACTTATGTATTAACAAAAATCATTTGTGAAAATCACGGTTGTTTTTGTATGTTAATTTTTCTTTAGAATTTTTGTTGAATTTTGTTAAATAATCTATATTCTCATTTTCACTCCAATATGTCGTAAATAGAACCATAAGAAATGTTTTTTTGAAAAATCCATATGTACTTCTGAAGGTATAACGTAAATTATAGGTTAATAGTTAACGATATCTGTCAAAAATGGCAAGCGTCTTACATTGCAACACGGAGTAAGCAAGCGTCATTATTTCGTCATGAATTTTTAATGACGTCAACTGAACTTAGAAAATTTTTACTTTACCTATTTTATAATTTCTGAAATTCTCTTTTAACGAGGATTTAATTTGAACAGTCTCGGTTAAATTTGAACACCTCTCCTATAACTGACTTTTATGCAACTAATAGAATCCACTACGATAGTCATGTACTTAAGCGTAATCAAAAGCGTTTTTTTTTTTAAGTTGATAAGACTTTCATTGCGTATTCGGATTATTACGTCATAGAAGTCGTCAACCTAAATGATGCAATAAGAAAAGCGATTCCAAATTTTAGTATACTATTACATCATACCGCGTAATAAAGTTTATATTCGGAAACCATACGAGTCTGACTAAAAATTACACTTGCAATTATATGTTGGATATGTTAATATACATGAACTCAATATGTTATGTAATCAAAGATTATTTTGTCCACTGTTGAATTTGATCTGTCTAATGGTTATAATTGATAAAATTTTGTCATACCCTTGGATTTTAGCCAATACAAGCATTTGAGTTAGAGTTAACCCAATTTTTGGCTATATAAATTCCATAAAATTATTATTGATAAACTGTCGTATCAAATAAAGTTGTTACGTACACTGATGGTGTAAATAATATTGGTATTATTTTTGGAATCTGAAGGTATTCTTAACCCACAAATTGATCGGTATGTTATGTCGCAACAATTATTAGCATTTATACTACACTGTGATATAAGTCCAGACAAAAAAAAATTCAAATTACATTTCAAATCTGTCTATTTTATTCATGCAATGATTACCAAATTGTTTAAAAAAGCTATGAAATTATGTTAATCATGCAATGTAAAACCTAGTTGAACATATAAAATATGAAACTTCTAATTGTTTCCACAATATATTGATCCAGGTATTACAATTAAATATTAAGAAAATTTTCATAAATCTTTGAATTTATTGACACAATTATAGCAAACGCCAATTAAGTTGGCGCGAGGAGGGGTAAGTTCGCGCAGGATTAGAAGTAGTGGGGAGATTTGTATTTGGTTTTACATCAAATGTCAGATAATTCTAACCTCTGAGCATATATCACTTTATGATCCCCTAGCAAATACATTGTTCCGTCAAACGTCAATGACAAATGTATTCTGACAATTACTTGAGTAGTAGGGGTAGACGTTTTTAAAAACGTTTTCTGCGCTCCCCCTCCTCGCGTCAACTTAATTGGCGTTTGCTATACTATTCTAATTCGTATTTTTAGTTTTACACTCATAATATCTCGCATTAAAATAGTATGTTTAACAAATATTTAATACATATATAAATATGTACTCTGATTTTGATAAGATAAAAATGATTAAAAGGACTTAATTTTGAAAATCTGTTTGCTTATAAATTATTTAAATTTTTTACATTTTTTAAATAGCAAATTACATAATACAAAAAAAACTTTGTTACTAACCCTGTTTGAGGGGCGAATGTACAATCAGCTGAAACTTTCAATCCCTTTACTAATTGGTCTTGCACTGAAACTTCAGTTGCCAAAGTATTATCGGTATTCCATTTTTCAGAAAATGTTAGACCATATTCTCCCAGCTTATATTTTGTTTCTAGAGAACCAAAAACTTTTCCCGTTTCTTGATTTGATGTACCGCCAGTGTTAAACTCTACACCGGAGCTAGTTTTAGTCTTGCAATCTAATTTGATGAGACCAAAATGGTAACCCTTTCCGAACACATCTCTGGAATTTTTTCCAAGATCGGAGTACGGTGGTGGAGACATGATCTAAAAAGCACCATTTTATATTTTTAACTTTTTCAAAGTTTGAAAAAGATCCTAAATAGAATAAGAAACCAAGTTTCTAATTATAAATTACGGAAGTTAGACGGGATGGATGGCCTATAGATTATTTTTGAACTTGAGTTAAAACTAAAAAGAACAGGAGTGTATATCACGTGTGTTGTCTTGTGTTCAATTTTAACTTCTTGGCAACATTTCTGAAATTATTTAGTTGACCGGTATGTTTGAAGAAAAAATATGTAATAAGCGAACGTCAGTACTCTGTAAAATGGCGGAAGATTAATTTAACTAACCCGGCAAAACTGAATCTTAATATGTAAAGTAAAAATTCTAAATTAAAGAAAACATTTTAAATAAAAATATCAGTATAAAATATCTATCTTTCTTATTCAGTTTTTACATATTTAGGTGTTATATCTTAAGTCGTGCAATTATCGATTATCTTGTTCTTACATAACAGGCAGTAGACAAGAAATAAAAAATAATTTTCACACATATTGTGCAAATTAAACGTGTTTGTAAGTTAAACAAATAGTCAACGACAAAAATATATACCAATATAGTATTAATATTATTGAATAGATCACGTGTATGTATTTCTTTTAAACATTTGATTTATTATTACTTACGATTTATCGGGCACTAAAGGAAATAATGACGAAAAAACCGAATAAAATTCGTATAAACTATAACTATTATAGGGGTAAAAACCAAGAATAACACTTCCTTTTTTATCGAATTTTTAGCTCGGACACAAATAACGGTACGGCTAGAAACGTCACACTTTGCGAACCTCTGACCCCTCCTATGACGCACAGTTGCCAATCTGAATGGATATGAGAAAAATTTTCCTCTAGTCTCTTACGTCATTACCGAATTTCCCCTAATTCTAAGCGGGATTATTTAAAAATTTGAGAAACCGAAATCACTTACTAAATTTGGTAATCCAGAAACAGGATCTCTACAACAATCCTCGCAGGAACCAAATAATTTACTAGTGAAACCACTAATACTTGACCTGCTGGCTAAACCGATATTCTCGCATTCATCATCTCCTCTTTTGTATTCTATTCTCCGTATTTCTGTTTTAGGATAATTGCTGATTACTTTAGCGCTGACAAATTTAAAAGATTCTTCATCTTCTTCACATTTCATTCTTCTTCGAAATTGAAGTTACAGGCACAAAAAATAAATTCAGGTTTTCAATATCAAATTAAATTTTGTCTGGATACATTATAAAATTGACAGTTGACATTGTCATTTTATGGAGAATTAGGAAAGCAAGTAGTTACTCTATTAATATCTAAAAAATGATAACTAACATAAGGTTTGTTCTTACTGAATACAAATTAATAAGATGTTATTTGATTGATTAGATAAAGTGTAAGCTCAACATTAATTGGCTCATATTGCTATTAGCTTTTATGCATTCCAAATCAATCAAATATGTAAATGTGGGTGTAAGTTAAACATTTGGCTACATTCTTCGATTTTACTTTTGTCGCGAAATCAAAAAAGATCTTTTCAAACAAAGTGTTTTTAGTTAATATGAACAACCTTAGTAATATTTGACATCTTGTTTGTTAGGTTGGTAGTTTCTGCGTTGGTCCTTCTAATAATTCGAGTTTTTGAAGTTGTTGAATTTGTTTTTCATTAAAAATATCGCCTAGCAAATATAATGTCCTATACTGATAAAGGTAAAGTGACTTTAACTTAAATATTAATATTGCGTACACAAAGAATTAATATGTAATAACTTTACTAAACTGTGCCAGTTAAAATTGTTCTAAATTGATAGCATTTTAGGTAATTCAGAAGATGTAGAATCTTTAATAAACACATTCAGTGTTCATGGGACTCCAATACCTGAAGCTAACTTGTCTTCATTGAGTTCAAGTGATTTGGAACATTTTGCTGAGCTCTCACAAACTTTAAATATGTCGTCAGATATGGAAAATCAAGGTAATTTTTGTGTTTTAATAATGTATATGTAAAGGTGTAATAGAGTAAAGAAAACAACATTTATAAGCATCCTCTTTTGAATAGAAATTTTATAAAATAAAAATTAAAAGGATACATTCGCAAATGGGGAAAGGGTAAGTAAATGTATGTCGTTGATAAATCAAATAGAGAAATTAATTCTAAATCAGAGTAGTAAAAGGAACTTGCCATCAAGAATTAAATGTTGCTTTGAGTTTTGTATATCATTATTAAATAATGCATAGTTTGCACTATGCACCATTGCTGGTGTAATATTGAAAAAAAATACTGAAATATATATTTGGTTTATTCATAAGGAATCTCATAATATTAAAAAAAAAATGGAAGGTTAAATGTGAAAGGAAAGAATGTTCTATATTCTTTTTAAATAAATCTCTATTGTAAATAAATAAATATAGAAAAAATAAATTAGTAAAATTAATTTTCTAAAAATGAATACATGTGGTGAGTGTAGGATCCCATTTTTTTATTTTTTTTATAAGTATTTTTTATGTTTAAATTATATGAGAGAGTAATATATTTGTAATAGTTACAGAAAATACCTATATTTTTTAAATTAAGAAATATAAATTACTTGTTTTTATAATTAATAATGGCTTTTAGCTATTGGACATATACAGTGTGTAAGCGAAATATTCCTTCATACTTTAATATGTAATATTAAGCATAAAATGTTAATGCACGAAATCTCTCTCGAACGAGATCAAAGAAAAAAAAATTTAATAAATGCGCGTGGCTCAACTTGACTGGTAAATTTAGTATTCCATTATAACTGCAGCGCCACCCCTACTGAACTGTAATGGTGGAAGTAGTAGATGCGATGATGCATACTGTAAGTCAGAAGCAGTGTTGCCAGTTTGTTATAATTGTAACAAATCTGTTACACCAAATCTGTTTGACCAAATTGTATGCTATTACGCTTTTAAGTAATCTGTTACATTTTATAAATGAGAAGATAAAAAAATATGGTTATCCTCCGTTTTATTCACTACCATCGATTAACGATACGATCTAATAAGCGGAAGTTACTTGCTTGTCATAGACACACATAGATGTTGCTTCGTTGCTTGTTGATTTGAGACAATTTGAGAGTTTGTCACAGAAAAATATGCCGGTTGTGTTTTGGTTTGGAGGCATTGTGGGTAAATGAAATGGAAATTTTTTTATCTATTTTTGTTCTATATATGAATGGAATTTCAAAATAGGCCACAGTGGAACACAAAAACCGTCTCTAGTGCACAACTTATTACAATCCTTCAACATTTTGGGAAACATTTGTAAATAATAACAAAATAAAATGATGTTTGATTAGTGCCATATTTTGTATATTCAGTCACAAATTGTGTATATTTCGATATTTAAAAGTAGCTAATTTTCAATCGGGTTCTATAACACGAATAAAATTGTTCGCAGTTTTATGGATATCTTCTTCTAATGTCTAGCGCGATCTGTTATGTTTCAATTAATCTGTTACGGGCCGAGAAAATTTTCTGGCAACACTGGTCAGAAGTCAGTCTGCTATCAACTTCTGTGAAGTATGGCTTATTCAAATCACGAATTAACAGATATCGTCTTACTATACGGTGAAACAGGTGAAATGTTAGTAGCCGTATCTTTGAAGGGAGGTTTCCGAACCGAAGATATCCATCAAATAATTTAGTTTTACAAACCGCGTACATATTGAGAGATCGCGGTACATTGCATCTAAGTTACGAAGGCCGGTGAAAGACGATCTTCGGCAACGTATTTTTCAAATTACGGCCCATATCCGTGGTCCATCACATGATTTAATTTTACAAACTGTGTACAGATTGAGAGATCGCGGTACATTGCATCCAAGTTAAGAAGAGCGTCTTTCACCGTGGCCGTGATAGACGATCTTCGGCAACGTATTTTTGAACCTGCGGCCCATATCCGTGAAAACCGAGCTGTGTTAAAGTGTGTACATACTTGTATTTACGCAAATGACAGCCGCATTGAATTTATTCTTTAAGCATTCTACCTGTTTTGCACAAATTTGCCCTTTTTAGGGCAACAAAATTGTCATTAAAAAAAGAGGCAAATAGAACACAGAAAAATAAAATATGAACATTTAATTAAAATTACAAATGTAATTTATTATTTCTCGTGAAGTTAATATTAAAACAACTAAATTAAAAATTCCATATCACCACAAAACTTTTATACCGTTTAAAATTTTTAAAGAAACTGGATATTGTATTTTTTTCGGGATATAATAAAGGTCAGGCCATTGGCCTACTTATAAATAACAAGGCTGATGCATAAGAAAATTTATGAATAAAGACAATGACGTACCTATTATTACTCGAAATGTGAAAGGGATTTTTTGGTGAACTTGAACAAATAAATGCCTATTTGTTTGTTGGATCGACAACATATAAACTTATAATTTCTATTTATTTAAATTCAATCTGAATACAGGACGGTATTTTAAAAAATGTTTGTGTTGGTAAATTTCCGTAAAAATTAAAGTTTCGATAGAATAAAATTTTTTGTAGTTTTGAATTGCTTACGTATTTATTATATATTAGCGTACGTCGGAATATTTCATTTATACCTTGTATTGTCTGTCATTTCAAACTTATACATTTTTTTATAGTGGCTTGAAGACACTTCAAATAATTTTAACTATGGTGTGTCTCTGAATAAGAAGGAGTGATTCAAATATCCCGCCAAAATCGAGAGAGAGAGAGAGAGAGAGAGAATCACAAATTTGAATTATTAGAAAAGATTTTATTAAACATTTGAAAGTTTAAATACATGGCATGTACATACTGTACACATTACATACTGCTATGAATAGTGGGTTGATGATTTAGCACACCACCATCCACAACTAGTTTTTTCCAACTAGGTTGTCTCAGCCGGTGAATTTTCAAATCTGAGACCTCTAACTTCTCGGGTTCCACTAGAGGAAAGACGTGTCAATATGAGTTGAGCGCCAGTACACTTGTACACAAAAGTTATTTATCTATTTTATATAAGTTAAATTTGAACTGATCTCTCTTTAGGTTTCTTTTAAATATATTCTTTTATATAGGTATTAATTAATTAGTAATATTGGAATGAGTAAAAAAAAACAAACACAGGTCAAAAATTAAAATAAATATTTTATATATAAATACAAAAATAAAAAAAATAAAAAAATATATCTTTACAAAGTATAAAGATGCTGTATCATATAACAAAGATACTGAAGGTAAAAACATTAATTGACAATTGACCGCTAAATGAATGGAAAACATTCTCCTTAATGACTCCGAACAAAACTTATCTAAAATAATCAAGCTTTATAATAGATTCTTCAAAGAAAACCACTCTGTATAATCAGATACTGATACGCGAACAAAAACTACGCGTGTGCTTTGCCATGCACAAAAGACCTGAATCCATTCGAACAAATTTACATCTATAAAATTATAACGAAGAATTTTAATATATAAGCTGTATTATCTGTATTCCTAATAATTAAATCTCTTAACTACTAGCTTTAATTCAATGAAAATATAATTATTATAATTAAGCCGTCATAAAATTTTAATTCTACTTACAAGATTAATATGTAGACTTTCACGAAAAGGTGCAAAAACAATTTAAACAGCAATAAAACGAGAATTTAACTCTATAAATGTCGGGAATTTAAATCTCAAATCATCAACTATAAAACTTGCAATCAAATCAAAACCCGAACTAATTAATTATATTTAAAATATATTTCACGAAGCAAGCATCTCTTCGTTCAGTGGCTAGAATTCGTCTCCAAGATTGACCTCGACTTTCACATCAAGTCCCACCGGATAACCAGTTTTTCCCTCTAGTTACCCGTCGCAAAATTTATAAACATTTTTAATATACAGTCCTGTCACCTATAAATATTTTATTTTAAATATTTTATTAAAAAAAAAAATCCATAGCAATATGTATGTATGTACATTTAAAAGTTGTGTAGTCTTGAAAATTGCTAAATAACACATGCATGTACATACATATTACGTACTAGGAAAAATAATCAGTTATTTTCTTTTGAACCCTACTTCTGAAAAATAATTGTTGCTCAACAAAATTCTCGCATTTATTCAAATGCATAAAGATTTGATCAGGTACATTTTCCTGGCCCCTGAAAGTAGTTCGCACAATGTCAAATGCATTTCTTATTTCATTTTCACTAAATTTATCAGGACATTCCCCGGTTTTAGTTTCTTCTTCATGATCTTCTATACTTTTTATATCGTCAATTATGTCTTGGTCAGTGGGAGATCTGTCGTGCCAACATCATTGTCGATTTCTAAGAAATCTTCAAGTAAAAAATCTGCGTCGACGGTAGCAGTTTTTTTTGTAAAATACCACCCCATTGTTTCCTTAAGGTAGCGAGATCCATTTCGCCTTCTTCTTCCCATTCGTCAATTTTTTCAGTAAAACCTGCTTTAGAAAAGCAGTTTTTGATTGTTTTCTGAGAAACATTTTCACTCCATACTTTAGCGACTTCGGTTATACACCCTTTAAGCGTAATAAATTTTTGGACTGGAAGGTTGTTATCAATCGCGTTAACAATTTTGTGGACAATTATGTTTCGGTAATTATGTTTCATGTTTTTTATAATACCCTGGTCCATAGATTGCAATTTGGAGGTCGTGTTTGGTGGAAAAAGATCAGTTCAATATTCGTTAATTTTTTACTTACAGTAATTGGATGTGCAGGACAATTGTCTATAAACATCGCAATCTTTCGCTTTTGGCTTTTCAGTTTCATGTCCAGTTCTTTGATCCATCTTTCTAAAATCTCAGAAGTCATCCATGCCTTGTTATTACTGGCGTAATCTAACTCTCGAGATTTAACTCCTTTTAAACAACGGGGATTTTTGCTTTTACCTATCAGCAGTAATTTCAGTTTTTCTTAACCATTGATGTTTGCTCCAACCATCAGTGTCACCCATTCTTTACTCGTTTTTACACCAAAACATTTATCACTTTTAAAAGCAAAAGTTTTGTTTGGCAAACATTTAAAAAACAAATCGGTTTCATCACAATTCACCAACATACAAAACCCCACTTACGCGCTCACACAAATACAAAACCACACACCCAGAGAGAGACGCAAGCTGCCAGCAGCAACTAACACACAAGTTCATACCCAGAAAGAGACACAAGCTGCTAGCAGCGAACAACACATATGTACACACCTTGCTATCTATTTTTTGGAATACTAAGGCATGATTTATTATTATCAATTGGAATGTATCTTTGAATAATTTAAACCATAGCAACTCAATTATTTGACATTTATATTTTTTATATCCTTGACAAAGGCATCATTGCCGAAACATGTAGGGTTGTTTTAAATATATGTATATACTTTGAAGTAATAAACCAGACCTTTAATCGCCGGCTTATTAAGTTTGTTATATATATATATATATATATATAGTTATATATATATATATAGTTATATATATATATTGTGGTGGGGCACACCCATTTACATAAAGGGCCCTGGAACAAAAAAATACAGGACAATACTAAAGTGTTTACATTAATTTAGAAGATAAGATTTTGTTGGAACTGTATATTTCACATGTCATATCAATAAAGTTAATTCCGCGTTTTTAATTGCTTAAATTTGTATCATGAACTTTATTTATTTCTTTTAGTCATTTGCTTTAGTCATTTTTATTAATAATATTGTATTATCGAAGATTTTTAACTTGATTGATTGAATATTTTATAGACATATACTTTGGATATAGCTGTACCTATTTGAATTGTTTACAGCGGGAAAAATCCCAATTAAGAACAGGTATCTAGCTGAAGACTGTACATTCCAAAGATAATTTTTTGTATCACAAAATTAAATTTATTATTTTTGTAAAATATCCAAGCGATTTGTTTTAGTAAATTACGCCATTTATAATTATTTAATATTAAATTATAAAGTACAAACAAGAATCATGAATAAGAAGCCTGGATATAAAACAAACGCGAGTAGCGTCGTTGGTTAAAATATTTTGGTACGCGTCGACATATTCAAAAAAGTGTCCGAAGAACTTAGTGAAAAATTATTAATAAAAGTATAAATATCATACCCAAAGATATATCCTACGTATCACCAACCTACAAAGCCACGATTGACACAAATTACGCAACCTAACTCCTTCCTGGTAGTTTGTAAACGAAATTCCTATCCCGAGGGACGCTACCTGCATAACACCATTACCAGAGCCTTAATCCCGAGGAAAAAGGATCCGAAAACCTTCCGAATTATCCAGTATCCACATTCAACAAACTTGAGTACTTTATTTATATCTATATCCTATAACATTGAAATTATTTTTATTAAGTTTTTAAAACACAATCGTTGATATTATTATTTTTATGCAAAACATTTATTTTATTGATAAGTTTACCTTAATATCGGAAAAATACAGTTCCCTTGAGTTTAATTACCGTAAATTTAGTAAATATTGTTGCATTATCTCATTTCATATAATTAACCTAGCATTTATTAGTTTACTCGATCACGTGACTATTTATAGGTTAGTGCATTATATTTCATGTTCACACTTACCTTTTTGGAAAAGTATATTATCAATTAAACCATTTATTTATGCTCTTCACTCTCTTGTTTTATTTATATTATTCATCCAGAACCATTCGAAATATAATAACTTGTTTTATCACAAACATTTATATTCTATTAAGTACCCAACCCGCACATTTATTGTTATTAAAGTATAACTTCAGTCTCATCGCTACTGCTAGCCGGCATTCATATAAAGATACATATAAGGTATTAACAATAAGAATTTGCACCTGGAAGATGCCTATTAAGTTAAGTACAAGTTGTTTATTTACGTTTATTTATGCTTTGTAATTTAGTCAAGCGACGTCTGTATTATTTAATACTTAGCTAATATCTTTAGGTCGTATTTTGAACTACACTTGCGAATTCAACATTATTTTTAAAATACCTTATCACTTAATTCATTACATTACAATTTATTATACACCAATATTATATCAATTGTCAGCCTAACGTAAGGGCTCTTGCACCTGCAGTTCGTTATCAATATATATATATATATATATATATATATATATATATACATAGTTATATATATATATATATATATATATATATATATATATATATATATAGTAAACCTAATCAGTAGGCGATTAAAGGTCTGTATATTACTTCAAAATATATGTATTTAAAAAACTCTACATGTTTCGGCTGTGTACGCCTTTATCAAGAGAACACACAGCCGAATCATGTAGAGTTTTTTAAATACATATATTTTGAAGTAATATACAGACCTTTAATCGCCTACTGATTAGGTTTACCATATCATACCAAGGTCACGAAGTTATTATATATATATATATATATATATATATAATAACTTCGTGACCTTGGTATGATATGGTAAACCTAATCAGTAGGCGATTAAAGGTCTGTATATTACTTCAAAATATATGTATTTAAAAAACTCTACATGTTTCGGCTGTATACGCCTTTTTCAAGAGAATACAAAATATGAATGACAGGATATAAATGTCAAGTAATTAAGTTGCTATGGTTTGAATTATTCAAAGATACATTCTAGTAATAATAATAAATCATGCCTTAGTATTCCAAAAAATAGATATATCTATTTTTTGGAATACTAAGGCATGATTTATTATTATTACTAGAATGTATCTTTGAATAATTCAAACCATAGCAACTTAATTACTTGACATTTATATCCTGTCATTCATATTTTGTATTCTCTTGAAAAAGGCGTATACAGCCGAAACATGTAGAGTTTTTTAAATACATATATTTTGAAGTAATATACAGACCTTTAATCGCCTACTGATTAGGTTTACTATATATATATATATATATATATATATATATATATATATATATATATATATATATATATATATATATATATATATATAAGTGTTTAGATAATTTCTTAGCCGTTCATTAAATATAACATTTGATGAATTATTGGAGTTTTTCGGCTTTTTTTTTTTATATGAAATACATATTTACAAATATTAAATTAGAATGTATGTAATTGCAGCCCGGATAGCTGTAGACTTGGGTTCGAGTCCCAACGTAGACCATATTTTTCAAATAAAAAATTTCGTATGATTTGCTTTGTAATTTGTAGACAGCAATGTTTACATCCCCACTTACTCTGCAATTACATATATTCTAATTTAATATTTGTAAATAGTTCATATAAAAAAAAAAGCCGAAAAACTCCAATAATTTATCAAATGTTATATATATATATATATATATATATATATAATATCTTCGTGACCTTGGTATGATAAGGTAAACTTAATAAGTCGGCGATTAAAGGTCTGGTTTATTACTTCAAAGTATATATATATTTAAAACAAACCTACATGTTTCGGCAATGATGCCTTTGTCAAGGATATAAAAAATATAAATGACAGAATATAAATGTCAAATAATTGAGTTGCTATGGTTCAAATTATTCAAAGATACATTCCAATAATAATAATAAATCATGCCTTAGTATTCCAAAAAATAGATAGCAAGGTGTGAACATATGTGTTGTTCGCTGCCAGCAGCTTGTGTCTCTTTCTGGGTATGAATTTGTGTGTTGGTTGCTGCTGGCAGCTTGCGCAAGCTGCCAGCAGCAACCAACACACAGGTTCATACCCAGAAAGAGACACAAGCTTCTGGCAGCGAACAACACATATGTTCACACCTTGCTATCTATTTTTTGGGATACTAAGGCATGATCTATTATTATTATTGGAATGTATCTTTGAATAATTTAAACCATAGCAACTTAATTATTTGACATTTATATTCTGTCATTTATATTTTGTATTCTCTTGACAAAGGCATCATTGCCGAAACATGTAGAGTTATTTTAAATATATATACTTTGAAGTAATGACAGACCTTTAATCGCCGACTTATTAAGTTTACCTTATATATATATATATATATATATATATATATATATATATATATATTAAAATAATAGACTTTTTTTATTGGTTTAGCGACCTTTAATGAATTTTAATGTTTTTCTCTTCAGAATATTTCTTCAAAATATTCTGAAGAACGCGGTCGCCCCTAAAAAGGTCTCGGGCAAGCCCGACCAATGTACACATGTGTTTTGAAACGGAATAAATTGTCACTTGAAAAAGACTCAATAATAAAAAGAGTCGAAACGTCGTAGAGAAAAACATTAAAATTCATTAAAGGTCGCTAAACCAATAAAAAAGTCTAATATTTTAATATTAAGACACGGCCAATAAAATAAATAAGAAATTTAATTCTTATTAACACTATATATATATATATATATATATATATATATATATATATATAATGATGAATGCTTAGCCTCTCGCTGGGCTGGCAAATGATGAATAGCTGAGGAGGTGATAATAAATATAATGAAAGAGTTCAAAAATATTAATTTTAAAATTAAAAAGATGGGCGCCTTTATATAACTCCTCAAACTGCTCAATCTGTATTCTAAATTGCCAACTAGTCGGATTGCATGAAACTAAATTAAAAAGCTTAATTAAGTGTGAAATCTCAGGCTCTTCGTTAGTAATAAGTAGTTGCTTCCATAAAAGTAAACTATTAATGTTAAGGCTTAAAGAAATAACTCCTACAAGTAAATATAGACAAATAAAAGATTGATATGATAATAAAACTATTATGTTTATTGCTATAAAAAGAAAACTGTAATAAAATAACATGTATTGCAAAGGGTGAAATTAACGAAACTACATATAAGAAAGGCAACAAGGTGTTACTTAAGAAAATAAGGTGGTTATGTGTGTTTTAACTTATAAAAATGTGGATAACAATATAAATAATCTTTTAACGATAATGGTGAGTACCTTTTAATTACTATTTCTACGTTTAAATTGGTTGTTTATTAAATTTTAATACAAGTATAGGACGTTTAGGTTAGGTAAACAAAATCGAGAATTTTATTGGTTTATAAGTTTAAAGAATTAAAAATTTTGAAAAATAAATACGTTTTATCTGTAACCTGTGTTTATAATAATCCTGATGTTTATTTTGTAGAACGTACGCATCAAATGGGATGATTCTCGGCGATCGAAAAAAGTCCGATTGCTGTTCGAATTGTTGGCGGCGTGGGTGGCTGTTTCCAATGACGCTTTCGAAGATTTTCTTCGGTCTTGGTCTCTGATGCCTAATTTCTCCCTGCGTTCTTATCTAGCTGTTGGATTACAGGTATCGATGTTGATGAACGATAATCAATTCCGTAGATGTTCTGTGACTGTTTCTTGACAATATTTCTTTTTGATTTCTTGCGATTATGGTGAAATTACATCTATGACGCCTGGTTGTACGTAAATACGTTAAAAATCGAAATTTCTTGAAGAATTTCTCTCGTCGATCGGGTTTATTTAAAGGCAGGATACTTTTAATTACTTTTTACTAAATTAGCGATTTTAATTAATGATATATAAAAATTTCTAAGGCTCGGTCAAAAAATGCGTCTACTATTTTATAAATTTCAAAAGATGATGCCGATAGCGCTTGTCTGTTTTACCAAACTTAGCTATCTAATGATACCAAAAAGTCTCGATGTTTTACCTTATCAACATATTTAAATAGATGGAATTTGACTAATTTTACTATTCTTACAGATTTTAAAAACTATTTAATAAATTAACAAGTTAGGTTAATGTAAAACTTAATGTTACAAATTGAGTACTGCGCACGATAAATATTTACATCTGCGAGATGTCAATTTGTAGGCGTGGCTTACTAGCGTCGATATAAATTAAAGATGCATATGAATTTGAATATGTGTTTTTCGCGCAAATATTTGAAATTTGAATTAGAAATAATAAAAAAGAAATTAATGAAAGAAATATAAATATAGAAATTTAAGAAAATAATGTTATCGTTATTAAAATTCGTATGCACTTCGACACTACTAATACTTAATAATATCACTTACATAACCTTTTATTACCCTTTTCTTACTTTGTATATCTTATTTTTCCCATTTCAGATGCAGCTCAATGTGTATGCCTTGCATCATTACAATATATATATGTATATATATGTATATAAATACATAGATTTTACTTTGTATTCTAGTCCTTAAAAATTTGGCTTTAAATGAAAACCAGAGAAGCTTTAAGACAACATCGTCTCAAGGAAATTTAAAATATGTTAAAATTAAAGTCAAATATATTTTTTACAACCAAGAAAATTTTATTTTTAATATTTTTGAACCAAATTTCAAGAGCGATGCGCCACGTCTTAACCTCGCCCAATCGTAATAATTTTTTGCACACCGTATTTTTATACTATAACGAACATTTTGACGGAGAGTTACGGTCGAAACAAAGTTGAAAAATAAAGACCACCTAATATGTATATAGTCGACACTGTTTATAGTGAAACTCTATATAGTGAAAAACTCTTTATAGTTCAATTTTTTCAAGCCCTAGAATATTTTAATGAAATTTCATGTAAAAAGCCCTGCATATAGTGAATCTGTAAAATAGTAGGTAACACTTTATATAATAAAATATTTACCGGAATTTCATGTATAAATTTTTATGCATTTATTGAGATTTTGGCCACTCACTTCGGGTTTCCCATTTCTACCTAACATTAGCACGAACTCCATTTTTATGACGCACTGTTTTGAAAAGGTTCTTAACGCGTTCATAACGCTAAATCAGGTACAATAGATTTCTGTGAGAATCCCGGGGAAACCCCATTTTATATGTATGTAGTCGAGGCCTAGATTACATATTGCTGTGGTTTTTTCGTAGCAAACATTTTTGAAAATTTTATGATTTATTTTATATTGTACATTTATTTTCGATGCCAGTGTATTATGTTTGAAATTTATTATCTATGAATGCCGATTTTATTTTAATTTATTTTTGACTAGCGTTGTCGTAGTACGCCGGATTTGCAGTATCCGCTTCAGACACTAAATGTTATCTGGGTTGTGAAGACGTGTGTTATATGATATAAATCTTTATATTTTATTTTAGATTATTAGCTTCGTGATGTTTATTAATTTGTTGTGTTTGATTTCAATACCGTTATTTATACGAGTTTGTTGATCTCGTAGTGATTTTTTTACATTTTCCAACTCAGGTGTCTCGTGAAAAAATATATTTTTTCGTTTACGTAAGTTAAATTGTATTACTAATTATTATTATAATTATTATTATTTGAATGATTTGAACTGTGTATTTTCATTGTATTAATTTTGTTATATTGATATTTTATCTTAATAGTTGAATTAGATGACAAAGAACGTTTTTTAAAATTTCTAAGTGAAAAATTTTCTATAACTTAAAATTTTGCACGTTGGAGTCAAGGGCATATTTTTTTCATGTGGTTCGCACATGCGTAGAGGTTAGTTCGGTCTGTCACATCTAGTTTGTTTACGTTAAATCTTGTGGGAGAAAATAAAACACTTCATTGTAATTTATTAGTTTCATACAGTAAATAATAAAAATAAATTAAAACACTTGGCTTGTTTCACTATGAGATTTATTTAAATTCTCTAACAATTGTTTCGGCTGTTATGCCATTCTCAAAGAGATCTATAAATCTAACTTAAAGACTATCGCACTTGTTCTTATATGTTGTCTGTTCTTGTGTGTAGTGGGGGTGGTATTATATTGTGTATTACGGTGTCTATAAAGGGTGTATTGGCATATTCTATCTGTGTGTTGGTGATTAATAGATTTTGTTTTTTCGCTATTTTTATTTCTAATATTTCTAGGAGGTCCAATCTCTTGCTTTTTGTGATATTGTGTATTAAGTCGCAGTTATCTATATCGGGGAAGTGGTTGAGTTCTATACAGTGTTCGGCAAAGCCTGTGTTTTTCTCACTATATAAAATTGACTTTTTGTGTTCTTTAACTCTGTTTTTAATGGCTCGTCCACTTTGGCCGATATAGATAGCTTCACAGTCTTTACATTTTAATTTATAAACACCTGATTGGTCGATTTTATCTCTTTTATCTTTGTTGTTGCTAATCATTGTTCCTAAATTGTTTTATTTACCCAGCTTATTTTGATATCTAATCCTTTTACTATTCTGTTTATTTTATTAGTGAGTTGTGGTATGTATGTAATTTTGTGCCATCTTTGTATATTTTCTGTTATTTTCGGGTATAGGTATTTGTTCTTATTATTTTGTATTTCTTTACGTTTTAACAGTTTATCTACGATTTTAGGGTCATATCCATTATTTCTTGCGATTAATTTAATTGTGTTTATTTCTGTATTAAAATCTGTCTTGCTTAATGGTGTGTTTGTGGCTCTATGTATATAACTATTGAATGTTGACATTTTTATTTTCATCCTAAAATCGTAGATAAACTGTTAAAACGTAAAGAAATACAAAATAATAAGAACAAATACCTATACCCGAAAATAACAGAAAATATACAAAGATGGCACAAAATTACATACATACCACAACTCACTAATAAAATAAACAGAATAGTAAAAGGATTAGATATCAAAATAAGCTGGGTAAATAAAACAAATTTAGGAACAATGATTAGCAACAACAAAGATAAAAGAGATAAAATCGACCAATCAGGTGTTTATAAATTAAAATGTAAAGACTGTGAAGCTATCTATATCGGCCAAAGTGGACGAGCCATTAAAAACAGAGTTAAAGAACACAAAAAGTCAATTTTATATAGTGAGAAAAACACAGGCTTTGCCGAACACTGTATAGAACTCAACCACTCCCCGATATAGATAACTGCGACTTAATACACAATATCACAAAAAGCAAGAGATTGGACCTCCTAGAAATATTAGAAATAAAAATAGCGAAAAAACAAAATCTATTAATCACCAACACACAGATAGAATATGCCAATACACCCTTTATAGACACCGTAATACACAATATAATACCACCCCCACTACACACAAGAACAGACAACATATAAGAACAAGTGCGATAGTCTTTAAGTTAGATTTATAGATCTCTTTGAGAATGGCATAACAGCCGAAACAATTGTTAGAGAATTTAAATAAATCTCATAGTGAAACAAGCCAAGTGTTTTAATTTATTTTTATTATTTACTGTATGAAGTTAAAATGTTTCACCAAGAAGTATCTGCAACAACAGCCGAGAATATTAATTTATTAGTTGTAACTTTGATCGGCATTCAATAAGGAAGTTTAATTATATGGTCCAGTCATTTTCATATAATAATTTTACCTTAAAAATATTGTTTAATGATGCAATATTGATCTTTATGCTTTATAAAGACATTTTTTTTCTTTTTTTTATTATTATATTAAAGTTTCATTTAAAATTCATGTGTTTTTGAATTTAAACCTTTTTTTTGTGCTCTGAAGTAACTTAAAAACTTTATCATAACTTTTCTCAAATAAATTTTGAGTGGCGCTCAACTATCTATTAATTAATTTGTGTTTTCCACTTTTCCGATTGGAACCCTGAGGGAAAAGCAGTGTCATCCTGGAAATTAAACCGACTGAATATCGAAGCTGGACACATTGGTTGTGAATTGTGAATAAGCAGTATACAACATCACAATTCATAGCAATATGTAATTCGCAAACAGGTTCAGTTTGTTTTTGTTTAAGAATCAGTTAAGATGTCCAAGCGAGTGTGTTTAAGTTTAGCTGAGAAAATTAAAGTTTTGGAAGAAGGCCGCAAAAAAATTGATGTTGCTGCAAAATTCCGTGTTTCTCCAAGTTGCGTCTCTCTGATAATAAAAAGTCGCGAAAGTATCATCAAGAAAACGAATGTTCCAAGCAGTCGAAAACAAGCACGGGTGTGTTCTTACGAGAATGTAAATAAAGCAGTTTTACGATGCTTTCAAGTGGCCCGTACGCATCAAAACGTACCAATATCAGGAAATTTAATAAAGCATAAGGCTCTACAATTTGCTAAAGAATTTAACTGCGTTAATTTTCAAGCTAATGAAGGGTGGTCGAGTGCCTAGAAGACTCGCAATGCAATTGTTTTCAAGACGGTGTCCGGCGAGAGTGCAAGCGTTAGTCAGGAGGACTGTGACATTTGGACTGAAACTGTTTCAAAAAGTGTATTGAAAAAGTACGAGCCAAAAAACGTTTTCAATTGTGATGAAACCGATTTGTTTTTTAAATGTTTGCCAAACAAAACTTTTGCTTTTAAAAGTGATAAATGTTTTGGTGTAAAAACGAGTAAAGAAAGGGTGACGACACTGATGGTTGGAGCAAACATCAATGGTTAAGAAAAACTGAAATTACTGCTGATAGGTAAAAGCAAAAATCCCCGTTGTTTAAAAGGAGTTAAATCTCGGGAGTTAGATTACGCCAATAATAACAAGGCATGGATGACTTCTGAGATTTTAGGAAGATGGATCAAAGAACTGGACATGAAACTGAAAAGCCAAAAGCGAAAGATTGCGATGTTTATAGACAATTGTCCTGCACATCCAATTACTGTAAGTAAAAAATTAACGAATATTGAACTGATCTTTTTCCACCAAATACGACCTCCAAATTGCAATCTATGGACCAGGGTATTATAAAAAACATGAAACATCATTACCGAAACATAATTGTCCACAAAATTGTTAACGCGATTGATAACAACCTTCCAGTCCAAAAATTTATTACGCTTAAAGGGTGTATAACCGAAGTCGCTAAAGTATGGAGTGAAAATGTTTCTCAGAAAACAATCAAAAACTGCTTTTCTAAAGCAGGTTTTACTGAAAAAATTGACGAATGGGAAGAAGAAGGCGAAATGGATCTCGCTACCTTAAGGAAACAATGGGGTGGTATTCTACAAAAAACTGCTACCGTCGACGCTGATTTTTTACTTGAAGATTTCTTAGAAATCGACAATGATGTTGGCACGACAGATCTCCCAACTGACCAAGACATAATTGACGATATAAAAAGTATAGAAGATCACGAAGAAGAAACTAAAACCGGGGAATGTCCTGATAAATTTAGTGAAAATGAAATAAGAAATGCATTTGACATTGTGCGAACTACTCTCAGGGGCCAGGAAAGTGTACCTGATCAAATCTTTATGCATTTGAATAAATGCGAGAATTTTGTTGAGCAACAATTATTTTTCAGAAGTAGGGTTCAAAAGAAAATAACTGATTATTTTTCCTAGTACATAATATGTATGTACAGGGTTATTCATTATAGATGCCCTAGCCCTTACCATAGTTATTATTGCATAAACAAAAAAAATTTTGAAATAAAAGTTGTGGTTATAAACTAATTTTATTATAACGTTAACAAAAGTACAGTGGCGTGCGTAGTTTAGGGGACACAAAAAATAATTGGTTTTTTTAAATGAGACAGCCTGTATATTATTAAATTTTTGAAAATATCTTTTTATTCTGATTTCAAAAATATACCATATCATACTCCTGTCTTACACCGTTCTTAAGTTATTAAATAAAAGTTTTGTATCTACAAATGAGTTTTGGTCAACATTTAATTAAAATTACAAATAATACCTATAAAACGAATATAACAAAGATAACTTTACAACTATAAATAAATAATAACTTATAAAAGTTGTTCGAAGTGTCTACCATTATTTTCAATACATAATTCTAAACGTCTAATTATATTTTGAATTGCATCAGAAATGGCTTGATTTAAACAATCAAGCCATTTAGATTATTTATTTTTAATTGAATTCGGTCTTTCATGACTTGAATACAGTCATTATTATTATATATTTAAATATATTATGTCTTTTAAAAACCCCCAAAAATATGAGTCCATAGGGGATAGATCCGGCTGTTAGGAGGCCATAATATGGTTCCATTATTCCCTATCCACACTTGAAATACATTGTTCAAATGCTCTTTAACAGGTAGGACATTATGCGGAGTTGCCCCATCCAAATCATATCCTGAAATTGAATGTCCGGAAAATTCTCTAAAAGAATATTTTCAACTTCAGGAAGAATCATTTCCAGATAGGTAACTTCAGTTAAATTGAAATCATAAAATAATAAAAAATTGTGAAATAGCCAAGTGTGTTTTTATAATAATTTGTTAAATATGGGTCCAACAATTTTGTTTCTGAAAATTCCACACCATACACTAAGAGTTTTTCTTCCTGATTTTTTTATTGGTTTTATCAATCTTTTCCTATTCTCCTTGTTTTCCCATGACCTACGATTTTTCCTATTAAAAACTCCAGCCGTAGAAAAGCATGATTCATCGGTCCATAATATTTTAGTCAAATAATCAGGATCTTCATATAACTTTTGGATCATTTGGCGGCAAAACTCTAACCTTTTCCTTTTATGACCCTCTGTCAAAAGTTGTACGGGTAAAATTTTATATGGTTTGTAGTTGTTAGTTTTCAACGTACGTTGTATTTTAGAGTAACTTATATTTAAATGAGTTGCTGCATTATTTATACTACATTCAGAATTTTCTAAAAAATAATATAGTGTTTAAAAAAACTTTTCAAGAATACCTATAAGAGGGCTTACCGTCGAAATAAAGCAGTACATCTAATTGATCTTCGTTGTTTGCATGAACTACTCGCCTTTTTCTATTAAAACTTATTACTTACCTGTTTGTAAATAAGTCTGAACGTATTGTCTGCGGGTGTTGGACGATTTGGATACAACTCCCTGTATGCTCTTTGCGCTGCACGTTTATCTTTGTTATTTTCTATATAGCAAGTAAATATTTGAATTTTTTCTGCTACACTGTAAACCATTTTGAATGTTTCAATAAAGAAATGACATTTAATAAACATGACAGTTGTGATTTTCATAGTTTTCTTTGATGATATTAACTTTTCAATATTTATACTACTAGTTTACTTAGTACTTAACTAGTTTAATTTACTATATTTATCCTTTAATAACATAAGAACGGTGTAAGACAGGGGTATGATATGGTATATTTTTGAAATCTCATTTAAAAAAAACAATTATTTTTTGTGTCCCCTAAACTACGCACGCCACTGTACTTTTGTTAACGTTATAATAAAATTAGTCTCTAACCATACAACTTTTATTTCAATTTTTTTTTTTTTTTTATGCAATAATAACTATGGTAAGGGCTGGGACATTTATAATGAATAACCCTGTACATACATGTGTTATTTAGCAATTTCTCAAGACTACACAACTTTTAAATGTACATACATACATATTGCTATGGATTTTTTTTTTTTTAATAAAATATTTATAGGTGACGGGACTGTATGTATATTAAAAATGTTTATAAATTTTGCGACGGGTAACTAGAGGGAAAAACTGGTTATCCGGTGGGACTTGATGTGAAAGTCGAAGTCAATCTTGGAGACGAATTCTAGCCATTGAACGAAGAGGTGCTTGCTTCGTGAAATATATTTTAAATATAATTAATTAGTTCGGGTTTTGATTTGATTGCAAGTTTTATAGTTGATGTTTTGAGATTTAAATTCCCGACATCTATAGAGTTAAATTCTCGTTTTATTGCTGTTTAAATTGTTTTTGCACCTTTTCGTGAAAGTCTCCATATTAATCTTGTAAGTAGAATTAAAATTTTATGACGTCATAATTATAATAATTATATTTAGTGACCGGTCACTAAACACACGCACGAGCGCGCCAACATACAAAATCCTACACTTACGCTCTCACACTAACACAAAACCACACACCCAAAGAGAGACGCAAGCTGCCAGCAGCAACCAACACACAAGTTCATACCCAGAAAGAGACACAAGCTGCTAGCAGCGAACAACACATATGTTCACACCTTGCTATCTGTTTTTGGAATACTAAGGCATAATTTATTATTATCAATTGGAATGTATCTTTGAATAATTTAAACCATAGCAACTCAATTATTTGACATTTGTATTCTGTCATTTATATTTTATATCCTTGATAAAGGCATCATTGCCGAAACAATTAATCTGAAATATACAAAGTTATCGTAATATTTATTTATTAACATTTCGACACTAATTTTACAAGTTATATCCGCCAAATGTAGCTATACCATTGAGTGTAATTCTTGTATTCATTCTCACTTTTTCATTTACAGATAGCTGGAATAACTGAGCTATTTGTATCATAACATTAAATATATATATATATATATATATATATATATATATACAGGGTCCGGCAACAAATTATCCATAAATGGTCTATAACAAGAAGAAACCCCATTAAGTACGAGAAACAGTTGATTTTCACTCATCGGTGAAAGCAAACATTAAATTAATATAAAGTAATATAGCATTTTCAATAGATTCACTGCTGATCAAGTTACCAAGACCGGAAGCATTTGAAAGGTTATTAGAGAGATTTACAGAAACTGGTAGTGTAACCTACAAGAAGATAGAAATAAATAAGCCGGTAATCAATGAATAAAGCGAACTGGCCGTATTATTAACAATACATGAAAATCCACATAGACCATAGACCATATAGACGGTATTTCAAAGGTAACAGCTATTGAAGATAGGAGCGTACGAAGAATTTTAAGAAGTCATAAGTATCATCTGTACCATATGGAATTAAATCAGGAATTGCATGGTGATGATTTCATTAAAAAAACAGACTTTTGTGGTTGTTTGTTAAATAAAATGCGAGAAATGCCAAATATTTTAACAAAGATTTTGTTTAGCGATGAGGCTACTTTCAAAAGTAATGGGGCGGTAAATAAACATAACATGCATTATTATGCAACAGAAAACCCGCATTGGATACGTCATGTAGACAATCAGAATAGATGGTCTCTTAACGTCTGGGGAGGTATACTTGGTCCATATATCATTGGGCCGTACTTTTTCGATGGAACCGTTACAGGCGATACGTATTTGGCATTTTTGCAGAACGAACTGCCTAATTTACTTGAGCATGTGGATGCTGACACCCGACAAATTTTCTGGTTGCAACACGATGGTGCACCTGCTCATTACAGCCTTAACGTTAGGAAGTTTCTAGAGTGATGGAAGGAAGACAAATGGATAGGACGAGGTGGTCCAATCCCTTGGCCTCCACGAAGTCCTGATCTTACTGTGTTGGACTTCTACTTTTTGGGATATGTCAAGGCTCTAGTTTATGTGGAAGTTTCTACAATAAGGGAAAATATTATGGAACGCATAAGAGAGGCATTTAGAAATGTGCGCCAAGAAACATTACAGCATGTTCAACAGAATTTCACCAGGCGGCTTCATTTATGTATTGAGAGACATGGAAGGACATTTGAAAGTTTTCTTTGATTTATTTGCATTTACTATTTACATTTACTTTATTTTTATTTACTGTGCTACTACTTTTGTTAATTAAATTTGATGTGGTTAATAATTAGTATTTACTTAAAATAGTGCAAACTTTTAATACTACTCGTACTTGATTCTTTCCTACATTATTTCGATTTATGTTAAACTAATTAGGTATGTATTGTTTCATATTAGGTATTTGTAAAATAGTTGGTTTTACAAAATTCTTTAAAATACAAATTAATTGGTGCAAATTTTTTATTAAACTAACACCAGATAACTTAATCGGCAGTGAATCTATTGAAAATGCTATATTACTTTATATTAATTTAATGTTTGCCTTCACCACTGAGTGAAAATCAACTGTTTCTCGTACTTAAGGGGGTTTCTTCTTGTTATAGACCATTTATGGATAATTTGTTGAATAACCGATCTTACAGAAGGTTTAAAAGCGTAAATTAGCTACTAAAAATACAAGCATTTTTCATTAATTCAACTCTAAAAAGATATAATTAGCAAATGATCCATCCTAGGTGCATCAAATGAGGTATCAATAGAAAGCGTAGTAAAAGGGCTTTTCAATGAGCTAAAAATATACAGGGTGTTCCATTTAAAAATTACGAGATTTCTTCGATTTTGCGAAATTGTGAACACCCTGTATAACGCGAGCAGTTGCAGAATTTATTTCACGTAGCAACGAAAGTGCATACTAGTAGAAAATATTCTATTCTATTTGTTTCGGATCTTTTGATTTTTCTTATGCAGAATAGCCTACTGAAATGTATCAATTTATCAAGTAAAATAATTATTTACACAGAAACTATCAACTTTAGACCCATACAACATTATATCGATGTAACCAACTTTCAAGCGCGGATCATTTTATCTATTAATATACAGGGTGTTCTATTTAAAAAAATGCAACTTTAGTCTGGCATTTCCATCTGGAACACACTGTATAAAACAAAATATTTTTAAAACGTGCGCTTGATGGTACGGAAGGATATCCGATGACTAAATATTTAACTAACTTTCAAATCCGCGTGTAATCTTCCGTCCCCGCTTCGTTGCCGGACCCTGTATATATAAAATATAAATGACCGAATACAAAATCAATTATTTTGTATTTATATTTTATATCCTTGATAAAGGCATCATTGCCGAAACATGTAGGGTTTTTTTTAAATATATATACTTTGAAGTAAACCAGACCTTTAATCGCCGACTGATTGAATTTACCATATATATATATATATATATATATATATATATATATATATATATATATATATATATATTGTATATATATATATATAATATTTTCGTGACCTTGGTATGATATGGTAAATTCAATCAGTCGGCGATTAAAGGTCTGGTTTACTTCAAAGTATATATATTTAAAACAACCCTACATGTTTCGGCAATGATGCCTTTATCAAGGATATAAAATATAAAATTTTACATTTTATATCCTTGATAAAGGCATGATTGCCGAAACATGTAGGGTTGTTTTAAATATATATACTTTGAAGTAAACCAGACCTTTAATCGCCGACTGATTGAATTTACCATATATGTATATATATATATATATATATATATATAAATATGTAAATATATGTATATGTATACATATATATATACTTGACTGGGTCAAGTCTATATATATATATATATATATATATATATATATATATATATATATATATGGTAAACCTAATCAGTAGGCGATTAAAGGTCTGTATATTACTTCAAAATATATGTATTTAAAAAACTCTACATGTTTCGGCTGTGTACGCCTTTATCAAGAGAATACAAAATATGAATGACAGGATATAAATGTCATTCATATTTTGTATTCTCTTGATAAAGGCGTACACAGCCGAAACATGTAGAGTTTTTTAAATACATATATTTTGAAGTAATATACAGACCTTTAATCGCCTACTGATTAGGTTTACCATATCATACCAAGGTCACGAAGTTATTATACTTATATATATATATATATATATATATATATATATATCATTATATACTCTCTAAATTTACAAACCATGTGCGTTTCTCACCAAGTTTCAACAAGTATCTCCTTCGTCAATTAACTATTTAATAGATAGTTCTTAGCATTTTAAAATAAATTATTAAACACTTTGCAAATGAACAACTTGGTTCTAATTTAAGTCTTCAAGTTTTACATTCAAAATATTGGAAAACAAGAAAACAGTACCTATAGTGTTGTAAATCACCATGTATTTTATAAAGGGCAATAAAATACTTTTTTTAGAAAAGATTTATTTATAAAAAAATATCGAAAATGAATGGCTATCGAGGCATTTTCTGACTCTATGTTGAATATTATTAAATACGTTGCTACGATCACCCGTCGTAGTGACAAAAAAAAACTATATAATAAAAAAAACAAAAACGCACCTCGGAGCAGACCCAGTCTCGGCCGACTAAAACCGCCCCTGCCCGTTCTTGCCAACGTCCAACGGCCCACCCGGCTTCTGAGGCTGCCTCAGCTCAGGGGATGGGGAGACTCAGAGGTAAGAAAATAAAACCCAACGAAGGTGGAAAAGGACGCCACCGAACTTATGCCGCTGGACGTCGCAAACCCGGAAACCTGATGACAGATACAAAAAAAGGCAAGTTGCGTGGGCAGAGGACCGGTCCCACGACCGAGACCCGTTCCCCTCTCGAGGTGCGAGACACGAGAGAGAGAATAAGTAATAACGATGAAAGTAAGCCTGTATATAAATTTTATTAATAATTCCCCTCAGTATAACAATTTTGTGAATACACCCTGTATGATAAATTTTTAGGGATATACCCTGTATGATAAATTTTTAAGAATACACCTTGTATAATTAATTTTGAGAATACACCTTGTATAATTTATTTTAAGAATACACCTTTTATAATTAATTTTGAGAATACACCTTGTATAATTTATTTTAAGAATACACCTGCTATAATTAATTTTGAGAATACACCTTGTATAATTAATTTTAAGAATACACCTGGTATAATTAATTTTGAGAATACACCTTGTATAATTAATTTTTGGGCATATATACCGATTGGTTCAGCCCGCTACGGGCCATACGCAACAATATACGTATGGAACGTAATGCGATGTGGCAACGTGTGTACGATGCCACTCCGCGTGCGCATACATAAGTCCGATGATCGAGAGCAATAGATTGCCCGTCATTCGTATCTAGCTGTGCAAACGTAAAGGTAGTTACTAGTTATCATGTCAGTGTATACAACCGCAGAGACGGTACAAATAGTTTCGTGGTGTCTTGCCGGCAATTCCTTTCGAACAACCGCTGATTTATTTGCTGTAGAGTACGTAAATCGGCCTATTCCTTCGCATTCGACGATTGAAAGGATCGTAAATGCGTTTAGGAAATATGGCTGTGTCGTCGGAAATTGCCGCAAATGCCAACAAATTGACGAACAGCCTCATATCCCTCTAATACCTGCCGATCGGGAGGAGAGAGACGTGAGGGTTTGTTCGTTAGTTGAAATGGGCGACCTTAAGTGTACACGGCAAATTGCAGACGAAATCGGTGTTAGTAGAAGTACAGTAAAGCGGATTCTAAAACGCAACAAATATAAAAGTTACAAAGTTCGAAAGTGCCAGGAGATTTTAACCGAGGACAATTTTGCAAGAATGGAGTTTTGTGAGTCCGTGATGGAAAAGGCTAACGGGGACGAATATTTTATAAAAAATATTCTGTTTACCGACGAGTCTTCTTTTCCACGTCATGGCAAGCATAATCCCTCAGTCGTGCGATATTGGTCTCGAGAAAATAAACATCTAGCTCGTAATGTTAAAACTCAATACCCCGAAAAACTTAACGTTTGGGCGGGTATCTTGGGTGATAACATTATAGGGTCATTTGTTATCGACGGCAATTTGAATGCAGTAAAATATTTAGATTTGCTGCGAACACGAATTATTCCTGCTGTCCGTCAACTGAACGTCGATTTTGATGCAATTTGGTTTATGCAAGACGGTTGTCCCGCGCATAACAGCAGATTAGTAAGAGGGTTTTTAGAAAACACTTTTCCTAATCGTGTTATTTCCGGGAGGGGTGCGATAATATGGCCACCTCGATCCCCCGACCTCAATCCCTGCGATTTTTTCTGTGGGATTATGTCAAAGAAAATCTTTACGGTCTTCTAACAATACCGAACTTGCAACAGTTGCAAGTTCAACTGTTTAGAATTTTCGAAACAATAACCCCTAGAAATCCCGAGGGAGTGAGGCGGGAGTTTTACAATAGGCTCGGCTATTGTTTGGGGAGAGAGGGCGGTATTTTCGAATCCTATATTTAGTGACTTTCTTAGAATTAAAATTTATTTTGCAGAATTATTGATTTTTTTACTTTTATCTTTTAGAAAACGTTATTGTTTTTTTATTACTTAAAATTACTTTTCCGTAGCAGCTAAGAATACAATAATAATAACTTGGAGATATAACGACCTTATTATATCTGAAACAAATGGGCAAATTACGTATACAGGACGAATATGCAAACGACTATATCCTTGCGCGGTTTAAGTCTTACTAAATTCATAACTCTGCAATGTATGGTAATGTAAGCTACTGCGCGTAGGGGGGATTCGCTGTTGCCACTTATTGCCGGGTATGGCCCGTTGAGAGCTGGTCCTATGTGTATATATTTATACTCTATATATATATAACGTGTGTATAAATTGTCGCAAAAGCTACACGCAGCGACGTTCTTCGTTTGGTTCTGAATAAAAAATCTTAATGTTAAAATTTCGTATCATGCTCCGTTTGTTTTCACGGGGTTCTTGAAGTTCAGACTTTTAGTGCGTAACTAACCTTTGCTCTTCGATATCTGTTAATAGAGATAGATGCAATTTAGTTTAAAGAAAAAATTTTTACTAGTATTATTTCGTAAACGTTTTCTTTTTGATTTAAAAGCTTGTTTTGAACATTTATTCATTAACGTACTTCCACGAAAAACACATTTGGCAACGTTGTAGAACAATAAGTTTGTATTTCAAAGTGAGTTCAATCAAAATCCTTACTGTCAAATTTTGTATATATATATACAAGGTGTGTATAAATTGTCGCAAAAGCTACACGTAGCGACATTCTTCGTTCGGTTCTGAATAAAAAATCTTAATGTTTAAATTCGTAAATGTCAAAATTTGACAGTAATGATTTTGATTGAACTCACTTTGAAATACAAACTTATTGTTCTACAACGTTGCCAAATGTGTTTTTCGTGGAAGTACGTTAATGAATAAATATTTAAAACTAGCTTTAATAAAGACGGCAGACTATGTGCCCCAGCAGTGGCGTTGCGTGGAGAGTTTAGCAGAATAACAGTGCGCTTACTTAAAAATAAATATATCGAATCCCTATACAAAACGTTAAGAAAAAACATAAATAACTTACCCAACATGTTTACATTGTTGCAAAAAAATGCGGATGTGCGCGATGAAAAAACTGCACCATAATATATGTTTCTGTATTAGTCTCGGAAAGGTTCGTACGTAGCGACGTATATATATATGTTTATATACAGAGAAGGATTGTTCGACGTTGAGAGATGTTATATTTGCATAGTTAAAGCGCTCTTTGTATCTGTACAACGGATCTTCAGTATTGGTAAAAAGTTGCCCTAATTTTGTAAAATCTACATTTTTATCTAATACACTGTTAAATTTTTCACGGACACAATCACTTTTTTCATCTTCAAGGATATGCAGCACTAGTTTTACGTGGTCAATAATTGCTAATGAGTCCGATAAGGACAGCGCAGTGTTCTGTAAATTTTTTATTGCGTCCAGTAACTTGAGGATTTTTAAATTGAACCTGGCTGAGCCGTATTGCAGCTGCTTCTTTGTCATCTAGTTGTAAAATCACTGATTTAATTTTTTCAAAATGTTTATAATAATAAAATGCTGCTTCTAACCAAGTACCCCATCGTATAAGAATTGGTTGCGGCGGTTCGGGTATATCAGGACACAGCGAATGAAATAGCCGAATCCGTTTCGGAGATTTAAGAAAAACCGCTTTCGTTTATCCTATCAGTTGATCCACATCAGGATAAGGTGTACGTATAGTGTTTGTTACAAGGTGTAAAGCGTGAAGCAAACATGTGACATGCAGCAGGTTTGGTTGAATCGTTTTGAGTAAGTTTGCCGTGGAACACATAACCTTGGCAGCATCGGTAACTAACATTAACACTTGCTTCGGTAAAATCTCAAATTTGTGTAGTGTTTCTATTAATACATCATATATCGCTCTGGCAGTACACCCTTGCATTCGTTTACAGGTTAGTAAATAAGGAGGAGAAGGTCCTTGCGGAGTCAGCGTCCGTACTAGAATGGCTAGGATGGACTGTTTTTTAATATCTGTAGTTTCGTCTATTGTTAACCACAGGAATTTTTTTTTACCGTATTTTTCGTACAATTCTCTCACGCACTGACGGTACGTAATTCCGTAGCGTACTTCTTGCTGGTAATTTCCACGTAGGATTGTATTTCTTCCAAAACTGACGAAACATTGGGTGTTCCACTTTCTGCATTGGTATATTGGTCGCAATTAACATCATTGTTAAATCACACACAAATTTATTATATGATCTGCGTCCACTATTATTCGATTTATGTTTGTCACTATATATATGTCTTTGGCACTGACTTGCTTTCCAAGTTAATAAAGTTGTTTCACAAACTAAACATTTCAATACGGTACCGTCATATATTAAATCGGGAAACCGATGTAAAAATTTCTTTACTACGTTAGCATGCAACCGAGTCGATGCATTGTTTCTACGCACTCCCGACATTTTCAACACGATTGTGTTAACAATGTATCGCTTACAACGTCTCAACGGCAACTGAATTGATCGTCGTACGCCTCTACTCGATCCCTCCACATCACGCTACTGTTCGGGCACATAGTCTGCCGTCTTTAGTCATTATTATTAACAATATATGATATTAACCAAATTTTGTATTTGATTTTATACTAAATACCGCACTGTCAAACGGACTACATATTGCTGTGTACTGTAGTAATTTGTTGTAAAATGGTCCACAATGCACCACAATGTGTCCTGGCTGCCTCTAGGAGAGTTTATTTCTTTTCATAGAGTCCTCTAAAGTCTCAGGTTCATTTACGGACGTGGACAGAAAAACAAAATACTCGTATAAGCATTAAAACAAACTTTTCTACAAAAATTTATTAAAAAAGAAAAAAGAAAAAAAAATCTTAATCAAATATTAAGATAGCTAATTGCATGAATAACAAAAAGCAGGAGGGAAAAAGATTGCGAGATAAGTGACACGCTCGCAATGAAAACCCTCCAATTAAACGCGAACAAAATTAAACTAATTAAATAGAATGGAAAACTTTTAATTTCTATTGTTTACTAAATCCCAAAACACTAACATCAAACAGATTACAAACTGTTATCACGCGTGTCTAAGACCAAGTCATGCGCACATAAACATGAATATAACTTTCCCTCCAACCTGATTTCAAAAAAATATCTTATTCGTGAATAAAGAAAAAAATCCCCCATAAGAAATGTAAAAATTTTCCTTGCTATTCAAACAATAATTAAACACATCAAGCTTAAATATACTCAATAATGAATATCACTCTAACAATCAATCAAATATAATCAATACATTGAAATATTAAATCTTTAAAATTACTTACGTTTTTAAAATCATAAAAACTATATTTGAAACACACATGGCAGATAAGTATAAAATTAATCAAAATTAACGAGTCAAAACCCTCGTTAATGATACCGTAATGAATTCAAATCACCAAACAACCAATTAATAACAAAAACGTGATTTTATTCAAAAACTATAGTTAATTAACTATTTCTTTAAACTCAACTATATCTACCGATATTCAATGTGTGTCTGATGGTTACACCCCTCAAACCTCTTAACCGAAGCGCAATATGTGACCACATATCGAACTATAACAATTATCTACGCCACAGAAATATACAGATGTGATTAACAGAATCGGTCCAAACATTAAAATAACATAATTTTCAAAATATATAAAAATATCCTGCAAAATAAATGTACATAAATAAAATATATATTGTTCAAAATTATCTTCTATTTCTTCGGGGAAAAGTCCATTGCAATATGTTGATGATCACATCAGATTTGCTTCGTATCTTGTATGTCAAATCTGTCAAATTTAAAGTCAGCTTACATTAGTGAATAATCTTAAAAAATAAGTTAACTTGACATTAAAGTGAATGGGATTTTATTGCAAGCCAGTGTATCTAAATCACGACTCATTTCAGAAAAAAATTTGAAACTTTTGGTTTATTATTAATTATTTGTTGTGTATTTTCAATTACTTTCTCTGTGAGAAATTGAACTAAACACTCATCAACTGAATAAGACCAAATCTCATCAACACTCTCGCCATTTGGAAAGACCAATTCGATAATAAAAACTTTTGTGTTCTTGAGAAAATGGCGTTAGAGACCAATACTATCAATTAAAATGTAAATAAACGAGGTAAAGCAGACTAGTAGAATCTAAATACGGAAGTGCTAGCTAAATACAATCATGACAGACGGAAATTAAGCAGTTTTTTCTTTTTTAACGCACATTTTTTATATTATTATTTTAAGTTTTTTTTTTGTGTTGGCATAACTTAATACAGTTCTTATTAGTGGAATTTTTAGCCTCGGAAGAGGAGATCTCAACTGTTCACATAGAAGAACCCGAAGACGACGAACTAGTACAAACCGAATTAGGCGCTCAAGAAGTCGAAATAGAAACGGAACATGATAATTCACCCGAAGAAATTCTACCTGAGGCAAAACCTAAAACTGTTCCGCCTTTGAGACCTCTTACCATAGCTCCGAAACCGGCGAAAGTTCCGATTGCTATAAAACCTGTTACGGGTCAGCAGCTGTTATTGCTACAAAGCACTGGTGTTTCTGGCGGACAACAGTTTAAACTTTTATCACCGCAAACTATAAATTTGTCGAATTTACAAATAGGTAAACCCTTGGCCGTTAAACCTACAATAAAAACGATATCCGCCCAACCACAACCTAAACAGTTAGTAATGAAGAAAGTTATTTCACAAGTTCAGAAATCTGGACAGGTTAAAACGTTTGGTATGTATTATTTTTAATAAAAAGTTCAAAATATAAAATAATTTGACGCAACTCTAGAAAGCAATGTAATTATACGCTTTTTAAAATATAGTGTGGTCCAGTATATAATGCATTCGTCAAGGAAATAATTTCGACTTATTTCGAGTATAAACAATATAATTTTAATCATAGAATTGTTAATTGGGTATTGATATCTAGACATCGGTCTTTTTGCAACTAAGTAGTAAACTGCGGGAGTACAGGGATCAAACCCGTTTGAATAGATCCGAAAGGCAGGAATTTATTGAACAATCTTAATTCGTTAATAATATAATCTTTTTCGAGTTCCGCTGTTTGATCCATATAATAATCAACGCTTCGTTGTTCATACTGTCAGCTTCTTTTGAATCAGCTATTAGACTAATTTCTCTACTTTATGCTTGATTCTTTCAGTGTTCCTTCATCCTCTGCTTAGTAGTTATTCCTATTTGTCCAAGATAGCTTAATGCACTTACCAACGCCAATCAACTTGACATTTTTTAAATTCTCTACTTAATTCCATATATCCACCGTAGCTCCTTCGGCACCCGACAATTAACTCGACTTTTTGCTTAATATCCTTTCCATTTTCTGAAAAAACTATTAAACAAAGAAAAAAATAGCAGCGTAACGCAAGAACAAAGAAACTCAGGTAACTGACGATTGTAGAACACCATATACCATATGAGCAAAAATTATTTAGATAAAGGATGGCCATGGTTAGAAGGAGCACTGTCTTTGATAAGTTGAACCTGTTGTTGGTTCTACATGTTGGTTGGATGTCAGTTTGGATTTGAATTTTTATTTGACATGAATTAAATGTCAATTTCGATTTGAAGTTTTATTCGACATGATTAAATGTCAGTTTTTTTTTAGCTAACATAGCCAATATAATTACAGCTACTTCAAATCAAAACTGACATTTAATTGGCAACAACAAACTGAACTTATCAAAGACAGTGATCCTCCCAACCATGGCCATCCCTTATCTAAGTAATTTTTGTTCATATGGTAGAAATGAACATAAAGTAAACTTCGAAAGAATAAAAATATTGGCTACTTCGGAGAATCATTAGAGAAGCCATCGAGATAGAAAAGTAACCGAGAGAGTAGCTGTAAACTGGACAAGACTTGAGGAATTTTCTATTAAAGCCCATCATGACCAATGGAGTACGAAGGTTGCGTGTCAATAAAGTTTGAATCTATATCTATAAAGAAAAATGACAACGAAAATAATTAGTCAAATAGTAGACCCTGTAGAAGGAATGTAGTACGAACAGCGCAACGTTGATTATTACAATAACCCTCACGACGAAACTCGGCAGAAGATTGTAATATAAGCGACACCGGACGTGAAAGGCTATGGAATTTTAATTCATTGAAGTAAAGTATTAAAATTACCTCATATTTAATATGCGTGGATAACTTTAAGAAGCTGTTTGGTATATTATTCTCAATTAATATTTATATTTTGAATGTCTAATACTAATCAAATACTCTGTAGATAACAAACAAAGTCACGTGGTGGTTGTCCAGAAGACAGAGCCTCAAGTAAAAATTGTTAGCCCTGGAAGTTCGACGCTATCAACACCGACAAAGACTATAACTTTAGCACAAGCTCAACAGATGGGTCTACTACAAGGTGCCAAACTAGTATCCCAAAACAGTTCATCTAAACAAACAATTCTTTTGAATAAAGCGCCGCCTAAAAGTATAAAGCTCGTAAGTGAGAAAATCTTTTCAATTGCTGCTAATTACATTAAACATAATCTACAAATATTTTCAGAAGATGTTCTCTAAATGAGATTCTGTTACGTTTCAGAAAATAACTTGGTAACATTCGTTAATAATCTTAAAGTTAGATTAAATTATTTGACAAATTTTTGGACATTAAACATGCTAAAGTTCTTTTGGTAAAATTAAAGGTAATTATGAGGCCATGTATTCTTGAATTTATGGTCATTTTGTAAATTGTACTGTTAAAAGATATAATAAAGTCTTTTTGTTGATGACTTCAAAATATTTAAATAACTTCGCTTTATTAGAGCAGTAAAACATATATTTTATTATCATCTCGTTGGAAAAGAAGCAAAAAAAAAATAGTCAAGACAGAAGTATACAGCAGGTCTACAAAAATGTTTTTAATAATAATATATTCTTCGTAACGTCTATAACGATTGAAAAAGAATGAATGAAACACGTCAAGAATTTAAATTTCACATCATCATTTACACAAAATTTCTAAATTTCATTAAAAAGTCAAAAGACAATACCAAAATAAATTTATTCTTAAAAGGATAGGAGATGATATTCTTAAATTTATAAATAAAGAAGCTTGTAATCCTACAAATAAGAATTATATTTATATTAAAGATAATAAAGAACTAAATCAATTCAGACATTTTTTCGACTTTTACTTTGAAATATGGAGTTAATTTACCGTCAATTTTCGACAAAATTGTATTTAAGCTAATATATGTTTAATATTCAGGTTCGATCTCCAGCTAAGATATTACCCGCACCTCAATCCACAACGAATAAAGTGCCACAACGTATATTGTTGAAGTCAAATGCCAATCCCACGTTGATTGCTCCAAATCAACTGATACAAGTCGCCGGCAATCAACCGATAACACCAGGACAAATTCATCAGATTAACATACCCGGGAAAGGAGTAAGTTATTAAATTAAATCAAAATATGTAAAACATATAGCGAGTTTTATTTTTTATTCTAGGTACAGTACATCAAATTCGTTACAACGCAAACGGACACCTCAGTCAACACGACAAATACTGTAACTACCAAAACCATCTCTCAGAATGTTAATGTTGCAGGAAGTAAAATAGTAACACTAGCCAGTAATACTTTAACAGACAGTGGAAATATAGTTTTATCTGAAGTCAAGGTTTGTTTAATACATTTAAATTTAAAACTTTAATGTTCCAATAAGTTTTTATTAAAGTTCTAAGTATTTAATTTCTATGTATTATATTCCGGGCAAAAAAAAGAAATTTAAACTATAATTAATAAAACACAACGTTTAAGTTTCAAAAAGATATAATGTAGACACTACATATTGCTATGAATAGTGGTTTGTTGAATTATAGCGCCACCATCCACAACTAATTTACCCAACTAGGTTACTCAGCCGGTTGATTTCCAAAAAAATGAGACTTCATACTTCTCGGGTTCCAATCGGAAAAACGTGGAACTGCAATGTTATTTGGACGCCAGTAAAATATTCACACAGGTTTCTTTTATATTATATAAGTTACTTATATTTTCAATTAATTCATTAGTAGTAATGGTATATGAAATGAAACAAGCACAAGATAAAATTTAAATGAATATTTAATACAAACAAAAATCAAAAAAGAAAAAAAATCTATCTTTATAAAGTATAAAGATTCTGTATTTAACAATAATACAACGAGGTAAAAATATCCACTGTATATTTGACCGCTAAGTGGATTAAAAAACTTCCTCTTAATTCCGAACAAACTTATCTAAAACAATAAAGTTTATTTTTAATTTTTCCCCAGAGAACCACACTGTATAATCAAATATATACTGATACACGATCAAAATTTATGTACAACTAACATGTACAAAAAACTATAACCTGCAATCTCGTGCAAAATTTTACAATTATAATATTTTTTTATAACATAGAAATCTAATAATAATCTTTATTATTTATTCTTTCTAATAATAAATCTCTTTAATAACAATCTTGAATACAATAGAAATATTCTTATAATTTTAACTTACGTTTTATGAATTTATAAAAACTTACAAAATTTACTGGAGACAAACGAAAACAGTTGTTTAATCTTTAAACATCATCAAATTACGAGAATAACAATCTCGTAGAATTATCGGGAATTAAATATGAAATACCACCAACTATGGTCACACCCAAAAAACAACCCGAACTAATTAAATTTATATATTTCAATCAACACAACGTTCTCGTGTTAAAGCCAATGTTGGTCTCCCCCTCAATATCGGTCTCAATCGCTTTCACATCAAGTCGACCTCCGAAAATAAAGTTTTTATCTCACACATGAAATAACATTTTCAAAATATACAATTATGTTAAAAAAATCAGTACATTTATTTTAAATAAATTTTAAATATTATTTTTGGAAAAATCCATAGCAATATGTTTCACCATATTAACTCCATCAGGTGATGATAAATACCATTTAGCAGGCGCGGCTCGTGATGACCTACTGCAGGGGCACGCACAATATTGATAGAATTGATATAATATATTAAAATCTGGATTTCTGCTAAACATGACAACATCAACTTTTTGTCTCAGCTTTGAGAAATATCTTTTTAAATGATGAAACTAACTTATTAATATTTGGAAAATGACTCCTGATGTATTCACATACTCTGTGTAGTGCATGGGCTGCACAGGTAACGTGTAGCATATTGGGATAAGATTGCTTTAATAACTTTCCTGTTTTTAACATATAAGCTGCTGCATCAGTCAAAAATAATAGCATCTTGTCTTTATAGTTGATATCTGATGACAGAATAATATGAATACATTGATCAATTACTTCTGCAGCTGTTTCACCATTTACGACTGGCAATATTTTAGTTGCAATTAAGTATGGTTGGTGTGAAGTTGTCGGATGAAGAATACCAACAACTACATTTTACACATATCGTCCCATCCGTTGTTTCTTCTTCACTTACCCAAAGATAATGACCAGATAGGTTGGTTCATGTTTTTTCAATGGTTCTCAAATAATATTTTGATATATTTATATTTATAAATAAGTGGTATTTACGTAAAGTAGATTCATCTGGTATATGACGATCAGTATATTTTGTAAGAAACCTCTTGAGGACTGGATTGTTAAGCTTTTTGAATGGTATATTGGACGCCATGAAAGCCTCACACAGTTCTTCGCTAAAAGTATGAGGTGCAGATGGACAAATTGCAGTGAACTGTGCCTTTGCTTATTAGGTCTGCTCACAACAAATGTCCGGAAATTCAAAATGACATTAATACAAAATTAAATCAAAGGTCTCAATCACACAAAATTATTTTATTTCAAAAAAATAAAAAAAAGAAAAAGAAAAAAAAAGGAGTTCTTCTTTTTCTTTTTTTTATTTCAAAAAAATAAAAAAAAGAAAAAGAAAAAAAAAGGAGCTAAAGCCTGATTAACAGTAGCTGGGAGGAAACAGTCTGTGTGATAAATAACACGCACACAGAGAAAAACCTATGAATCGCGAGCAAACAAAATTAATAGACTGTTAAGAAAATTTCCAATTTTGAAATCTAAATTATAAACCCAAACAAATCAACCGTAAAAAAAACAAAACGTCAAACATGAAATTAACTTTACTTGTGCGCAAATAAACACAAGGACAAATCTCCCCTCCAATCCTGACCTTCAAAATCTTTTGAAATCCTGTGACATGAAAAACTCCCTCAACAAAAAATGGTAATTGTCTTAGCTTTCTATATTGTACGTTAATATAAAATAATTCAAAATTTCTAATAAATACAAATATCAAATTATCGTGAAACAGAATTTATATAATGCAAATGTATAAACAGCACCTACGTACGTAACACTTTTACACAGAGAAAAACTATAGTAGCGAGAGATACCAAATTTAATTAATCAATTAAAAAATATACGAGATCACAACCACTCGTTAGAAAACGTATATGAAAGTTAAATACATATAAAACAAATAAACCCGACTTTAAATCAATTCTACATGAGTAACACAAAGTCTACAAAGTAACGAAGTTGATATCTCTGTTCTAAACCGGCAAAATAAGCAGACATCGGACATCTCCAGTACAGAATAATACCGCAAGTCGGAACAACTTCCGTTGTAAAATAATAATACAAACCCGGTCAAAACAATAGTCCCTAAATTTACACATTTAAATATACAATATAAAATCAAAGTACATTTTGAATAAATGTCATCAATACAATATAAGTTCAATATATTTAAATATTTTTAAAATTGTTCTTCGGGGAAAAAACCACAGTAATATGTTATCTAGATGAGTTTTCGAAGAAACACGTCTCTGCACATTACACTTTTGTGGACGCCTTAAACTTAATGAACAGGCACTGCAATATATCTATGTATCATTACGAAATTCTCCATAGTTAATGAAAACAAAGAGAAATACTAAGAACAGAAAGAAATGGACTAAAAAGAAGAATCGAAAACTACTCCAAAAATAAGGTAGTAAATTAAACTTAATATTTATAAAAAATTATAGGATAAATATACAATATGACAATATAAAACGGATTTTTTAAAATACTAAAAGTTGTAACCAAATAACACTGAAAGAAACGAAACCAGAAACAAAACACCGTAAAATGGAACTTATGAATGAATAGACACAATAACGATGGAAATAACATCTGCTCGACGAATGCAATCGAGCAAGCAAATAGTGGGGCTGTTATAACGTGCATACTATACATGACACCGCTACGTTTTATCAAGGCAATTGGTCATTCAATCGCTTCAGTCGCTCTCTGCTCATTGCATATCTACAGGGTGTTTCAAGATTATATGAAAAAAAATTAAAATTTGGGTTCAGGGCACCAAAATAAAAAAACTTCCTATAAAGCTGTATCCGAAAACGCTTCGTTAAATAGCTACAGTCCTTCAAAGATAAGGGTGTAAATCCAGTTTTTATATTATTTCTCAAATTTTGAAACAGATACAAAACTCATATTTGGTAATTGTGACCAGCTAAGGAAATAACTTCTTACAAGTAATTTGTCGATCATCCCCTATGTGTGGTAAGGTCAGTCACCCCTACTGTATTTTGCATTGAAACTTTTTTTCGGGTGGAATTTTGTAAAATAAAAATGGTTAAGCGAGATTTACGTAGAAGCAAAAATGCCGCAAAACTTATTCGAACAGTGATTATGCCGACATCGTCTTCATTTACGGTTTTTGTAATGGAAATGTTTTTCGTGTTTAGTTTAGTTTTTAGTGCGACTTTCACCAGGTTGAAAGAAACAGGATCATTTATGGTGATGGAGGTTTTTCACCCCTACCAAACGAAAGGAGAACACGCAACATTTTAAATTACTTTGACGAGGAACCTACACCGAGTGTGACAAGAGCCGCCAACCATCTACAAATATCATCCAGTCGTGTTTGGAGAACGCTGAGAACCGATCAGCGCTACCCTTACCACTTTCAGCGTGTCAAATGCTTATTACCCGATGATTTTCCACGTCGAAGGGTATTTTGTTACTGCTTTTCAAACCAAGTACAAAATGATCCACACTTCCCAGAAAATATTATATGGACAGACGAAGCTACGTTTATAAGAAGAGGCATCTTAAATCAGCGGAATTATCATATTTGGGCATCTGAAAATCCACATACAGTGCGTGAAAATAAATTTCAACACGAATTTCAGTGCAATGTGTGGTTGGGGGTACTGGTCTCTCATTTAATTGGACCATATTTTCTTCCTTTTCGATTAAATGCTGATGGATATAAAGACTTCTTAAACAACGGTTTCTATGATCTCTTGGCTGGTTGCAACTAGACGGCTGCCCTGCCCATTATGCTAGGAACACACGACAATGGCTAAACGTACACTGCTCTGGACGATGGATCGGTCGCGGAAGGCCAGTTGCTTGGCCTACGCGGTCGCCAGATCTAACGCCGTTAGATTTTTTCGCATGGTGTGCCATCAAGCAAAAAGTGTACGAACAACCGGTAGATAACGTTGAGACATTAAGAAATAGAGTTGTTCAAGCTTGTACAGAAGTGACTCCCGAACAGTGTCGATCGGCTATTCGTTCAGTGATTACAAAATGCAACGCCTGCCTGCAGACTGGGGGAAACATTTTTGAACAAATTTTTAAAACTTTTATCGTTACTCTTTGTTACGGTAAATAATCTCATACGTTCTTATTATGTATTCTGTTTTCCACGTTTGCTGGTTTTACAATGAAAATGATTTGTTAGAAGTTATTTCCTTAGCTGTTCACAATTACCAAATATGAGTTTTGTATCTGTTTCAAAATTTGAGAAAAATAATAAAAACTTGATTTAGACCCTTATTAAATTTAAATTTTTTTCATATAATCCTGAAACACTCTGTATATATCCATTGGCGTTTGCAGTTGATTATTTGTATGTGCCGATGTTCTAAAGAAACATGAGGCCTTTGGTTATGCAGAAAATATATGCTAGTTATTCAATTTAATGCTACGTTAACACATTATTCCACTCCTGATATTCTAATAGTTTCAGTTAGTGTTCCTCGCTGAGTTGTCATTATTTTTTAAAGAATGTTTCTTCCAAAGATACTCTCATCTTTATTTAAGCAGTGTTTCTTGAAAGGAAGCATGAGTGCCAATTAATATCTATGTATGTATTTTTGTGTAGCATAATGTTCTAGATCAACCCACTATTATTAAATTATTGATACAAACTTGTAGTCTTTTTGAAGAGTCACTATTCTTAAGTGGAAAGCACACAGCTAAATTGTGAAATAGTTTGTTTTAAATTAGTTGTTTCTCTAATGTTTCACGTGATTACATTCTTCTCTCCACGATTTTCAATAATAAATATCTTATCTCTTTAGTTTAAATAATAATTCTATAAACTTTTTGAACCTAAAATTCTCTATTCATTAAGAACTTTGTATCCCTATTTTTTATGATATTTGTTTCTAGTACAGTCACATATTTCTATTTTCGTGACAAAGGAAGCTTACATTATTTAAATTCAAAAGTTATTGACAAATTACTAAATTAAATAATATTATCTTTTTTGTTAAAAAACCTGTTACAGCCTATCAGCAAGACAAACGTTATAGCTCCGAAACCTTTAAAGCCATCAGTACAATCCCAATCCGCAAACGTCCTCAGTACAACAAGTCAGCTAATAGTCCTGCCAACTCACTATATTCAAAAACCATCGGTACCCAAGGTTGCTATACCCATAAGACCTTCTCCGGCGAAAACACCTAGCACCGATGCCGTTGTGCCAGTAGCCAATGACACTCTGAATTTGGAAACGAACGGGATGCGACCCAGGAAACCATGCAATTGTAACAAATCACAGTGTCTAAAGTTATACTGCGATTGTTTCGCTAACGGTGAATTTTGTTACATGTGCAAATGCATCAATTGCTATAATAATTTGGAAAATGAAGAACACAGACAGAGGGCTATAAAGAATTGTTTGGAGAGGAATCCTAACGCTTTCCGACCGAAAATTGGCAAATCAAAAGATACAGGTGATACACCGGTTAGAAAACATACCAAAGGGTGTAACTGCAAACGATCGGGTTGTCTGAAGAACTATTGCGAATGTTACGAGGTAAGTACTGTATATTTTTTTGTTTAGTTATTAAAATATACAAATTTCACATACAAAGCCGACCATATTTATAAATGTTAAATAAGAAAAAAATGTTGTACGTTATCTTACATTATTTGATAAATATAATAAAAACAATTTGCTTAAATCCCTTTTGGCATTCTAGTATTTATGGGAATATTCATATTTTTTTTTAATGTAGAAAATGCTAAAATATTTTTGCAGCAATTTTAATTAAAAAAACGGTTGGTATAAGTTATTTTCTGCTTGCGACGCTTACCTTTCCATAAATGAAAACTTTCAAAATTCTCGAATTACACCTATTATACAGACAGTTAATTAACAATCCCTATCGTATGAACCAAGGAGTATAGAACTTTTATGTAGGCCAAACAATAGTCCCAACCAAAGACGACTGAAATTATTCGTCTTTTGAGCATATGTAACCTTATGCAAACATAAGCACAATGTATAATTAGGTAATTACTCTTTTCAAATAAGTTTAACTTTTCAAATTTACTCTTTTATTCTAAAATAATTCATATTCAAACTGAATGACTTGTAGAACAGCAATAATGCTAGAGGCGAATAAGGCTAGAGGCTGTCTAAAAAGATTGGTAATGATAAAACTATAAAAATTTAGATAAAATAGAATTATATCACCAATAATGAAAGGGTTCTTGAAACTTAAACTAAACATGAAATAGCACTCGAGAAGTTAGCAGACCGTTACACTACGCGAAAATATCGGAACAAATACATATATGTAAATGGAAATTACAATACCATGAAAAAATCAATATATTTAAAGTAAATGAAAATTTCTGAAATATTCAACGAATATCCAAACAAGAACAAAAGTTGCAGTTGTGAGCGAAATCGAATTAACCATTGAACGAGGCCCTGAAGCATGGTAACCTTCAAAATTTCTAAACCATTCAGAGATCGTCTTCAATTGCCGGCTGTGATCGTGCATTCCATGCATTTTCGATCAACAAATAATTCAGTAAATAGACCAACCAGCATAGATATATTGTGCATAACAAGGCAAATATATTTCATGTCACCGCTGTTAAAATTACGCTGTTAAAATTACGCTGTTAAAATGTTACTCCTAGTGATTCATCATGAGCGTGAATCTGAATTTTCTTCATATGTGATTACAATTGCGTCTCTTATGGTTCTATTAGAATCTTAGCAGAGTTTTAATATGTTTTTACCGGTACTGTGTGTAAAATAAAACGTTTTGTTACTTATCTAATATCTGTTTATTCAACATGTACACCATTCGTACATCAAGTATAACTGTATACTACCAACTACTGAACGTTTATTTTTGGTTGGCACACTGCCAGTAAGGAATGAGCGCGTAATTACAAAAATACTTTAACACTCCCACGAATTACATGATCATTCCTTAATTCCCTAAACTTAAGATATAACACATACATCTTTAATTTAAAAACTTATACATGTAGTATACATGGCTTAATGCCCATCATATCTCTAAATTTATTAAATTTGAGACTTGTTAATGGTTTCGTAAATATATCGGCAATTTGATTATTTGTTTGAACATATTCAATATTTACCAAACCATCTGCAAATTTCTCTCGCACAAAGTGATAATGAATGTCAATGTGTTTAGTACGCCTGTGATACACTGGATTTTTAATTAATTTGATAGCACTCTGATTATCAACTTTTAAAACGATTTTATCACTCGCGTTCACATCCACATTTTTTAGTAGTTGTTTTAACCACATCATTTCTCTCGTTGCTGACGAAGCTGCTACGTATTCGGCTTCGGTTGTACTGAGCGATACCATATTTTGTTTTCTGGATGACCAGGTAATCGCACCACCACACAACATGAACACATAACCACTGGTAGAACGTCTAGTATCTGGATCTCCAGCGTAGTCTGCATCCGAGTAGCCTTCCAAATCCAAGTGTTCACCCTCTGATGAATATTCAATTCCATAGTTCTTGGTTGACTTTAAGTATTGAAATATTCTCTTCACAGCATTCCAATGAACCCGTTTTGGATCATTTTGGAAACGACACACTAGGTTCACAGCAAATGCAATGTCAGGTCGAGCTGTAATTGCAGCAAACATAAGCGACCCAACTGCCTCTCTATATGGCTCACTAAGTGTTTCATTTGTAGTATCGGTTGAACTTAATACAGTATGCACATCAGTTGGCAAATTTAGTGGCTTAACGTCCGTAAGATTGAACTGATTTAAAATTCTGTCAATGTAAGAATTCATGTGAATAAAGATAGACTTGTCCTTTCTTTGTTCTATTTGAATTCCTGCAAAACGATTAACCTCTGTCACTATAATGTCAAATTTTCTTTTAAAATCATCAAGAAAATTGTCCAAGCTGGTACGCACTTTAGTCATTATTAATCCATCATCAACATATAAAGCTAATATTATTTTTGAATTATTCAAAGTTCCTATGTAAACACAACTGTCCACACGGCATTGTGTAAAACCATATGTTTTTAGAAAACTGTCAAACTTTTTATTCCAGCATCTGGGCGATTGTTTAAGTCCATGCAAAGATTTTCTTAATTTGCACACTAAATTTTCTTTTACACTTACTCCTTGAGGTACATCCATATATATCTCTTCTTCCAAGTCACCATACAAAAATGCTGTTTTGACATCGAATTGGAGTATTTCCAAGCCATACTTAGCGGATAGGGCTAGTAGCACTCTTATTGTGTCAAATCTAATTGTTGGCGAATAGATTTCATTATAATCTACTCCTTCTGTCTGACTAAATCCTTTTGCGCATAAACGAGCTTTGAATCGTTCAACACTTCCATCTGTTTTGTACTTAACTTTAAAAACCCATTTGCAACCTATTTTCTTCTTTCCTGGGGGTTGTGGCATCAGCTCCCACGTTTTGTTTGTTTCTAAGGCATCTAACTCTTCACTAATTGCTTCTTTCCATTTTGGTGCATTTTCACAAGTTACTGCTTCTTCGTAGCACTCTGGAATAGTAAGTCCAGTATAGTAAAGTTCATAACGTTTTGGTTTATGTATATCTTCCTTGTTACGTAGGTTGTATTTCTTTGAAGTTTCAGATTCATTAAATTCATCTTCTTCATGATCATTTTGTTTTTCTTCTTTGAACACATTTTCTGGTTCACTCTTTTCTGTACCATTTTGTATTTCTTTTTGATCTATTTCTTCCATTGGTAATACAGGAACTGTATTTATTCTTACACTTGCTATTGTATTGTCTTCTTTGAAAATCACATGTCTTGACTTTTTGATTTTCTTCGTCACTTGATCAAATAAACGATAATTTGTTGAATCTCCATCATAACCAACAAATAATAATTTTTTACTTTTAGGAGAAAATTTATTTCTAAGTTGTGAGTCTATAAACATGTATGCTTCACTACCGAATATTCGAACATGTCCATAATCTGGTTTCTTTCCAGTCCACATTTCATAAGGAGTCATATTAGGTGTCTGAGTGGTCGTCGTGCGGTTTAGTAAATATACTGCAGTATTTACAGCTTCTGCCCACAGATATGTTGGCAAATCCTTACTGTAAATCATTGAACGAGCACTCTCAACGATTGTTCTCATATCTCTTTCTGCACGTCCATTTTGCTCTGGAGTATATGGAGCTGTTGTTTCTAATAAAATTCCTCGACTGGATAGATACTGTTTAAAAGGCTGATTACAGTATTCTGTTCCATTATCAACATGTAATGTTTTTACTGAATGACCAAACTTATTCTCACATAATCTGGTAAATTCCCTAAAACAGTCTAAAGCATCGTTTTTATGTTTAATAAAATATATAACACGATAACCTGAACAGTCATCTTTAAAAATGATGAAGTACTTGGCACCACTGACTGAAGGAACTGACATCGGTCCACATACATCACTATGTATAAATTCTCCGACCTTTGTTTTTCGCTTCTCATTTACTTTAAAAGGTAATTTATGTTGTTTTCCATAAATACATCCCTCACAAAAGAAATTTTCAATTTCTAAGGTTTCAACGTTCCTTATCAATCCCTTTTTAATCATTTCGCTAATTGTTTTGATATTCACATGACCTAATCGTTCATGCCATACATTTAAACTGGCTTTGCTAACAGCAACATTGGCTTCGTTTGGCTTAACAGGTTTAAATGACATTTGATAAAGATTATTTGAATTACGAACAGCTGTAGCAGCTAATCTCCCATTTTCAAATATTTTGGCAGCATTTTTATCTTTAATGATAACCATACCTTTGTTTGTAACAGCACCTTCAGAAAACAGATTCTTTCTCAAACCAGGAACCAGTAACACATCAGTAATTATCGAATCATACCATTTTTTATTTAATAGTTTCTTGATCTTCACTGTTCCTTTTCCAATCACAGGTAGTTCTTCATTGTTACCTAGTTTCACTTTGAAATCGTTCACTTCACATAAGTCAGTCAGTATTTCTGGTTGGAAAGTCATATGTGCCGAGGCACCACTGTCCATTATCCATGCATTGTCACTATCTATTTCACTAGATATACTTGTACATTCAATATTAAATGCAGAATGTTCACCACCATTACTGGATTTGTTGACTTTTCTAAGTTCACGACAATTTTTGGCATAATGTCCCTTCTTATGACAGTTATAACAAATCACGTTCACTTTCTTATTTTCTTTGTTTGCTTTTTGTTTACTGTAACAACTTTTATGTTCTGAAGTTTTACCTGAAACTACAAGAGCATCTTCGATTGCATCGGACACACCTAAACTTGCTTCTTCATCAAGTAACCTTGATGTCAAGTTTGTTATTGTTTGTTTCGAACTATCTATCGATAACCAAGCTTGTCTGAAATTATGAAACTTAGTAGGCAATGTACTCACAATTTTGGTGATTATAGCAGCATCACTAACTGTATCTCCAGTTTCCTTTATTTGTCTAGCTAAATTTTCAATTGTGGCAATATGCTGTGCAATGTTATCATTTCTATCCATTTTATATTGATAGAATTTCTCATGCGCCATTAACTTACTTGTTTCACCTTTCTGCTCATAAATGGAATCTAGTTTTGTGAACATTTCATGTGCAGATTTACAATTTTCAATTAGTGTTATTTGTGATAACTCTAATGCCGAGGTAATTAAGAACATGGCGGAAGCATCTTTCTTATTCCATACTGTTAATTCCTCATCTTGACCTTCATTTGGTTTGATTTTTGTACCTTGTGCAATTTCATCTAGGGCTTTTGCACGTAGAGCACACTTTACCAAGAATTTCCACTGATGGTAGTTCTTTCCATCAAACTTACAGATATTAAAAACGTTAGCAGCATCCATTTTTGACGCTTCTACGCACCGTAACAAATCAACTTACTCGCAAAAACTAACTTCGTACACAACGATTAACAGCAACACATGCCTGGGGCCATAACCTATTAGAATCTTAGCAGAGTTTTAATATGTTTTTACCGGTACTGTGTGTAAAATAAAACGTTTTGTTACTTATCTAATATCTGTTTATTCAACATGTACACCATTCGTACATCAAGTATAACTGTATACTACCAACTACTGAACGTTTATTTTTGGTTGGCACACTGCCAGTAAGGAATGAGCGCGTAATTACAAAAATACTTTAACAGGTTCCGATCGACGATGAGTTTGAGAGAGAGGGGTAATATCTCTTATGATTGTTAATGCATTACTGTCGCTATTGTACTTCTTTGTCAAGCGGTTAGTACATTATGTTTGTCGCTTTGAAAGAAATATGACGAAGTATGTACTCAAGTACTATCAGATTGCAACTGTGATCACTTATAATGATTTTAATTTATCTTTTACATCTTCTCTTCTATATTTTTTGGTATTGCAGATTCTATTCGGGTTAAGTATATATTTGAAATAATAATCAGAAAAAATGTAGATTTATTATTATGCCTTGTAAATACATAATATGTACTTAAATCGTCAGTTTATGGATCTATAGCAAGCGCCAAATAAAATGGCGAGAGGAGGCGGTGCGTAGACGCCGTTTTTATAAGCGTCCACGTTATATATTTTACTCTAATAAATTATTAATTTATTAAGTGATAGATGTGCAAATTGATGTAAAACTAAGTACAAATCTCCCCAATACTTCTAATCCTGCGCGAACTTACCTCTTCACTCGCCAACTTATCTGGCGCTTGCTATACATCAAGTAAAAGCCGAATCAATCCAATTAAATATTATTTTATTGAACAATTTCTATATATTATTTAATGAAAGTTGTTTTGTTTAAAAATCGTAAAATGAGATTGTGAATGAAGAAACGTATTTTTATGCTGAAATGTAATAGGTACTACAAAATTTTCTGTATTAGCTGCCTCTTTATCCATTAAAGACCGTTCATTAAGAATTACTTCCCAATAGTAATTTCTACTATTACAATTAATATCGGTGTTTACGCCAAAAATTAAATTGTTAAAATTAATTAAAAGTATTTACTTAACAGACTATAACAATGTCATTAAGTTCTCTATTATTAAAATATCAATCGATTCTAGCGATAATTTTCCCACCATTTAGAAATTCAAATTATTTTAAATAATAAGTGTTCATTTGAAAAGTCAATCTAGTAGCATGTGATTTACTGAGAACATTTTGAAGTATGTCGTAAATTAAAATTTACTACTTAACCACGAAGTCGTATATTTTGACAGTTTCATACATATAAATAAATAACAAATAATAGGTATTTATTGAAAACTATAACAAATGTTGAAAATGTTGTCCTTGAAGATCAATACACTTTAAAATCCTCCGTTCAAAATTTCTGATGATATTCTGCAACATTACTGGATTGTTATTAATTTCCATGCATTTCTGTTCGATTCTCTGTAGCATATCATTCAAATTCAATATAGGTGTTCGAAATATGTTATTTTTTAGATAAGGCCACAAAAAGAAGTCGCAAGGTGTTAAATCGCATGAACGTGCAGGCCAGGCAATTTCAGTATTTCGACTAATTATACCCTCATCAAAAAATTCTCTTAAATAATCCAAAGATTCTGCAGTACAGTGACAAAGTGCTCCGTTTTGTTGGAAATATGCATTTTGAAGTTCATCATCATGCAACTGATTGACAAATGGTTGTAAAATTTCCGTACGGTACCTTTGAGCAGTTAACGTTCCCTGAAAAAATATTGGTCCAATGATTCGCCTTTGGCTTATCGCTGCCCAAACACCAATTTTCTCTGGATGTAGCGATTCTTCATTAATTACATGTGGATTTTCACTACTCCAAATTCTTGTATTTTGTGAATTTAGGTATCCCGTTTTATAAAACCATGCTTTATCAGTAAAGATGACTCTGCGAAAGTTCTCCATTATTGTTCATATTTACAAACCAATTACAAATCTGTAGTCTACGTGGGTAATCAATTTCTAACAATTCTTGTACTGCTGTGACACAGTATGGATAAAGTTGCATATCTTTTTTTAATAACTTGTGAGTTGTACCAACAGAAAGGTTTATTTGTTGACACAAATGTCGAACAGATGTTTGTGGTTCATTTTCCATTATTTCTTCAACACGATTGACAACTTGAGGTGTACGTTTCTTAACTGCTCCGCTGCCTGATTTTCTTAAGAGACTACCAGTTTCAGAAAAAAGTTTTAAAGTTCTATCCAAAGTATTCTTAAATTGTATATAATCTATTACAAAATGTGGAAACTCCACTTGAAATTCTACCATGCAATCTTGAACTGAATAAACCCATAAACCATCCATTTTATTACCACTTCGAAAATAAGCCTGGACTAAAAAAATTTTATGTTCTAATGTGAAAGCCATTTTAAAACTGAGAAGCAATTTATTTAAACCAGAATCGACGTACGATTATTTTATGCACTGATATTTGTGATTGACATTATCAAATGTCATTTGGATTTACGTTTACGGAACAACAAACACAAACATATTTGCGTCTTATTCTATCAAAATTTCAAAGTAACCTAGATTGACTTTTCAAATGAACACTTGTTACATCCTAGTTACAGTGTTAATTAAGCGTATGTCATTACAGAACGTCATTATTTTTGTTTGAGTACTTAATAAATAAATATTAAATATAAATACGTCTACTTAATGGTGAGTTTATTTTGCCATATATTCTTATTAAATAACATTATTTATTGCTTCGCACCAACAAATATTTTTACAATCTTTGCTAATACGATAATCTGATACGCACAAATAGGGCCGATAAAAGTCAACGAATTAGATTGTCTAAATCGAAATATATCAGTTCTAAATAATTTGGGCAATCACGGAATACAAAGATATTTTTAATAATATAAAATATTATTAAAAATCTGGTGTGAAGAACACAAATACAGGTTCACTATTAATATTTTTGTGTGTTCTTCACACCAGATTTTTAATAATATTTTATATTATTAAAAATACCTTTGTATTATACAAAACTGGTGGGGTTTACCTACTCATGTATGTTTTAATTATTCTGATAAATCACGGAATCATACATTTTCGATCCAAACTTATTTATTAATTTATTTTGATAAAAAGTGGATATTACAACTATTAGGCTGAGTAAGCTTGCATTTATTAACGTTCATACGTAATTTACAACCCACTGCATATCAATATATCCATTGAAGTTTGCAATTGATTATTTGTATGTGCCGATGTTTTAAAGAAAGTTGTTCTTGATTTTAATCCTAAGGTGGCCTTTTGGCTATGCAAACAAATATACTTCATCTGGTTTTGCCTTTGTGTATTCTTTGTTAGTAATCTTCTGATGATCCTTTGAAGACTTGACATCAGCTAGGTATCTTATTTGTTTACCAGTTTCAACTTTGGGAAGTCAATCTAGTTGTTTGATTTAATGCTACATTAACACGTTCTTCAAATCCTGATACTCTAATAGTTTGAGTTAGTGCTCCCCAATGACTTGCCATTATTCTGTAAAGAATGTTTCTTGCATAAATATTCTCATTTGTATATAAGCTGTATTTCTTAAGAGAAAGTATGAGTGCCAAGATCTTATGAATACATTTTTGATGGATTTCTCAGAACTTGAAAATGTTTCTATAAAGCTATTTGAAGATCTGTACGCAGATCAGATATATTCATAAACTAGTTTATTACAAAATACCCCGATGGGACAGAAAAAAAAGGTAAATTTATTGCATGTGTTTGAGTCTTTAAGCAAATAAGAGTAGTGGACAAGAAGGCGTCAAGCTGATAAAAGTTGTGAATTATAGATTCCCCCGCTCAAACGTCCCAAAATATCTTGTAAATTATGCCAAAAAGAAAAGATAAAATGTACTTTTTTTGGCATAGTTTATAATATTTTTTAGGGTCTGGAAACTACAACTTTTGTCAGCTTGACACCTTGTCCACTACTGTTATTTACTTAAAGACTCGTACATGAAGTTATATTTGTAATTTTTTTGTCTCATTGGGGCAATTTGCAATATGCAATTTGACAAAGAAATGTTACTAGTTTTAAAGCTATCTTAAATTTATGCAGACAGATGGTTGGGGAAGAGTAAAGCCAAAAACTATTCTTGTGTATTGCAGATATCAAATAAATTGATAGCTACAACTGATTAATTAATTTTATCTAATTAAAACTTAGTTCGAGTGCAAAGTAAACTTAAAATTCGAAATATTTAACTCACTTTACTTAATAAAACAGGAAAACAAAAAATTTGCGGTTCAATAGGCTAAACTCGGATCATGTAGTCCACAATAAAACGGGTATATATGCGGCTACAAAATACGAAATACATTTAATTTGTTCATTTTGTAGTTCAAGTTGAGTAAAGGAGTATTAATATTTACTAGCAATACTTTCTCAAGGTTCTCTTCTGTAAAATTCGTTCTCTTTGAAGAAATACGTCCTTGTAAATAGAAAACCTCCTTTCTACATCGCAACTGGTGATAGGTGCATACTGGAAATATTCTTTTATTTCCGTGTATGTTGCAGTTAGATGGTGTGGCATTGTCCTCATACAAAATTGCCGCAATGTTATTAAATCTGGATTTCTATTAAACACTGCGTGTACTTTTGCCGAAGGCCACATCCGAAGTCACTTGGAATACTTTTCAAATTATTAATAGCCACATCTAATGTCGGTAAACCATAATTTAATTTGAGATTTCGATTTTCAAAATAAGTGATTCATTTCGGCCTATTAACTTCTGGAAAGGTGTCTCTGATATATTCACAGATTCTGTGGAGAGCATGTGCTACACAAGTAATATGCAGCATATTAGAATATATTTCCTTTAATAGTCTGCCTGTTTTTAACATATATGCACTTACAAATAAAAGTACTTTTTCTTTGTACCTGTCGTCCGAATGAAGAATTTTTTGAATATTCTCGTTAATGGTTTTAGCAACTGTTTCCGCATCAACTGTATTTATAACTTTTGTTGCTATTACATATATATTGTTGCTAATTCATATATGGAATAGTTGGATGTAGTACACCAGCTACAACATTTACCACACAGCGTCCGAATATATCGACAGTTTCGTCGGCACTTATACAGAAGTACTGATTTGAAAGATGGCTTCTAATGCGTTCTACTGCTTTCGTGTAGCACTTAGAAACATAATATTTGCGTAAGGTGGATTCATCAGGAACATTTTGACCAGTATATTTTTGGAAAAATATTTTTAAAGTGGAATTGTTAAGTTTATTTAATGGAATATTAGCCGCCATAAAAGTTTCACAGAGTTCTTCGTTAAAATTGTCAGAATCCTACGGTTCCAATTTCTGTGCATGTGTTTGCGATGCTAAGTGACGTACGTGCGATTTCATTGAAATTTTTAACGATATTTTACAGATTTTGCAATAAATTTCGAAATCACTGACATTGGACATACAATCAGTTTGACCGGCAATTCAACTCGCCATTGTTTTACGATGCCGTTCTCGATGTTCTTCCATATCATATCTAAAAAAGTAACTAAAACAATGCTCTAGATCTAAATAAATGAAAACTAAAAATGTATGCGTAAGTTATTGAAACAACGAAATTCCATGCACACTTACGTCGAAATAATTGGGAGAAGTAGATTCAATCAAACGATATTAAACAGGAGCTATCACAAAAATTACGATGTAATTAACAGTTAAAACTATGAAAACAAGAAACTAACTCACAGCACTTTATTTATCTTACGAAATATAATCTAAATAGACTAAATTATTAAAACTCCACACGCTTCTATCTACGCCCATGAAAACAGAAATTTAACTGTAAATATCCAACAAAAAACATCGCAATTCTCGATGAAAACAGATGTGCGCGCTAGCCAGATTAATAGTGCATTCAATAACTGCGTGATGTACTTACAGATGTTGTAGACTATTTACATCTTCCGTCGTAATGACGACGTCATTTCAACCCGATGTGTCTGGTCTCTGGTGATAACCACTAGACAACGTACAATTTGAAAATTTGATCAAACAATATTACGTTTATGTTTTTTATTAACGTATTTTTTATAGAGATGAGCTTATAAAATACAAATACATTTGTATACTGTCATTTATATTTTTTATCCTTGATAAAGGCATCATTGGCGAAACATGTAGGGTTGTTTTAAATATATATATATATATATACTTGAAAGTAAAGCCAGACCTTAAATCGCCAACTGATTGAATTTACCATATTATATATATATATATATATATATATATATATATATATATATAACAAAACGCCCAATCAATCCACTTTCGTCGTCAACGAAAAACAATGACGTCTGTATTTCCAGTCTCGTAAATAACGCCGAAAATAATTGTCTTATACACTGTTGGAAAAAAGTGACGAGCACTCCCTGTATAATTTGGAGAAGTGATTCTAACGCAATGAAATTTAGTATGGAAGTAGTACTAACGTGGAGAGCGGCGCAGCCCTACTGGAAAAGGATGCATTAATAGCGGGAGTATCCCCCGCGAGCGGCGCGTATCATCACTACACGACGAGGCATGGAGTCAATAAGTCGTTGTATGGTAGCTGGAGGGATGTCCAACCAAGCTGCTTCAACTGGCCTCAATAGCTCCTCAACGTTACACGGGGGAGCCGGATAACGTTGAAGTCTCTGATCGATCATATCCCAGACATGATCGATCGGATTGAGATCCGGAGAACGTGCCGGCCATGGAAGCATCCGAATATGGTTCTCTTCCACAAAGGTCTGGGCAACACGTGCAGTGTGCGTGTCAAACGTAGGGATGCACAACGGGCCGTAGCACCTCATCTACGTAGCGGCGAGCCGTCATCGTATGCTGTATACACAGCATACGTGTACGTCCACCATGTGTAATAGCACCCCATACCATAATCCTCTGCTGGCGGTGGATAGGGCGTGGTTGGATGCACTCCTCGAGGTGACGCTCACCACGTCTCCGATTAATCAAAATTCGCGCGTTACCGGTGCTCAATTCGAATCTGGATTCGTTGAAAAACAAAATGTGCCTCCACTCGACAACCCACTGATGTCTAGCCTTCACCCACTGGCGCCATGTACGGCGGTGCTCGCGAGTCAGTGGAATCCCCTGCAACGCGTTGCGCGCTCGCAGTCCACTTTCTAGCAAACGCCCCCGTACAGTTCGCGTAGTGAGTACGCCTACCCTTCCTGCTGGCCAAACGGCTCCAATTTGCCTTGAGGAAGAAGTACGCGACGCTAAAGCGCTGTGCACAAGGGCGCGATCCTCGCGTGCTGTGCTCGCGCGGGGCCGTCCCGCTTGCGGCTAAAGGCGCGTACGTCCTTGCTCCACCCATTTTCGCCATGCTCGCTGCAATGCCGATAATGACCGCTCGAGACGGCGCGCGATATCACGGAAGGATACTCCTGTCATGTGCATCCCCACAACCATTCCTCGCTCAAACTCACTGAGATAACGCGAACGGCCTTCCATCGCGCACAAAGTACGACTACAACTACCTGCTTCCAGCACACTAACAATAATCGGTTTCTCTCTCCCCGCACCGGTCTCCATGGAGACAACATATTGCAGCTGTCGGAGGCACTCAGTAAAAAATGCAGCGATAGAAAAAGTCAAAACTCGCTGCGCAAACTCGTCTAGAGGAAACCTTAATGCTCCGCTAAATCTACGCATTTCTCTTGACACGTTCAGATTATACAGGGTGTGCTCGTCCATCAGTGTCATAAAGTTCATAATAGCTTCTACAGTCGGACGTGATTATGTTTATTCGTCTTTTTATATAGCCTCCTCGGATTTCAACCTCCGCTTTATCATACCACAGCTTATTAAGATAGTAGTTAGTGATATTATTTTAGTTGTTACTTAGCTTCTCTGCTATACTGTCCACCATATAATTGAATTGGATATGTAAATGTCCATTTATACAAATAAGATTTACAGTTTTACTGCAAGTGAAGTGCAGTTTTTTCTTCATTATAAATCAATTCAAAACATTTTCGAAAATGATCAAATCACATAGTGTTCAAGATTATTGGGCCTACTTTCCCTTGTTAATGTTCGAATTATTAAAACCTGAGCGCAATTCATTAAGAAATTTTTAAATTGCCCATAAATATTTTCACTAAGACTAAACGATATTGCCCACTGAATGCCCAGAACTTCATTGCGGTCTGTGGTTTATTACTCGTAATTACCAATGTTAATAATTTTTTTTTACCGAATCCAATCTTGATGGTGAAATTTCGTGACCGCATGAAAAATGAACTTCAATTCTTTGCAATAATTTCTTGATGACATTTGCGAGACAGAGCACCAGTTAGATAATAAGTTTTACTTGGCTAAGTCAGTTTAAAATAACTTGTAACCAATCTGTTTTAATTATTAACAAACTCATCAAATTGAAACTTTTAGTGCGATTACGAAAAATTTGTATATTCCTAAATTTTAATTTACTTGATATTTCGCGGAATTATTTGGTTACACCTTATATAGTAAAATATATGTAAAACGTATTGTTATTCTTTAACGAAAAATTAGCTTAAATAATTTATAAATTTTAAGACAAGATTTTATAACTTCATTTACTGCCCTGTATTTTTTCTATGTTTACTTTGTTTATATTCCTAGTAGTTTATTTATTACATAAAAAATATTTATATGGATGTAGTTCTTGTATACTTTTTTGTAAGTAAAAGGGACTATATAGGCAAAATGTTTCTCTCGCATCTGGTTTTAATACATTTACAGAATATGTAAGTAAAGGCTAAAGTTAGAAAAATATATTTTCAATAAATATTATTTATGCTTTAATATAAAATGCTTTATTGTCTTTATAAGAAATAATTTAAAAAATTACATTCACAAAATTAAGAAAAAAATATATTTTAATATTTACATATTGTTATTAGGCTTCCAAAAAAATCTTATTTTAATCAAAATTAATTCAAATTTATGTTTCTTTTCAATTTCGTACTTGATTTTATAATAATGAATATTTTTTTTCTCCCAGGCTAAAATCGCGTGTTCTAGCAATTGTAAGTGTATTGGATGCCGTAACATAGAAGACACAATGGACAAAAAGAACGTAAGACCACAAAACGTCGAAGTGGTATTTGGCAGGACGCAGCAACCATCCAACAAATCAGCGCTACCAACAGATAATATTATACCTCTTCGTCCGAAACGATCTCCCAATAACAAGTAATTTTTCTTGATTTAAATTTCTCTTTCTAATTTTATTACCATCAGTATTGAAATTTAAAACTAATTAAAATAATATACTTAATCTGGATCCTTCTTTTACCTTTCGGTGTTGAAGAGCCGAACGCACAGCTGTAGTGTTATTTTTACTAGTCAACTATGTCAATTTAAATACAGTTATTTTAACTACACTGCTGTACTATCGGCTATTAAAATATGTAATAAAGGGCTGCATGGGTGCATTTGAAAATCATTTCAAGACATTCAGCTGTTATGCGGTGAATCATTCTGCACTACACTAAACTGGTTTATGAGCTGAAAGACACGACAGATAAAGAGAGCATTGAAGTGAACGCACAACAAATGAGAATCAAAACAAGACTGCTTTATATAACTATTGACGAGAATCGCTCTTAAAGCAATACAATCAATACGCAACAAAATAAACGTCAATAACACTGATTGAAGTGATTGTGAAATGCTTATGACGTTTTGTTACTTATTATTTTTATTTTTTCTAATTAACTACGGTTTCGAGATATATAATACGGGAATGAAGTTATATTAGATATATGTGATATTTATTAAACAAAATATTTATTATTATTTGTTCATTTATAACTACAAAATAAAATAAATGAAATGAAAAGTAAAATAAAAGTAAACATAAACAAAAGATGTTTACGCAGTTATAGCACACGTCAATTAAGTTGGCGCGAGGAGGGATAAGTTCGCGCAGGATTAGTAGTGGGGAGATTTGGTTTTACATCAAATGTCAGATAATTGTAACCTCTGAGCGTGTATCACTTTATGATCCCTTAGCAAAGACATTATGTTCCGTCAAACGTCAATGACAAATGTATTCTGACAATTACTTGAGTAGTGGGGGTGGACGTTTTTAAAAACGACTTCTGCGTCGCTGAGCTGTACGATAATTTCTAACTATACTTGGTCATAAATTTTCTCTTTCTTATTCTCGTCTTTCTTCCTTTTAAAATATGTCCAGGACATAAATACTAAATTCGAAACATTCTTCCTGTTTTTCAAACATTTTTCATATTTCTATATGATCTGTGTAATTCTTTTGAAATGCTTTTCACCATTATTTTCGACAATGTGTTAGATACTGTATCACGGTATTCCTATTTGCCAAAAAAGCTCAAACTTAAGACTCAGTAAAGCTTTTTCTCTCCAGAGTAGATTAACTATAAACTCGGCTCTATTTTTTTCTTTAATATTCACAATTTCAGCTGCTACATAAGCTTCAAAAAATTAAACTCAATTTGTTAAACTATGTACATATATGTAATAAATTGCTAATTGTTTATGAAATGTAAATAATTAAATTAATATTCAGATTTTTGTCAACACACATATATTAAGAAATGTACTAGTTATTAGGACAGTTATTTCTCTTATTAGGACTAATAAAGAACTAATAGTTTGATATTTGACATTAACGAGTTAAAATTGAGATTTCATACTGTTTTATTTTAAATATTTCTTTTCTTACTTACATCAAATTAAGATTAATTTTTATACGAAATGCGAGGGTAGTTATTTGTGTATCCGGAACAGGCAGCACCAGTGTTGTTAGGCGCCATCTGATATATCCATCGTAAAATTTGACATGTGACATTGACGGTACTCAGAACATTTTATCATATGGATGCTATTTGTGTTTACAGTTACAGTAACTTGAAAAATTCATCTCAGTCGAAAGATGGAATTAACCGGTAAAAATTTTCGTGCGATGATTTACTATAACTTTCGACGTGGATTATCTCAACAACAATGCATCAATCAACTCACTTCGACTTTTGGTGATAAAGGACCATCTGAAACCACTGTAATTCACTGGTTTAGTGAATGTAATCGTGGCCGCCGTTCGCTCATGGATAAATTTAAAGAAAGCGTCCAAAATCGGTTGTTATGCCAGAAAACATCGATAAAATCGTCGTGTGACACACATGCACATTTAGCCGTGAAAAAGATTTGTTCGCGTTGGATCTCGCATAATTTGATAATTCCATATATCGATTGATGCAAAGAAATGCTCAAAAAATATAATAGTGATGCGTCAAAAGTCGTGTATAACATCTACACAGGAGGCGAATCTTAGATCTATGCGTGTGAGCCCGAAAGCAAACAGCAGTCGATGGTCGATGATCGAACCCAACAAAAGTTGTCAACTATTTTCGATGCCACAAGAAGCAGTTGATACGTTTAAAATGTACGTTTTGGAGATTCATCAATCGGAATGGAAAAAGTGCAGTGAACAATGGTTCAAACATAATGCGAAAGTGTATGAATCATCACGGAGAATATTTAAAAGAAACAATAAAACAATTTTCAATGATAAATATGTGTTTTTGCTTATTATTGCGGATACAAATAGCAACCCTCGTATAGCAAACGCCAATTAAGTTGGCGCGAGTAGGGGGTGCGCAGAAGCCGTTTTTAAAAACATACACCCCCACTACTCAAGTAATTGTCAGAATACATTTGTCAGTGTCAGTGACGTTTGACAGAACATAATGTCTTTGCTAGGAGATCATAAAGTGATACACGCTCAGAGGTTAGAATTATCTGACATTTGATATAAAACCAAATACAAATCTCCCCACTACTTCTAATTCTGCGCGAACTTACCCCTCCTCGCGCCAACTTAATTGGCGTTTTTATAAATGTCAACTCTTCATATAATATTGTAATACTCTGGGCTTCCATATTTGTTCTTTGCACGTCAATTTATTGGACGTATAAATTCAAACGAAAGTATGCTTTATTATGTTTTCTTTTTAAAATATGCGATTTACGTCCTGCAACTTTGACATGAAAAACACTACTTGAGAGCGACGCGAATAATAACATGTAATTGTGGAATATTGACGTTTAATTGAAAAGTTGATCTAGTTATCTTTGATTACTCTGAACGTTTTGAAGTATGTCTTAAATTAAACTTACCGTAAATGTGGATTAAAACACTGGGTTTAATGTTTCAAATACTTTTACTGCTTTACAATTGTGTCACAATAGTGCCTTCATGAGTCATTCTTTGGTAAAACAATCGTGCAATAAAAATATTTGAAGCTTTAAAACAAGTTTTCTAATCTACATTTTATTGTAGCCTCAACAGGTATCCTGTTCGTCAATCAATTATTTAAAAATTAACTATTTAAACTTCAAAATCTTCTATATTTTTTCATATTTGAATTTTTCAATTGAACACATAATAATAAGAATCCTTACGTTACATTTAAGTTTACGAACTTAAAAATAAACTCGAAATACTAAAATTGCTAATTTTGTCATCTTTTATAGACAGGCATTCAACTACATCAATGTGGACGTCATCGAGGCTACGACGCAGTGCCTGTTGGCGTTAGCCAATAATGCAGAAGCAAATGGAGAAGACCCTGAAGAAACCAAGGGCAATGTTATTGAAGAATTTGGACGCTGTCTGGTTGATATCATCAACTGTTCGTTGAATAAAAACGCCAACAATTGAAGAACTATAACTAGAGTTGAATTTATATTTTTTTGTTTATAAAAAAAACTTTGTTGATTTGTAAAATGTATATAAATATAAGTACATTCTTCTATTAGAATTGTAAGCGGAAAAATGAATGGGAGTAAATAATTTATACCTAGTTATAACCCTGTGTTTCATTTGTATATTCTATTGTATTTTAATACTCAAAAACATTAGTTTAGATATACTAAGTACTCTGATCAAAAAGTATCAGCAGTGCTTTTAAACCGCGGAGCTTAATTTAATCGAATATCTTTTTCTTAGGTTGACAACACTGTTTTTAACAAGATTTCGTGCCATTTTTCGTGCTAGTGAATAAGCAAAAGATTTTTCTTTAACGAAAGAAGTGTTTTCTACGATTTTTTGTCTTATTTTGTTGAACAAAGAATTTACACAGAATCCTGCGGAATGAAATTTCTGCCATGGAAATGTTGAAAATGTTAGGAAAATGATTCGGTGGCAAGCGCATGTTAAGGAAAATATCCCAAAACAACGATTTCATTACCTTCGTCGGCCATAATCGGTTTTGGAACTGTCTTCTTGTTTTGAATACGAAAGCGAATGGAATTTGACTTTATTCGCTTGAATTTAGTTTTATTCATTGCTGGTAAATGTGGGAATCTTTCATTAAAAAGTCGACATGTCAATAATTTGAAGAGATTCACCATGAATGTAGAATAAATTCAAAATATCTCTATTAGAATAAATATTTAATTCATCTTGGATATTTGTAAACAACATAAAACCAGTTAGACACGAAATACACTTTGTGACAATTTTGACAGATCAGATTTATTTTTCAAAGCTTACGACAATGATTTTTCTTGATAATGCTCAGTTTAGAAAATAATCATTAATATCATTAATAATCTAAAACTATGAGAGATAGTCATAGGGAAACCTATATCTGTATGATGCAAAATGTTTATCTACTTACTATGGCGTGCTCATCTACAAGTGTTCCATTTAAGAAAGATCTTTATTTAATTAAAGATTACTTAAATAATCAATAAATTTCGAACACCCAGTAAAAGATTTATTAAATGTTTATACATTACTCAGAATATTATACCTTTCGCTATATCCAGTAGAAATATGACGTAGTTCAGATCAAATACGCCTTTTAAAAGTTATATTAAAAAAAAATTCACAAAAATCAAAATAATTCAAAAACGGTTAATTTTTTTCAAAAGAAACCGTAATATAAAGTGTTATAGTACTTTACAAGGAATCTGAAAAAGCAATAAAACGTATAACATTCCATTTGAAATATCAAAGTTAGCTATGACTTCCGGTATAACCGAAAGTAGTTCATGAATATAAATATTTTATTTTAATACATCAATTATGCAGATTACGTGCCGCAAATTTTCAAAAGTATCCTAAGGCGTTAACATAGAAAACTTCTAACGAACAAGTTACGTGAAAAACCCTGTATATCTTGAATTAATTTAACTTCAGTGTTTCATTTATTTTCGTAAAAATAAATTTCCGTATATACATTTCATTGGCTTTATTATGACTCTGGCAAAATATATTTCACAACTCCGTCTGTTGCATTAAAAGACATACAAACAGACAACTTTTATCAATACCATCGCGTTATAACATTCATATATACATGTTAAGTTGATCGATTGTACATTGTCGCCACCGATGAATCACACCCGATAAGGGATAGCGCCGCTTCCGCAGTGTAGATATTTGGATAAGAATTTTAACAACTACAGATATCGTCTTATTTAGTAACGTGTGACTTTTTCTATTTCCATGATTCGAGAAGACCATTTTGAATAGATTGAAGAGATAAAATGAAACGCGCTCTAAAAGATTACATCGGAAATCCAGCTTTGAAAACTGCTATGCAGGTTAGAAAAACGTTAGAATAAGTGTATTGTTTTGGAGGGATCTACATTAAAGGAGTGAAATAAATTAGAAAATAGAATAAATAGGTACGGTCGCGGTTACGTAAAAGCGACCACTAATTTGACATTTTGTGTTTTTTTTCATAAATTTTGGCTTTGTAAGTAATGACACTAATGACAAATTAAATAATATTTGACTTTTTTCATTATTAAGTGACATGATGTATACAATAGGAAAAAGTGCCGGTCGCTTTTATGTGACCGCGATCGTACCTTGCATTTTATTTAACGAGTTCCAATACTTTCTGATCACAATATAAGTAAAGAAGTGAAATTGAGCTGCACGCTTGATTAGTAGGTATATAATTTATAAAACTTGGTGAAATACTTTCCCTTTGTATTCCTGTTTATAATCAAGCTATTCACTTGTCATTTTCGCTAAATACTTAACTGCGACATTATTATATATAGTGTACAACAGTCCGTACATACATCCGAAGGAATATTGCTACTACGCCTGTGGTGCACAGTTTCTTTAGTAAATATGTGTGTGGGCCTGTGTAACTGTTTCGTTAAAAAATACGCTGCAAATTGATGAATAACATCATAACACCGAAATGTAAAACAAGCTAAAAAAAACGAAATTAGCTTCTTACGAAAATATACTTTCTTAATAGTTTTTATAAACTATTTATACACTATAACAATTAAAAAATAAGATTAGTAACAGTATTAATATTAAAAAAAATTTTTTTATATTTTTTACGATCGTCAAAGCAGTGGCGGCTGGCGCATAAGCGCTGCAGTGCTGCAGAGCTCCCAAAAAATTGGGCGGGCGAACCTGTATTAGTTATAAACTAGTTTTCTTTTACATAATTTTTCCGACATTTCTGATGTTTATAAAAGCGTAACATATTGTTGTGAAAATTCTCCCCCTGTATATCAAAAAATTTGCATACTACAATTTGACACCTTAATCATCAAAATCCGATCAGTAGATGCCGAGATATTCGCTTGCGAAATTACAACACTAACGCCGGTTATATATAGAATATTATCAAATAATATACAATAGGCGACCAGTGGAATAACCAACCTAATTCGCGCGATCGCTCACTTGTTCCTTATCTGGTCCACACGTACGGGCTCTCAGAGCTCTTTGAAACACCCGCGCGCACCCCGTTACCACCGCGGATGTCTGAAATCAATACGTGATTTTATAAGGCATATTCGCTGCATTCTGTCCAGCACGTTCATATGATTCGGTATAGGTGTTTAATTTTTACGCGTGTTGTTTACTGTGCGGCGAGTGTAACGTAAAAACAATAATGTGCGCGTGCTTGTTTGTTTTTGTATATTGTTGACAATTTATATAAACTGTGTATTATGGAGGTGGTCTTTAATTTAATTAATGTGAAGAGATTCTTTAAATATTCATACGAAGAGAAGTTAGAATTAAAAGCAAGAGATAGGCCATTAGTAGATATCACTATTGAAAAAACTGGTGTAAGTAGAGGGAAAAATTATACACGTAAATTTAGTAGCGATATTTATTCAAAAAAGATTGGATTTGTGGATGCAACAAAAAAAATGCTTTATATTGTTTTCCCTGTTTACTTTTTGGTGGCGATAAAGCTTGGACGGAGATAGGGGTCACGGATCTAGAGCACTTGAGTTTGAAAATAAAAATACATGAGAATTCTAAAAGCCATCTTCATAATTGTATGGAATTTGCGTTACTAGGGTCAACTAATATTATGGCTCAACTAGATTCTGCTTATTGGGTAAATATACAGAGACATAATGAAAATGTGTCAAAGAATCGTTATATTTTATCAAAAATTATTAATTGTATAAAATTTTGTGGAGCTTTTGAATTGGCCCTTCGGGGACATGATGAGAGCGATACTTCCGAGAATCCGGGGATATTTCGTGGACTTATTAATTTTTCGGCTGAATTAGATGCAACTCCAAGTGAGCACCTAAAAAATTGTTCGGTATTTAAAGGCACTTCCAAAGAAATACAGAATGATCTGTTGCAGTGCATACTTGAAGTCTGCCAAGAACAAATAATTGAGGAAATTAATAATTCTCCGTTTTTGGCGATCATGGCGGACGAAACAACGGATGTTGCTGCAAAAACTCAAATGGTAGTTATTTTTAGATATGTTCGTGATGGTGAGCCAATTGAACGTTTTTGGAACTACGTCATTCCTGAAAAATGTGATGCAGAAACACTTAGCAAAACAATTTTAAGTGTCATAGATGCTTTAATTCAAAATTCACCTAACAAACTGATTGCACAGAGTTACGATGGAGCAGCGGTGATGAGCGGACAACACGCAGGCGTTCAAGCATTGATTAAAAAAAAGTACCCTTTTGCGCACTATGTACATTGCTATGCCCATAAATTAAATTTAATTATATCTAAAGCTGCTTCTGCAAATTCGCAAGTACGTGTATTTTTTGGAAATCTACAAGACATTCCCGGCTTTTTTAATAATTCACCCCAACGAGTAGAAGTGTTAAACAAGATTGTAAACAGAAGGATCCCCCACGGCGCTACAACCCGTTGGAATTTTAATATCAGGACCATTAATGTTGTGTACGAAAATAGGGCCTCTCTCATTGAGTGTATGGAAGAAATAGAAGAACAATTCTCCAACAACACAGTCTGTAGTGCAGCCGCCTCTATTCGCCGTCCATTAAATGATCCGATCTTCAATTTTTGGCTGACTTTTTTCCATCATGTAATGCCCCATGTAGATATCCTGTTTAATCAATTGCAGCAAAGAAAAATTGAACCCACTCTAGTAAAAGACGCTATCGAAAATTTTGAACGCAGTATAGGCCAAGTTCGAAATAATATTGACAACATCATAAGTGAAGCATCAGATTTAATAAGCGATGAGCCACCACCAGAAAAACGCAAACGTCCAAATAACAGCAGATTTAATCATCGAATTTCGGCTTTAGAGGTGTGTGATGTTATTCTAAATTGTGCAAAAGGTCGATTTCATTTTAAAGAGCATCTAGTAGTGGCATCACTTTTATTTTCAGAATGCTTTGGAGAGTATTGCAGTAAATTTCCTGAGGACAAACTCACTTCCGCATGCTCCTATTATCCCACCCTTGATAAAGAAAGATTACGAACTGAATTGTCTGTTATTTACTCAAGAACTGATTGTAGATCTTTAAAAGGCGCCCTACCTCTTCTAAAATTTTTAATAAAAAACAATCTGGGAGATACGTTGAAGGAGACTAGAAAATTATTAGAAATTGTAATAACAACTCCCATGACAACATCAGAGGCCGAACGATGCTTTTCAACACTAAATCGAATTAAGACGTTTCTCAGAAATTCAATGACCGAAGATCGTTTAACATCTCTTTCCATGCTATCTATCGAAAAAAAGTTTATCTCCGAAATAGACAATTTTAATGACAAAGTGATAACAAAATTTGCAAATCGAAAAGAACGTAGAATAGATTTAATTTATAAGAAATAATTTGTTAGTAAAGTAGTGCTTAGCGACTCTTATTTTTTTGTGTGACAATTGACAATCGTTCCAGAAATCCATTACTTCAGTGCGGAAGGCGAAGAAAGCACGATAAGATCGATGGGAGACAACCTCTTACTGCCCGTGCAAGGTAAATTTTTTTGTAAAACTTGCAGAACACCTTAAAATTTTTAGCACGAGCCGCCACTGCGTCAAAGCTATTTAATAACTAACTGCAAACACCAATTAAGTTTTCGCGAGGAGGGGTAAATTTGCGCAGGATTAGAAGTAGTGGGGAGATATGTATTTGGTTTTACAGCAAATGTCAGATAATTCTAACCTCTGAGCGTGTATCACTTTATGATCCCCTAGCAAAGACATTACGTTCCGTCAAACGACAATGACAAATGTATTCTGACAATTACGTGAGTAGTGGGGGTGGACGTTTTTAAAAACGGGTTCTGCGCACCCCCTTCTCACGCCAACTTAATTGGCGCTTGCTTTTTTTTTTTAGACATCGTAATGTAAAGATACAAATAAAATGATGATTTTCATAGAGTGAGCTTATTAGGCAACCCAATGTACTAATTTAAAATTTTGGCCTATTATCTATTAGAAAATAAATATTTAATTGTATAGGTATTTTAAAATTCACATTCTCGAATGATATATACCGCGATATCATAAAGTTTCTGGGTCCAAGATGGCATTGAAATAGAAAATATATGTCTGAACTTTATCCATATTATCATACTGGTAACTTAACCTTAATTTTTGAAAATTATTTTGATAGTGTCATCGTGACATCAATAAATATGTCATTTGATTTAATAAAGATACAATAAAACAACAAGCTCAGCTTGTATTCAAAATTTTATTAATAAAAAAAGGCAAAATTAAAGCAAATGTTGAAATTGTTGTCCGTTATTTTCAATTCCCAATGTGGCACGCCTTTTCATGCTGTTAAAGGCATTTTGCAGCATTGCGGGCGTTATTAATGCACATTCGTCAACAATTCTTTGTTGCATATCTTGCAAATTAGCAACAGGAGTTTTAAATATTCTATTCTTTAGGTGAGGAAACACGAAAAAGTCCATAATTGTCAAACAAGGTGATCGTGGTGGAAACTCAACTTCCGTATGTAAACTTATGATCCGATCGTCAAAAAACTCACGAAGAAAAGCAATATTTTCTCGTGTTGTGTGTGCCGTTGCACCATCTTGTTGAAAGTATCCATATTGCAATTCATCATCATGCAACTGTTCAATAAATTCATTCAGAATGTTTCTATACCTCTCAGCATTAATTGTGAAATTAAAAAAAAATAGGGCCAACAACTCTGCGGCGAGAAACTGCTAGCCAAACACCAAGTTTCGCATTATGGAGAAACGATTCAATAAAAATGTGAGGATTTTCACTACTCCACATTCGAGTATTTTGGGAATTGACATACCCCGAAAGATGAAACCATGCTTCATCAGAGAAAAATGACAAATTTAGCAGGTCTTCTATTATGTTATTTGCAAACCACTGGCAGTACGCACGACGTCTAGGGTAGTCTACCGGCAAAATAGCCTGATGTGATTGCATCTTATACGGATGCATGTGTAAGTTTTTCTTTACAATTTTCTGACATGTTCCATAAGAAAGTCCAATTTCTTGAGAAAGGCGTTTCAAAGGTTTTGTGGCTTCATTTACCATACGTTGACGAACATCATTTATAACTTGTTCCGAACGAACAGTTGGTCTACCAGTACGTGATTTATGACCCACAGAACCAGTCTCACGAAACACACCAACACAATTGGAAAGGCAATTATAAAAATCTTTGGGAATTACAGCTAACTCAGGAAAGTGCTCTCTAAAATCATCCAAACATGCACGTTGTACGCTTTTTGCACTATATTGTAAACCATATTTGAATTTACTCGAATGTGCTATGTTTCAAACTCGACGTTCAAACTTGCTTTCAGCAATTCTAACACATTAATGGATGACAGATAATGTCACTGTCAAAATAATTTACAAAACAGAGTTATAGTTCCTAACTTAAGTTCAGACATACAATTTATATTACAAAGCCATCTTCGTCCTAGAAACTTTATGATATCACGGTATAAGTGTAGCTTCATTTTCATTAGATAAATGTAAAAAATATTTTCTATTTTTTTTAGATACACTAAAGAAAGAGAAATAAAATATTTTTTATACTAAAATTTAATCAAATTAAATTACAATAGCCAGAGAGAATTCAAATACTAAAATTCTTCAATAGTCACCTGCATACCAAAAATGCCGGTAAAAAATTATCCATTATAATGACGAACGCCCCATTTGAAATTGGAATTTTTAAAGGTCTTTACATAGGCATAAACAGCACCAGGAGAGTTAGGTTGATCACGTCTTTCCGTTTTATGATTATCTAAAATTATTAACCGTTAAAAAATTCGCTTTGATAACAGTACATCAGTAGATTATTATTCGCATAATCGTATATTCTCATTATTTTGGAACATTTACGTATTTATTGATATTTATTAAAAATATTTTTATTGTATTTTATAATATAATATAAAATAACCTTCACAAGTGCAGTCGTTTATAAATATAATTAAAAGTAGCGACAGAGTGCCAAATCGACAAATCTAAAATAAACAAAAATAGATTATTTGAGTGTATTTAATAAATTACTATAACTCACAAATTCAAAGAAATTCATCTTTAAATCGCAAACACTTAATTTTATTTAGTGTTATATATTTCAATTTTAAATAAGTTTGAGTGAGTTATATATACTTCAATTTTAACAAAAAATTAACTTTCTCTAACTTTCTTTGTACGTAAGTTTTTAATAATAAGTACTTAGATAGTTTAGATATGGTTAACCTATTTAATTTATTCATTATGAAATTTTTTGATTTGAATTCATTTAATTTGTTTGTAGCATAAAAATTATGCATATCTATTAATTAATAGTACGTACAACAGTTACACATGTTTATTAATTTGCTTTCCATTTGAATAATTTTATAAGAATAAAGTTGATTCCAAGACTCATGCTTAAATCTCTCCCGCATCTAATCCAAATACTAAATTTAGTTATTTAGTTCGTTATGATTAAGTGTTTCATAATATCTTTCCTTTGGCAAAATTTCTATAAAAATAGTGAATTCCTTTTATATTTATTCGTTCTATCAATTGCAGTTTCTATTCGCGCATATTCCGGCAAATTATCTGCTTTTCTTATCTGCCGGTTACGTAGGAATCACTAGAATTTCCATTTATGGGCAAAAGTAACTCAGAATTGAAGGCAGGAAGTTTACATACACAAGTGGTTAGTTCATGTTGAAGTAATATTTTAATATTTCTGTTCATCTATATAAGACTGAAATTTGTTTTTCTCATAGAAATACGATCGCAGTATCGAGTAGAATTATATAATCCAAATAAAAGTAAAAATGTCTTATTCCCTAAGTAAGTATGATTCATATTTTGATAATTTGTATATGGTATTTTGTTCTTATTTATGGGCGTATATGACAATTACCTACTTTTTTAACCGGTTTTTATTTAAGAAAATGTTTATGCCACTTTGCCCAGGACCCAAAGGGGTCAACCACTTGTCTTGGGTGGTGATCCTAAAGGGAAAAACTTCTTGTACACAAATGGAAATTCTGTTATCATAAGAAACATTGAGGTAGGTTGTTATTGGAATTTTTTCTATAAATTAATAAATATTTTTATTTTAGAATCCAGCAATTTCAGATATTTATACAGAACATTCATTGCCTGTAAATGTGGCTAAATATTCTCCAAGTGGATTTTACATTGCTTCTGGAGGTTAGGATTGTTTTTTCATAAAAAAGCCAATCATAACTTTAATCTATATCTCAAAATTGAAACAATTTTTTTCATAAATAATTGAAATTGTAAGGTAATTTTCTATACTACTTTTGACAGATCAATCTGGTAAAATACGTATTTGGGATACTGTGAACAAAGAACACATTTTGAAAAATGAATTTCATCCAATTGGTGGTCCTATTAAAGATATTGCATGGTCACCTGACAATCAAAGAATGGTGGTTGTTGGTGAAGGTAGAGAAAGATTCGGACATGTTTTCATGTCAGAAACTGGAACTTCTGTTGGTGAAATATCTGGCCAATCAAAGCCAATAAACTCCTGCGATTTCAGACCAACTCGGCCTTTCAGAATTATTACTGGTTCAGAAGATAATACTATTGGCATTTTTGAAGGTCCCCCTTTCAAATTTAAAATGACAAAACAGGTTAGTTATCTTCATATATAATTTGTTAAAAGTGATGTCACTGTTAACAGTGACATCACTTTTAGTAATTGTTGGGCTGTAGTGAATAGAATAATGGTTGGGTCAAACTGCAGTTTACGGCGCCCATCCGAATTTCCCGCCGCTAGCATGCAGAATCAGCTGCAACGTTGACAAATCTCGGTCACTTGGCATTTTGTCTTTCAAACGTGTTTTTGATACTTCTTATTTATTTGTATTAATATTACATATTATACGTACATATTATTTTAATACATATATCCTTCCCCTAAAGCTAGATTTTCATTATAGACATTCACATATTTTAAAAAATTTTAGCGCAATCCGCTTTAAATCAGAAGAGCTGAAATTGTCTTGTTTACCAATATTTGTTATTGATGTTAGGTTTGGCAACGCTGCCATACTTTCTTGAGTTATGCGCATGCGTATTAGAGTCCGATGTGTCAGTTTAAATGGGCGCCGTAAACTGCAGTTTTACCCAATGGTTGTCCGTTTAATACTGAAGCTGACAGCATGTGTCAAAAAATTCATGGAAAGTCACATCTATCCCAGAATGTGTGATGCATTTCGCTCTTATTGGAGCTTTTCAGCACACAGTATCTTAGAGATAGATATAACTTCCACTTTTCACGAATTAACTTTGACTCACATGTGACATCTAATATGGATTTGGATTGCATTATCTGCAAGACGAATTATTATACCATTATTTTCATAAGAAACAATAAAATATTAAATGTAGACTATATAAATGTTTTCTTTTATCTATAATTTTAAATGTAATTTAAAAACAATGTCAATATTTGTTTTTAAATTACATTTAAAATTATAGATAAAAGAAAACATTTATATAATCTACATATAATATTTTATTGTTTCTTAAGAAAATAATGGTATAATAATTTGTCTTGCAGGTAATGCAATCCAAATCCATATTATCCTCTATTAGGAGAAGATCATATTTAACAAACATATGATGATTTTCTGGTAACTACATTTGATAATTTTGCAAGTTAGTGCACCCAAATAAGACAAAAAAACTTCATTCAAATAAAATAATTACTTCGCTGCTTTGTATCGTGTACATGCAAATAATGCACATTGATGATTTTTACGGCAGTATGAATGTTACCATATTAAACTTCTACAAAATATTATCACAAATATTTTGACAAAATATTAACACTTCCAAAATTATCATCCATTCGCCTTCTTTTAGATGTTGGATATTCTGATTCAACAATGTTTTTAAGAGAATCAATTTGATTTCTAATGTCAGAAACACTTTTCTCGAAAATTAGTAAGTCTTTTTGCAACTGTACGCTGTAACATGTGGCAAAATTTTATGGAAGAATTTTAACCAAAATATAAATTCGGGATCTTCCAATGCTCTTCTTAGACCGGATGCTTCATTTGAAGTAACACTTTTCTCACATCTGGTTTCAATTTCTTCGAACACTTCTAACGGGTGTTCAGAAACATTCGAAGTCAAGTGGGCTCTGAACAAAAAATCGTATATCTTTACTTAAGTATCTGATTTGTAATAATTATTAAATGTCAACTGTTGTCTGTCAAAAATCAATCTATCTCAGACATGACTTCATATTTTCAAGGACTACTTTGACTTCGAATGTTTCTGAACACCCGTTACAAATTTTTCAAGATTTTCGTGAACAAAATTAACTGTGCGAATATTATAATTCCATTTAGTTGTCACCGCCCTTGGTAATCTTTTATTTATTATCTCTTGCAAAGCATCACAACGATGAGATAAGTTAGGTATGGCCGACAGATTATTAAAAACACGCGTACTTTTGCATTTTGTGATGCCGATTTCTGTATAATGAGGTTTAAGTGATGGGCATAACAATGAATAAAATGAGCATTGGGATATTTTGTTTTAATTTGAGCTTGAACGCCTCTGTTCACACCGCTCATAACATTTGCGCCGTCATACGTTTGACCTATTAATTTTTGGGGAGTTTTTAAAACTGGGGGGGTCAATTTCATTTTCAATGCACGTTTTTAACCCATCAGCTGTTTTATTTTTCACCCTTATAAAACCCCAAAAATATTCACGGATGGAGCTTTCACAAAAATATCTTAATATAATATCATCGCATTGAATTGATAAATAGTCTGCCTTTTCAATTTGCTTACAAATTTCTTCCCTACACACTTGTAACATACTGTCTAGAATTTCATTCTGGATAGTATTTGAGGTCCCTTTAAAAACGGTTGCCGTACGTAAATCTTCTTTTAGTATATTGTCCAGCTCTGCAGTGAAATTAATTAGTTCTTTAAATATTCCTTGGTTCTCAGAGGATTCACTTTCATCATGACCTCTAAGTGCTAAATCAAAAGCACTACAAAATTTTACACAACTTGTTATCCTTTTTAAAATATGGCGATTTTTCTCGACTTTATTATTATGCGAAATAATACTTTCTGTGTATGCAGAGCTTAAGTGAGACATAATATTAACCTTACCGAGCACAGCAAAGGCAGTACAAGAATTGATGTGGTCACGAGACGATACATGTTTCCTCATTTTTTCAGGAAGATGGTGTAAATCATTGATTCCTCTTCTTGCCCAGTTGGGGTTCATTCTAGAGTCGACTTTATAAAAAAGCAAGCACGGAAAACAGTACAACAAATTTGTTAATTCACACCCACATATCCAGTTGTTTTTTTTAATAAATATCTTTTGAAAACCGACGCATACAAGACCGGTTTTCGGCTTTTCGTTCACAAGTTTGTGACAACTTTATATCTGGCAATAGCCTCCCAAGTTCTTTAATTTTAAGTTTATCGGCTAATGGCAGCCTATCAAAATTTATTTGAATAATATTATTTACGAAATTCATTATTTATTATGACTAATCACACCCGAATTATATTATACGATACGGTACGATAGTCCAGTAGACGGCACTGAAACACTGGCCGCTAGATGACTGCGCCGTAAAATATCCTAAATGTTTTTATGGAATCGTGTACTATCGGCCAATATCGGGTCACATTCACCAGGAATCTATAATTATTTATGCAGGCCGCGACGTATTTGCGCCTTAATATAATTCTGTGTGTTCTATCAACGTTAGACAACGAAAGCGGAGTTCAGTTTTTTTAAATTTAGAAATTTTAACTACTTATATAAATAATAATAATAAAATGAATAGTAATAATAAATATTTAAATAAACATTTAAATTGTGTGTTATATTAAAAATTCTAGGAGGGGCGCGCGGCTTCGCGGCCTTATACAGCTACCGCCACTGTCATATATTTCCTTAAAAACACATTTCTTATGCTTATTGACAATGCCCAAAAGGTTTTAATTCTTTTTCGAAGAGTTACGAACATAACTTTTACATTCTTTTCCAATATATTAAAAATTATTTACAGTATAAGCAATATATAAATTAAGTAGAAATCTAAATTATACATCGAATTCATACATTCCCAATCTTCTTATCCCATATATATTGCAAGAAAATTCTTTCGGTAAGTATGTCATTCTTAATAATGCAAACTCTTCTTGATATTAAAGAATATTTTCAATATCAATGAATTTAATTATTGATATCTGACTTTAACATATTTATTTTTCAACAAATTTTTGATCGGATATTCTCGTCAGTTTATAATTATAAATAACATTTAAAATAATTTGTTCGAATATTAAAGTAATAATTTATACAAAATTAGAAAAGAAACAATATTTTTGAACTATTCATGTTCCCATTTTACTCATTATTATTTTGACATGTAGGTTATGTAAGTATATGCCTTCTTTGGTTATATCTTAAGTAACATACTAAAATTTTGACAATATTGCAAAACATGACGTTTATATTTTATGATGACATGGTTGTTTCCGCTATTGAATACTGACTTCATTTGACTCTGCAGCATTGATTTGAATCACATGCCTTGAATTTGGACATGAACTGAAAATATATACTTTACGAACTGTACAGTTGCGGCATTAAAAAACGCATACACTTGAAATTTTTCTGTGTAATTGTGATTTTTTTTTCAAAAGCCAACCGTATTTTATTTTGCAATTTAATCGCGATATAAAAGTCGTATTAACATGCCGCAATTAAGTGTTGTCAAAAAACCCAAATAATTATATTTTAAATTATACATTATATATACTTTTATTAGAAATATAGATTATGGTCAATATATGAATTTTCATTTGGCGTTTTAAAAAAGTCAAAACCAACATAGACTGATTTACATAATTAAAATATTGCAAAATGTAGCCTAAAGAGTTGTACTCGTTTTTTAAAGCCGCAATTGAACACTGCACGACATAAAACCCGTCCAACTCTTATGAGCCTAAAATCAGAGTTTTTTAGTTGAGTAGACGGGACAAATATAATTATACTGTCACTTATTGACTTTGTAGGTTATACATAAATATAGCAGGCGCCAATGAAGTTGGCGGCGAGAAGGGTGTGCGCAGAAGCCGTTTTTAAAAACGTCCACCCTCACTACTCAAGTAATTGTCAGAAATGTCAGAATACATTTGTCGTTGACGTTTGATGGAACGTAATTGCTAGGGATCATAAAGTGATACCCGCTCATACGCGAGAAGTAGTTTTTAATGTTTACAATTGTTACGATGCTTATAAAAATATTCTTAAAAACCTGTTTATTACAATCTCATTATTTATATCAAATTTTGTGTTTTATTAATCTGTTTAATTATGTTTTTTTTCGAAGAGGTTAGAATTATCTGACATTGCCGCCTATGGTATCTTGCAATTTGATGTAAAACCAAATACAAATCTCCCCACTACTTCTAATCCTGCGCGAACTTACCCCTCGCGCCAACTTAATTGGCGTTTGCTATACATACCTATTAACTTAAGTCAAATTTGACAAGTTAAATAAGAAATGTCAAATTTAATAAGCCTGGCTTACATTGATAATATGTTGGTGTACGGATTTTATATGTCGGGTAGTGTACAATTACGGCATTAAATAACGCGTACAACTCTTTAGGCTACATTTCGCAATATTTTAATAATGTATTGGTCTGTCAGTTTTAACTTTTTTAAAACGTCAAACGAAAATTCATGTAAATTACCATAATCTACGAGCCCTAACAACTATATGTTCGGACGATGTACGAAATGTTAGAAAAATGCAGTTATGTTTATTTTAAAATGTTTTTTTCGTCTTCCCAATCTGAAAATTAAGGCAAATACCCTTCATTTAACAAGAAATTCGATTGTAATTGATTAACATTTTATTTTGCATAAACTACGTAACATTACAAAGAAAATATAACGATTTTACTGACAAATAAATATTCGGACGCATTTGAATCTTTATAACATTAATAAGAGGTAACGTCACCTTTTGCAGCAATAACGGCTTGTATACGTTTTGACATGGAATCTACTAAAGTTTTACAATATTCGGGAGTGAAAGCGTTCCAAATTTGCGTAATTTTTGTCTTTAATGCTGGAAGTGTACGTTGAGGATCATTACGCAAAGACTTTTTCATCTGATGCCATAAAGTTTCGATGACATTCAAGTCGGGACTGCTTGACGGCCACGATAAAACTTTTACATTATGGTCACCAAACCAATTTTTTTGTTGTTTTCGCAGTGTGACAGGCTGCACCGTCTTGTTGAAATATATACCTTTCGTTTCCAAAACATCGAGATGCTGTTGGGACAAGGTTTCTTGATAAAATATCTTGGTACTTTTCTGCATTTACAGTGCCATCAATGAACTCATATTCACCAACTCCTTTACTACTCATACACCTATCATAACTCCTTTTGGAAATTTTATAGTACGTTTTAGGCAATCCTTATGAAAGGCTTCAGATTTTGTACGAATGACTCTTTTTCGAAAATCGCCTACGCACACATCAAATTTAGATTCGTCGCTGAATATGACATTACTCCACATTTCTGTTGTCCAGTTTTTTTTGGATTTTGCCCAATCTAAACGTTTTTTCTTTTGAATAGTCGTTAATAATGGCTTTTCCTTTGCCTATTAAGATAGTGGATAAAAGAACATCATTTGTTTCCATATTGTAACACGCAAAATTATAAACTTACTTTATAAAAACTGTAACCAGACTTATGCAACCATAACCTACAGCGTTCCCTGGAGACGTTTAAATTTATCTAATGATTCCATTGGGCTTGTATTTGCCGCAAGGTACCTCTTCTATTTGTTCTGCAAATTTTGACCAGAGCACGACGTTCTCTTTCAGTGATAGTACCTACGCGGTCGGCCTAAACTTTTGCCGCGAACATCAATAGTAGCTGTATCGCCAAACTTTTTTATAATATCTCCGACAGTAGATTTGGCAAGATTTAAGTCATTTGAAATTTTTTGCATTGATTTACCTCTGTAATACTGTGAAATTATAATTTCTCGCAGTTTTTTATTAGTTGCGATACCACGCGTCATTTTCTTATTACACAAAATGGCGAACATGACTTTAACTGACAACTATTCATCAAAGCACACTTTATTTATCAATCAACGCGTTCATAATACTAATTTCAAAGCCAATAACGATTATCGTCCGAATATTTATTTGTCAGCAAATTTGTTATATTTTTGTGTTGTCTTCCGTAAATTAAGCAAAATGAAATAGTGACGTATGATCAAAAAGTCTTTGGATCGTGATAGCCATGAAACGTAAAGCTATCTATAAAATTATTTACTTCTGTGATTCATGACCTTGTTACAAATAAAATAGATTTTAGGTTATGTCATGGTATTTATTTACATTTTATGTATGTTATATTTAATAACATTTATAGAGATTACAGAATGCATTTATAAATAAACGAAGTTTTAATTACTAATAAAAAAAAATAAGGCTCATTACAGTTAAGAAAAGAACTCCCACAATGAAACAATAACATTCAGGTAGGTACACTTTTACAATAAAAAATTATAAAAGATGTTGAAAATGTTTTCCGTTCTTGAATACACCGGTTAACACGTCGGCCCATGTTATTAAAAACTTTAATTAAAAGATCAGGTGTTACTGTGAGACAGTTTTCAACAATACGTTCTTGTAATTCATCTAAAGTGTGAACTGGAGTTTTAAAAGGACTTAAATCACAAGACCTAGGTGGGTAACGTCCGTCTAATATTAACCTTTCATCTTAAATTGACGTAAATATTCCATAGTTACTCGAGCAACATGCGGTCTCGCGTTATCTTGCTGAAAGTATCCATTATGAAGTTCATCATTGATTGATAAAAGGATCAAGTATTTGATTTATATATCTTTCAGCGTTTATGGTATCTTGAAAAAATATTGGCTCTATTACCCGTCTACGGGACATTGCAACCCAAACACCAATCTTAGGACTATGTAAAGGAGCCTCACTATGGAAATTAGGATTATTCTCGCTCCACATACGCATAACTTGTTTATTAACGTATCCAGATAGGTAAAAATAAGATTAGTCTGTAAAAAATGTTAAATCAAGGATATCGTTATTCATATGGTCATTAAACCAGGTACAGTACAATACTCTCTTCTAATAATCTGGTGTCAGTAACTTCTGACACATCTGCAGTTTATAAGGAAACATGTTCAAGTCATGTCTAACAATGGGTTGACACGTCCCATAACTTAAATTGAATTCTTGTTTCAATCTACGTAAGGATAAGGTAGGTTCTTCCTGCATGCGTTGCCTAACCAGATCAATAACATCATCATTTCTAGCCCGTCTTCTTCCAGATCGAACACTATCGCTGATATTACCAGTTCCTTCAAATTTGTCCACAGTTCGTTGAAGTTGCCGAAAAAAATCTCTTTCGATTATTGCGAAATCTCTCACGGAACTCATTTAAACATAAACGAGGTGAATAAACCCAATTACCATTTTCACCTATATTTTCATTACTGTAGTATGATTTAATAATAAAAATTTTATGTTCTTATTGAAACATTTTGAATTATAACCAGCTGAGTTGAAAGTTGTCAAATAAATGTCAGAACTAATTGAAATAAATAACTTCATAGATAGCTCGTAAATTCCACGGCAATAGCGATCCAAAGACTTTTTGATCATACGATATAATCAATTACAATCGAATTTCTTGTTAAATGAAGGGTATTTGCCTTAATTTTCAGATTGGGAAGACGAAAAAAACATTTTAAAATAAACATAACTGCATTTTTCTAACATTTCGTACATCGTCCGAACATATAGTTGTTAGGGCTCGTATATTTCTAATGAAAGTAACGAGCCATCGAAAAAATTCATAATTGGAGTAGACTGTGAAATTGGGTTGGTACTTTAGCCACTTCCACATAATGACACATTACTTGATGCTTGACAGTTTCATTTGGTTTCATTGTAAAAAAAGGTTATGGCATTGAAATGATACTACAACAAAAAAGAAAACAAATAATTTATTTAATATCGAAATCATAATCAAAATTTACATATAGCTACAGAAGTTGTTGAAAATGTTGTCCATTTACACCTAAACAAATTTAATTTTCTTAATAAGAGTTTTGAAAAATTTGACACAAACTTATAGTTTCAATGTCAAATAATAAATGTCATTATGTGGCTAAAGTACCAACCCAATTTCACAGTCTACTCCAATTATGAATTTTTTCGATGGCTCGTTATATAGCATATATAATTTAACTCTTTATGGTGCTTTTATTAATCATAAATCATTCAGGTAATCTTCTGATTGACCATCCTTCTCCTATTAAAGCAATTATTTGGGTTTTTTTGACAACACTAATTGCGGCATGTCAATATGACTTTTATATCGCGGTTAAATTGCAATATAAAATACGGTTGGCTTTTGAGAAAAAATCACAATTACACAAAAAAATTTCAAGTGTATGTGTTTTTTAATGCCGCAATTGTAGATTCTCATTAAAGAAAATCAGTAATAAATTAATGTAGGTATTTTGTGATTATAAGTAAATAAAACTACATTTTTAAGGTCACTACTTTATTTAACGAATTATAAAAATAAAAATCAAACTTAGTATTTTTATTATTAAATTATTGCTTAATACTGAAGACTTAAAACAATGATTATACATATACATGTGTATATTTGAAGAAATAATCTCTTTCAATGATTCTTCATTATTGTGTTTAAAATTGCTTTTTTAAACTTACAACTAACTATAATTGCCAATAAATTACATAATTAAGGTCTAAAATAACTGAATAACTGAATATGGTTAGAGATTTTACTGCAAACTATTTTTCTGTATAATATTAATAAAAGAAACGTATTTTTTATTTCAAGTTATAAACATGCAATTTTTGCTGTATAGTTTTACTTATGGTGTATTTCTCTGTAAGGTAAGATCATGCTTTTAAGAAAGTTTAGTTTGCAATTTCAGTTTAATTACATAAATATAAACAAATTTTCTCAAAAAAATTGAATGTCTGATTTTACATTATAGCAGAATTTATATAAATTCTAGGTCACTAATAATAGGGAATCTGAAGATAGTAATAATACTATCTTCAGATTTCGAATGTTGATTTACATTTATAATAAAGGGTGTTACTTCTTCTCTATCAAGCAGCAACTCTCGGTCCCACCATTTTTTTATTTCGCTATTAGTGTGTCGAACAGGATTTGCCCAAGTTTCAGATGTGATCGTTTCTAAGGCCTTGTTCCATATTTTAATAGCATTCTTTCCTCCAAAACCCTTTTCTTCAGTGTGCTTAATATGCTATGCTTTCATTATTCCCCAGATTTGTTCTATTGAATAGAATATACAGTGTTATGGTGGCAGTCGTAGAACTGTATGTCCATATCTTTCTGCAACATATTTTTCTTCTGGCTTATTATTAAAACATAAAAATAATATGAGTAAATAAAATATACATTTCTGATATAATCACATATTTTGTGGAGAGCAAGTGCTATATAAGTAATATACAGCATATTAGGATATGTTTCCTCAGAGACACCTTTCCTTGTATCTGCTTTTGTTGGACTTTAATGATTGCTGATTCTTGTTTTATTTCAATAAAATACACTGTGTAACCTTTTAACTATTTACTTAACTCGAGAGTAAATTTTAATATATATACATTAATATACATTAGGTAACTTAACCGCTCTTGTTAACTGTATGCTACCTGATCTACTATAAAAAACCGACTCGTGACATACATTTACGTTAGGTACGTTTTCTTTCAACAGACACTCTGCATCGCTTATGATATTGGAATGTTTTTGTCTATTCGGCAAGGTTCTTAATTAAACTAACGGTAATTTAGACACATTATATTAACAATAAAAACGAGTAACAATTTAAAACTAGTAACTAACAACAAGTACATTTATGTATTTATATTTATGTAAGATAACTCGGCGATGATTAAACAACTGATTTTGTAATAAAATAAACTCAAACAACTGATTTTGTAATAAAATTAACTCAAAGAACACGATCGACACCTTACGGACGCTAGAAGACAACTGGAGAATATTACAGTCAATGTTATTCGGGCTGTCTATACATGCAAGAACTATGTCTTTCTCTCTCGTTTGGAGTACACTTTTCTTTATAAGTTCCAAATTGGTTTCTGCGTCAGTGTCTTCCCAAATTGACACTACTCTAGGGCTTAATGAATTACTGGTTCTTGTTTCTTTTCAATAAAACACATTACACATGCGCAATAACATGTAACAAAAAATACCCTTGACTTCCAAACGATCTAAATTTTTCAGTTATATTTTTTTACTTAGAAATTTAAAAATACTTAAAATATAAATTTATATTTTTTATATCCTATAAAAAATATAAATTTATATTTTTTATATCCTTGACAAAGGCATCATTGCCGAAACATGTAGGGTTGTTTTGAATATATATATACTTTGAAGTAATACTTTGAAGTAATAAACCAGACCTTTAATCGCCGACTTATTAAGTTTTATACCATATCATACCAAGGTCACGAAAATATTATATATATACACTCTGTTCGTTTTCAGTTTGCAGTCACATGATCAATTTTCATTTATTTTTAGTAGTATGAATCTAGTCGGTACTTTTGAGTCAAAAGAGGTTTAAGTATTTTATAAATATAAAATTGTTATTTCAATACATAATGTTTTCTATTTATTTTCTAAATGTTTTTCCTGTTTAATCAATCGATGTTATTGACCAATGTAATGGTAATGAAATTCGAACGATGCCGTATGACATAACCTAGAATTTTTGAAATATAAACACAGTAACTTTGGAAGTTTTAAATCTCAAATACGCATATAAAATAATATTCTTTAAAGAAGACAAAGGTACATGTAGAAAATGCAGCTTTTCATGTATTGTAAACAGATGCTTCACTTCTAGCATTAATCGCATTAAATAAATTTGGAATAAGAAATAATCTGGAAATTGCAGAAATCATACGAGAAGAAATTCACTAACATAAATGAATTACAAAGCAATTCAATATAACCAAAAAGTAGAACAGAAAGGTTGGGAAATAAGAAAATAGGAAGCTAAATTTTGATTGTTTCATATGTATAATCAAATTTTTTGCATTAGAAATTAAATAAAGAAAAGCTCACCTTGATTATATTGGTATTATTATTTCCAAGAAAATGGTTAATAATAATTACACGAATAATTCATTTGTTTACAAAAACTATAGAGAACTATTAGTATTATGTATAAATTAATTATACAGTTCAATTATTACATTGCTACGCTAAGTAAAACCATTGAAGATATAACTTCATTTGGAATCAGTATGTTAAAAAATTATCATAACTGTTTGTTAAACTTGCTCATATAAAAACTATTCAACTTAATAAAATGCAGATACTTTAATCAATACAATAAATACAAAATAGCGAAATTGTATTATGTATTATTCTATTCTAGTGTTAACAGATATGAATGTGACTGCACAAGTGAGCACTGATATTTTTTAATGTTATTCTGCATAAGACTATTAAAACCTGATTTTAAAATGCCAAACAGCATACTAAACTCAATGAACAACAGTAGTGCAGTATGTGACAAAAGCTATTTTCTTTATCTTCGCAATTTATGTTGGTTGTATCTGCAAACTCTTGAGTTGTTCATATATTAACTGAGCATATTAGAAAATAGAAGTATGTAGAAATAGCAAATAATTCATCTAATTCATAATCGGTCTAATAAGAAATATTTATTTGAATAAAACATATTTACATGGAAGCTTAAATATATAATCTTTCTAATACAATCATAAAAACACTATCATAGACAGAAAATAATGTTGTCTTGTACTAACATAAAATATGACACCTTTAGTTGCAATTACATATATTAATCTGAATCAGAGTCTGATTCTGTACTTGATTCTGTAACATTGATTATTACTGGATCCATATCCAAGTCTACCAAGCAGTTTTCTCTTTCATACCATTGTTTTATTAAATTATCAGTATGCCTTATGCAGTTACTCCATGTATTACTATCACATGTATGTAATGCCTCCTTCCACATTTCTTTCACCTTTTCGTCGGTGTAACCAGCCCTACCGATGTGCACATTGTAATATGTTTTTGCTTTTGCCCAAATTAGCTCAATAGCATTGAAGTCACAGTGGTATGGTGGCAGTCTAAGAATTTCATGTCCTGCATTTCTTAACAGTTCATCAATTTCATAAACTTTCTCTTTACGGTTTCGATCCTTTGGAAAATATCCATGTTTCATCTAAAAAGACAACTTGACGCAAACCAGAATTTTTATTCTCAATGTACTTCCTTAAAAATACACTTCGCATTACACTAACATCAAGTTTTTCCATTAATGCTCTTCTATTATCATCTTTTTTATATTTGAAACCGATATGTTTGAGTAAAATGGAAAGAGATGTTTTTCCTATTTGCACCATTTGTTTAGTTTCCAGTTCAATCTTCAATGTTTTCAATGTAACATGTTTTTCTAAAAAAGTATATCGTTAAAAAATAAATCATTTATGAAAATAAAATTGCTTAGAATACTTTGATGAAACATGTCGTATACAGTATTTCGGACTTCCATTTTCAAGCTTTCTGGCAAATCTTTGGTTTTTGGTTTACGTCGGGGTATTTGTTTTCCAGGTGATGATGTCCCACGTTTCTTGATATTGTAAACGGTTCGGACAGAGATCTTAAGAGCACTTGCTACTCTCTAAAAATATTTTTCCTCATTAATCTAAAGATATTAATTTGGTGTTATCTTACCTCATAAACTGAATCAACAGACAATAATGGACCTCTATTATATTTCTCTTCTTCAAAATAATGAAGAAGGTTGGCAACTAGATTTTGTGCCTGTGAATGTAGACGTTTACCTGCCATATTCTACAACAAAAAGAACACAAACATGAAATTTTTATATCACTTCATATTATGAAAATTACATTTTGCGATATGCATATCAACTTATCAAAAAATGTAATTTGTCAGTGTCAAAGTAAAATAATTTAATTAAGAAATATTACGTTAAATACTTACGATTAATTACTCGAAACTGACTATTATTGTTGCAAGAAGAACAGATAAATAAGAAATCTTAAAATATCAACGGAAAAATACAAACAAGTAGAGCGCACTAAACATAACCTGTATATGTCGATTAATACGTATTTTCTTTTTTGACTAAAACAGTTGTCGGTATCTCATATTATACAAGACATGCTAATATTATTTTTCTTTGTCTTTGCTACGAAGAAATTTCAAAGACGTATGTCTTGTATCAAATGACATACGTTTCAATTCTGAATATTTGTAGCTCAATATATCTGAAAAACAACGTATATAGATTCTGTGTCTGAGATAGTATGACATAGTTAGTCATGTGACTGCAAACTGAAAACGGACAAAGTGTATATATATATATATATATATTTTTTTTTTTTTTTTTTTTTTTCAAAGAAATACAACGTTCTTGTCTTAGGGCAAAACTACGTCTCCCCCTCAAAATATCTCTGTATAACTTTCACATAAAGACGACCTCCAAATATCAAGTTTTTTATCAAAGCACATTTAAAATAACATCGGATATACACAGATATCCAAAAATAATGTACATTCATTTTTAATTAAACTTTAAATATTATTTAAGGAAAAATCCATAGCAATATGTATGTACTATCGTGAGCAAATGACTACTAAATTGACTACTTAGGATTTCAAATTGTCAAGCTAATGTCATGATTAAATGTCATTAATGTCAAGTTAAAATGCCTCATATGACTGACGCGCAGAAAATGTAATCACTCTCATTGAAAGTCGATGGACTTTACAAACGGTAGCAAATGATTTGGGAGTTAGTAAAAGTGCCATATTTAAACTTAAAAGGAAATGGGATGAAACATATACGATTACTTATATTTATGGTGGTGGTAGACAAATGCTATTCAAGAGAGTAACTTTCATGGACCGTGCTGGACTGCCTATAGAAGAACAAAAGCGTCAGATATTCGAAATTTTAATGCTGCTTTGACTGAAGCTCATAAGATAGACTAAATTTTGCGAATAAGTACATTAATCAAAAAGATATATGGAGACGCGTAATTTTCTCAGACGAGAAAGTTTTCCAATCAACTCATAATGGGAGTGTTCGCGTATAAAGACATGAAAACAGTAGATACATTGAGAGTTATGTTAAACCTACTTTCAACAGTGGTCGTTTTTCCATAACTGTATGGGGCTGGATTAGTTTCGAAGGAGCTGGTGTATGTTGGAAATTGGATGAGAGATTCACTAGTGCCTACAACTGTGATATATTAAATAATGTTATGCTACCTTTTGTTACACAAATACATGGCAACAATTATATGTTCGAGCAAGATAACTCCCCAATCATACTGCTGGTGTTGTTCGGCAATCGTTTACCAATAACAACATAAATGGCCAAATTTATGAAAACGGTTATAGACCTAATGATAGAGAAGCGCTTTGGGAACGAATTAAAGAAGTTTGGGAAAATATAGGAAACGAATATATCAGAAATGTAACTCTTTCCATGCCAAATCGTTTACAATCCGTTATCGAAAACAATGGTTCTTCGATAAAATATAAAAGCTTAATATATGTAAATTAATATTATATAAATCTTACAACATTAATTATATTGTATTATTGTGAAAATGTGACACAATTAAAAACACTGCCACTTCAAAAGTACTGTTTACGTTAGGTAAATTTTGAAACTTCGGCATACCAACATAATAGTGTCCACTTTCATTTGCTCACGATAGTACATATATACATATTTAATTTTATTTGTTATTAATAGTATTATTATTTATTTCATATATTTATGTTATTTATGTGTAAGTAGCCACATGATACATGTACTATAACTAGAGACCGGACACATCGGGCTGAAATGACGTCATTACGACGGACGATATAAATAATCTACATCTGTAAGTGCATCACGCAGTTATTGAATAGCACTATTAATTCGGTTAACCGCACACAAAAAATAGATGTGCAATTAACCGAATGAATAGTGTTATTCAACAACTGCATGAGGTACTTACAGATGTTGTCGACTATTTATATCGTCCGTCGTAATGACGTCCATTTCAGCCCGTTGTGTGCGCTCTCTAATTATAACTTATAGTATATAAAGTATTGTATTTGAAGTTAAATAAATATTATTTTCAATGAGCAGATGTCATTTTAATCATATAAAACTAAAAACTTCAATTTTAGCTTTCGTTTTCTATTGAGCGGACAACTCCCTTGAACGGACAAAATTTTTGGTCCTGAAGGTCTCCGGCCAAGAGAGATTTCACTGTATTTGTACAGAAGTACAGTAGATCAAACAAAAATTGCAAGCAAATAAAACAGCGGCTTTTAAAAATTATTTATAAAACAAATTCTGAATTACAAAAGATAAAGTATAAAAACAACTGGATTGTTCCCTCCATTTTGAGAAATAATGTATCCATAAGTTTAAATTATTTACTAACAAGCAAACAGTTTTCTAAACAGAGCAGGCTTGAAAACCTCGGAATAATTGCATAACATCTCACAAAGGAAGATTTTGTAAATACTAATCACAGGTGGATGAAATACTAAAATAGTATTTCATCCACCTGATGAAGCCATTGTATGGCGAAACAATATTGTAGTGGTATTTACAATAAAAGAATTCTTGAAACTAGAAGTTTAATTACTTATTTCTTAGCGTAATACTATTTTATAATTTGTATCTAAAACTAATTTTTAGAAAGTATAATGAAATAGGTTAAAATTTGAAATATAATAAACATAAATAAGCTCTTGAAAACAATTCGACGTATTAACTGTAAAAACAAATGAAAATGTTAGATGTATTCAAACAGTAATACATGTTTTTGAAAAATACATAATTTGATTCATCTTATTTCTTTAAAATCCTACAGGAACATACAAGATTTGTACAAGCAGTGCGATATTCACCTAGTGGTAACTTGTTTGCTTCCGCTGGTTTTGATGGCAAAGTGTTTGTTTATAATGGTACGACATCGGACTTGGTTGGAGAGGTTGGCAGTCCAGCACACGGTGGTGGTGTATATGGTGTCAGTTGGAGTCCAGATGGCAAACAGCTCCTAACGGCAAGTGGTGACAAAGCTGCCCGTTTATGGGATGTTGAAACTAGACAAATGGTCTCGGAGTTTGTTCTTGGCACTGCTGTCGAAGATCAACAGGTAACTATTTATTTATTTAAGTAATTGTTCCGAGGATTTATCCCTTTCCCGAATAGAACTATAAAATCTCGAAATCAAGGAACACTTTTATACTAAATGTAATTTTATGCCTAGCTACAATACAAACGTTTTTTTAGAGTTTTCACTAAATATCGAGTTCGGTTACGTTTTCAGTAATAATAATAATTTTTTAAAACTAGTGTGAAGAATACCGCACGGAAAACCAATTGGTGTAGAAACATGACGTGCTGTCGTTTTATTGTACGAGGAAAGCTATCTTGGCAAATTAGTGAAAAACTAAATACATATTTCAAAATTTCAAAATCTACGGTCAGCAGTACTGTTCATTGGCATTAAGAAATCGGAGATGTTGAATACTATACATGACGAGATCCATCTTCACTTAGCACGGAAGCGGATGATCGCCAAATGCAGTATGGTAAAACGTCTTTTAAGAGGGGTAATTTACATGGATAAGCAGCTGTGCACAAGGCATTTTCGCGTACTGAAAAAATGCATTACGATTGCATTGTATCAAATCTGGCGCGTGGCGTAGAGGCGGTTCCATCGTAGTATGGGGTTATTTTTTATTCTAGAGAACTGCAAATTTATAAAAATGGATTATTTGACACAATAATAGGATGAAAACATTTTGCAAATTATGACGGTCGCCTCAAAACCCGGATTGGAATGCTATCTATTTGTAAGATGAATTGAATGAAATGGCCAGAGGATTGCTTCGAAGTTGACTTAGTTTCGAAGCAACAGCTTAGGAACATGCTTGAAAATTAATGAAAGGATATACCGGACGAAACAATACAAAATCTAATTAGAAGAATGCCACGTGTTCTTCAAGCAGTTTTGAATTCTAAAGGAGAATTTTTTTACGAAAAACAGTTTTTATTTATGGAGAATTATTAATTATGTACATATTTCATTATCAATTTAGAGTGATTTTTCTTTTTCTATTATTAAATACCTTTGGGGTAATATTTTTTAGTTCTATTGTACTTTTTGTTTTTTACAATATTTTTCACGTTTGTATATATTTCGACATCTGCTGCATATAAGATAAAACGTTAACGTTAACAGCTGTCGATGTTATAAAAGGTATAATATCCTGTATGCTAAAGTCAATATATCGAACAAAATTAGCTTTTTATTACATTCAAGTAAATAATCATACTAAAATTCCATGTGTATTACGAGAATGTTTTTTTTTTTTTTTTTAGAAAAATGTAAATACAGTAAAACTCGCTTATAACTAGAGCTGAGGATGTTTGCGGTACGGCAGGACCGTATGTAGTGCATCCCCACCAGCGTATAAACACGATGCAGCGAAACACTTTAGTTAGTCGTGAACTGGCAACGTGAGCGTGTGTTGTCTTGAGCTCTATTTAATAAGTATGACGGACGTGCCCAAGCCAAGAAAGCGCCCATTGTATAACGACGTGAAGAAATTTATCCGAGACTTTCCCGATTTGTATTATAATGGAGCAAAAGTGGTTTGTAAATTATGCGATAAACAGTTACTTTGCTGGGACAAATACGACTGTAAAAGACATGTTGAAAGTGTACACCACAAAGACAAAAAAAATAATGTGCTGTCTAAAACGCAATTCATTTTCGATTTATTGACAATGCTACTCGTCTGCGATGTGCCAGTTCACCTGCTAGATACAAAAGCCTTTCACGACTTTTGGAATAAATACAATTCCAACAAAAAGCTACCGTCACGGAGAACGTTACTCACCTATTTACCAATTGTGCGTGAGGACATTGAAAACAGAATGAAAGCAGTAGTAAATGATAAACAGTTATGGGTATGTGTCGACGAAGCGACAGATCGAAAAAAACATTCTATTGTGAATATTATAGTGCGTGTACTAGATCCTGTCAAATCAACATTTCCCATTTTATTAGCCAGCAAAAGATTGGAAAAGTGCACTAGCGAAGTAATTACGAAGGTAGTGCTCGATACGCTACAAAAATTTCAAGTTTCAACTAATCAACTCCTGATGTTTATGAGCGATGGTGCTGCGACAATGCGTTCTGTAGGCCGTTCTCTTAAAGCAGATTGTGAGAGACTTTAGCATGTGACATGTAAAGTTCATGCTTTACACCTTGTGGCACAAACTATTCGGCAATGTTATCCAGAGGTGGATGCATTAATAGCAACCACAAAAAGAGTGTTTCTAAAATCTCCCAAACGAATTCGAGAGTTTCACAGTCGGTGCCCTGGTATTCCCGAACCACCAGAGCCAATCCTTACACGTTGGGGAAGTTGGTTAAAGGCGGCATTTTATTATGCCAAGTATTTCCAACAAATAAAATCTGTGGTTCTACAATTCAATCCTGCCGAAGCTGTAGCCATTAAGGAAAGCCAGAGACTCTTTCAAAACCCTTCCCTTGATGCAGATTTACAAACTATTTATAACAATCATATAGGATTGTTTAACGCAATCGAGAAATTTCAAAATACTGCATTATCGTTAGCGGAGTCACTGCAAATACTGGACGATGTACACGCCCAGCTATGCGCAGTAAATGACAACAAAAATGTTAATGTAATAGAAAAGTTCGAGAGTGTGATAAACAATGATTTTGATTTTACCAGATTAAAACAAATTAGTAATGGTGCAAGTGTAGATTCAGTTTCTATCTATAAAGATTATTTTAATTGTGCGTGTGTTACATCCGTAGATGTCGAACGGTCTTTCTCAAAATATAAAAAAAATTATTCATCACGGCGTACATCGCTCACCGCTACAAATATGGAAACGTATCAAATGCTACAAACTTACTGCAAGTCTTATCCACTTGGCGCTATGCTATAATAATCGTAAATAAGGTAAGTGTGTTATTTATATACAGTACACATAACTGACATACCTAAGTGATATAAATAGCGAATGCATGTAAAGCAATAAAATCACGCATGCATCACCGATCGAAACAAGGTCATTATATTCGTGCGTTTAACTGAATACTATCCTGGCACACCGCAAACATCCCCAGCTCTACTTATAACGTACTCGTCGGGACCATACAAAACAGCACGTTAAAAAAGAATTGTTATAAAAGAATATAACCAAAAATTATATATATACTATCAAAATGTATTTTTATTTATAAAAACATAAAATGATATACAAAATAATAAATTGTAGGTAATAAGCAAATACATATAAAAATTAAATTAGTAAAAAAGTCGGCAACAAGTCAGTCGCTATGATTTCTTGAAACAAATAGATTCTAGAAAATGTTAAATACTTAATGCATTAGTTAAAATTATATTTGTACTACTTTCTTCATTGTCTAAATATCGTGTAACTGTCCTTATTACAGTAAGCGCATCGTCATAACTGGGTTTTACAATTTCAGCTGCCCCTTTTTCTTCGCCTACTTCATTATCATCGCTGTTATCTTTTTGATTTAAAACTTCTTCAACAAAATCTGTATCACTTGGGATACAGAAGTAATGAGATTATTATCCACTGACACAAATTCATCTATTTCTAGATTCACAATACTAGGATCCGACAAATTATTTTTTAACCATACACTTAAAGGCAAATTATCTTCATCGATGATATTAATTTGATCAAAATCAATTTTTCAGGCGTGCTAAAAACAATTTTTTATGGTTTCTTGGGAAATTTGTTGCCAAGCTTTGGCTAACATTTCCATTGCTTCTAGCAAATTTACTTCATTAGAAGTTCCAGTATCCAAATTCGTAATGTGTTTCATTACTAGCAGGCGCTGATAATAGGATTTTAAGGTACGAATAAATCCATGGTCTACTGGTTGGAGCGCGGACGTGGAATTCGGTCGTAGAAACTCCAGACGAATATTTTTAAGATCAGTTATACGGGGATGAGCTGGACAGTTGTCTACCAATAAGAAAATTTTTCTTCTCTGTTTTGTTTTTATCCAAAGTTCTTATTTCGTCTTCAAAAATTTTAGATGTCATCCATGCACGACGATTGGCAGCATAAGTACAAGGTAGCTTTTTAATGTGTTTGAAACATCTTGAGTTTTGGAATTCCCAATTACAAAATGTTGACGTTTTTCTGTTCCTGTCATATTAGCGCAAACCAGCACAGTTAATCTGAGTTTCGATTGTTTGCCCCCAATGCATTTTTTACCCTTAAATTTGAGTGTACGATTTGGTGTAAGTTTGTAGAACAAGCCAGTTTCATCAACATTAAAGATGTCATTTATGTCATAGGCTTATAAAACCATTTATGGTTTGGTTGAAGCGAGATATACAATAACAAGACTATTCATTTTGTTATTGTGGGTCACCTTTAAGTTTCGTGTACGATAGAATTTATGATATATTAAGTAGGGTAATACAATTTTTTGAAATATCTTTGGCATTTTTTTCTCGCTTATGAGCTTAATCTTTCAATTTATACGTTGTTATATTTCAAGGACACCCGGTATTACTGCGAAAATACGTTGTTGATATGATTGGTGTTTCACAAAAGGAGAAGAAACTGGTGCAAAAATATACGTGCAATCATGCAGTCGTAACAGATAGTTGACATTTTATTTTATATGCAACAATTGTCGAAATCGTAACCTCCAGCATATTCTTTTGCAATAGGTACTTTCGGTGCGAGAATTGTTTCCCCGTATATATTTGATATAAGCATAAAATTGTTTATATTGATTTGAACTGCCTCAAACTATATTATAGCGTAAATTTAAAGAACCGGTTATCTATGTTTCCTCGTAAGACATTAAGACATATGAAGACTATACTTATAACATTTCTTTATAAGTTTCATCAAGCGCTTGTCTCTATATGTAAGATATATTTTATATAGGATATTGTCATATACTCGTATAATCTAAATGTTGTCCTATACGAATTGTATATGTTGGGCAAGAAATGAATTATTATTATTATTATTGGCTGGTAGACTAGCGGAAATGCACTGCCTTATTGTACCAGTAGTCCCGGGATCGGATCCGGGATTCAACTGTCCGAGAAGGTTTCCGTGGGTTTCCTTCTCGTTTAAATACCGACAGTTAAACATCTTAAACCGCTCCACGGTCGCGGACATAATAATAGCTCATAGCCTGCCAATGTCTCCTGTAATTGAAGTTAAACTGTTGGGACTTATATTTTAACCAATTCTATGTTTAGAATATAATTGTGTAATTTTTTTATAGGTATCGTGCCTCTGGCAAAATCAATACTTGTTATCAGTATCACTGAGTGGTTTTATCAATTATTTGGACATCAATAATCCTAACAAACCTCTGAGGATAATAAAAGGTCACAACAAACCGATAACTGTATTAACTTTGAGTGAAGATCGTAGCAGTATATTTACGGGTTCTCACGATGGTTACGTGACGAATTGGAACGCCGAAACAGGTGTGAATGAACGAGTAGATGGTGCAGGTCACGGTAATCAAATTAATGGAATTAAGCCTCACGGAAGTATCTTGTACACTTGTGGTATCGATGATTCCGTCAAACAAATCGATGTAGAAAGTAAGTAAGTGGAACATCTTAATGTATTGTTTTTTAATATCTCACTTTTAGATAACACATACACAAAGGTAGACGTTAAACTCGGTTCTCAACCGAGAGGAATGGATATTTTAAAAGAGCAGAATATAGTCGTTACGGCTAGCGTTAATGAAATAAGCGTAATCCAAGACAACAGGAAAGTGGGTACGTTAAAAGTGTCTTTCGAACCGTCTAGTGCCAGCGTTTCTCCTAGAGGTGAAGTTGCAGTAGGCGGCAGTATGGATAGCAAAATTCACATCTACGAACTTAAAGGTACGGAATTGGTACCGAAAACGGAATTAAGCCACTTGGGTGCGGTCACCGATGTTGCTTACTCTCCTGATGACAAATATTTGGTTGCTTCTGACGCTAATAGAAAAGTTATTTTATACAGTGTTCCTGAATATAAGGTATGTTCATTATCATAATTTTTGTGTGAAACATATAAGCTTCACACTGTAAATGAGTTAAGTGAGCGTAGCGAATTCTGTTATTGGTAGCAGTAGTAAATATCATAATTCCAAGGACGTGCTTGTTAATATATCCTGATATTAAATTCCGAAGTTACATCAATAATGAAAAGATTAGACGCGACGTCATTTCACGCCTAGTTTTGAGATCTGACCATACACAAAAATAGCTTTCATTAAGCAATAATAGTACAATATGATCATTTATATTTACCCTCTAGCAAGCCATGAAATTATTTCTTGAAAATATCGTGTTGGTAGTGACAAATAAAATACATCTGTCATTATGTGTATGTTCTGATAAATAAAACTCATCTGTCATTAATGTATTTATTAATTGACACTTAAAAATGTTTACAATAAATCATAAAGTTTTTCTGATCGAATCATACTTTAGGAATGGTGTAAAATTAGAAAATGGAGAATGGTCGTACTCCTTGCAGCCTTGTATAGAAGAATTTCGGGCAGAATTTCCAAATTTTCCAACAACATATGACAGTTTGCGGCAATTAATTCAAAAGTCAGTGGTTAAATTCCGTGAAACAGGGTCTGTGTCTCGAAAACCAGGTGCTGGTAGACCACTAAAGCGGACAGTTGAAAATATAGCAGATGTTGAGGGACGAATAAATCAATCACCTAAGAAATCGATTCGTAAGCTTTCACAACAAACACAACTGTCATATGGGACCTGCCAGAGAATCCTTAAAAAAAACTTACAAAAATTTCCATACAAATTTCTTTGCGTGCAAGAGCTTTTACCAATCGATCATGTAACCAGAGTTAATTACTGTCAGTGGTTCTTAGGTACGATTAATAACGATGACGTTCTTGACAAATCCTTCTGGTCCGATGAAGCATGGTTTCATTTTTCAGGATATATAAATAAACAAACAATGCGCATCTGGTCTAGTGAAAATCCACATGAAATTCTTGAAACACCCTTGCATTCACAAAAAATAGCCGTTTGGCTTGCTGTTTCTCGTAGACGGATTATTGGTCCAATATTCTTTAATAATACGATAAATGCAGAACGATATCGTAATAATTTATTGCTACCATTTGTAAATCAATTACATGATGATGAGCTCCGCGAGGGATATTTCCAGCAAGATAATGCAACAGCCCATAAGACAAGAGAAACGATGGAATTATTGCATGAATTCTTTGATAATCGAATAGTAGACTTTCCACCACGATCTCAGGATTTAACAATTATGGACTATTTCATTTATCCACATCTAAAAAATAGAGTATTTACGAATCGTCCACATACAATTGAAGAACTTACTAATGCTATCCGAAATGTCTGTGAGGAAATTACACCACATAATTTAAGGAATGCCTTCAATAATATGAGACGAAGAGTTGCGCTAAGCATAGAAAATGAAGGAGCTCACTTTGAACATTTATTGTAGCTGTTTTTATTATTAACCTTTTTATTTTTTCAACTGAAACGTTTGTATGTAATTATTTGTTAAAATGACAAAACCTAATCTGTCATCAGTATAAAATAACCTATATCACACACACGCTGCAAAATAAGTTAACTTAAATTATGGTACCAACTTAAGTTTAAAAAAGAAAAATGTCATTGCCTTCTAGAGGGTAGAAATATATGATCATATGGTATATTATTCAACGTACATATAATGATGGCTTTTATTCACCAGGGTGAAGTTTTACCTTTGTGAATAATAGCCATTATATGCGAGTAGAATACTATACTTTGTCCACGACTGTTAGATATTTATGAAAATATTTTTATTGAGCCAAATATTTTTGGAACATTATTTTTATTATTTATAATATGAAGCATAATAATATTAACATTAACTTATAACTAATTACAATTCTACATTAATTATTTATGTTAATAATTACATTTGAACAATTTGTTAGGTTAATTACAGGAATAGAATTAACGTCCAAATTAATATTATGATTATTTGTAGAAATGCTTTGATTTCTGGCATAATTAGAATTATTTTTTTGTATGGAGCTTGATATTTTTTTAGCGGTGTGTATTTTATTTCTTAGAGTCGTCTATGTAGCCCTCAGCCACTCCTGATGATTTCCATCCGCCATGGCGTTTTAAAGCTGTTATGTCACCGCCTGCATCAACAAGTAGAGTTGCAGAAGATCGGCGAAAACTGTTTCCAGAAAATTTTTCTAGATTGATATTTTTAAAAATGCAGCAATTTTTTTTCCATTTTGGTAAAATTAATGCCAATTCTTTGGGCAGTGCCTTTACCGTTCTGATAGTTGAAAAATAGCAAATCACTTGTAATATTAGTTGAACGACTACTGATGGCACATTTACTAAAAAAACTGACCCAAAGTCTTGTAAATCACTAATTTTCATGCAATACATCTCATTAGCCCGACAAGCACTCATTGTTCCCCTTTGTTAGTGTAACCTTAAAAAAATAAATACGTAATTGTAATTACTTTTGTTGTAAGGCATTTGTCGTCTGATGCTTTAGTAAGAAAATCATTAATGTTTTCTCCAGAGAAAGTACTAACTTTTTTAGGTTGAAAACCTCCACTTTTTTGCTTTAATAACGCTCGTAGTCGTATACTTGTCTAAATTTATTCCTTGATGTATATTAATAGTACTTCTATACACTGAAAAATGGGTCCATAGTGTTGAGGATTTATATTTTGTGGATCGTTCTGTAAAATACACAACAGAACAGATTCTGAAAACGATTGGTTTCCTTTGCCCAATTTAAAAGAGATTCATACGTCGCCTCATACAATTTTCTTGATTTTTTGGCAATAAATTCAGTATTGTATTTTCAGCAGCTTCTTTCACTTCTGACTTCTGAATACATTTTTTTTTTTAGATTTTATTAAAATATTTCATAATTATTTTGCATTCAAAATTTGACATTTCAATTTTAGTAATTAATTTGACTTTTAGATGACAGCCGTAACTTACTAACAAAATGGGTAAAATATTACAATTGTTATATCAATGCTTAACATATTTGATGAGTAGTGATAAAAAGTAGTGAATAATGATTATTCACTGCTATTGTGGACATACAGCATTATAATTGAGGAATCAAACGAATGATGTATATATTATTACAAAATTGGATACTGAACCACAGATTGAATTGATCCAAATGACGATTATTGTCCGCTAATATTAATAACGTTGCCAACATTTGCCTATTAACGTAGGTTTCCGCGGTCTTTTTCTAAATGTATATCTCGGTTTCCGGGTTAGAACCGCGTCAAGTTAGGCGTAATTGCCAACGTTTCGTCCACTGTTGCAAGGTACATCTTCAGGGCTGTACGTAGATGTTTGTCGACAGAGACCGACACAACTTATATAGCTGGAACCGAGTCAGATGGTGGCCTGCTATTGGCCAATCGCATGTGTCGTATGGGCGTGGGATTTCGTAGTTGAATTCAATAGAGTTTGTCACGTTGGATTTAACGTATAGCCATCATCTCTATTAAAATTGCGGGGATATTTGTGAATTCCAATTAATTCACAGATTTTCGTAGGGAAATAATGCGATTCACGGGACAGAAGCTTGACATCTTTGAATAGAATCTGATGACCGGAGTTGAGTTTGTGTTCTGCCGTGCTGAACTGGCTATATTTAACAGTCTAGTACAACGTTCATGTTAGGACACACGTACGCCGACTGGCCGCTTAGTTTTGCCAATGTACACACTGCCACACGAACACAATGCGATACACTCCTTAGCTTGGAGTGGGACATTTTGTTTTTAACAGAGGGTAAGAGATCCGAAACTTTAGAATGGAGTCTGAAGACGGTTTTGATTTTATTTATATGTAGAACCTTTCCTCTCTGATCGATGATAAACATTTCTAACATTCTACTCCAGAATAATTATAACGCTCATGACATACACCGTACTATATAGTTAGACATCATAACACCAAACCACGGAGCGAACCCGATCTTAACTAACAGCGGCACCGCTTTCTTACCGTATCAAGGTATCACCGATCAAATAGGAAAGGTTCTACATAAAAATAAAATCAAAACCGTCTTCAGACCCCATTCTAAAGTTTCGGACCTCTTACTCTCCGTTAAAGACAAAATGTCTCCTCTCCAACACAAGGAGTGTATCGCATTCCGTGTTCGTGTGGCAATGTGTATATTGGTGAATCTAAGCGGCCAGTCGGCGTGCGTGGACTAGATTGTTAAATATAGCCGGTTCAGCGGTTCACAAACTCAATTCCGGTCATCAAATTCTATTCAAGGATGTCAAGCTTTTGTCCCGTGAATCGCATTATTTCCCTAGGAAAATCCGTAAACCAATTGAAGAAATTCACAAACATCCCCGCAATCTTAATAGAGACGATGGCTATACGTTACATTCAACGTGGCAAACTCTATTGAATTCAACTACTTCAACAACTACTTGGCTCATTGTAATTATAATACTAGATAGAAGTAATGTTTTTGGTTGTGCTAAATTTTATTTAAATGTTAAAAATGTAGAAGATGATATAATAAATCTACTTACATTAAATCTTATTGGTATTAATAACGTGTGTTCATTTGAAAAGTCAATCTAGGTTACTTTGAAATTTTGATAGAATAAGACGCATATATATTAGTATGTGTTTGTTGTTCCGTAAACGTAAATCCAAATGACATTTGATAATGTCAATCACATTTGTTATTTATTTGTATGTATGAAACTGTCAAAATATACGACTTCGTAGGTTAAGTAGTAAATTTTAATTTACGACATACTTCAAAATGTTCTCAGTAAATCACATGCTACTAGATTGACTTTTCAAATGAACACCCGTTATATTAATTTTTAAAATAGCAATAATAATGTGGTACCAGAAGAATAATAATTTAAGAACCGTCTTCTGACAGGCCTAAACCTTGTGCGAAAACAGTCACGTGTTAACAGAACACATGAAACTGAATATCCTGTGTTATGTAGAGGAACGGTCGGTAGGATCGCTTTTAGATGTAGGCATTTTGGAGTATCGTACAGTTCGGTGTACAAAACCCTGAAAGAATATAAGCCATACAAGATATCAAACCATCAACAGCTTTTTGAGGAAGATAAAGTAAAAACGAACTTTTTTGTGAAAATTTTTGTGAAATAATGTTTAATATGGTAAATGAAAACAAAGAAATTAAAAAAAAAAATTTACTGAAGAAGCTACATTTACCGTAAATGGTGAAGTCAGTTTGTTTGTATCCTACATTTATCCATTGAAAAATACTAAATTTCCTTTCCATTAATCAATTAGGTATCGGTCTCCAAAAAGTCAATGTCTGGATTGGAATAATAAGCGATAGACTTATTGGCTCGTTTTTTATTGGCGGTAACCTCACTGCAGCAAAATATCTAAATCTCTTACGAGACCGCATCATTCCATCAATTGAGATACTAAATGTTGATGAACCTTGGTTAGAAATGAATGGGGCTCCGCAAAGACGGTGGATTGGCAGATTTGACCTCATACCATGGCTCCCAAGATCAGCCGATTTATCTTCAAATGATTACTTCCTTTAGGGTTAGGTACCTGAAAAGTAAAATTTATAATAACGTGCAAATACGTAACTTTGATGGAATAAACTCAGTATTTATTCGGAATACCCCGCGCGTTGATTTCAAGATTGCCTTGCTTATTGTCGTGAAAGGCAAGGAGGATACTTCGAAAACTTGCTATGAAATTAGATTTCACCTTTGTTATGTTCTTCTTCTGTTTTGGGTTGGACGTCAGCACTTCCAGGCACTTGAGCACACTGCTCTTTGTACTATCCCCAATATATCTCTCAGTTCCACTCTGTTAGTCTTGTGTCCTCGATAAAAGCCACTATCCTCCTCAGGGGAAGTTTGAGTACACTCGAAGGATCCAAATATGTCTGTCTGACTTCCTTCAGTTCCTCACACGTACATATCACATGAAGGCTAGTTTCCCCCTGTTTTTCACATCTCCTACACCGGGGCTTACTAATCAAGCCCATGCTGTACAAATACTTCCTTAAAGGACAATGTCCGGTTATTAACCCGGTAATTATTTTAATTTCTTTTTTGTTACTACGAATTAGGTTGACTGAAAACTTTCCGTCCAGCTCCCTTAGTAGTGTTTTTGTATGGAGTTGATCTTCCGTTAACCTCCATTTATTTTTATGTTCTTTTTCTAGCCATAGCCAGATCTCCTTTTTAGCATAATCCTTAGTGATTCCACATACAGGTTCTGGTCCTATGAAGTTCCTTTAGTACCTTCTTTTGCCAGTTCGTCGGCTATCTCATTACCTTTAATTCCCTCATGTCCTGGCACCCATATCAGCGACACTGTAGTGTCTTGTGCCAGTTTATTGAGGACCTGTTTACAATATTTCACCAGCTTAGACCTGGTAGATGGGTTCATAATTTAAAGCCATAATGAACCCATAGCCGCCTGACTATAAGTCATTACGTTAATTTTTTTGTTTGCGCGGCCAGCTTCCCGAATTTCCTCGGCGCAGGCTGCGACTGCAAACAATTCGGCCTGAAAAACCCTAGTATGTTTTTCCAGACATATCGATATCTTCCTTCTAGGGCACATTCCGCATATGCCTGCACTTGCCCCCTGACTAGATTGTGATCCATCAGTGTACCAGGTGCCGGCACCACAATCGCTCGAGCGACTTTTTGCCTGTTCCCTGGTCGGTATAAATATGTTCAGCTTAGCTGTAAACATAATCTCAGGTGCCATACTGTCCGCCGGCATTTGAAATATCGGCTCTTCCAGTATAGTTCCTATGATATCTGTATGGCTCACTACAACATTATTAGGACACCATACGTCATTGGCCTTCAGCCTCAGGATCGCAGCCATTGCCTCCGCCTTTACAAATAGTTCCAGCGGAGGGAGACCCACGATTTGTTATGTTATAATAAAATAATTTCTTCATTAAAATCTGAGATTTTGCACTTTCTTTTCTAAAAACCTAATTCTTCGTGGCTTTATTTTGCTCTGCATTACCCACTGTACAAGTATTATTGCCGAACCAGATTCTACTATCCTTTCGCGATAAATTTTGACAGTTTGGCAATAAATTAAAAAAGTTTCATGTATGCTGGAAAGTTAAATTTTTCAATACAAAAAAATAATAATAGTAGATCCCTTGAACTAAGTGTAGCGGATTTACAGAACAGCCATTTTATTTGCATTAAAATAGATCTGTAGTAGCAATCTGGCAATACTGATTTTGCTAGAAGCACATGGTTCTCGCTCGTAGAAACATAAATGCACGTCTGGTTGCCTTCTATGTTGCTAATGCATTGACAATTTTCTTCTAGAAGTTACACATAGGAAAAATAAATGTGTAATAATAAAAAAAGAACCCAGTATATATATTCGAATAAAAGCTTTTGCGTTTTTTAAGTTATCTGCTTCTCTATTTGGTGGTATAATAGTAATTATTTATTTTAGGAAACCTTGTATACTGTCTTATAATTAAATATAAATAAATATTGGATGACTTCTGAATACACTACAGCGAGATGATGAATCATAAATACATAAAAATATTAAAACTCCACTAGAAATCTAACTAATTTTGTTAACTTCGTGTAGTAAACCAATAATGCTATCTCGCAATTTAGCGGAAATGTCTGAACCATTTACCATTGCCTGGCAGAGGACTAAGTTGTTGATCATCAATAAGTAATTGTGGAATTCACCTAGCAACAACTTTGTGAACGGCTATAATGGGAATGTATAATTCCTACACTAATGCTCAACATTTGAGAAAGTTCTCAAACATTTTGCACGTAAAACAACTTCATGCTGCAACATGAACATGTCTTGGAAGGGACAAACCTTAGATGGATTTACTTTCTTGTCGGAATTTATTGTTGCACCACTCGACCATTGCCGTATGAGGATGGCTATAATTATCATGTCAGTTTTTATTCTCGTAAAAATTTTTATTGGTTGATGGCCTTCAGTGGCTGTATATTCACATATTCAGATAATGATTGGACAGATTTTCTACAAGAAATGGACAACTCTTAGAAAGAAGGACATAAAATACTTTTGACAGACGCCCTTCTACTTGTAAACAATCAACATAAACAGCGGAATTTTATTTTCAAGGCGGTGAAGTCGCGATTCTACAGTCTAAACATGTTTCTATTTAAAAATCCTAATATGTTTGTGCAAATATGTTGACAATTATAATTCTTTTGCAGCCAGCTACAAATCAGGAATGGGGGTTCCATAATGCACGAGTTAATTGTATAGCTTGGTCTCCAGACTCGCTTTTAGTAGCCAGCGGGAGTTTGGATACGAACATCATTATATGGTCTGTTGAAAAGCCAAATAAGCACATCATAATCAAAAGTAAGTATTTTTAAGTAAATGATAGCCATCCCAGAATGCAATGCTTTAAGAACTTTCATAATTTGCTTGAAAAATTAATAATTTTTAAATACCTAAATAGAATATGAAATCATCAATTTGTTTTCTAATTAACGTAATTTTATATTTTAACATTAACGATAAAAATAAAAACAATATATTTGAAGGGGAACGGGTTATTAGCTATAGAGCGTTTCACGTTCACGGTGCAGTATGGGCTTTATGGAGAAAGCTTACATATTTCTCAAATTCTTCGATACCATCTGCCAACTGATAAAATTATTTTTGAAGTTTGATTTTAAAATAACCTTTATTGACGAAGTTGTCATAGCACATAACCTACATAAATTAAACACGTAATTATGACGAAAAATCTTGTTTATATTGAATTGTAGTTTTCCAATTAGAGATACAATATTGATTATCAGCATGAAGGGTTTGAATATGCAATCGACTGGATGGATCTGTTAATAAATCAGCTTTGAAGCCATCTGTTGAACTAGATTCTATCGCATGTGCAATGTTTTGTAAATTAGAATGTGAGAGTAATAATTTATCAGAATAATTGAAACATACATGAGTAGGTAAACCCCACCAGTTTTGTATAATACAAAGGTATTTTTAATAATATAAAATATTATTAAAAATCTGGTGTGAAGAACACAAATGCAGGTTCACTATTAATAAATTAATTATTATTAATAAATAAATTATTAATAGTGAACCTGCATTTGTGTTCTTCACACCAGATTTTTAATAATATTTTATATTATTAAAAATACCTTTGTAGAGTAATAATTCTTGAATGCCTTTTTTGTATTGACAGTGACAAAAATATAAACAATAGTACTTTATTTATTTTTATAGAACTAAAAATACATTTAATTATTTTTGAACATGCATTTGATGTTGATGGAATCTTAGAGTAATCAATTAATTGAATCTGTTAATAAATCAGCCTCAGAATCATCATTTGAACTTGATTCTTCCAGATGTATTATGAATTCCTCAAAATCATTCAGCAGTTCATCACATATGTATCATATTTATGTCGAACTTGTGATACACAAAATAGTAAATCTCTTTTTTTAACATACATATTATCTTCAACAGGTATATTCTTTTCAGTCAGCCAGTTTATTATATTTTCCTTTCTCCATGCATTTGTATAAATTTTATCAGTCTTTCTGCTGTGGTGTGTCATATTATCTAGAACAATAACGTCATTTTCGGGCGTGTTTGGTAATAACTGCTCAGTAAACCATTTTTCAAATGTTTCTGCATCCATTTCATTATGAGCATCAGCAGTATTGTTTTTTAACAGAAATGTTAATTCTGCACCCACGGGAAATCCATTTTCATTACCGGCATGTACTAAAACAAAGCGAGGACCAAGACCAGTTGGAGATTTTAATCCTGTACTCAGTCCCCAAATAAATGCATCTCGAGTACTTTTAATAGTAGTATCATCACCAAGTTTTATTTGCAACTGTATTCAAGGTAGATGCAACGTTTAGTAAAAAAAAGCTGTGTACTTTTTGTCATACAAGTAATTGTATATCTTCATTATAATTATGCAGGCGAGCATTTACTTGCAAACTTTCATTCTGCTTTTTTTTTGGACTCGACAATTGCCCTAGTTGTTCTTTTCTTATATTGTATACACTATGCACTGAACATTTAGGGCTTCACTCGCTTCTGCAACAGCAGCAGTAACACTCACAGGTTTTTTTAAGAAAATAGTTGAAGACATTAAGCATCATCTCTTTCTCTTTTCGGGTAAAACATTCACCCTTTCGCAATTTTTTCATTGCAGCATCCATTATTAATGTATCTGTAACACTAATATTTTTATCTATTCATAAATTTATTTATATCATATTGTAATTTACCACAAATACTTTTATAAATAATAGGTAGCGTTCTGACAAGAACAGTTTATAAAAACAGTGAAGAATTCCAATACAAATACCAAAAAATAATAATAACAAAGTAAACAATAATATTTGACAGACATAAAATAAATTAAATTATCACATGTCAATTTCGTTAACTGTACAAATGGAAAATCACTAACAAAAATATGCATACATTTGGCAACGCTTAAAGTAAGCGTTATTGTAATTGTTTAAAGAGAAAAGAAGATGTATATATCCCCATAAGAATACACACTGCACCGTGAACATGAAACGATCTATAGTTAGATTTGGAAGGGTATTAATTTGAAAAACAAAAGATATAAATATTAAAGCACTCTTCAAGAAGCTCATTCCATACAAACACTAATAATAAACTCAAAATAATATCAAATGAATCTATAAAAACTCTTATATTTCACAGATTAAAGGGAATTCACGAAATATTAAATTAACATATTAAATATATAGTAAATGTTTCTCATTAAATATCTTCTTAATTCCTTTAATTTGTTTAGAGGGCTATTAGTGTTGAGAAAACCTCGCAGAAATCATCTTAAATGTTTTCATGAGGAATTCCATTTTCATTTGGAACGCTTTTCCTTTCCCAAGCTGTATAAGACGCCAGACTTTCATGAAACACTTAATTTTTGAGAACAAATTTCGTCAAGTAGTTTATTTTTGTTGCCGTGATGGTTTTGTTATATTCGTATAAAAATGCTTAATATTCTCGACATTAAAATGAAAAGTTTAAAACTCAAACAAAACAGCTTAGCAAATATAAATGAAAGAAGAATGCTAAACTAGAAATCAATCCAACCAAAAAAGAATCTCAAAGTAAAGCAATATTTTAATAAGAACTAAAGCGCGTTACATTATAATTTTTTTATACTAGAAACTTGAACAAGTTTAGATACGAGTTTTCTACAAGTTGTACATGAACATGAACATGAAACGATCTATAGTTAGATTTGGCAGGGTATTAATTTGAAAAACAAAAGATATAAATATTAAAGCACTCTTCAAGAAGCTCATTCCATACAAACACTAATAATAAACTCAAAATAATATCAAATGAATCTATAAAAACTCTTATATTTCACAGATTAAAGGGAATTCACGAAATATTAAATTAACATATTAAATATATAGTAAATGTTTCTCATTAAATATCTTCTTAATTCCTTTAATTTGTTTAGAGGGCTATTAGTGTTGAGAAAACCTCGCAGAAATCATCTTAAATGTTTTCATGAGGAATTCCATTTTCATTTGGAACGCTTTTCCTTTCCCAAGCTGTATAAGACGCCAGACTTTCATGAAACACTTAATTTTTGAGAACAAATTTCGTCAAGTAGTTTATTTTTGTTGCCGTGATGGTTTTGTTATATTCGTATAAAAATGCTTAATATTCTCGACATTAAAATGAAAAGTTTAAAACTCAAACAAAACAGCTTAGCAAATATAAATGAAAGAAGAATGCTAAACTAGAAATCAATCCAACCAAAAAAGAATCTCAAAGTAAAGCAATATTTTAATAAGAACTAAAGCGCGTTACATTATAATTTTTTTATACTAGAAACTTGAACAAGTTTAGATACGAGTTTTCTACAAGTTGTAATTTATGATATATCGAATAGAGGACACCAAACTTCGAGTGCGTTACCAACATAAAATAAAAATCTCTGTTTATTTTCATATATTTGGCGTTTAGACAGGTTGTGGCTATTTATTCGCCCTTATAGATACAAAAATATTATAAAAATGAAGTTGAAAACCAAACAATATAAACCAATACGTTTATTCAAAATATTACGACTATATGATTTGTGTAAATATAAGTAGTTCAGTTGGTATAAACGAAATAGTGTCTAATGCGCAAGTCTAGCATGAAACTTGTATGAAAAGTGTGACCGGACCTAGTTTTGTAGTTTAGAAACTTTGATGTGTTTCTTGTGAATTACATAATCTCAAAGTTTCGCCAAGTATATCTAGTTTGAAAACTTGTCCAAGTTTCTATACGAAAAAAGTGTAATGTAACGCAAGTTTAAAGAAATATACAGAGTTTGTTAAGAGTATGGAGACGGCGATTTAATGCTGTTACTATTCGTTTTAAGAAATAATGTTCAATATAAAAGTTTTTTGTGCAATTTTTATATATATATATTTGTGAATACGTTAAATTAAAAAAAAAGATAATTTTAATAACGTTTTTTTCAAGAAAACGTCGGTTCAAATATTATATAAATGTTTTTTAATAGTGAACACATCTAAGATAGACACACATTTTTTTGCAATAAAGTTATCTGTCAAAATACAGTTATCTGCCAAACTTGTTGTAAAGTTATCTGTCAATGTTATCAGTTGTTATTGTTTTCGTCAAATAAAATTGTATGCAATTTTTTGCTGTTAATATTAGCAATGGTGAGTTTAAGAACGTGAAAGAATTGAAATACTTATAATGTTGGAAATAGACACAGAAGTTTACAAGAGGTTTGTAATTTATTTAATAATAGGCATCCAAATGGAAATGCAATTTCTAAATCTGTTGTTGCTAAAACGCTTTGAACAAACGTGTTGCGATAAAGATTTGTCAAGGAGTAAGAACAGTGAAGAATACAATAAACAGGATGTTTTTTGGTTGTATTTAAAGATTTATCAACCAATCAATTAGTGGCCAATCTCAATATTTTATAGTCATCTGTCGTTTCAATTTTTAAAAGTGAAAAGTATAAACCTTATAAGGTGCATCTTGTACAAGAGTTGACGGATGATGATTTTGATACGAGATTCCAATTTTGTGAAAAAATGTCAAATATTTGCAATAATAATGAATTTTTGTCAACATTATTCTTTTCTCTATAGAAGCCACTTTTTGCCTTACTGGTGAAGTAAACAGACAACTGCAGATATTGGTCATCAGAAAATTCTTTTTGGGTTCGGATACAGTGTCTCCAAAAGGTGGATGTTTGAGTTGGCATTCTAGGGGCTCATATTATCGGACCTTTTTTTTATCTATAGCAATTTAACTTCGACTCTGTATTTGCAGTTATTGCAAAATTAAATTATAGCTGCTTGTGCCACGTTTTATTTACATGAAATGGTTTAAATGTTCGTCAATATCTGGATAATGTTTTTTTCAAACAGATGGATTGGGTGGCAAGTCAATACTGAGTGGCCAACCTGCTTGCCTAATTCAAACCCCTTTGATTCTCTTCTCGTAAAAAAAAACAGTTCACAAAGATAAACCGGGTGACATTTAAGATTAAAAATCTGAATTACTAAATAACGATACAAGATATTCCCCGTGAATTTTTAGAGAATTCCCTTCGGGGTTTTGTACATCGATTGGATCGTTGCGAAATTACAAATGAAAATAGTTTAACTGCTAAATTTCATTTGTTCAGTTATTAATTTGTGTTTAATGGTACGATTTTGGCAGATAACTTTATTAAAAAACATTTATTAGATACTTGATCCGGCATTTTCTTGAAAAAATATTAAAATAAATTAATTTTTTTAAATGCTGTATTGCAGGGGTGCCTAAACGGTCGATCGCGAGAGCTTTTGGAGTCGATCGCGAAAAAATAAAAAATAATCACTACACAAATTCGAGTTCTCTCGAACGTCAACTCTAGGCTTTAGAGTTGGCGTTCGAGAAAACTCGAATTTGTGGAGTGATTGTTTTTAATTTTTTAGTTTTTCGCGATCCTCGCGCGAGAGCTTTTGGAGTCGATCGCGAAAAACTAAAAAATAATCACTTCACAAATTTGAGTTTAACTATAGGCCCTAGAGTTGATGTTAGAGAGAACTCGAATTTGTGGAGTTATTATTTTTTATTTTTTCGCGATCAAAAGCTCTCGCGATCAACCGTTTGGGCACCCTTGCTCTATTGAATGCTAACGTAAAATTTATGTTTCTATAAAAAAAAATGCAGAAAGGCATAACTCAAGAAAAATTGTAGAAAAAAAATTCAAGTATTCACAAATGTAGATAAAAATTACAGAAAAAAGCATTTGAATTGAACGTTATTTCCTAAAATGAATATTAACGACAATAAATCGCGGTCTCCATAATTTTACCTAATTCTGTGTACAGTGCTCTTCAAACATTGTAAAAATAAAAATCTGTATACTGAAATAATACCAAGATAACAATTAAAAAAAAAATGTAAAAAAAGAATCGCTAATCGCTAGGGTAATTGTTTTCGTTTTTTCTTAATATCTTAAATTTATTAATAATGTTAATATGTCAATCAATTTGATACTCTATATCTATTCAAATGTGGATAAACATCCTAAGAAGTTCATCAATATTTATATCTTGTTAATAAATTTTCAGGCATCCTTTGAGCAACGGTAATCGCAGCAAATTAAACCTTATAATTAAGGTATATAATATAAGGTTTAATTTGCTGCGATTACCGTTGCTCAAAGGAATGCCTGAAAATTTAAAACTCCAATAATTTATCAATTGATATATTTAATAAACGGCTAAGAAATTATCTAAACACTCATATATATATATATATATATATATATATATATTATTTTCGTGACCTTGGTATGATATGGTAAATTCAATCAGTTGGCGATTAAAGGTCTGGCTTTACTTCAAAGTATATATATTTAAAACAACCCTACATGTTTCGGCAATGATGCCTTTATCAAGGATATAAAATATAAATGACAGTATACAAACATTTTTGTATACTGTCATTTATATTTTATATCCTTGATAAAGGCATCATTGCCGAAACATGTAGGGTTGTTTTAAATATATATACTTTGAAGTAAAGCCAGACCTTTAATCGCCAACTGATTGAATTTACTATATATATATATATATATATTACAAAGGTATTTTTAATAATATAAAATATTATTGAAAATCTGGTGTGAAGAACACAAATGCAGGTTCACTATTAATATTTTCTGTGAACCTGCATTTGTGTTCTTCACACCAGATTTTTAATAATATTTTATATTATTAAAAATACCTTTGTATTATACAAAACTGGTGGGGTTTACCTACTCATGTATGTTTCAATTATTCTGAGATATATATATATATATATATATATATATATATATATATAAGTGTTTAGATAATTTCTTAGCCGTTCATTAAATATAACATTTGATAAATTATTAAACTCCAATAATTTATCAAATGTTATATATATATATATATATATATATATATATATATATATATATATATATATATGAGTGTTTAGATAATTTCTTAGCCGTTTATTAAATATATCAATTCATAAATTATTGGAGTTTTTCGGCTTTTATATGAAATATTTACAAATATCAAATTAGTATGTACGTAATTGCACAGTAAGTGGGGATGTAAACATTGCTGTCTACAAATTACAAAGCAAATCATACGAAATCTTTAATTGAAAAATATTGTCTATGTTGGGACTTGAACCCAAGTCTACAGTTTGCCTGACTGTCGCTTTTGTCACTTAAGCCACGATAGACCTTGGTTCAAGCTATTTAGAAATGTATTATAAAGTAACAGTGTTAATGAATCAGATCTCAGTTATTGAATGTAGATGTCAAGTTGAAAGCAGAAGTCAGTTTTGAAAGCTGATGTCAGTTTTGATTGCAGATGTCAGTTATTGAAAGCAGATGTCTGTTTTGAAAGCAGATGTCTGTTATGAAAGCAAACGTCATATTTGAAAGTAAATGCGTGTTTTGAAAGCATATATAGCTATGGAGTAATAATTAGCAATTTCAAACCTTCAAAACTGACATTTGCTCTCAAAATATTGACATCTGCTTTCAATAACTGACATCTGCTTTCAAAACAGGCATCTGCTTTCAAATCTGACGTTTGCTTTCATAACAGACATCTACTTTCAAAACAGACATCTGCTTTCAAATCTGACGTTTGCTTTCATAACAGACATCTGCTTTCAAAACAGACATCTGCTTTCAATAACTGACAGTTGCTTTCAATAACTGACACCTGCAATCAAAACTAACATCAGCTTTCAAAACTGACTTCTGCTTTCAACTTGACATATACATTCAATAACTGACATCTGATTCATTAACACTGTTACTTTATAATACATTTCTAAATAGCTTGAACTAAGGTCTATCGTGACTTAAGTGGCAAAAGCCACAGTCTGGCAAACTGTAGACTTGGGTTCAAGACCCAACGTAGACAATATTTTTCAATTAAAAATTTCGTATGATTTGCTTTGTAATTTGTAGACAGCATAGTAAGTGGGGATGTAAACATATATATATATATATATATATATATATAATTAATAACCTCATAGCAATTACTATTCTTTTAGTTCCAATTGCATTTCCTTTTGCATGTATTTGTCCATATTCAAACATCCCGCTTAATTATGGTACGGTAGATTTTTTCCAATTCAAGGGACGCGATAAAATATATAAGTAAAAGATCATATGTTCAAAGTTTTTTAAAAAAAAGATCATCGGTTTTTTTTCCCGGGGTTGGCAGTTTTCATTTTTAAAAAAGAAAAGGACGCGCTCAGCGAAGTTAAAGCGTTTTTCCTTTTTGTGCATTTTTAATGCGAGTTGGAACCTGCCCTTAAATACATTACAAAGATTAAATATTAGTACACCCTTTGATAATTAATTACCAAATTTCCGAGCTCCTAGTGCTATTTATAAGCCTGGAAACTTATACCCAATAAGAGTACATATCCAGAAGCTGAAAAAGGTCACAAGTATCCTGTTCCATATTATTTCCGAGCCTATTATAAATCAGAACTACTTCGGGGACTTGCTGCATTCTTTCCTATTCAGAGATCCAGCCCAAAACCAAGTAAAGAACTCCTAAAGCATAATTTAAGGTAGTTTCTAATTTATATACGTATTGTTTGTATCACCCATTAATAAGGGAAGTTATTAGTAAAGCGTACACCACTTACGAATATTGATGTTAGCTCGTGGTAACACTGGGAAGCTTGTAGTTAGCAGGCCTCATTTGGTTTTTATAAAATAATCAATTTTATTAATATATATCTCATACCTGGATGTGCAGGTTAGAATTTTCTTTATACCGTGTTGGAACATATTTCTTTAGCTTAGTAGCATACTAAAACAAACCTATAATTAAATATCACATAGGGTTTAGCTAAACAAAGTCATCTTACCTGAGTATTGTTTAAATAAATAAATATCAGCATCAGTACTAAATCATTGTCCCCGAATTTGACATCGATATATATACATATATATACCAAGGTTAATCCACTATTGATTTAGGTAAGATTTAGGAAATTTAAAACTTATTATTTTTACTGTCATTACTTGTTGTCCTAGAATTTTATTTAACGTTAATAAATATTTATAACATGTTCAAGGATGTTTTTTTAAAAAAATATAGCACACGAAAACCCAAGGTAATAACACGATAGGTAGTCTCACCTATTTATGTACATAATTATTGAAAAATATTCGAACCTACGCACCCAAAACGCCCTGAGAAGCATTATATAAATTCTTTAAATACAGTTAAAGAATCTCTTGCATATATTTTAATGAATAAATAAATATTCATTCTATTTCAATTTCTTTTTCGTTCCCTAAAGAGTGAAGGGAGACCAGTGTAATATATACATATATGTATATATATATGATAAATTATTGGAGGTTTTCGGCTTTTATATGAAATATTTACAAATATCAAGTTAGTATGTATGTAATTGCAAAGTAAGGGGGGATGTAAACATTGCTGTCTACAAATTACAAAGCAAATCATACGAAATTTTTAATTGAAAAAATGTCTATGTTGGGATTCGAACCCAAGTCTACAGCTTGCCGGGCTGTCGTCATTACCACTAGACCACAATAGACCCAGGTTCAAGTTATTCAGAAATGCATTATAAAGTAACAGTGTTTATAAATCAGATGTCAGTTATTGAATGTAGATGTCAAGTTGAAGGCAGAAGTCAGTTTTGAAAGCTCATGTCAGTCTTGATAGCAGATGTCAGTTAGTGAAAGCAAATGTCAGTTACTGAAAGCAGATGTCTGTTTTGAAAGCAGGTGTCAGTTATGAAAGCAAACGTCAGATTAGAAAGCAGATGCCTATTTTGAAATTAGATGTGAGTTATTGAAAGTAGATGTCAGTGTTTTGAGAGCAGATGTCAGATTTGAATGTTTGAAAATGCTAATTATTACTCCAAAGCTATATGAGTGATTAGATAATTTCTTAGCCGTTCATTAAATATAACAATTGATAAATTATTGGAGGTTTTCGGCTTTTATATGAAATATTTAAAAATATCAAAACACTGACATCTACTTTCAATAACACATCTAATTTCAAAATAGGCATCTGCTTTCTAATCTGACGTTTGCTTTCATAACTGACACCTGCTTTCAAAACAGACATCTGCTTTCAGTAACTGACATTTGCTTTCACTAACTGACATCTGCTATCAAGACTGACATGAGCTTTCAAAACTGACTTCTGCCTTCAACTTGACATCTACATTCAATAACTGACATCTGATTCATAAACACTGTTACTTTATAATGCATTTCTGAATAACTTGAACCTGGGTCTATTGTGGTCTAGTGGTAATGACGACAGCCCGGCAAGCTGTAGACTTGGGTTCGAGTCCCAACATAGACATTTTTTCAATTAAAAATTTCGTATGATTTCCTTTGTAATTTGTAGACAGCAATGTTTACATCCCCCCTTACTTTGCAATTACATACATACTAACTTGATATTTGTAAATATTTCATATGAAAGCCGAAATCCTCCAATAATTTATCAATTGCTATATTTAATGAACGGCTAAGAAATTATCTAATCACTCATATAGCTTTGGAGTAATAATTAGCATTTTTAAACATTCAAATCTGACATCTGCTCTCAAAACACTGACATCTACTTTCAATAACTCACATCTAATTTCAAAATGGGCATCTGCTTTCTAATCTGACGTTTGCTTTCATAACTGACACCTGCTTTCAAAACAGACATCTGCTTTCAGTAACTGACATTTGCTTTCACTAACTGACATCTGCTATCAAGACTGACATGAGCTTTCAAAACTGACTTCTGCCTTCAACTTGACATCTACATTCAATAACTGACATCTGATTCATAAACACTGTTACTTTATAATGCATTTCTGAATAACTTGAACCTGGGTCTATTGTGGTCTAATGGTAATGACGACAGCCCGGCAAGCTGTAGACTTTGGTTCGAGTCCCAACATAGACATTTTTTCAATTAAAAATTTCGTATGATTTGCTTTGTAATTTGTAGACAGCAATGTTTACATCCCCCTTTACTTTGCAATTACATACATACTAACTTGATATTTGTAAATATTTCATATAAAAGCCGAAAACCTCCAATAATTTATCAATTGTTATATTTAATGAACGGCTAAGAAATTATATATATATATATATATATATATATATATATATATAGTATTTTCGTGACCTTGGTATGATAAGGTAAACTTAATTAGTCGGCGATTAAAGGTCTGGTTATTACTTCAAAGTGTATATATTTAAAATAATCCTACATGATTATTTTAAATATATACACTTTGAAGTAATAACCAGAACTTTAATCGCCGACTAATTAAGTTTACCTTATATATATATATATATATATATATATATGTATATATATATATATATATTATATATATATATATATATATATATATATTATATATATATATATATATATATATATATATTATATATATATATATATATATATATATATGCAAACCGTCAAAATCGCCTCCAAAATATATATGCAAAAGTACTACTGGCCTCAAAAACCGGAGTCCACTAGGAATCGCTGTGTATATGTATTCCAATCGACTAAAAACGTAAAGCTGATGCGTTTAACGAATTTTATGGTGGAGGTCATTTTGACGGTTACACACATACAGTTATACATCAGAGTTCGAGGAGGTACTACTAGAGCGCATCACCTACTAATACATATATACACGTCGTGAAATACTATTGCCGCTCACGTCTCCACAAGTCTACCCGATCTTCTGGCCTCCGACATTTGGCAAACGCGCACGGAGGCTTATTAGTACTGTGTGTGTCCAAGAGATTTTTTTTATTGATATACGATATATCTTCTGAATTTATATCGCTATGTACCTAATCAACCTAATGTGCGTTTTGTTGTAGATAAGGCGGCAAAACAGTGTAGGCAAGAAGAGTATTTGTCAGTTTTATTTATTTGAAATAAAATAAGTAATTATTCTGTCTGTAAATAAATAGAATCAAATTGTGAAACGTGTAAAATTATTAATAATTTACGTTAACACCTAAAGAAATAGATATGCTGTCTTAACGTCATAAATAAAATGAGGTTCTATATTTCTGAAATCTGAGATTTACGCAAATTAAATCACCATGGAAAATAATGGGTCACAGTTTAGACTTTGCAAAATGCTCCCAAATTAAAGTTTTTTTAAATCTTATATTTAGAAAGGCCGTTTACAAAAATGTACTTATCATAATTGCCTCGTATTTGTATAGGTATTAAAATATATAGCTGACAATTGTTGTGCTTATTGGAGGTTTATTACACATATAAACGTGGTTTCCGGTGTGGGGGGAAAGCGGAGCACTGTTACGTCGGCGCGGGGGCTGAATATGGCTCATTGTCAATCTCCGGCGGTATCTCAGCACCCTTACACGCTACGGCCTGTTTGGCCTTAAGATCGACATCTAGATTACCAATGCGTACCACAGTTGATAATTCTCCAATCTTACTACACTTGTTTGATGAGTAGTTCGATTTAAGAAGATATTATAACAAAAATATAATTACTGATATCCGTTGCTGTTTTAGTATAATAGCAAGAACATATGTTTCTTCGAACTACTTAAATCAAGTGTCTTTTTGAACATCCAAGAATTGGCGGTACATGTTTGAAGTACTAATGTTTTTGTATATTGCTTCTTATATTATATCTACGCATTTTATTAAATGCATTTCCAAAGCGTACTGTTTTCTTATATTTTAATATATCTTTCAACATTTTAAACAAGAAACTATAAAGAAAAAATAAATTATAAAACGTAACGGTCTGATTTGTTGAAAAATAATTTGGCATTTTTAGTACTTCTGCCAACAAGTAGCTAATAATAATTTCTCTATATTTTCCGTAGAAGTCTTACTTATTACATATATTCCTGTCTAAAATCTTTAGATTTTACGTAATTATGACTATGTATATTATTAAATACTTAATATATACTTTAGTATATAATATTATATATATACAATGTGTCCGGGAAAATGTGGGAAATCTCTCGGATTCAGATAGAACATTAAAAAATAAGATGACAAGTTCCCATAATTTTTTTCCTAGCGGCCCTCCCTATGGAGATACGGCCTCCTAAAGGACGCCACTGGAAATCAATTTTTCTTGAATAACTTTTAAACTACTTATTATAATTTAATGAAAATTTAATATGATAAACAGTAGTAAGGACCTCTTAAAATACTGCCCTTAAATTTAAATTAGCTTTTTTAGTTTACCAGGGGCGGACTAGGTTGTGCATTTTAATGCTTACATTTTTAACACCCTGTATGATAAGGAGTTAAAAAAAACAAATTTAGATACCTGAACATTAAGCTAAAGAAGAGGTACTCTTGTTCATTGTCGATAAAATGAACCGTTTTCGAGGAAAAAAAAAATAAAAGAATTAATGTTTTATTTCTATTAAAAAGAACCATGTTTTTTATTTTTTTTTGTCTGCAACAAAGTGTGATACAAAAGTCTGAAATAAAACTGTTTTCAGTACTAAAAAACGCATTGTTTTTACAAACGTTACTATGGTACCAACGAATTAATTGATATCTTGCATTGACGTGTAAATTTTAAATCTTGTAATCTTTCATATTGTTAACACGTTGATCCTTTACTTCGATATTAATTTATTGAATTTTGAATATCTTGGTAAATTTAATTTGATAATGGGATACACATTTAGTGAGTATGCAGATATGCATCTTATGTACGGTCTTGCATCTTGCAATGCTTTGGAAGCAAGAAGGTTGTATGAAGAAAGATATCCTAATCGCAATATTCCAAATCAGAAAACATTTCAGCGACTTGACCAACGTCTAAGAGAGACTGGTGGGCGATTCCAGTTAATAAGGTAACATTATTGACATTCTTTAATGTTTTAGGAAGTTTTGCGAAAAAAAGTACTGATGCTGGTGTGAGAAGAACAGTACGTACGGTGCAATTGGAGCAAAATATTTTGGATACTGTAGGTGATACTCCTTCAATAAGCACTCGAAGATTAGCCGCGCAGCTTAATACGTCAAAAACGACAATTCATGAAGTACTTAAAGAACAGTTGTTTTACCCTTATCATCTGCAAAAAGTGCATCTACTACTTCCTGAAGATTTTCCTCGTAGAATCCAGTTCGCAAACTGGCTGTTAGATCAGCAACGAACAAACCCAAACTTCATTAGCACTATTCTTTTTACCGATGAAGTAGGGTTTACCAAAAATGATATTGTAAATTTACATAACTCGCATGTATGGGCTGACGAAAACCCTCATGCCACTGTCGTTCATCGTTATCAACATCAGTTCCAATCAATTAATGTTTGGGCAGGAATAATTGGCAATTTTTTGATTGGACCATGCGTATTGCCGCCACGATTGAATGGTGAACTTTATTTACAGTTCCTTCAGAACGCTTTTCTGGATTCAATAGAGCATTTGCCACTTGCAACCCGCCAACGCATGTATTTAATGCATGATGGGGCCCCACCTCATTTTAGCGTTCTGTACGCGACCACCTGAATAACGTCTATTCAAACCGTTGGATAGGCAGAGGAGGTCCCATTGCCTGGCCTCCACGGTCTCCCGACCTAACGCCAGTGGATTTTCACCTGTGGGGTCATCTCGAAACCTTGGTGTATTCCTCTCCGGTTGATACTAGGGAGGAACTTTTATAGAGAATCACATTTCATTGTGATGTGATAAGAAACAATGCTGGGTTGTTGTGGCGAGTACAGCAGTCCTCTATTCGTCGTGCCCGCGAGTGTATCAGAGTTCACGGAGACCATGTTGAACCCACTTATGAAGTTTTTAATTGATTATTTCTAATTAGCGTATTTAGGTTCAATCGTTGCAAGCTTTAGTGAGTACATTTCTAAACATAATTTTTGTTAAGGTGCCTTTCTGGGACAAAACTGCATTTCTAAGAATCTTTGTAATTTTGTCGTATTAAATAACCTAAACTAAAACTTTTTTGTTCCTGGAATGACTTTTGTATCACACTTTGTTGCAGACAAAAAAAAATAAAAGCATGGTTCTTTTTAATACAAACAAAACATTAATTCTTTTATTTTTTTTTCCTCGAAAACGGTTCATTTTATCGACAATGAACAAGAGTACCTTTTCTTTAGCTTAATGTTCAAGGTATCCAAATTTGTTCTTTTTAACTCCTTATCATACAGGGTGTTAAAAATGTAAGCATTAAAATGTACAACCTAGTCCGCCCCTGGTAAACTAAAAAAGCTAATTTAAATTTAAGGGCAGTATTTTAAGAGGCCCTTACTACTGTTTATCATATTAAATTTTCATTAAATTAAAATGAGTAGTTTAAAAGTTATTCAAGAAAAATTGATTTCCAGTGGCGTCCTTTAGGAGGCCGTATCTCCGTAGGGAGGGCCGCTAGGAAAACAATTATGGGAACTTGTCATCTTATTTTTTAATGTTCTATCTGAATCCGAGAGATTTCCCACATTTCCCCGGACACATTGTATATATATTATAATATATAAGTATAGTATATATAATAATAATATAATACTTCGTATAGAAAGTAAAATAGGTTTATCTTATTAAATTAATTTCCGCACATATAGATTATTTTTCAAAAATCTTAACCCGTTTGTTTTAAAATGTGTTTTCATGTACAGTTTGAAAGAGATTTTTAAAAATTATTGTAACATGAGATATGACATTATTATTAATCTTTACAGCTTCACTTTCATTATACCGTACTTATAATTTAATGATCAAGTTAAATTTTATGTCATGTTATTTAAGTATTCATTACAAGAACATATATGACTAGGAGTTTTTTATTTTTAATACTATCTAGAAATTTCAAATATGTGTTTTGTTCTCATAGAGTATACTTTCATTGTAAAACTTTGTATTTAAAAATCAAAAAGATCTAGTTGTAGCTAAATTCGTACGCCTCTCAATATGCAAATATACGAAAAATAAATTTAATAATATACCAATGTATAGATAAATTTCAATATACATATTTAAAATATTTGCTTCATATAACAACACACAATACTCATAGTCATTATATATCAATACAATGAACGCCTGTAACACTAAATTTACGGGGCAAGTACTTCCCCGCATCAGATGTGCGTGTTCGCTTTCCTAGCAGAAATTTGTTTACATATTTGGGCAACACCGCTGGAGGTAAATACGTCGAGTACCTTTGTCAATTTATATACTGTAGGAGGCTACTTAGCAGTTCTATAGGTAGAGTCTAGTTCCTATTTTGAATATACCTAGATTTTGTATATCTTAAAAATTAAAATTTGTTTCCCCTCTCTTGATGCCTCTGTTAAGGAAGTACAATTTATCATTTTACAGTAGAATACACTTAGATAAATATATTTGTTAGGGTGGAGGTCTGGGCGCGTGTTAGGTATGTGGAGGCCAGTAAGATAGATGTGCAAATATATATATATATATATATTATATATATATATATATATATATATATATATATATATAAGTGTGTAGGATAGTTGGAGTTGTAAGAGAAAATATGCCGTCTAGCATTCACACAAAAAGAATATTCATTTAAAAATTCTTTAAGTTATTTTCCAAAATGTTATTGTCTCTTATTTTCTTTTTAGATGCGCATGCTCAGAGTCAAATAACTCGGCTGTCATGGCTGGACAACAATACTGTCGTATCCGTAGGACAAGACTGCAACACGAAATTATGGACCATAACACCGTTCTAAATGGCAAAATAGACTTCATAATTCAGAGTTTTAAAACATTTATTTTGCATTTAAATATATAAATATCAAACATTATTATGTATAGGTCATAATTTTTATATATATGAATGGCTGTATTACTATACAATTGCAATGTGTTTCTTATCTAGTTTTATTATTTTTTTTTTAAAGAATTTATCAGTATTTTTTCGTTTCTTTTGTGAAAAGAAAGCTTTTTATTTCTAATTTTAATATTTGTGTTTATAAATAGTTCCTACCTTGGAATAAGTGTGACATCTATTTAATTACTAACACCTTTCTTTCTCTCAGTCTTTATTTATTATTTTCTGGCCTTTTTATTAATAAATGTTTCATTTTTCTTATACCGGAAGCTTCGTGTAATTTGTTCGCCTTATTTATAACAAATTATCCGGATCACCTGTATACATAGGGCCTAAAATATTCTAATGTGTCGAAAAAATATATTAAACAAATAATGACAAAGATGTATAGATTCTGTCCCTAAATAAAAAATTCAAGGTTTTCGCGAAAAAAAAAACGTGCTGTAATAATATTGATAGTTGTATTTATTTTAATATATTTTTATATGATCAAGTTATGTTAAAATACATCGAGTATTTTTCATCTAATCTATTTAATGATGAACAACAATGAATTTATAATAAAAGGATTGATTGTATTTGATGCCAAGATTAACCAGAGATGTAATAATTATAATATTGCAGCTGTTGTCGCTCGTACGTTTTCAAAATCATTATTTCAAGGAATTCTTAACAGAATTATAAAATATTTTTAATTTTGTTGCTGCGTCAAGATAGTTGCGAAATAAATCTGGCCAATAGATTATGAAATTGACTATTGAATGTTGATTTTGCATTTTTTGTTATAGAATATTGATTCTGAATAAAAGTCGAGAGAAAACAGCCGATATATATTTATATAGGAATGTTGCCTGCTAATTTATTATTGTCAACCCAGGGATTTTTGGTAATGAACAAATTTATTACGGTAAAAAAGACTTTGTTTATTTTATCCCTTTTTTCCTAATTCAAATCCTGTCTACTGTTCTGTGCAATTGTGTGTAATCTTCAAAATTAAATGTTAAAATTTAAGTTAGCATTTTGTGGCAAAACGAAATATAAGAAAATAGTATTAAATTTTATTAGAATAGTCCAATTATCCATTATTCTATATTATAAACTTGGTTTCACGCTAATTAGAACTAACTAATGTTGAAATTGTTATTTTTAGAAACTTTGGAAAATTTAGCACATATTACTGTCCCCGGAGAGGGTTTATTATTATGTTTGTTTTATACACATACCTCAAGCAAAAGGTCTTTAATTTCGTTATAATGCTAATAAATTTAAAACTTCAGTTGGCTGTATACAAAAAACATTGCAGTGGAACATTACCGATATTAACGCAGATTGTATGTGGAGCAGCAGCAACTACGAGGCATATCCACAAGTTTTGATTAGTTATAAAAACTACAAGAACTTTGTTTATTAAATTGTTTTGTTATCATTTGTGTACATGTATTTCTTAACATAATCGCCACTTTTTGTATACCATTATTTGTGATATTTACATCAGATTGTTTCATTGAATCCTTAATCACTTCTTCTCTGAATTGTAGGTATATTTAAACATTTCTATAGATGGGGAAAGATCTGGTAAGCACTCGGTCCAAGATGAGTGATCAAAAATTTTTCATTAAATTTATTCAGGAATGCTCCCGTGGCTGAGTGTAGTCCGGAATTAAGATCTAACTTTATTTTTTATGACCACTCGCAGTTTATGTAGCGTAGCACAGTATAACAATAATAAAAAAATTATTTTACCACTTTTATAATAACAAGCCATCGAAAAAATTCATAATTCGAGTAGACTGCGAAATTGGGTTGGTACGATACCCACTTCCACATAATGACCCATTACTTGATACTTGACAGTTTCATTGTAAAAAAAGGTTAGGGCAGTGAAATGATACTACAACAAAAAAGAAAACAAATAATTTATTTAATATCGAAATCATAATCAAAATTTACATATAGCTACAGAAGTTAAAGCAAATTGCATATCGATGCGACAATTCACATCAAGCTTTGATACAAAATGCCGGTGCCGGGAAGTGTACCTACAGTCGTTTGTCTTCGTAAATCCGTTAGACAGAAACGCATGCGTCTGGTGGTTGAAGCAAACGCTGGTAAATACGTGCTGTGTGTCCATGTATATACAGATACAAATTTGTTTTTATATAGATTTGTATTATTTTGTATCAAAGCTTGATGTGAATTGTCGCATCGATATGCAATTTGCTTTTGCTATATTACGCCACCTGGCGACGAGTTAATACACAGTAATATTAGTATTTTTTCTTTTCCTATAATAGCTTAGCTATTCAAGAAGAAACACTTTGCACTGGCGTGGTCGGATTTGTCCGTCAGATGTCATGAGGTTATCTGGTGTCTGATAGGACAAAATTTGCTACATGACCGCGAAGTGTACCTACAGTCGTTTGTCTTCGTAAATCCGTCATTGATAAAGTCGTTAGACAGAAACGCATGCGTCTGGTGGTTGAAGCAAACGCTGGTAAATACGTGCTGTGTGTCCATGTATATACAGATACAAATTTGTTTTTATACAGATTTGTGTTATTTTGTAGCTACAGAAGTCGTTGAAAATGTTGTCCATTTACATCTAAACACAAACCAACTTTTCTCCACAATTCAGCAAAAACTTTATGCAGCATTTGCGGTGAGTCTCTCTTCACACTTTTCTGTTATGCGAATTCTCAGTTGTTCCAGATTATGAGTTGGCGTTGAATAAATCGAATTTTTGATGTATGGTCATACGAAAAAATCACATGTTTAAATCGCAAGACCTAGTTGGGTATGGGATTTCAGTGTTCCTGCTTATTATTCTGTCATCAAAAAATTCTCTGAGATATTGAAGTGTTTCTCTGGTCATATGTGCTGTTGCACCATCTTGTTGGAAATACCCATTTTGTAATTCCTCATCATCCAGTTGATTTATGAATGAGCCGAGTATCTTATTGCGATATCGTGCAGCAGTAAGTGTACCTTAAAAAAAAATGGGACCCACCAATCTTCTTCGACATATTCCAACCCAAACAGTAGATAGGATTTGCCGATTCTGGAGCCACCACCATGACGTCATAACTGACGTCACAACCCAATGACGTCATACTGACGTTACAACCCAACCCAATGACGTCATACTCTGATAACGTCATAAGGATACGTAACAACCTCCTCCTCCTCCACACTGATATATGAGGTTCAATCAAAAAAGAAAAAAACAAAATGGCGAATAAAAAGAAAATGGTGGAAGGAGTTAAGCAAAAAAGGATCAAGCCAAAAGGACATTAGAAAACAAAATGGCGGATGAGGGTAAGTTTGAAAAACAAAAAAGAAAAAATACTGGATCAAGCCAAAAGGACATTAGAAAACAAAATGGCGGATGAGGGTAAGTTTGTAAAGCAAAAAAGAAAATACTTACAAGATGGAGGGCCCCTTGTGGGGCCCTCAGAAGCAAAAACCACACACCCCTTGTGGGGCCCTCTGAAGCACCCTCCGAAAACACCACACGGCCCCCTAGTGGGGCCCTCTGAAGCATCACCACACACGGCCCTCCTAGTGGGGCCACCGAAACATAACCTCACAATTGAATAAAACACAAGTGCACTCGACAAAAGTTAAATGAATACTGAAGGAAGTTACATCCGGCTTGTTTTCTAGAACCAGCTTTAGAAAATTATTACGTAATATTTTTTTAAACATGATAGAACACGATATGGATTCAAAAGGAGAAGAAGGAATAGTTGAAGTTCCATTGTATGCTACCACCAATTATTTATAGCTGTTAAGCCCATCCAAATTCAAAGGCGCTACTCACGAGGCACGATGTAGGCAGCTCGGAACATGGTCTACCGTCAAATGATTTATAGTCATAAAGACCCCTTGAAATTCAAAGGCACTACACAGAGGCTCAAGGTAGTCGGCTCTCCCAGCTAGGAAGATTTCATATGGAGTTAGCTCTTAAAAGCAATGAAGCTTCCCCAACGTCTGTAGGTTTCTGCCGAAACATTAGGGTGTCTAATGTCTCTTTGGACCGAGCACCACAGTCGATAGACTGCCTAACGTATTTGGGTAAACTCCTGAAATGACCTGTCTCTTCAACTGATAAGTAGGAAGATATAAATTCACATGTTAACGTAAATAAATATGTAAAAAGAAAAAGTGTTTGAATAAATTATGTTAACGTAAAGTATTGATGCTAAATATAATCCCGAAAGGGTTGAGGACTAGGGTGGGTCAAAATTTTTTTTTTCTCGTATCGACTTCTAATTGCATAAATATGTTGTATTTTTGTCTGCATTAGACCTCTGTAAAATATTATTAATTTATTTTTAGTGTAAGAGCCCGCGCTTTGATATTCAATTTTGTTAAATTTTGAATATAATGACCATATCCCTTTTTTACATAACAACATAGCATTGTATTGCAGAAAAGCATATTACTGTATCCTAACGACTTTTAAGATCTCGAGAATTCAGACACACAAGCAATTCATTCATTGAAACGTATATCTTCTTCCAGGAAATATTTTTGATAGAATACATATAAAATAATACATAATAAAATGATCAGTTTGGTTTTACTACTCGGACAGTGAAGTTGTGTGTTTATTTTTTTATTTGAACTGTTTTAACTTCTAATCGTTATGGAAACCAGAAGCCAAGGTTATTTCTGCTCGATATTCGAAAATGTAGAAGATATTAATGATAACGTTTTGCCAACTTACGAAGATGTTATCAAATGCTATGAGTGGAATAGGTTGAAACTAAAAATAACGAGGAATACTACCAAGGAACCATCGTTTTTAGATATTGCAAAACTTGTAGCTCAAAGGGTAGAATGTGTTTGGAGAAAATCGTCTCTTCCTACAGTTTCAAATACAAGAGTCATACAACTAATAAACGGTTATCATATAAAGTGCAAAAATCTCAAAAAGTCGTTGAAAAAAATATCCGTTTATCAGAAAGAAAATTTTCTCCGACGTAGCAGTTTTATTTGATATTTGGTCCTGTATCTAAACAAATTGAGCTTTGTTGCTGTCCAAGGCAATATAAGGTACCCAAAGAAGAACAGGAGTTTTTTCGTGATCAAAGGGGGGCGAGAAAGATGCGTATTGGAGGAATAGATCGAGTTCTTGCAACTAAATTGCAAAAAAAGAGCAGCCCGAGCACCAAAGACAGAAAAAAACGTAAATAAAAGTCACGACAAAATTATCTCAAAACAGCAGGACTTGGAGTTATCTGTAAGGAATTCCAGTTCTTCTTGTGATGATTCTTTTAATTTACCTTCCACGTCAAAGGCAGAATGAAAAAAATAAAAAACCAAAAAATTTTTAGTTTGCCTATGTTGTCAAAAACTTGTGACCGTTACGGTGTTTCCGATAGAGCAGCGGCTGCTATTGCTTCTTCTGTATTGCAAGATATATCTCCTGGCAGTGAACCAATTGATAAATAAAAAATACGACGGGAAAGAAAAAAAGTACGTAAAGAATATATTCAAAAGCAGAAGCAGCTAGACCTACCAGCTTTATACTTTGACGGCCGAAAAGATGAGACGCTTAATATTATTAAAAAGGGAGCTAAGAAATACAGACAAATATTGATTGAGGAATATGTATCTGTCCTTAAGGAGCCCGATTCAGTTTATGTTGGCTATGCAACACCAGATCGAAGTACTTCTAAAAGTATTGAAATGTCAATTATTGCCCTACTTTCGTCTCAAAAAATTAATAAAGAAAATTTGATGGCAATTGGTTGTGATGGTACAGTCACTAACACTGGGAAATTTACCGGTGTAATAAGAGTATTGGAAAAAAGACTTCAGCGCCCACTGCAATGATTATTTGCATGCTACATTTGAACGAATTGCCATTAAAACATCTATTTAACAAACTAGATGGTGTTACCAAGGGACCATATTTGCATGCTGGTCCTATTGGCAACTTATTAGAGAACTGCGAAAAACTACCCATAGCCAAGTACGAGAGAATTGAAGGCCAGCTTCCGGAAATATAATTTGAGGGCTTAAGTACAGATCAAAAATATTTGTATGAAATAACTATATCTGTTATAAGTGGACAATGCCACGATGGCTTAGATAACAGGTCTCCAGGAAAAATATCCCATGCTCGATGGCTAACAAAAGCAAATAGAATTTGACGTTTATATATCAGCTAAAAGTATTAGCTGAGTATTGTGTAAAAGTTTATGCTCCAGTATGGTTTGAAATAAAAACAAATCCAACTTGCAATCATGGGTCTAAAAATTTTTGGAAATTGGTAACAAACTCACGATACCTTCCTGCAGAGTTAAAACTAGTAATAGATCCCGTAATTCAACGTAACGCCTATTTTGCTCACCCAGAAAACTTGCTTCTATCGATGTTGTTGGATGAAAATAAAACAGTGAGAGTACTGGCAGCCAGACAAATTCAAGAAGCACGAAGCTCACCTCATACTGGGAAGCAACCTCGCGTGTTTGAGGTCCCGACTATCAATTTGGACGCAAGTAACTACTTTGAAGTTATAAATTGGAATCAAAAGTTTTTCGATCCACCAATTCTTCGAAACATCACTACTGAAGAAATAAATGCGGCAGTTGAGTGTCAAGAAACTGACAATCTAATTTTTGCCAAGCTGCCATGTCATTCTCAAAAATCAAGAGAAGGTTTAGTACAGACGAAACTTGAATCAAGACGAGAGATGCCCAGATTTGACAGTAAACAAGATTTTGTGACAAAAAAATAACTAATATAATTTCGTGATTTTATTGTTTTATGTTGTATAAGAACCAAAGTTTTATTTTTTTTAAGTTTAATTAAAAATGTTTTCAGTTTTAATTAATAATAATTGATAGTAAATAAAATATTAAAATTTAAAAAATTGCTTTTTTTTCAAAAATACTTCATTCTTAGGAGCTCCGGCGCGGGCTCAAGATGTGACTTTTTTAACTTTTTCTTAGCAATTTTTATTTGTTTTAACGTAAGACAAAAAATATTGCTATTAGAATATGATTCGAGAACTTTTATTTTTTCTCATACATCAGTGACCCACCCTAGTTGAGGTGTCTGCAAGGGGATACCAGAGGTGTGCAAGAAGGTACCCTGTAAGGGGTACCAGACGCCTGCAAGAGGGTTACCAGGGTGTAGGGTGTTGAAAATAACGTCAAAACGTCTCTAACTGCAAGGGATAGCGAGATACTGCCCTTACTTAGGGACGACTCATGATCGGTTATAGTTTCATACGCGACCACCGCGAGATCTCGCAAACAAATGTATCGAGCTCATCAAATATATGACGGGAGCTACTTACTGAGGAAACGTACTTATTCTTACCAGGTTAAATGGAAAATATCAAATCACTGTTTCAAGACCGTATTCGAACTGGAGTTATTATTAATCTAAAACATACTGAATCGATATTATTTATGAAGGATACATCCATTCTATATTAATGTTCAGTCTTGAATGTGTTAAAAAAGGAAAAGGCCATCAAGGTAAACACAATGTTTTATGGTGAATTTAAAATACAGAAAACTGACCAAGAGACTAATGAATTAAAATATTTGAATATTAAAAATATACAAATTGTTCGACACCAACCCACAGGAATGATTCATTATCTACATACAACAACCGATTCTCGTTGATCTCGAAGAGTTTCAAGAAAGAGACAGCGGCTGAGCCTTATCAACTGTTATCAATCTCCATGTAGATATTAATAAATTTACGTCTACAATTTGATATATTACGTATCTCTACTTATTTCAATCATTTAGTCGCACATGTACTTCACATCAAACAAAAATTAATTAGAAAGAAACCGCATTAGTCGATATGTATTAAAAAAATTATACTTCCTGTTTATTTACAAAACATGGAAATTAAAAGAAAAATACTTTCAAATCATCTAGATAACATATCATAATTATTTTAAAATGCTACCACAAATTCGCGGAGAGCAGCCATGTTGCTAACATTTTTTGAATAGATACTAATATTTCACCTATCTTAACAATACGGTTTTTAAAATATTTAATTATAAATCTTTATTAACTTACTATTATCCATATGTCGGTTACATTGTTCTAACACATCCATCAGCTCTCCTACACCACAGTATTTACTATTTAGTTATGCAAATGCAGTCATAAATAAACAAGTTGTATCCCAAACCAAAAAAAAAAAAGATTTAAATCATCACCAGCCATATATATATAAAAAAATTAAATAAAAATAAATATTCAAATTTCTAAAACATTTTATTTCTAGCATTTTGTATTTGAATGATCTTCTCATATGCAAGGTTTGTGAGATACAAATTTAAAACGAGTTCATTCTTATTTAAAGAAAAGATCGTGTAAAATTTACATTTGTCAAATGATTTTAGTAAGGTTGGAATTCCATTAAATCACATTGCCACAAGTAATCAAAACCCTTAATAATACATAATTCAACGTCTAGGAAAGTTTTTTCCGAGCAGGTCGATGAAGCTGTTGGTGTAGGTATATGCAAATAGTTGCAAGTCTCGGTCATCCAAAATGTTTTTTTTTGTTTGTTATATATCCAAAGAGGAATCTGATGTAGCCAGTAATTCTTCAATATTTTGAATTTTTCGTTTATTTCAGTTATGGTCTTGGAAATATTATTATCAAGAGTTTCCACTCTTGTTTTTAAATTCTGATAATTATTTGAATGTTCAGTTTTTGCTTTACTCAAAATATTAATATCATCGTGAATTAATAAAGTTGTTTTATTAGCGTTTTTAATTGTTTCATTTCGTAATTTATGCACGCTCTCTGCTACTTTTTCAACAGCTTTATTTATTCCGCAACTTTTTCATTTATCAGTTTTTCCATAGTCGAGGTGGTGCTATATTGTTTTGACACCGATACAATAGAATCGATATAAGCTCTCTGTTTATCAGTCAGCTGCGTATGATTTTGAACAGTCTGTCTGAGATGGTTTAGCGTTGAGAAATTTTTTCGGTTTTCCATGAGAAATTTTTTCGGTTTTCCATTTCTAAGTCCGCAAAGAGTTTTAGCACATCTGCAAATGCAGTCATAAATAAACAAGTTGTATCCCAAAACAAACAAAAAGATTTAAATAATCACCAGCCATATACATAAAAAAAATTAAATAAAAATAAATATTCAAATTATTATCGCCTGAATCAAATTTAAGAACTATCACACTAAGTTAATATAATAAAAGAACCGAAATTGCTTTACATATTGAATGTATTATTTAAAATTTACCATCATAACGTTAATTTTTAAACTATCCCTCACCACCTAACCATTCTACTACAGCGGTCGGCAATATTAATACTTTCTTGTGTAAGTTTTTCGTTTGGAGAAATATTTTGCAATATTATAAATAAAAAATGCTTACTGTGGTGTAGCTCATATAACTATCAAATATGTCACCGGATGTAATTCAATCTGCTTAGTATGTGAATTTTTGATTTTCATTTAAAACATTAAATGCATCGTTATATTTTACTGTCCAAGTATCGTTAATATTTATATATTTTAGTAAAAAATAAAACACCAGAATAAAATTTAATTAGCGCTTTATTAATCTATAACAAAATAATAAATAAGTATTTTTTTATAGTATAATATTTTAAAAAAAAATTTATTTGTCAAATAGCGGTATCAGAGGTAAAATCCCTCCAGATTTCGGTATTGGTAATATTCGAGGTATCTTTATGAGTTTTCTACCACCAGCTTTCTTAATGGCAATTCTGGCGGCTTTTAATGATAAACCCGCTCCTGCTTTAACTTTACCGCCTACATATCCCTTCAGTGCGCCTTGTCTTGAGAGAATATCGTTTGTCCGTTTCATATAAATAGCAGTAGTTTTCCATCATTTTATACTAACAATAAGAGATAATTTAACGTTTATTGTTAACCGTCAACTTTCAATAATTTCTTGTATAATCTCAATTTTAATCTCACATAAATATTGAACAACTATTTTTAACCAGTTATTAAATATTAGATTTTCGTAAATCATAACCTATGTACCTACACGTGTGAACACATTTTAATAAATTTTACCATTCACATGTTAATGAATATTTTCACCTAGATACATATACGGTATGTATACATACATGTAGGGATTAATTGTAATGTACCTACATCCTTGAGAGCATGGAGCAGTTTCAAGCGGGTTTTGTACCAGGTACCTGGTATCAGTACCTTGTACAAGTACCTGGTACAAAACCCGCTTGAAACTGCTCCATGCTCTCAAGGATGTAGGTACATTACAATTAATCCCTACATGTATGTATACATACCGTATATGTATCTAGGTGAAAATATACATTGACATGTGAATGGTAAAATTTATTAAAATGTGTTCATACGTGTAGGTACATAGATTATGATTAAAATTGAGATTATACAAGAAATTATTGAAAGTTGACGTTTAACAATAAACGTTAAATTATCTCTTATTGTTAGTATAAAATGACGGAAAACTACTGCTATTTATATGAAACGGGCAAACGATATTCTCTCAAGACAAGGCGCACTGAAGGGATATGTAGGCGGTAAAGTTAAAGCAGGTTTATCATTGAAAGCCGCCAGTAATTAAATTTTATTCTTGTGTTTTATTTTACTAAAATATATAAATATTAACGATAGTTCGACAGTAAAATATAACGATGTTATATTTTTTTTATATATTTATAATGTTTTAACTGAAATATTAAAACTATAATGTTTTAAATGAAAATCAAAAATTCACATTCTAAGCAGATTGAATTACATCCGGTGACATATTTGATAGTTATATGAGCTACACCACAGTAAGCATTTTTTATTTATAATATTGCAAAATATTTCTCCAAACGAAAAACTTACACAAGAAATTATTAATATTGCCGACCGCTGTAGTAGAATGGTTAGGTGGGGAGGGATAGTTTAAAAATTAACGTTATGATGGTAAATTTTAAATAATACATTCAATATGTAAAGCAATTTCGGTTCTTTTATTATATTAACTTAGTGTGATAGTTCTTAAATTTGATTCAGGCAATAAAAATTTGAATATTTATTTTTATTTAATTTTTTTATATATATGGCTGGTGATGATTTAAATCTTTTTTTTGTTTTGTTTTGGGATACAACTTGTTTATTTATGACTGCATTTGCATAACTAAATAGTAAATACTGTGGTGTAGGAGTGTTAGAACAATGTAACCGACATATGAATAATAGTAAGTTAGTAAAGATTTATAATTAAATATTTTAAAAACCGTATTCTTAAGATAGGTGAAATATTAGTATGGCTGCTCTCCGCGAATATGTGGTAGCATTTTAAAATAATTATGATATGTTATCTAGATGATTTGAAAGTATTTTTTTTTAATTTCCATGTTTTGTAAATAAACAGGAAGTATAATTTTTTTAATACATATCAACTAATGCGGTTTCTTTCTAATTAATTCTTGTTTGAGGTGAAGTACATGCGCGACTAAATGATTGAAATAAGTAGAGATACGTAATATATCAAATTGTAGATGTAAATTTATTAATATCTACATGGAGATTGATAACAGTTGATAAGGCTCAGCCGCTGTCTCTTTCTTGAAACTCTTCGAGATCAACGAGAATCGGTTGTTACATGTATATAATGAATCATTCCTGTGGGTTGGTGTCTTGAAAAATTTGTATATTTTTAATATTAAAATATTTTAATTCATTAATCTCTCGGTCAGTTTTCTGTATTTTAAATTCACCATAAAACATTGTGTTTACCTTGATGGCCTTTTCCTTTTTTAACACATTCAAGACTGAACATTCATATAGAATGGATGTATCCTTCATAAATAATATCGATTCAGTATGTTTTAGATTAATAATAACTCCAGTTCGAATACGGTCTTGAAACAGTGATTTGATATTTTCCATTTAACCTGGTAAGAATAAGTACGTTTCCTCAGTAAGTAGCTCCCTTCATATATTTGATGAGCTCGATTCATTTGTTTGTGAGATCTCGCGGTGGTCGCGTGCTGGGTTGGTAAAAAAAAATATTTAAAATTAATTTTTAATTGTAACAAAATGTAATAATTTTTTTTTGTTTTTTATAATTTTTTATTTAAACAACAACACCCCGTCTAGACTATCATTCTTAATACTAGGTTTGTTTCAAAGAAGAATATTTAATTTAAAATTAGTAGTTTTATTTTAAAGAAGGATAATATTAGAATTTCTTGTAATAGACCTATCTATAATTCCGACCACAACGCTAATATGTTGTTAGTAATAGTTTCTTAAAATCAAAATTCACTCACTAAGCAGATTGAATTACATCCGGAGTAAGGTAATATGATATTTCTCCGAACTCCTCTTCACACAGAAACATGTATATTCTCGAATTTAAATATTTGCTTACACCCAAAAATATAACACCGCAGATATCAACACTTCAACAAGAAATTATTGCTTATTCATTATATCGTGTTACAATCTACTAAAAAAACAAGCTGGAATTACATCCGGTGTCATATTACACCACAGTAAGCATTTTTTATTTATAATGCGAAAATATTGTGATTTCTTTTTTGTTTTTCAAACTTACCCTCATCCGCCATTTTGTTTTCTAATGTCCTTTTGGCTAATTGACCGCTTACGCCTTCTAGTAGCATCGGAAAATGCTGGTCATACAAATCACAATAATGAAATTTTGGTAATAATCGAAGAGTTAAGAGAGACCGGCGTAATTATAAAACGTTCACATATATTTTTTCGTCATTATTGAATTGAGTACCGACAAGTTTGGACGTCACAGTAATAAAGTGCAAGCCACATCGTCTGCTGAGAGAATTTTCAACCGTCGACCAGGTGGTTTCCCTCTGACAAGCGATGGTGACGTAAATATTGGTGGTAAACGTATTCGATTCATGGCGGACCCTATTGCTGTTCATGATAGTGTAAATAAAAGATATGTGATAAAACTCTTTGCGGACTTAGAAATGGAAAACCGAAAAAATTTCTTATGGAAAACCGAAAAAATTTCTCAACGCTAAACCATCTCAGACAGACTGTTCAAAATCATACGCAGCTGACTGATAAACAGAGAGCTTATATCGAGTCTATTGTATTGGTTTTAAAACAATATAGCACCACCTCGACTATGGAAAAACTGATAAATGAAAAAGTTGCGGAATTAAATAAAACTGTTGAAAAAGTAGCAGAGAGCGTGCATAAATTACGAAATGAAACAATTAAAAACGCTAATAAAACAACTTTATTAATTCACGATGATATTAATATTTTGAGTAAAGCAAAAACTGAACATTCAAATAATTATCAGAATTTAAAAACAAGAGTGGAAACTCTTGATAATAATATTTCCAAGACCATAACTGAAATAAACGAAAAATTCAAAATATTGAAGAATTACTGGCTACATCAGTTACCTCTTTGGATATATAACAAACAAAAAAAAACATTTTGGATAACCGAGACTTGCAACTATTTGCATATACCTATACCAACAGCTTCATCGAACTGCTCGGAAAAAACTTTCCTAGACGTTGAATTATTATTAAGGGTTTTGATTACTTGTGGCAATGTGATTTAATGGAATTCCAACCTTACTATAATCATTTGACAAATGTAAATTTTACACGATCTTTTCTTTAAATAAGAATGAACTCGTTTTAAACTTGTATCTCACAAACCTTGCATATGAGAAGATCATTCAAATACAAAATGCTAGAAATAAAATATGTTTTAGAAAATTTTATTAATTACTCTTATTAGATATCAAACTCTTCCGCATTTATATTTTTAAGCCCCCTATATTACTTAAATATAACTATGATGTAGGTACATTACAATTAATCCCTACATGTATGTATACATACCGTATATGTACCTTAGTGAAAATATACATTGGCATGTGAATGGTAAAATTTATTAAAATGTGTTCATACGTGTAGGTACATAGGTTATGATTTACGAAAATCTAATATTTAATAACTGGTCAAAAATAGTTGTTCAATATTTATGTTACAGAGATTAAAATTGAGATTATACCAGAAATTATTGAAAGTTGACGTTTAACAATAAACGTTAAATTATCTCTTATTGTTAGTATAAAATGATGAAAAACTACTGCTATTTATATGAAACGGGCAATCGATATTCTCTCAAGACAAGGCGCACTGAAGGGATATATAGGTAAAGTTAAAGCAGGAGCGGGTTTATCGATGAAAGCCGCCAGAATTGCCATTAAGAAAGCTGGTGGTAGAAAACGCATATAGATACCTCGAATATTACCAATACCGAAATCTGGAGGGATTTTACCTCTGATACCGCTATTTGACAAATAATTTTTTTTTTAAATATACTATAAAAAATACACAACGCAAAAGTCTAGGGATATTTTTATAACAAGACGTGTTTGTACCTGTAATGAACTTGAAAAAATAATACAAAATTTATAGTTTATATTGTTGTTTAATTTGTTAAAAACATAGACTTTTTGCAAAAAAGAACAAAAAACTGGCACAAATTTTTTTTTAAAAAACACCGTTTTTTCAAAGGTCCCAAAAAATGCCAAAAGCACGAAAAATAAGCTTAAAATAAAGTATGGCCACCACGTTGGTTTATCACAGCGCGACATCTAGCATTAATGCTCAAAATTACATTGTTAATGTATGCTTGAGGTATTTGTGTCCATTGTACTCTCAGAAGTTCTCGGAATTGAAACTCATTATGGATGTTGCCCATATGTGGAGTAATTCGTCGTTGCAGCATGTCCCATACGTGCTCGATGGGATTCAAGTCCGGTGACTGTGCTGGCCATGGCAATACATCAATACCCTCGTTATCCAACCAGTTTACTACAATACGGGCAGCATGTGGTCGAGCATTATCATGCATTAAGTGAAAGTTATCTCCAACAGCAGCAGCAAATGGACGAACGACAGGTTGGAGAATAGTATCCAAACCATGGGGTAAACCAAAAAAATACATTTTTAGTGTTTGTGAGAAAAATTGTAAAACAAATTTTATGTACCCCCTTTAAGGGGCTGTATCTTAACAAGGGATGCTCCAATGAAGTTTCTCTATATGAAAGACCCTATCTCTTTTTCGATGAGGAATCACTCCCTAAAATGTTTTACACTTATTTTGTTACACCCTGTATAACCTTATATATAATGAACCTATTATATATTATTTTTTTTAACTGTAATAACAATTCAAATGTAATTAGAGTTTAGATATAAACTACAAACATAGATAATAACAAAATTTTAAGAGTGGTTGATAAGAACTATTTTGGTAATTAAAAAAATAATCAAATTCAAGAATAATTCACCGAGAAAAATCGTGTTCTATCATGTTTAAAAAATATGGCCATAAATTTTTGCTTAGTCACACCACAGTAAGGTAATATGATATTTCGCCGAACTCTTCTTAGCATAAAAATTGTGTTTACAATATAAATTATTGCTTATTCATTATATCGTGTTACAATCTACTAAAAAACAAGCTAGAATTACATCCGGTGTCATATTACACCACAGTAAGCATTTTTTTTATTTATAATATTGCGAAATATTATTAATCAGACCTGTAGTAGAATGGTTAGGTGGGGAGGGACGAGTTTCATGTTTAAAAATATGACGTAATAATTTTCTAAAGCTGGTTCTAGAAAATGTTTAAAAATATGACGTAATAATTTTCTAAAGCTGGTTCTAGAAAAAAACATTACTCATTCACATTGTTATCTTAATTATATATATAGCACGCCGAATGTAACTTCCTTTAGTATTCATTTAACTTTTGTCGAGTGCACTTGTGTTTTATTCAATTGTGAGGTTATGTTACACTGATTTGATATTTTCCATTTAACCTGGTAAGAATAAGTACGTTTCCTCAGTAAGTAGCTCCTTTCATCTATTTGATGAGCTCGATACATTTGTTTGCGAGATCTCGCCGTGGTCGCGTATGAAACTATAACCGATCATGAGTCGTCCCTAAGTAAGGGCAGTATCTCGCTATCCCTTGCAGTTAGAGACGTTTTGACGTTATTTTCAACACCCTGGTAACCCTCTTGCAGGCGTCTGGTACCCCTTACAGGTCTCGGGTACCTTCTTGCACACCTCTGGTATCCCCTTGCAGACACCTCAACCCTTTAGAGATTATATTTAGCATCAATACTTTACGTTAACATAATTTATTCAAACACTTTTTCTTTTTACATATTTATTTACGTTAACATGTGAATTTATATCTGCCTACTTATCAGTTGAAGATACAGGTCATTTCAGGAGTTTACCCAAATACGTTAGGCAGTCTATCGACTGTGGTGCTCGGTCCAAAGTGACATTCGACACCCTAATGTTTCGGCAGAAACCTACAGACGTTGGGGAAGCTTCATTGCTTTTAAGAGCTAACTCCATATGAAATCTTCCTAGCTGGGAGAGCCGTCTACCTTGAGCCTCTGTGTAGTGCCTTTGAATTTCAAGGGGTCTTTATGACTATAAATCATTTGACGGTAGACTTGTCCATGTTCCGAGCTGCCTACATCGAGCCTCGTGAGTAGTGCCTTTGAATTTCGATGGGCTTAACAGCTATAAATAATTGGAGGTAGCATACAATGGAACTTCAGCTATTCCTTCTTCTTCTTTTGAATCCATATCGTGTTCTATCATGTTTAAAAAAAATATTACGTAATAATTTTCTAAAGCTTGTTCTAGAAAAAACATATTAGGTACTCACTTACATTGCTATCTTAATTATATACTTATAGCAAGCCGGATGTAACTTCCTTCAGTATTCATTTAACTTTTGACGAGTGCACTTGTGTTTTATTCAATTGTGAGGTTATGTTTCGGTGGCCCCACTAGGAGGGCCGTGTGATGTGATGCTTCAGAGGGCCCCACTAGGGGGCCGTATGTGGTGATGCTTTCGGAGGGTGCTTCAGAGGGCCCCACAAGGGGTGTGTGGTTTTTGCTTCTGAGGGCCCCACAAGCCCCACAAGGGGGCCCTCCATCTTGTAAGTGTTTTTTCTTTTTTGCTTTTCAAACTTACCCTCATCCGCCATTTTATTTTCTAATGTCCTTTTGGCTTGATCCAGTATTTTTTCTTTTTTGTTTTTCAAACTTACCCTCATCCGCCATTTTGTTTTCTAATGTCCTTTTGGCTTGATCCTTTTTTGCTTAACTCCTCCTTCCGCCATTTTCTTTTTATTCGCCATTTTGTTTTTTCTTTTTTGATTGAACCTCATATATCAGTGTGGAGGAGGAGGAGGTTGTTACGTATCCTTATGACGTTATCAGAGTATGACGTCATTGGGTTGTGATGTCATTGTGGCGTTAGTATGACGTCATTGGGTTGTGACGTCAGTATGACGTCATTGGGTTGTTACGTCATTGTGACGTCAGTATGACGTCATTGGGTTGTTACGTCATTGTGACGTCAGTATGACGTCATTGGGTTGGGTTATGACGTCATTGTAACGTCAGTATGACGTCATTGGGTTGTGACGTCAGTATGACGTCATTAGGTTGTGACGTCAGTTATGGTGGTGGTGGTGGCTCCAGAATCGGCAAATCCTATCTACTCCAAACACCAACTTTTTGAGGATGCAATGTTTTTTCAACAAAAAAATGAGGATTTTCGGAGGACCAACACCTCATATTCTGTGAATTAACATATTCAGAAAGATCAAACCAGGCCTCATCCGAGAAAAAAACTGTGTTAAGGATATCCTGATTGTGTAGATTATTTTGAAACCATTGACAAAATTCCACTCGTCTTAAATAATCCACTGGATAAAGTTCATGAAAATATTGCAGCTTGTATGGATGACAATGACTTTTTTAAGAATGAATTGGCACGTACCATTAGATAAATTTGTTTGTTGGGACACTACTGAAATGGATGTTTTTGGATTTTCATCAATAATTATAATATGCCGAAGGGCTTCAATATTATCAGCTGTACGTTTAGATGGCCCATTTCAGCCCGATGTGTCCGGTCTCTGATCATAACTAGAGACTGGACACATCGGGCTGAAATGACGTCATTATGATGGACGATATAAATATTCTACAACATCTGTAAGTACATCACGCAATTATTGAATAGCACTATTCATTCGGTTAACCGCACACAAAAAATAGATGTGCAGTTAACCGAATGAATAAGTGTTATTCAACAACTGCGTGATGTACTTACAGATGTTGTAGACTATTTATATCGTCCGTCGTAATGACGTCCATTTCAGCCCGATATGTCAGGTGTCTAATCATGACTCATGAACAATCCAGGTTTCATGGACCGCCACAAATTGGCCTAAATATTCGTCACCACCAACGCTGTAGTGTTCCAAAAATGCCATTGCTGCTGCCATTCGATTTGCTTTATGTTCCCCAGTGAGTATTTTCGGTACCCAGCTTACGCACAAGCAAAAAGATCGTGAAATTTGTGGAAAGTGTATAACCAATTCAGATATTGTAAACTTTCGTTTCTGACATACTTGAGAGCGTTTTTAAGTTCGCGGAATAGGGGAAAAAAAGAGAAAATAAAATACAAAATTATATTTTTCAATATATTCACCTACAACCGTGATACATTTTTCAGATCTTTCAATTAACTAGTGTATGCCTTCATAAAAAAAGTGTTTTATCTTTGTGTCGAAACTGCGTTCTTTGCTTCATCGCTGGCAAATTTTTTCCCACGCAGTTTTTTTTTCATTTTTTTTGGAACAGGTAAAAATCACTCAGAGCGAGCTCTGGACTATAGGGTGGGTAATTCATAATATCGAAGCCCACTTTATGCATGGCAGCTAGCGCAACACGACTTTTGTGGGCGGGATTGTCGTGCAGGAGCAGGACGCCTTCGGTCAATTTTCACCTTTTTTTTTTTTTAGTGACTCCTTTTAACCGTTCCAGGATTGAAACGTTCTTCAGTTTCTCTTCACCTTTATCTTTGTAATCGATTAACAGAATTTCTTCTAAGTCCCAAAAAATAGTCTTCAAGAGTTTTCCCGCCTGACTGTGACACCTTAAACTCCTTGGGTGGTTGTGTGCTACTGCATAGTCTTGCTTGGACTCAGGTTCATAATAATGAAGTCATGTTTCATCCTCAGTAACAATTTGACTCGATATATCATCCCTGTCTTCATTTTAGAGGCCCAAAAATGGACGGGAACATTTCACGCGCTGTTGTTTTGCGGCGGCATGGGCACTTTTGGCACCCATCTTGATGATCATTCAGAATTTTAAAAATCGTTGTATCTGATACTCCAGTAAATCCTGAGAATTGTGCCTTCTATAGCTGAGCATCTTCTAATAATTTTTCGACTTTTCGAACATGTTCTGGAGTAGTCATTTCAATAGGCCGCTCCCGCCGTGGATCGTTTTCAAGTGATTCCCTATCTTGATTAAACCTTATTTCCCACTTGTTTCACTGAACACATTACGACATGAACTTAAGAAGGCTCGCTCATATTTATTCACTTGTTGAACTAAATAAAACACGTATGTATTACTTTGCTATATCACTATAATATAATTAACTGTGTAGTAATTATTGTTTTTAACGTATTTATTAACAGAAATAGAAGTGAATACAAAATAAAAGGTAAGTTATTACTAGATGGACCAATCCGGAGCGAAAGCAGAGGCGTGACTAACGAATTGGTTCCCGCGTGCCCCATCGCACATACGATTACTTAGTATGTTGGTCACGGTCATCGTGTGTACACGTATAATAGCAGCAGGAAAGTGTATTCTGTGTATTTAATAATGTTGAAGGAGCGTACAGTACAATAACAGCACCGTTCGTGATAGTATATCTCTAGATATTAATAATGTTTCGTATGCGGGAACCAATTCGTTAGTCACGCCTCTGCTTTCGCTCCGAATTGGTCCACTCTAGTTATTACTCTTTAAGAGTATGCCATTACAATACTATTGTGTTTTAATTACAATACATAACTGTCCTATTACAGAACTACCACTATTTGATAGTATAAGTTACTAGATGACAATGGCGCGTGAATTCAAAAGTTTTCTCATTTTCAACAGTAATATAACAGTATATAATAATAATAATTCCAGAATAACAAACTTGTTTTATTTGGTTCATTTTGGAATATCATAATGTAACGGCTTATAGTTTAAGTTTTTTTCACTTGTAGCAAATTTTCAGTGAGTGACTTCTACGTCCTTCTTCACCCTGTACGTTTGTTCTGCGTTCGTTAAACTGCCTAAACTACCTACTATAATTCCTTTATTCACTGCATTGTAAACTTCGCAAATTTGTTGAAAAATTTCTGTAGGTCGAACATTTATTGCATTTAAAAATTTAAGTACTGACCGTATCTTACAACTCTTACAACTAGTTTATTGCAAAATGCCCCGATAGGACAGAAAAAGGGTAAATATACTTCATGTATTTAAGTCACAGAATAACAGAAAGGACATAAAACGTCGATGGCTTTGATGTTGCGGTACCTTATTTTGATGACCTTCAACCCACTACCGCCATTTTCTAAATGTGTTCAGCGTGGATTTTAATTTAATCCATATATGTATATTATAATCTCAGACATGCGATAAAATTTAATGATAATGGAATTTGAATGAATTCCAATGCTCCGGATTAAAAATAAACGCATTAAATAAACGACTCCAGGGAAACGGTTATAGTGACATCCAAGATATTTTAACATACAAACGTTATATGAAGATATTAGAGCTTGAAATAGCCTATGATGTTCGATAATTAGCAATTAAAGTAAATAAATTATATTAAATGATAATATTGAATTTTGAAAGTGCCTATGATGACTTAGAATTAGCAATTAATTTAAATAATTTATTAAAAAATGCCCAAACGGGGTAAGGATAATTTTTAAAGTATAACAAAACAAAATTCCATTACACATTTAGAACATGGTGGATGGATTCTGCGCACTAAAACGAAGACTCGACTATTCCTTTCTGTTATTATGTGGTTTGAGTCTTTAAGCAAATAGCAAGAAGGAGACAAGCTGATGATAAAAGTTGTGGATTCCAAACCCCACGCCCGAGATAACCGCTAGACCGCGTACAATTAAAATTTCCTTAGCGGTGTTCCCGAAAATTGTTAATAACTCAGCTTCTAATAAAGATTTATAAAAATAGGGTCATCTGCAGGACATGATGCAGATTGTTTTCACAAATTTTCAGCCATTTATTTAAAATAGTGGGAATTCTTCATTCGGGTGAACTTTACTTTCTAAATTTGCATATATTTGCTTACATCTCTTTACACTAATGCTTTTTAAATACGAAAAAAAATGTTCAAAGTTATCCATGGAGATTCTGATAATAATACCGCCGTCGAGCAATATCCATTTCAAATTTAAAGTTTCAATTCTGCACTTTTTTTAAACATATTTTCTACAGGCTTGTAATTGTCCATAATAAAGACATACCTCAGTGTACCTCGCCGAAAGGAATCGATTGGTACCACCCGCGATGCTTTAACTTCAAAACTGACTGACTTAAGAGGTTCCAAACTTGGAATCACTTGGGTCATTAATGACATAGAAAGTGCCCTAACGGAGCCCCAGTGCATTTTCGCGATTTCACAAATTTCCACTCAGTTAAGCCAAGCATGAGCACAGAGTGTATGTGGAAAGTGAAACGGTTGGTCTGGACACAACAACACCAAAATTAATATGTTTAAGAGAGTACTATAGATAAACGAATGGAATAAAGGTCGAGATTTTTGAGACTGGGTGATTCAAGGAAGGTTTTACAATGTTAATGGTGAAGTATTGTAGAAGTAACTTCATTATTTGAGAGTATTTTGGAGCAGATTTGATGGGATAAACGTGTAAAGTTGACGCAAATATGAAAGAAAAATATTACAGGATTCTCTACGATTGCACTGTGCCTTCAAAAAACAAGATAATTTGGTGCTATTTTTATTATGCAAAAGATTAAGTATTTTAAATTGTGTTAGGACTGCGTATGTCAGAAAGAAAATCGTAAAATATACTGACCGCTACAAATAAATGAACACACAGTATACTTTTTCTTTCTCTTAATTAACTGAGTTTGAATGTGGCAGAATCTACGAGGTTGGATTATTCATTCATGATGTTGCTGATCGTGTAGGTTCTTACAATAGCTCTGTGTTGAAGAATATGGATAGAAAATAATGAGGAACAACGGTGTTTACGATCTGGACGCATCACTGATCCTGAAGATCGTGCAAGAGGTGCTTTCATTTTAATTGAGTGGATACCATTTCTCAATTTTAAAACCAAACACCAATCGGCTCAATAAAGCCTTCGTTCTTTCGATGAAATTTTGCCACTGCTAAGATATTGATAATAGATATTTCGAAATTAATAATTTACACTACTATAAGTTTCCTGTTCCAAGTAACACAATCATCCATATTCGGTGAGTTTGTTATCTGCAATGTATGTACCTACTAGATTTTTCAAGAAAATCATTGAAATTAAGTTCAGTCATTTATAGTGTTTTATCTACGTTAGAATGTGGCTTTCGAAAAAAATATATAATTACGATATGTACTTTATTTCCGTTAAGAGCATAGTATTAGGAAAAATAGGGAAGTATTTTCTGAGCGTACATTTAGTTCAATGTATTTATGTTAGATAAAAACAAACTATACAAATGTCATTCTTTTTTATGTTATAAAACTTTCTTGAGTTCTTCTATATTTTTTCAAATGCTACAAATTAAATATTTCATAATCGAAAACTGTAGCCTCATTATTACGTTTTCAAAGTAAATAGAGTACAGATGGCTCATTTTACCATAAATTTGATATGCTTTGTTATATCTTGATAGCTGCTTTGCATTTTATAGGGCTTAAGAAAGGCGTGATTTATTTTTGTGACTTTTTGATATTTTTTAATGTGCTCTGGTGCTCTACAAGCCTTGGCTTTGAGTCCTTTCCTATTTATTTTTTACTGTTATAGTTCATTCGCACCTTAGAAAACGACACAGCGCTTAAGGAAATATCATACAGCACTGCCACGTTTTTACACGTTTTGTTGTAGAAGATACCTACTTGAATAAAGTTACAGTTGGTATTTGACTGGTATGGTAATATGATATTTGAAGTTTTTACGAGAAAGCGATGATATAAAAAAGAAACTAAACTAAACTAAAATGCAAGAGATCAAAAATAAACAGATAAACACGACATAATGACTTATGACAATAGGAAACAATTGGTGAATAATGCAGCTAATTTTACTACATACATTCAGTGGCGGCTCGTGAGTTATGAAAGAGGGTGGGCACAAAAAAACTGACCTATTTTTTGTACATAAAATCCATTCTCCTATTTTTCATACTGGAAAGTCTATTACTTTGTTGTAAAAATCCGAGATAGACTGGATGAACTTCTTTTCAATTGATAGGACCGCCAATGCGTTCAGTCGATCTTCTGACATTGTGCTTCTCAGAAAAGTTTTAATGCGTTTGAGGGTGGAAGAACATCGTTGACATTCTGCTGTCGACATGGGTGTTGTACAAATAATATCCAACAGTTTCTATGTTTCCGTCAAAACCTTTTTTAGGCTGTTGTCTGTTATGAACACTAAAACTGACAAAACACCAACTACGTCACACTCATAAATTACTGAAAGTTCACTTTTCAATTTTACACTGTTCAACATAGGATAAGATTTCACAGTTTCATCATATTTTTTTGTGGAAATGAATGACTATATGTTTTAAAAAATTTTAAGAATCAAATAATTTTGCTGCACTTAAGTGATCCCTAAAATCAAATCGGACGCTAATTTGGCTTAAAATAGTGTTACTTTCTTTGAAGTAACAGCTCTGTTATCTCCAGCTGTCGTTGTTTTGTCCACGTCTCATGGATTTTGTGTTAAATAATCTGTTTGTTTCATTATTTATTTGTCAAATGATTAGTATTCGATTATTCATCTAGTGTAAAATTATCAGCAGTTCTTCACTCAACGCTAAAATTATTGAGCATATTAGAGTAAAATTCGATGTCTCCGGTATACTTCGGCTGCTGAGTATTACTACTTAGCTCATAAATTGAAATGTCCTGTCATGGTGCCGCTTCTTGTACGCATTGTCTACAGTGGTTGAGAAGACTTGTTGGGCACCATACAGAACATGTAATCTTTCACTCGTTGGTTTCTAACAGTTTGGGGTGTGGGTTTCGTTGTATTGTAGAGAAGTTATTACAATTGTTGAGCAGTGAAAAAAGAAAGCTTTTTTAAAGCCATTTTTCCTGAAGTGGTAAACTACTGGCGGAAAACATGGAAATCGCCTCTTGCATGCATATATATTTGCTTGTTGATCATCAATCGACTTTATTTGATTTTTGAGCATGAAACAGCATTTAGGAGTAGTGTTTACATGCATGCCACATATTGTATGTAAGCTTTGCAGAAATTTGAATTTATTCATACGATCCTGAAAGTAAATAACAATCCACCGTTAAATCTACGAAAGATGTGGTACCTTAATCGTAACTTTAAGGAATCGAAGAACCGTGAACGCTGATTGATATACCACAATTTATTTGCCGAAAGTCATCGATGAAATAAAAAAAAATGATCGCCGAATTATTCTTCGTCATGACAATATCAGCTTTCACTCAACACGTCAAACCGTTGATTTTTTAGTCAGTGAATTTACTTACTACCCATTGTTGGTTATTGTAACGGAGTAATTTCTAATATAAATAAATGAAATACCAAAATTAAGTCCACTATATGTCTCCTTTTATATATATTTAAGGTTCCTGATTGACGTATTTAGTCGACTGCTTGAAGAGTTGATAGGAAAATCTTTCCGTAGATGAACAAAATGGCTGTTGATGGTCGAACTCCCCTTATACAAGGTACTCCTGGATATCCTAGGTGAAGAATAATTTTGACATAATTTTATATGTTTCTGGACAAAAGTAAGTAGATTTTGAATATATTATCTTGTATATTTCTTGATTTATTGGCTTTTCAAATCTCACAATCACAAATTCGATCTGTTTTTTACAGATAACAAAAATAATCTTCCTTTTTTCATATCAACAACCAAAACCATAGCGATGCTAGTATAAATTTCTAAATTAAAAAAATATCAGTATGCCTTTTAATATACGGAATTTTCATCCATAATTTAAGGTTTTAGTTTTATCTCAAATATGATATATTTAATTTCAAAATAAATGCCAAATGTCTTAATTGTTACTGGGCATAATTTCATTTACAATGATAACATAATATATTTTAATATTAATGTATAAAACAATTCTAAAGTGTCTGTCCAGTTTTGACTGACTTATACAAAAATATAAATACTATTCAAAAATAAGTCACACCTATCTAACAACATACTTGACAATAGTAAATAAAATAACTTTTTTTTAAATTTCAAAATAAGTAATATGATATTTAAATTCATATAATGGTAATAGTACCATTATAATATATATATATAAAGATAATTATTTCTTGACCTTTGTATAATATTGTAATGTACTTGTATTTTCGGGTTCTTAAATAAAACTAACGGTAACGTAGCCAAACACAATAATAAAAACGAATAACAATATAAAAACTAATTATTAACAATAAGCACATTTATGTATTTGTATTTATGTAAGTTCACTCAGCGATAATTCGGTACCTATCGAATGAATCTCTCCCTCCATTTCTAGTCTTCTAATAGTCTATAAACCTTCGAGAATATCCCCGAAGTTCCTCGGTCTTACTAGAGACGGTGGTATGTTCGCGCATGTGAGTCATCGTTAGACTGTTCGCGAATATTGTGGATAACTCACATCACATTGCCCCCTTCTTAAAAATGAAGTTTCGTCTCGAAACATGTCCTGCTTTGATTACCTCAAACGATGGCGAAATCGACAGGGAGAACCTTTGTTACATTGTGACGTCATATCGAAATAACAGTCCACGGTCTTATCTTGCCTGGATGTACAGGAATATTCAAGCCGGTAACTGCCTACCAGAATTTCCCTACCAGTATGTTGGAATATTACTTCTAACATGCTCCTTACAATTCTCCAGTCCAGGCGGTCCAATCGACAATTTTGGGACTGCTAATTTCAAAATGTCTTGTTTCTTCGCGTAAGTGGACCAGGGCCACCCAAAAGGCACGATAGGTTGGCTTCAGGCTTGACAGTTCTTTCGTGACCAAATAATATATGGGCTGTTCTTCATTTGTTATTTGGAGACTCTTCCCAATTGGTGGTCCTTGCTGCCTTAATTTTTCGATTCTGCCAAATCTCTCTTTAAATTCTCTGGCAATTCCTTTGGCCATTCGCAGATCTCATGCTGCGCAATGAGCAAGCGCGTAGTCTGGCGGCACTGTAAACAAATCTTGCTGTTTCTCGATGGTTACCCCAAATCGAGCCTTTCTCGAACCAGAATACTCTTATATAAAGTCTTCGAAGGTTAGTTCCTGGTATTGGCTATCCAATCGGCGCAAGTCAGCGGCTTCGTCATTATTGTCTCCAGAGTATGAGGCTAACCGATTAAAATGTACGACTTTTGGTTTAGTATGAGGTGTTCGCCTGATGCGGTATATTACATCGTTATTCCGCTTCAACACCTCGTATGGCCCCTCCCAATTCTTTTGAAGTTTTGGAGATAGGCCCCGTCGGCGTTGTGGATTATATAACCAAACCCGATCGCCTTCATGGTAACCACTTATCTCGGCGTTGATGTCGTAGCTCTCCTTCATCCTATCACTAGCATCTTGGATATTATGTCCTACTTGTTCATGGATATTGTCTAGTCGTCGTCTGAGCGTGCTGACATAATCTTCTCCGGCAAGATCTTCACCTGGCTTGCTCCCTAACTTTAAATCACAGGGCAATCGGAGTTCCCTTCCGAATAGCACGTTTGCTGGTGATTGGCCAGTTGTCTCTTGAACAGAGGCCCGATACACCATTAAGAATAATGGTAAATGCTCGTCCCAATCTCTCTGGTGTTCGGAGACCACTTTGGATAAGTGTTTGATCATGGTCTTGTTTATTCGCTCTATCATCCAATCTGATTGTGGATGCAAGGGAGTTGTTCTCGTCTTCCGTATGCCCAAAAAAAGTCCACCCATCTTTTCAAATAGACTGGACTCGAAATTTCGCCCTTGATCGGAATGAAGTTCCAGGGGTACACCAAAACGGCTGACGAACTCCTTCACAATCGCATCTGCAACAGTTCCAGCTTCTTGACTTGGTAGATCATATGCTTCAACACATTTGGTAAAATAATCCATGACCAGTATTATGTATTTATTTCCTTTGTCGCTTTCTGGAAAAGGGTTGGCGGCATCTATGGCGATCCTTTCAAATGGGCTCCCTACATTGTATTGGCGCATGGGTCCACGTCGACGCCTCTGGGGACCATTGCTTCCGGCGCAATTAGCACACTTTCGGCACCATTCTTTCACATCTCGTGAACAATTCACCCAGTAAAATCTCTGGCGCACCTTCTCCAGTGTCTTATGGACTCCAAAATGTCCCCAAGAAGCCCCATTGTGAAGTTCTCGCAATACCTCTGATATTCTTTTCTTGGGAACCACCATTTGCACCTTCCGCTCACTTCCATCGTGATTTTCCACCTCACGTCTCAGGAGATCATCTTCCATGGTTAAGGAATCCCATTGCGCCCGGTAGGACTTCAATTCTCGTGAATGGGGAGCAATTTCTTGCCAGGTCGGTCTTTGCCCATTTCTCTTCCAAGCCCTGAAGACTGCAAGATCCGGATCAGCTTCTTGATCTGCGCGCAAATTGTCAGGTTGCCATTGGTCATCAACCACGGTGGTTCGAAGAGCGTTGGCCGATTTGCCTTCGATTCGGTTGCAATGTCGACAGTCTTCTGGACAGGGCCTTCTGGAAAGAGCATCTGCATTTCGATGTTTGAGGCGTGTTCTGTGTTCAATGTCGAAGTCATACTCCTGTAGCCTCTCAATCCATCTAGTTACTTGACCCTCGGGATTCCTAAATTGTAAGAGCCACTTTAAGGCGGCATGATCAGTGCGGATCAGGAACTTCTGCCCATACAGGTGCTTGTAAAAATGCTCAATGGTCTTAACTACTGCCAATAGTTCTCTCCTGGTTACGCAGTAGTTCCTCTCCGGTTTGGACAGGGTCTTGCTGAAGTACCCAATGACCTTTTCTTGTCCATCTTGGATTTGAGAGAGCACACCACCAATCCCGACGTTACTGGCATCCGTATCCAGAACAAACCTCCCAGATGGCAGTGGATGGTATAAAACAGGTGCACTGATCAAAGTTCCTTTTAACAACTCAAATGAAGCTTGGCATTCGTTGTTCCAAATGAATGCTCGTTTTTCTGTTAGGCGAGTAAGTGGTGTCGCAATGTTAGAGAATCCAGGAACGTAGCGTCGATAATACGTGCATAATTCCAAAAAGCTTCTTAGCTGATGTTTGTCTTTGGGTACCGGCCATTTTTCCACAGTTTTTACTTTTTCTAGATCCACAGCAACTACTTTTCCGGAAACCACATGTCCAAGGTAATTTACCTCCTTGCGGAAAAGGTGACACTTCTTTGGACTTAATTTCAGGTTGGCATCTCGCAACCTCTGGAATACTACTTCCAAATTTTTCATGTGATCTTCAAAGGTCTTCCCTACCACAATCACATCATCGAGATATACCAGGCAGGTATTCCAAGACAGTCCCCTCGTACAGTGTCCATGAGTCGCTCAAAAGTAACTGGGGCGTTACACAGTCCAGATGGCATGACTGTAAACTGCCAGAGTCCTGTACCTAAACTGAAGGCGGTCTTCTCTTTGTCATTGGGGTCCATTCCCACTTGCCAATAACCGCTCTTCAAGTCAAGAGTGTAGAACCATTTTGCTCCTGCCAAGGTATCTAGCGTATCGTCTATTCTTGGGAGAAGATGGCTGTCCTTTTTGGTCACACTATTCAAACGAAGATAGTCCACACAGAATCTGGTAGATCCATTCTTCTTCCTGACAAGGACCACTGGTGAAGCCCATGGACTATTCGACCGTTCAATTACTCCTTGGCTTTCCATATCTTGTATAATCTGCTTGGCTTCCTCACGCTTCGCCAGTGGTAACCTTTTTGGGTCCTTGTCGTATTGGACTTGCATCGCCGGTATTTATTTTATGCATGACAATACTGGTTCTTCCTTTCGTACCACTTTCAGTTTCAAAGACGTCTTCATAATGTTTGATTAGATCCATAACTTGGCTTTGTTCTTTCTTGCTCAATCCTTGACAGGCTGAGTCGATTATCTTGGACAATTTCTCAGGAACCTGCATGAACCCATTCTTCTTCGCCTCTACACGATGAACGACGGCCGACACTAGCAAACACCACCCCAAAATAGTACCCTTCTTCAATGAAACAGGGTAATAGTTCACATTCATTACCCTTATCGGCACAGTCTTCTGAGCCTTAACAAGCATTTTGGAAACTACTATTCCTCGGCCCACCTCGTCGTCATCAGCCATTGGTCTCCAACATTGTAACATTTCCGTCCAAATAATCACCTTCCGAACACGCCGTCAAAAATGTCTCACTTCTTGCATCCAGAACAACATTCTCTACTGTAATTATTTCTACATTCCCACAATTTTTTCCATGAAGAAACAATTCTTCATTATTTATTTTTAAAGTGCCTTCTTTCATGTTTAATTGGAAGCCGTAGGTGTTCATGATGTCTAATCCCAAGATTATTTCTTCTTCTAGTCAGCTACGAGAACACGATGTCGGATTGATGTTGGTGCTATGATAAAATTGACATCTACTTCACGTGCCACAGAAGCTGCTTCTCCAGTAGCTGTCCTAAGTCTCCATTTGCTAGAAAATAACTTTTTATTTCTGGAAATTAAATCGGGCCGCACGATGGCTTTCGTCGATCCAGTATCTAGCAAGCAAACATAGGTCCTTCTTTCCATAATAGCGTCCACATACAGGCCATTGGTTTGATGTTGCAAGGATGCGATTTGGGCAGTCCTTGGAGCTTGCGGATTTTCAGCCGATCCTTTCTAGGTCCTTTTACCACATTTATTCTGATTGTGACCGTTTCTTTTACAATTCCCGCAAGGCCGCGCACTTTTATTTGGTTTGATCTGATTTAGGACTCGACTAACCACCTGCTCCATGAACTCCTCATTTCCATGTTTGTTGACAGAACAGCCACGAGCATGGTTCTGAGACGCTTGTTTTGCAGTCTCAAACTCAAGCGCATGCGCCAAAGCATCGATCAAGGTTTTTGGTCGTGCCAACCTTAATGCTTGCTGGGTATCAATATTCCGGAGACCATCTATGAACGTCTGGACAGCTAGGTGTTCCATGAAATATCTGGCGCCATTGGATATGCAAGTCGAACAAGACGGGCAATATCTGCTTCAAATTTCTGAAGATTCTCGCCTTTCTTCTGTGATCGATTCTTCAGTTGCTCCAAATGCGCATGGCCATATCTCATCTCCAAGCGTTTAATGAGTTGAGAATAATCTTTTCGTTCCTCAGGAGGCAATGTCTGCAAAATATCGCTAGTATCACCCCTCAATGCTATGATTAAAGCAGTCGCCTTCTCGACGGAGGACCATGCGTTTGCTTCTGCGGCTGCTTCGAATTGCGTCAGGTAAGTCGCCCATGATGTCTTTCCATCAAAGGTTGGTGGCTTCATTCTGGTCTTCGTAATAGCTACAAGTTCTTCTTTTATTTCGATGGGCCGTGGTATAACTTCTTCGTTGACATGATTGGGATCAGAATGACTCATGGTAACGGGTAATTTCATCTAAGTCATTATTGCGTCTAAAGGTCTAGAATGTTCTCCAATTTTCTCCACTACAGCTATGAAAACCTCTTCCTTTATCGCTTCTGAGTTTTCCGCTAGTCACTGTTCTAGAACTTTCTCCAAAGTTCTCGAAATTTCAGAATTCTTCTTTTCCATTATTTACAGAGTTTGCTCCATTTGTTCCAGACTTTTCTCGATAGTTCTAGAATTTTCTAGTAATTTTTTTCCAAATTTTTCTCGAGTATTCTAGCGGTTTCTAGGTTTCTTTGTTCCATTTGTTGCATTTGAATTTGCGCATTCTCTATTAGCCGTTGTTGCATATTTTTCGCACTATCCAGATTCCTTTCCTCCATTTGCTGCATTTGAATTTGCGCATTCTCTATTAATCGTTCCATATTTTTCGCACTATCTAGATTCTTCTGCTCCATTTGTTTCATTTGAATTAACAGCAAATCTACATCAGTGTTGCCGCCTGGAACTTGGAAGAAGTAATTCTCTGGATCTTCGCCTTCTTGGATCAACACATTTCGAAGCCGTTGCTGAAGAATTGCCTTTATGCCGGTTGTATCCTCATCCCTTTCCTCTAATTCTCATTTTAAATCAGTCACTTTTAATTCCGTGAGTTTCATTCTATTGGCCATCATGATATTTAAAATAACGTCTTTTCGCACTATATAATTATTTAAACAGATATTTAATTAATACTTAATTGTCTACTTAATCTGTTATTTATTAAACCACACATCTAAATACCACTGTAATGTACTTGTCTTTTCGGGTTCATAAATAAAACTAACGGTAACGTAGACACACATTATATTAATAATAAAAACGAATAACAATATAAAAACTAATTTCTAACAATAAGCACATTTATGTATTTTTATTTATGTAAGTTCACTCGGCGATAATTCGGTATCGAATGATTCTCTCCCTCCATTTCCAGTCATCTTATACTATAGTCTATAGACCTTCGAGAATATCCCCGAAGTTCCTTGGTCTTTCTAGAGAAGGTGGTATGTTCGCGCATGTGAGTCATCGTTAGACTGTTCGCGAATATTGTGGATAACTCACATTACAATATAATCGATTTAAATATTCGGCGATTTAAGGTTGTTTTACTTTAATATGTATATATTTAAAATAATTTCTTACATGTTTCGGTGAGTATTACCTTTATCGAATAATTATAAATGACAGTAGATTAATATCAAAGTTATATAACTTTGACATTAATATAAACAACTTGTTTTATTGTCATAACTACCACAGGAAGCTAGTGATAATTAATTATATTTTTGGAAAATTTTGCTATAAATACAAATAATATAAATAAAGTAATTTTATCCATCTTAATAAATTACTTTTCTGAATATTCCTGTGTGCTTTTTGGTTGTATGTCAATATTGGTTATTCCTATATCAACTTAAATTTATCCTACTATAATACCCTCACGTGATCAAAGTTGCATACTTTTTACAGGGGTTAGTCAAAAGTTAAATTAACAATGATGTTCAAAATTATTTGTACATAAATATTTTAATCATAATTAGCTTTAAAATTCTTTATTTCACGCGATATTAAGTTATGATAAATTAATAAATTACCAAATAAAATAAATAAGCAAATAAAAATATTCAATTATGCTCGGTATATGATTAAAAAACTAATTTTGATCTTACATCATGTTTACATATTATTTACTTAGTTATTAATGTTTTAATTACTATTATTTCATTGATATTACTTTCTTGGGACAATATAAATTAATTAAATTGTTTATAAACCGTAGGTATGAGCTGTACTATAACAATATATATAATTTAAAAGAAATTATCACCCTAATATATTCAATAAAATAATTAATAAATAAATTAAAAGCGGGCAAGCGGTCTGTCAATTAAAAACTCGTTTATTAATTATCCCTATATTTCGCAACAACTTTTCCGGAGATACCACAAGATTAATGAGAAATAACATTAAATAAATAAGAGTATAAAGCAGTAGGGATAATTAATAAATGAGTTTTATATATATATAAATATATATATATATATATATATATATATATATATATATATATATATATATATATATATATATATATATATACATATACATATACCGATGTTCCACAAACATTTCCAAAGGCTATAATGTCTTTATTTATTATATGATTTTAATGATGTATACATCAAATCAAACGGTTTCGGAAAGACTACATACAGCAATGCGAATCATCTTTCTGTCAAATATAATTTACCAGAAACGTGAGTAATTTTTTTCCCTTTCAAATTGTATTTTTTTAAATTTTTACAAAAGAAAATTTTCTACCGATTCCAGTAACGTAAAAGAATCACATACTTCGTTAAAGAAAAATGCAAGAAAATCACATTTTTCAAATTTATATAACTTTGATATTAATATCATTTATAATTCTTTGGTAAAGGCATACTTACCAAAACATGTAAGAAATTATTTTAAATATATACATATTAAAGTAAAACTGATCTTAAATCACCGAATATTTAAATCGATTATATTGTGATATGAGTTATCCACAATATTCGCGAACAGTCTAACGATGACTCACATGCGCGAACATACCACCGTCTCTAGAAAGACCAAGGAACTTCGGGGATATTCTCGAAGGTCTATAGACTATAAGAAGACTGGAAATGGAAGGAGAGATTCATTCGATACCGAACTATCGCCGAGTGAACTTACATAAATACAAATACATAAATGTGCTTATTGTTAGTAATTACTTTTTATATTGTTATTCGTTTTTATTATTAATATAGTGTGTGTCTACGTTTGAGCTTGTTATATATATATATATATATACATATATATATATATATATATATATATATATATATATATTTCATTAAAGTATTTATTCGTTCAGCATTTTACATTGCTATATTGACATACTTTAAATTATATATATATTATATATATATATATATATATATATATATATATATATATATTGTTATAAGGCCTCACGTTGGTTCGTCAAATTGTTAAAAGGCCTCACGTTGGTTCGGCAAATTGTTAAAAAGCCAATGGGCCTTCCGTATAAATAATACGAAACCAAATGATATAATTTAGTGAATTATGCCTTATAATTGTACTTCTAATTGTCCCAAAGTTGGGCTGTTAAATTGTTAAAAAGCCAGTTGTAACAGCTCCTACGTTGGGTCGACCAAATTGTTAAAAGGCCATGTAGAGCGTGTAATAAATAATACAAAATTTATTGATTATAATTTAAAGTAAAATAAATTAATTGATTACTTTGAAAAATACAAATTATTTGAATATACACGTACGGAGTTATAAATGTGATTTATAGATGGCGTTAAAGTTATATTTATACAGTTGACATAGGTGAAATTTATTTGAACATGTATACAATAATATAAACAGTTTGTACTTAACTTAATCTGCCTCCTTTACGTGCAAAACTTATTACTAAGTATATTATGGGTATCTTAATCAAGATGTGGCTAGCTCAGATTATGGTGAACAAGATTAACGTAAATGTAGGTTCGGTGTATTGATAGAAGATAGTTATTCGTTTAAACTAAGTTATACTAAGTGAATGATCTTCCAAAGTTGAAAGAAGGATAAAACAAGTGGATGAATTGTAAATATCACTGGTTTATTCAGATTCTCAATGCATAAAAGGTAAGTTTAAATACCATATAGTATAACATTTGCATGAAAAGTCACGTGATTGGATATAATATAAAAGTAAGGTTAAATGTTCTAATGAAATAGTTATAACTCAAATATTTAAATTAGGTAACATAAATTCAAATTTAAAAAGAACTGTATTTTTCGGTATTAAACTGTATAGTGATCAAATGCTAACATTTTAGGAATTTAAATGAAATATAAACGATCTTTTTCAAAATGTAACTAATAAAAATTTTATATTTTAGGAGATTATTAAATAAATACTCAATTTTGATGCTGGTTGTTTTTCTGTATGGATGATGGTTATTCGGATCTTGATGCACAGGAAAAGCGGGTTCAGGTGTAGGAGTAAAGCTGGTTTTGTTCCAAATTCTGGTTGGCGTCCTTTAGAAATTGGAGTTTTGGTTATCAGTGCTCAGCGGGTTCAGGATGAGGTAACCTTCGTAAAAAACGATGCTAGTGGTTCAGGAACTTATAGGATATCTTTTTGGTAAGGTTTAGCTAATTTATTTTAGATTTTTATCACTTTATTCCTTCACACACTTTTATAAAAATTAGACGCGTTGTACCATTTTTAATTACACAAGCTAACTCTCTATTGTTTTTTGTTAATTCTCCAGGCATCTTATTTTTAATGTTGTTTATATTTATTTAATCTCGTTAATAATTTTCTCAAAATAAAATAGATTACTACTACTAATCGTTTTGACATTTCACCTAAATTATTGTATTAATTTTACAATGGATAAAAGTTTATTTTAAATGTTCAATTTCCGCTAAATACCCATTTACATTTGGGGATAATTCCCGCCTTATCTGATTCAAAATAGGTACAGCTATAACCATAATGTGTGACATATAATTCCAATCAATTAAGTTAAATATCTTCGGGGAAATAAAAATGTATATGAAAATGACTAAGGTGAATGGTTACAAAAAATTCAATAATTATGTGATACAAATTTGATAAATTAAAAACGCGGTATTAACTTTATTGATATGGCATGAGAAAAATGCAGTTCTAACAATGACTTATTCTAAATTAACAATTTAAATATTGATTCTGTATTTTTGTTTTAGGCCCCCTATGTATGTACATGGGTTAGCCTCATTACAATATAGATAATTATTTCGTGACCTTTGTATTTTATGGTAAATTCAATTTGTTGGCGATTTAAGGTCTGGTTTTACTTCAAAATGTATATATTTAAAACAATCCTACATGTTTCGGCAAATGATGCCTTTCTCATGGAATATAACTACAAATGTATAAGTATGACATTAATATACTGTCATTTATATTTTATATTCCTTGAAAAAGGCATCATTTGCCGAAACATGTAGGATTGTTTTAAATATATACATTTTGAAGTTAAACCAGACCTTAAATCGCCAACAGATTGAATTTACTATATATATATATATATATATATATATACATACAATGTGTCCAAAAAAAGAGTGCTCAGAGTTATACCTCGTGTAGATAAAACAATTTCATCGAAAAAAAACCCAAAATGTGCTAGTCAAAAATGTTTATTTTTTATTGTAATTTACGTATAATTAGAAATGGTAAAAAAAGTAGTATAGCTTACTACATAAGATTATGATTAATTAAGATTATGAATAAAACAACCAAAAATAGTTTTTAATCAATACTATATTAATTAATTATGTTTTCAAAATGGCCTCCTTCACATTCGAGACACGCAATAGACCTGAACGTTATTTGTCTCGTAGCACGTTGAATCATATCAGGGTATCCTATTTTCTAATTCTTCTAGTGTGTTCACCGGGCTACTGTACACCTCTTGCTTCATTGTGCCCCACAAAAAATAATCCAGGGGAGTCATGTCTGGCGACCTTGGCGGCCACGCAACTGTGCCACCTCGTCCGACCCATCGGTGATAATTTTCATTTAGAAATAATCTTACTGCCCTAGCGAAATGTGCCGGAGCGCCGTCCAACTGCAGCCACATGTTTAGACGAATATTCAATGGCACGACATCCAGCAACTCTGGTTCATTTTGCAATAATTCCAAAAATCTTTCACCATTTAAAATTCGAAGAAGAAAAATAGGTCCAATTAATAAATTTCCTATCAATGTGGCCCAGACATTGACAGAAAACTGTTCCTGGAATGAGGCATGCCTTGCTAGGTGTGGGTTTTCATCGGACCGTGCGTGTAAATTTCGAAAATTTGTTATTCCATTTCGTATAAATTTTGCTTCGTCCGTCCAAAGAATTTTGTTGAAAAATTCTGGATTTCTTCTCGTCTGTCTCAAAATCTATGTTGAAAAAATACAACGCTGTACATAGTCTCCTTCATTAATATTCTGTACTCTTCGATAATGATATGGCCTAAGTCCATTCGCTTTTAAAATCACACCCACTGTAGATTTCGATACATTAAACATAAGCGCTAACCGTCTGAGGCTAATGGATGGATTGCGGAAAACCTCGTCCAAGATATCTTCTTCTGTATTCCCTAGCTGCACTGCTGCAGCGCTGCCTTGTCCTTCCATATTTCTCCTTCCTAGTCCGTTCTCGCTGAACAATCGGTGAATTGTAATAAATGTCCGGTATGTTGGAACTGGCTGCCTATTCGGGAAGGCTGCTATATACGCTCGACAAGCAACTTGAGCCACTCCATGGTGCATGCCATAATAATAATGCATATCAGCAATATGATTATTTTCAAACATTGAAAGACGCGCCATTTCAGTCCTTAATAACAATAGTCCAAAGCGAGAAACAAATCTAAAAGTGCAGTATACACAGCAATAGTTAACATAACAGAATGTAAAACGAAACAAGGTACACCGAACATCACTTGGACAAACCTACATATCGACTGAAGGAAGGATGCGGTGTGGGGACACGAGAACAAGGCAGCGATCTTCATCACGTGATATTCCTACAACACAATACAATACAATAAATCTGGTCATTATCCTTTCTAAATCTGTTTTTATTTTTTTAATTGACACACTAGTTGAGAAAATATCTATTATTTTCGTAATGAAGTGTGAGCGTAGGGGAAAAAACTTCAATTTCAATTACAAAAAAAACTAAACATTTTTGACTAGCACATTTTGGGTTTTTTTTCGATGAAATTGTTTTATCTACACGAGGTATAACTCTGAGCACTTTTTTTTTGGACACATTGTATATATATATATATATACAGGCTGATTCATTTTCGGCCCTCACCATGGGGATCTCTCTTATTATTGGAGATAGAGTATAGGTTTAAATTTGGCAAAGTTGTTAAATTTTGTGTTTGTTATAAATCCGTAAAGAAAATAGGCCTGTGACAAATGACCTTCGTTATTTAAAAAAAAACGCGAAAACCCCATTTTCTTCTTTTACCTGTAGCACCGACATTTGGCCTTGTAGAGAAAAAATAAAAATACATCCTTGTGGCCATTTCTAAACCTCTATCCAGTGGTGTACTCTAAATTTTTATACGACGTTTCGTTTCGTTCTGGCCATCATCAACTATCTAATTTCTTATAGGCGCCATATTGGATTTAGACATCTTCAGAAAGAGTTTTTTTTTCTGATTACAACCGTGTACCACATGCTGACTAAAGTTTTTGAAATTAGGTATTATTTGAAAGAATAAATTATAAGATTAAATAAAGTAGCCTTTGGAATTTCAATCTGTCAAACATTTCATTTACTGTTCATTAATAATACAAAAATGTCATACACTAACGAAGAGAAACGAGATATGATAAGTATTTTTTATTCTTCGAAACGAAATTCAACAGTAGCGAGTACAAGATAACAAAAACATTAATAAAAATACATAGAAAAGTAAACAATAAACAATTACAGTAAATGTTCAATTATCTGGCCATCTTCGGTAATGCACAATTGGGCACGCCTTCTGGCATTTTGTACTGCCCTTTGTATAGTTCTTCTAGGAACTGCATCGAAGGCATTCTGAAGTCTGTCTCGTAATTCTTCAATGTTTTGTGGCGCATCTACTTTATAAATATTATTTTTAACATATCCCCATAAAAAAAAATCTAGCTTACTTAAATCAGGTGATCTCGCAGGCCATTCAACAACTCCCCTATTTCCAATCCAACGGTTTGCAAACTCTTGATTTAAGAAATTTCTAAACTGCATTGTGTGCTGGTGCGCCATCTTGTTGCCACCATAAATATTGTAATTGATTTAATGGGATATTGTCGTCAAGATAGTCAGATACGTATGTATGTAAAATGTTTAAATATCTTTCTCCATTTAAATGTTCTTCATACATAACTGGTCCTAAGAGACGATTTGCCAAAATACCCATCCAAACGTTTATTCCAAAACGATGTTGTGGTCTTCTAGCCCTGTTTTGTCGGGGATTTTGTACTGCCCAATAGTGCTCCGTATTTCTGTTGAACATTCCAGACTTTGTAAATTTTGTTTCATCTGACCAGATGATTTTGCTTAAAAAATTTTCGTCATTTTATATCCTTCCCATTAACCAATTACAATATTCTAGCCTTCTCAAATTATCTCCAGGCAGTAAAGGGTGACTAACATGGATCCTGTATGGTTTAAACCTACTTTTATGTAAAGTTCTCCAAACTCTGGACTGGCATAAATTTAATTCTGACGCTACTTCGCGTGTAGAAATTGATGGATTATATTATTTATCGATAAAAATACAAGATTAACATGAAATTTGAAAACACGGTTTTAATTTACCATTTGTAAAATATCTTGTCGATTTTCATTTAAATTCCTGTTGTCTTGACCATTACGCGGCTTAGTAAACGATCCATTCTCGACCAAATTTCTGTCGAGATCTAGAAAATGGTACGATGAGGCTGTTGTCGTTCTGGATATAATTGTAGATATCTTGTACTCGCTACTGTTGAATTTCGGTTCGAAGAATAAAAAATACATATCATATCTCGTTTCTCTTCGTTAGTGTATGACATTTTTGTATTATTAATGAACAATAAATGAAATCTTTGACAGATTGAAATTCCATGGCTACCTTATTTAATCTTATAATTTATTCTTTCAAATAAAGCCTAATGTCAAAAACTATAGTCAGCATGTGGTACATGGTTGAAATAAGAAGAAAAAACTCTTTCTGAATATGTCTAAATCCAATATGGCGCCTATAAGAAATTAGATAGTTGATAATGGCCAGAAAGAAGCGAAACGTCGTTTAAAAATTTAGAGTACACCACTGGATAGTGATTTAGAAATGGCCAAAAGGATGTGTTTTTATTTTTTCTCTACAAGGCCAAATGTCGGTGCTACAGGTAAAAGAAGAAAATGGGGTTTTCGCGTTTTTTTTAATAACGAAGGTCATTTGTCACAGGTCTATTTTCTTTACGGATTTATAACAAACACAAAATTTAACAACTTTGCCAAATTTAAACCTATACTCTATCTCCAATAATAAGCGAGATCCCCATGGTGAGGGCCGAAAATGAATCAGCCTGTATATATATATGGAAAGGATAAATGTTTTTTGGGGAATCCAGCAAAATTAAACTCTATTACTTAAGTCAGTTCTTTATTTTTTTATCCCAATATTTCGCACCAAATTCGTATGCTTCCTCAGGGGGTCAAAATGTGAACTGGTTTTTGTATGGAGAAATTACCCGTCTCAATATTCATAATGTTTGCAATATTTTAAATTAATGAGTGAATTATTTTGAATAGTTAAATCAGTTTTATTTTAAGCACGTGGTGAAATTGCATTAAGTAAAGTTACAACAGTTTGTATCTATCATTAATATAAACAGTAGTAGTTTTAGTAGTTTTGTGGCCATTTCGTGTTCCGCCTACTGTTGCACAAACCGTTTTGTTAAAAATAGTAATAGGTAAGTATACTTATTTTTACATTTTTCTATCATATTAGCATATATCTAAAATTTGTAGTTTCCCTTGTGATCCACAGTTACGGAAAAATGGATTATAACATTCAAAAGAAAAGATTTTGAACCTTCAAAAACAGCAGTAATTTGTAGTTGTAGTACCCATTTAGTGCAAATGATTACGAAAAAATGTCCATGGCAATAGAATGTTGAAGAAAGGTTCTATACCAACGAATTTTAAATCTAGATGAGTCATTGTACGCACTTCATATACCGAAAGTGGAAACGAAATTCTAGAACTACACAATAGAGAAATTGAAGAAACACAAAATATAATATTTTAAGCACCTGTGGAAAAATTGATTGTTGAGGCTTCAAGCTCCCATTGTATCTAAAAGAAAAATTTTAATGAGAGGAAAAGGTAACAAGTAAATATATTATCAATTATACGAAATATAAACTTTACATTGTAGGAAAAGAACAGAACCATACCACTTTAGAGATTTTGAGGGTCACAACATTTAGAATATCTCATAAAAAGAAAAAAACATTGGTTAACATCTCAGAAAATAGTTAAAACATTGAAACATATATGTAAATATTGCTTTCTACATTTTACGACGCTAATCGGAATTTTTCAATTGAAAAAATTTGCCCGGGCGAAATTTTTTCTATTAAAAAATTCGAATAATTAGCGCCCTAAAATGTAGAAAGCAATATTTACATTTACATTACTTCGCAAAAATGCAATTAATTTGCATCTGAAACACAAAGTTAAATACTTTGAAACAAAAACAAGAAGAATGAAAAATAAAATTAAAACGTTATTAAATCTAGTTGTGTTTTACTATCCATGTGTTTTCTATTGCCATCTAGTAACTACTATATATTCCATATACCGCATCTTTAAATTAAATTAAAATTGTAATTCAGTAACAAAATATTTATTTTATAAAGATACAAACAAATCCACGAATACTTTTTTAAAGTAACTTGATAAATGTATTACAGTTAAACAGCCAGGTAAGTATATGCCGCAGGTATATTTACCTGTCCCGCTCGATCGCCTCTGTATTTTAATAGGAAACGCGCGTTTTCTTGCCAGTACTAGCTCTATCTCACTCGGTAGTTTCTCTGTCTAATGTTGGAGTCAATCGAATGCACTGCTTTGGTTAGATGTGCGCTATCCATATATACTACATCCATGATTAAGACTTAAATTTTCAAAGCTTTCTACTAAGTTTCCTAGTTCACTAATAACTTCGTTCATCTCTTGCATATATTTAAATGCGAATAATTATATATATTGTGGTGGTTCTCAAGGTCAGGAACTGGAAGAAATAAAAAATAAATTACTTAGTAATAAGCTGTTTAAACAAGTAAAAGGAACCGGACCATGCACAGGCAATGTAAATTATTAGATAAGTGAATACCGCGTTTTTAATTAGAAAATTTATTTGTAATAATTTTATTATTTTTATGTAAGCCATTTCACTTTCAAAATTCATTAATTTATTTGTAAAACCGAAGATAATTAACTTGTTTGATAAGAATTAATGACATATGGAAACCTATTTTACCGACCCGAATTTAGTTTGAATTTTAATTAGTTTTACCGCGAAAGTCATTCATTATGTACTACAACCATATGACATTAATAAAAATTTAAAAACATAATTTAGGATAATCATAATTAATAATGTATTTTTTTTATACTATATAACGTAATTTCGGATATAAAAACAACCTATTTATATAAATAATTCGTACAGAAGACGAGATTAAGAAAAACATCCGAATAGAGAAAAGAGAATCTTTGAAAGAAATAAATCAACGACGATATAAAAAGCACGCTTAAAAATTCTCCGAAAAATAATATTTAAATTTAAATGGTATATTCGATACTGACTCACCTGAAAATACGACAGTTATTTGCAGAAAGTGTTTATTTCATCGAACAACATATAAAAGTCCGTAATCTAGAAGATTTATCGGAAGAAAAACCGAGAGATTCCTGATTTATTCCTATCCTATACGAATCCCAGAGCACCATTGAACATCTCGTACCATACCACAGGAAGACAAGTAAATACCTAATGAAAATTTATATTTTATATAAAAAAATACGAACATAATCCAACTTTACATTTTATACAATTTAATTTATATTTTACTTAGAACGGTCAATTTTATAACCTTATCTTGTTAGTGAATGGTCGTTCCTATAATTTAGCACGAAAACCAAGCGCATAATTATCACAATCTACTAGATTTATTGTAAAACTTATTTACATGTAGATTTTACGTATGTTTAATATTACACAACGTTTATGCATGTGTTCTGCGCATAGTAAGAACAGCTGTTTCAGTAAGCTGCAAAATAATAATAATAATAATGTTTATGTTTAATTTTAAGCCTGTTAGACACTCATTTTGAATCCAAACTTTTATGTATGTTTTACTTCAGATTAATATCTTGTTTGTTATTGTTAATTTTGAATCTTTTAATTAAACAATCATACTTTTGAATTATAAAATAAGCATTGATATACACATTTAAAACACAAATTATTATACAGAAGAACTGACTCTCTGAAATAAGATCTTTAGCTCGTACATAGCCGCAGGTAATTAACTAAATTGATTATAACACCTTTGGACTATAATCTGGCGCCCAATTAACTACGATTAAGTAAAATCAATTTATTGTAAATCGATTCGCTCGAGCACTATTTGGAGTGACATCTAACTTTTATGGAAATAAATAAGCATAACCGAAGGTAGGTAGAATTCTATCTTATTTCGATTATCATCGTATATTTTATTACAATATTATTTTTAACATCATCACAATCTTTATCCTTTAAACGAAACATAAAACCCTCAATAATATAACATTTGGCACACAATGTGAGTCCATAACCCTATATAACGTAACATTTGACGTACCAACTTGAGGCTATAAAACCCCTCACATATAACATATCAATATATATATATATATATAATAACTTCGTGACCTTGGTATGATATGGTAAACCTAATCAGTAGGCGATTAAAGGTCTCTCAGGACATTTATATCCTGTCATTCATATTTTGTATTCTCTTGAAAAAGGCGTATACAGCCGAAACATGTAGAGTTTTTCAAATACATATATTTTGAAGTAATATACAGACCTTTAATCGCCTACTGATTAGGTTTACTATATATATATATATATATATATGTATATATATATATATGCGCTAATTATATTTTACAACCCTCGTTAACTCTTTTTAAAAAGCTTTATTTTTTATTATATGTTTGAATTAAAACATTTGGTTTTAGTTTTAATGTAGTTTATTAAAATAATAAGCAAATTACATAAAACGTAAAGCGTGCATTAGTATAAAATAAACAGTATTGGATTCTACGTGAAGCGTTATAATGAATAATAATGTTTCTTACATTTGTTTTTTAATACCCCGCTCCTTTTATCGTAATTACCAGAGAGCGGACTCGAGCGATTGATTATTCATAGCCCATAGGCGTCTGCCTTGTATTCGCAATAGGTTTGTTTCTGTAAGCAATCCGTGAGTTTCGAACAATTTGATACGTGTGGACTTGCATAAGTGGTACATACCTACATATGCAGTTATATGTATCTGTCAATGCACAACAGAGCGAATGTAATAAACGGTTTGGTAACCGGTAGCAACTACTGCTGAAACAAAAGTAATACTGACAAGCGAATTGCGTATCGAATTTTGAATAAAAATAATTTACAAAGAACAAAACTCAAAACTATGTATAATAAATACTAAGAACAGAAAGAAATGGACTAAAAAGAAGAAACGAAAACTCCAAAAATATGGTTGTAAATTAAACTTAATATTTATAAAAAATTATAGAATAAATATACAATATAAAACGGAAAGTTGTAACCAAATAACACTGAAAGAACCGAAACCAGAAACAATCCCTTAAAGAAGAGAATAGAAAATATACTATCTCAAGAACAATAAATACATATATGTATATGCATGTATAACAGCACGAGAATACACTCTGGAAATTAGCGGATATAATTTTTTAAGCGACTATTTGAACGAAGTCTAGAAATAATAAATAAATGTATATTCCGCTTTGCACGCCACTGTTAAATTAAATTTATGAAGGAATACATACAATGTACTATTCGTAAGACGGAAATAACAACAGCTGCTCGACAAATGCAATCGAGCAAGCAAATAGTGGGGCTGTTATAACATGCATACAAGACCTGAGACCGTCACAACGTTTTATCGGGACAATTGGTTATTCAATCGCTTCAGTCCGCTCTCTGGCAATTACATAAATTGTGCTAATTACATCCAAATATATTTTCAATTATGTTGCGACTTTGTGAATTTTTTTTTATTATGTTCGACGATATTCTTGAACAGAATGATACAAAAAAAAGAAACAAAAAATAATGTTCTGAAATAAAAACACAAATTCTGTAACTATTTTTACTTAAATAATTTTAATATAAAAGTAGACACTCAATAAAAGTATAAAACCCCTTATCACAATTAAGAACTTTAACAACCAAGTTGTCATCATCAGTAGATAAAACCACTAATCAAAGTGTTGAACATGGGGCACAGTAAAGTTAACACATAGAATCGCGCACAACTTTGCACAGCGTCCACGTATACGCTTGGTACACAGTGTATACGTGGACCTACCTACTGATTATGACAATTTAGTTGTCGAAATACGTACATATTTAGGGTGCGAGTATTAGTTGTGGTAAAAAATATAAATGAAACATTTATATTTTTTATATCCTTGACATAGGCATCATTGCCGAAACATGTAGGGTTGTTTTAAATATATATACTTAGAAGTAATAAACCAGACCTTTAATCGCCGACTTATTAATACCATATCATACCAAGGTCACGAAAATATTATATATATATATGTGTGTTTAGATAATTTCTTAGCCGTTTATTAAATATATCAATTGATAAATTATTGGAGTCTTCCGGCTTTTATATGAAATATTTACAAATATCAAATTAGAATGTATGTAATTGCAGAGTAAGTGGGATGTAAACATTGCTGTCTACAAATTACAAAGCAAATCATTCGAAATTTTTAATTGAAAAATATGGTCTACGTCTGCAATTACATACATTCTAATTTGATATTTGTAAATATTTCATATAAAAGCCGGAAAACTCCAATAATTTATCAATTGTTATATATATTATATATATATATATATATATATATATATAATATTTTCGTGACCTTGGTACGATATGGTAAATTCAATCAGTCGGCGATTAAAGGTCTGGTTTACTTCAAAGTACATATATATATATATATATATAACGTATATATATTTAAAACAACCCTGCATGTTTCGGCAATGATTCCTTTATCAAGGATATAAAATATAAATTACAGAATACAATGAGCGGATAATAAAGTTTAGAAAGTCCATCAATCTCGTTACGATCGTTTGCACTTTCTAAACTTTATTATCCGCTCATTAAACAATAGAAGACAACCCCAACCACATAAAAAAAAATTTCCCATTGTAAATATACTGTATTTTCCCAAACACATGGCCTAACCAAACTAATTTTAAAACAAAATAAACAATTTCGTTTCTGCACCAAGACATTTAGTTACACTAAATATTCCGAGAAAGGCAGTTCGACCCTATAAAAAGGTTCGTCTGGCCATACATATTACACAAAATATGTGTCTTGACACGAAATAAATTGGTGAGTTTTGTATCCTTTAATTTTCCCTACTTTAATTATAATTTTAATTTTAATTCATTCATACAAATGTAAATATATTTCTTACCTTTCTTTGTATTAATTTTTTAGTTCTAATCAGTTGAAAAAGACTTAATAATAATAAAAAATAATAAAAGTCGAAACGTCGTAGTAAAAAACTGAAATTCATTAAAGGGTCGCTAAACCAAGAAAAAGTCTATTATTTTAATATTATGGCATTGCCAATAAAATAAATAAGAAATAAATTTTAATTCTTATTAACACTAAATATATATATATATATATATATATATATATTGTTATATGTCAGAAATGCCCCACTAAGTTGGGCTGACAAATGTTATATTACCCGTGTGGGCTATATATATATAAATAAATGTGAAATGAATGTTAGTTATAAATGCCCCAAAACGTTGGGCTCTAAATGTTATATGTCAGAAATGCCCCACTAAGTTGGGCTGACAAATGTTATATTGCAGAAAATGAATGATTATGTTATTCGATGTATATAAAAATTCATTCAAATCGGGCCCATTCAATACTTATCTGTTTTTTTTATTATCGGCTAGCTTCTTTTTTTTCTTCAGGGTTAAGGTAGGTTCACTTCTCTCCACTTTGAATTGATTTACGTAGCTTATAGAATTGGAAACGGAACAATATCTCAAGTATTTTAAAAGAAAAAACCAAAGTAAAATATTGACAATTAACTTTATTAATAATAAAACATCTAGAAAAGTTTGAGAATTTAAATTTACAGTTTCGTGACACATATAACAATAAGGGAGACACACTCAGCGGTTGGTATTCTTACAGTACAAACAATATGGTGTAAGACAAGTGCAAATAATTGTTGCTTTATTAAAATAGTTTATAAAAGTGAAATAGAATCAAGTTTTAAAATTAAAAGTAGTGGATACTAATATTTAAATAAGTTGAATAAAAATTACAGTGGTAGAATATCGGTGAAAGCAATGTAAATAGTTATTTATGGAATAAACAAAGAAAAGTTCTAGAAATGTTCATGAGCAAGTAAAAATGGCGCGTATAATATTTGTAAAATTAGCAAAAACCTGAATCTTCGGATATAACCTCTGTTGATTCCGGCGCCTGTGTTCTGGAGAAGTCTTCACAGCGGGAAACTGGAGAATATTTCTGCTACTGTCCCTCGGGATGACTTGAACTTTTTAAAATCTCCAAGTCCGACGGCGGCTGGGGCGGATGGCCGGTCTCGAGCGTTCAAAGATGTTGTTCGATGTACGGTGAAATTTTTAGGCGGGTAGTTTTCGTATCGAAAACTTTAAAAATTCGTAACTCTTGAACTGTTTGGTCGGAAGATGTTAAATTTGGTCTACAGGTAGTTCGTAGGTAGGTGTAACGTTTGGTAGACTTAAAAATCTCGAGCACTTAATAATTTCGCCAATTTATTTTAATTACTTCGGAGCACAAAAAAACGTGACCTCTCACTGCAACTACTAATTACCGACGCCAATTTTTTCACTTGTTTCTAATTGCATAACTTGCCGCAAATCGCTCCATTCTTTACTTGCATTATCTTTTTGAATATTATTAAATTAGACATTTTTACAGTGTAAAACAGTTAAAAAAATTACAATTTGATTTATAAAATAACTTTAGTTAGGTAACATATGTTGATGTGTTTACAATCACTCTGTCAATATCGGTTTCTTTTCGGGTTATTGCACCGTTAAAATTGTGGGCGGGGCTTAATTGTTCAAATACATTTGAATATAAATACGTTAAATTTGTTTGAATAAAAACGCGTTAAATATTAATTTGAAATAAAAATGAATATAAACATTACAATAAAAAAATAGAAAAATAAGTTAATTATTTCAAGGCAAATTTGTCGTCAAAATAAAGTATTTATACTTTGAATCAATCTTTCCCCTTCTTGGTATTAAAGTACATAGTAGATATAAACATTACGGTTACATGTATTCTTTATTTCTTTCAGAGGAAAAGCCCTTCTTGTAATGCCTCAATTTTCCCCCTTGATTAAAAGATAGAAACTTGTTGAGAGCTTTTAATCAACTGGATAAAGGAGTATGACAGAAATATACAAGTGCAGTATAGTGCTCTGATGAAAATTTAATGAAATGTGTGTGTTCACGTTAAAAATATTTCAAATTCTATAAGTAGTTATTTATATTATTCTAGCTAATAATTCCCTATTTAGTAATTGTCATTAAATGGTTAAAGTTAATTGTTTTATTTTGTTGTTCGGGTTCTTTTGTTTGGAAACCCTTTTTAATACTAAGTAGTTATTTTCTTCTTCCTTTTTCTTTTAATAATAATATGATTAATTTAATTAGCCTAGTCTAAATGTAAACTTGTGATTAGTATAGATAATATAGTACTTATTATTAGTTTACGGACTATAACATGCTTGGTTTGTTTGTTCTGAAAGTTGTTTCGGCTTGTTATGTATATATAAAAAAATACTTTATTTTTAAGTGTGGTAGTCTTGCAACATAGTTATGTTATATCTACCTTTAATGTAATTTGTTTCGGGTTCAAAAAGTTCGTAGGTGTTGTTACCAATGATTCTCTTAATTGTATAGGGACCTTGGTAGGCTTTCAGTAGCTTTCCCATTATTTTGTGTTTTAAATCTGTTACTCTTAATCTCTTAACTATAACTTGGTCTCCTACATTGTAAGTTTTGTACTTCTTATTTGCCGTATTTCTCTTTTCCTCCCATTTTCGCTTTCTTAGTAATAATCTTTCTCTGACTTCTTGTAAACGATTATGTAAATTTATATGCTCAGAATCAGTCCATGGTCGTTGTGGTGGTTGTCCAGTGAATAAGGTTATTGGGCAGTGATTATGCACTGTGCTAGGTGTATTGTTTATAGTAAATTCTATCTGTGGTAACAGTCTGGCCCATTTTCTGTGATTTTTGTCCAATAATATACGTAAATATTTTATCGTCTCGCGTATATATCGCTCGGTAGGATTTCCCTGTGGGTAGCGGATTGATGTATAGACGGTGTTGATGTCGTGTGAATGTAAGAACTCCTTGTAACGATCGTTTGTGAAATAGGTAGCGTTGTCCGATAGTATTGTTTGTGGTTTTCCATAATGTGCGAAGTAGTCCACTAAAGCTTGTAAAACGGTGTTGGTATCGCATTTCTGCGTAGGTATGAGTTTGATGAACTTAGAAAATATATCACATATTACCAAAATGTGGCGATAACCTTTAGTGCTAGGAATAAGGTTTGATAGAAAATCAATTGATATTAACTCTAGTCTATCATATGCAGTTATATTATGGCTTATGTTAGTGTTAGTGAAAGTTTTATCTTTGGTTATTTCGCAGAGTCGACATTGTTTTACCACGCTGTTTATTATTTGTTCGTCATTTATACAGTAGAAAGCTTCTCTGTAGAGTAACCAGCACTTTCTTGCCCCTATGTGGGTGTATGTTCGGTGTAAATATTCTGTTATTTCTCTGGTGTGTTGTTCGTTTGTGACGTATACAGTAGTTCTTCCTATTTGTTTTACTATGAATTGGTCTCTGATTGACATATCTTTATATTCACCTACAGTTCTTAAATGTCGTCTTATTTCATCGAAGTCTGGGCTTGATTGTGTCTGTAAGATTTTTGTTTTTGAGAAAATGCCTCTCCTTTGTAGATTTATTAAATTGATGCAAATATTTTGCCTCTTTACGTCCCCCTCCTGTCTCGTAAGTGCATCGGCAGTTACCATTTCTTTGCCAGGTTTATATTTTATTATGAACTCGTACTGTTGTATTAACAAAGTCCAACGATAAATGCGACTGTTATTAAGTTTGCAGCTCATGATGTTGACTAAAGCTTTGTGGTCCGTTTCTAATACGAATGACTTTCCTATCAGATAATATCAGAGTTTCGTTAACGCAAATACGATAGCGAGCATTTCCTTCTCGGAAATCGTGTATCGAGTCTCGCACGTTTTCAAAGTGCGTGATATAAAATAAATAGGGATTTCTTGATCGTCTTTCATTTGTACTAGCTCTGCTGCAATTGTCTTGTGTGAAGCATCTGTTCGCACAACAAACGGTAGAGTAAAGTCTGGGTGATGTAAACGGAGATTTTCTACAAAGTTTTCTTTTAAAGTTGTGAAGCATAATTCGCATTCAGCCGTCCAGTTCCATTTCTTCCCCTTTTTGATTAGTTCCAACAAGGGTAACGTTTTCTCGCTATAGTTTGAGACAAATTTCCTATAATAGTTTAACACTCCTAAAAAACTTCTTAACGTTTTTAAATTCTTCGGTCTCGCATAATCCTGAATGATATCTAAACGTGTCGGGTCTAATAAAATGTTATTCTGATTAATCACATATCCTAGATAGTTAATCTCATGTCTAAAGAATTGACATTTCGCTAAGTTAAGTTTCATACCATGGGTTTTTAAGGTGTCAAGAATAATGTTAATATGTTGTAGGTGTTGTTCCACAGTTTCGGAAAATATAATAATGTCGTCTAGGTAATGCAAAGCGAATTCATCATATCGGTCTAGTATACGATGTAGAAAACGTATCAGAGCGGCTGGTGATGTCTTTAAACCAAATGGACATACTCTAAACTGATATACAATTCCATTCACTAAGAAACCACAGTATTTTCTGGATTCCGGTTCTAAGTTTATTAACCAAAAAGCATTCTTTAAGTCTAATTTACTATAAATTTGTTTACTTCCGCATTTCGTTAATAAGATGTCTATGTTTTGCGGCATTTCGAATTCTGGCTTAATTCGTTTGTTCAGAGCTCTCGCGTCTAAGCATATTCTTAACGATAGGTCCTTCTTTTGAACTATTACAATGGGATTAATAAAGTATGTGTTCGATCTCTCGATGATTCCGGATTGTTCTAATCTCTCTAATTCTAAACTAACTTTCTGTTGATAGTGGTAAGGAATAGGGTAATTCTTACTTATTAATGGGCAGTCATTGTCAATATTAATTGGATGTTCATATCCTTTTGCAAAAACAATATCGTTATTAATTAAAGTGACGTTTTCGTTTAAAATGTTAATTAATTGCGGTACGACGTTTGAATACGGTATTTCCTGTTTATCAATTATATTCGTTATATCATTCTTATCATTTATAATGTCAGTTGTCTGTAAATCCTCCTTAATCTTTACCTCTTCTTCGCCCTCGTAACTATCTTGCGTTCCTAACAAATCTGGCCTATTATTCACTCCTATATATTCATTGTTTATAATATTATCATTTCCAACTCTATCAATAAACCTTTCTTCAGCTCTCCCATAGTACGGTACATTATATTCTAATAAATTATTTATTACAACTGCTAAAACTTCTCTCTTATAAGTATTATATTCTTGCGCTTCCTCTACGGACAAATGTTTATTAAATGTTAAATTGTTCTTTCCAATTGATAAAATACCTTTTTCAAAATTCAATATCATTTTCAACCTGTTGATATTGTCTATACCCAATATACAGTCATATTGTAACTTCTCTATTACGTAACAGTGAATTAAATAACCGATTTCGTTTATTCTTATTTCGGTATTGAGTTGCTTTGTGACAGTGCCCATCTTCCTTCCATTTGCGGTAACTATGTCGGTACCCTTGGTTTTAACAACGTGTTGTTCGTATCCCTTTATTTGTTTTGCCAGATCTTCTCTAACTAATGTAATCTCGGCTCCGGTGTCGATTAAACAATTTAATTTTATGTTACTGAATTGTAAAATAATAATGGGTAGAGAATATACTTCATTTACGGCGTCCCCTGCATCTTCTATGTTAATGAATTCATCCGGTGATTGGTAAAATTTTATATTTTGTAACTTCCAGAACATGTTATAGCCGTTAACATTATTTAATTTTGTTGGTTTGATGGTCCGGGTGTTGGGTCCAGATACAGATCGTCTTGTGAAATTGGAGTTTTTTTTTGTAGCCCCTCTATGTCTGTTCTGTCAGGTGATAACGATCTATGTCGCCGGTAAGCATTATTACCTCGACCTCTTCCTCTACTTGCGTAGTGATTTATTCCGCGTCTCGATTGGTGAGTTTGTGCGCGCTGCGTGTTATAAGCCTCGTTATTGTCGGGTCGGTTATTGTTATAGTTGTTGTTTGACGAATTATTATGATAATTGTTCGGATAAGGTCGGTTGTAAGTATGTTGTGCATTCGGTCGATTCTGATTATTATAATTATTGTGAGGATGGTTGTTGTAGTTGTTATTATGGTTATTATTATTCTGGTTGTATGGTCTAGAGGTTGCTGGTTGATAACGATTGTTTTGAGCATAATTATTTGTATTGTTATTATTAGGATAATGGTTGAAACGTGGTATGGGGTTGGGAATGTAGTTCGGTGCTTGTGGGTTCCTAGTGTTGTTCGTCCGATTATTAGGCTGTTGTTGTTGGTTGGTTTCAGCGAAATCGTCCAGTCTTCGGAGTATCTCGATTAGAGAGTCCATGTCAGTGACCTTCTGACAGATAATCGCCTGAGTATCAGTGAAAATAAAGTGGTTCAACAATAGGCGTGCTATCATTGATTCACTCATGTCGCTGATGTGCTTGCACTGGTTGTATACGCGAGATGCATACATCTCCCTCGTCACTTGTCCCAATCTAAATTTCCCCGTTAATAGGCGAACTTTGGCCCTGTTCTGCTGGTTTTCGTCCCAGTAATTCTTCGTGAATAACACAACAAATTGATCTAAAGAATGGCAATGTTCCTCTATCCTCTGAAACCATTCTTGTGCGCTGTTCCGCAATGTTGCTCGCACTACTTCGATCCGGTGTTTCTCGTCCATAACGTCCTCTAAATACCGCAGTATCCCATTTAAATACGCCATGGGGTGTACTCGAGTCATATCTCCGTCGAAATGTTGTAAGTTTTCGATTTTTATTATCGAATTACCTGTATTTATGTTATGTATAGGTGCTGTGTAAGTTCTAAGTTTATTTTCTAATTGGTGTAAGTTGTGCTGCGTTTCATTATAATTTTCGGTTTGTACAGTTTTCATATTATCTAGATTCAAGTTCACCGCCAGTATTTCTTGATTATGTATTTCTTTATTTTCATTAATTTGTGTATTAAACTCGCGTCTTAATTGTTGGGTCTGTTCCTCATTGATTTGATTATATGTTGTTAATTTTGTATCTAAGGTACAATTATTTTCGAGTATTATTTTATTTAAGTCTTTGTGAAGTTCTTTGTTCGCTGTATTAATTTTCGATTCGGTTATTTCGTAAATTTGAGTGGTTGAAGTTTCTAGTTGTTGTGCCCACTGTGAATTTTGTGATTTAACGGTCTCATCTAGTTTTAGGAGATAGTTCAACTCATTCTGTTCCATGGCCTTTTGTGTTGCGGTGATTTCCGCAATTTGGACGTCGATATCCCCCTTAAATGTATTAAGTTTCATTTCTATGTTTGTGTTGTTTAATTCTATTTTTTCATTTATGTTAATTAGGTTAACTTCTAATCTCGTCGTAAGTTCGTTATTTAAGTTATTTAAATCTTGTTTTAGTTCGCGATTATTAGTATCTAGCTTGTTGTTAGTGTTATCTAATTTATTGTTAAAGTCTTTATTGGCAGTGTTCATGTCTTGATTATTAGTATCTAATTTGGTATTTAATTCTTTATTTGAATTATTTATATCTTGTTTTAATTCTTGGTTATTAGTATCCAATTTGTTATTTAAATCTTTGTTGTTGGTGTCCAATTTGTTATTTAATTCTTGCATTTGTGCCATTAACATATTGAACATGTCCATGAATTTACTGTCAGGCGAAACACTGGCCTCTCCTGAAACGGACGGTTGCGGTACTGCAATGTCCCCCTGTTCACTCCGGTCTTCTTCTACTGCGTCTTTCGGGGTCTTAGCTCTGTGTCTTGTATCCATTTTAGAGTATATTTAGTTAGTTTGTAAATTATATTAGTATTTGTACAGGTAGTTGTAATTATATTGTAAATATATTCGTGGTAAAATATTGTTGTTTATAGTGTTATTAGATTTAATGTACACACGTAAATGCAATGACAAATAACAAAAATATATGTATATAAAAGAAATATGAATCTGCACTTTAAATATTTCCCTGTATCAACCTTTAAATACCTTACAGATGGTCTTGAAGACAGCAATCCCTTGAAATACAAAACCGTGCTCTCTCTCTGAAGTTCCACAAAGACAAAATAACAAATACATAAACAAATAGTACAGTATGGTAAATGCGAATACAACGGTTCTCCTTGTTCTTATTAATTCTTTGTGCCACGAAAACTTTGTTACTTGAGAAAGTGTTCCTTCTTAATATGTTCGACAATAGAGTAACTTTTTGTTGAGGTGTGGAGTAGAACTACGCCCCAAAACGTTAGGGTGCCAAATGTTATATGTCAGAAATGCCCCACTAAGTTGGGCTGACAAATGTTATATTACCCGTGTGGGCTATATATATATATAAATAAATGTGAAATGAATGTTAGTTATAAATGCCCCAAAACGTTGGGCTCTAAATGTTATATGTCAGAAATGCCCCACTAAGTTGGGCTGACAAATGTTATATTGCAGAAAATGAATGATTATGTTATTCGATGTATATAAAAATTCATTCAAATCGGGCCCATTCAATACTTATCTGTTTTTTTTATTATCGGCTAGCTTCTTTTTTTTCTTCAGGGTTAAGGTAGGTTCACTTCTCTCCACTTTGAATTGATTTACGTAGCTTATAGAATTGGAAACGGAACAATATCTCAAGTATTTTAAAAGAAAAAACCAAAGTAAAATATTGACAATTAACTTTATTAATAATAAAACATCTAGAAAAGTTTGAGAATTTAAATTTACAGTTTCGTGACACACATATAACAATAAGGGAGACACACTCAGCGGTTGGTATTCTTACAGTACAAACAATATGGTGTAAGACAAGTGCAAATAATTGTTGCTTTATTAAAATAGTTTATAAAAGTGAAATAGAATCAAGTTTTAAAATTAAAAGTAGTGGATACTACTATTTAAATAAGTTGAATAAAAATTACAGTGGTAGAATATCGGTGAAAGCAATGTAAATAGTTATTTATGGAATAAACAAAGAAAAGTTCTAGAAATGTTCATGAGCAAGTAAAAATGGCGCGTATAATATTTGTAAAATTAGCAAAAACCTGAATCTTCGGATATAACCTCTGTTGATTCCGGCGCCTGTGTTCTGGAGAAGTCTTCACAGCGGGAAACTGGAGAATATTTCTGCTACTGTCCCTCGGGATGACTTGAACTTTTTAAAATCTCCAAGTCCGACGGCGGCTGGGGCGGATGGCCGGTCTCGAGCGTTCAAAGATGTTGTTCGATGTACGGTGAAATTTTTAGGCGGGTAGTTTTCGTATCGAAAACTTTAAAAATTCGTAACTCTTGAACTGTTTGGTCGGAAGATGTTAAATTTGGTCTACAGGTAGTTCGTAGGTAGGTGTAACGTTTGGTAGACTTGAAAATCTCGAGCACTTAATAATTTCGCCAATTTATTTTAATTACTTCGGAGCACAAAAAAACGTGACCTCTCACTGCAACTACTAATTACCGACGCCAATTTTTTCACTTGTTTCTAATTGCATAACTTGCCGCAAATCGCTCCATTCTTTACTTGCATTATCTTTTTGAATATTATTAAATTAGACATTTTTACAGTGTAAAACAGTTAAAAAAAATACAATTTGATTTATAAAATAACTTTAGTTAGGTAACATATGTTGATGTGTTTACAATCACTCTGTCAATATCGGTTTCTTTTCGGGTTATTGCACCGTTAAAATTGTGGGCGGGGCTTAATTGTTCAAATACATTTGAATATAAATACGTTAAATTGGTTTGAATAAAAACGCGTTAAATATTAATTTGAAATAAAAATGAATATAAACATTACAATAAAAAAATAGAAAAATAAGTTAATTATTTCAAGGCAAATTTGTCGTCAAAATAAAGTATTTATACTTTGAATCAATCTTTCCCCTTCTTGGTATTGAAGTACATAGTAGATATAAACATTACGGTTACATGTATTCTTAATTTCTTTCAGAGGAAAAGCCCTTCTTGTAATGCCTCAATATATATATATATATATATATATATATATATATATATATATAATAACTTCGTGACCTTGGTATGATATGGTAAACCTAATCAGTAGGCGATTAAAGGTCTGTATATTACTTCAAAATATATGTATTTAAAAGACTCTACATGTTTCGGCAGTACGCCTTTATCAAGAGAATACAAAATATTTTGTATTCTCTTGATAAAGGCGTACTGCCGAAACATGTAGAGTTTTTTAAATACATATATTTTGAAGTAATATACAGACCTTTAATCGCCTACTGATTAGGTTTACCATATATATATATATATATATATATTATATATATATACAAGGTGTCCCGTATCGTTATTTTAAAATTTTAGGAGTGTAATGTAGACTTCATTTCAAGTAACAAAACCGTAAAACTTATATATCCATTTTTATTTGTTTCACGGTTACAGATCTATGAATGTGATTGTCAGATCATGAAAAAAATGTGATCCCAAAGTCAATAAAAACTGATTTTATTTAAAAAAGTTCGATTAATAACATTTTAGAAATGTCCACCTCCTTGTTGAATGCAGGCTTGTGCCCGTAAGTCAAACAGAAGAAGTACTTATCCGAATTTCATACTTTGTTACGTGTCCGTAACGCTCATCGCATCGTAACTCTTATTTTGTATTAAATTAGTATTCTCTTTATTATATTTTGCTCCGTTTCCAACGAACCTACCTGTATATGTATCGATCGTCGTTTATTTGTTAATATATTTGGTTTCTTTCAAGTTTTTTTTTCTTTTTTATCTTACTCCGGTTCTTGTTTTTTGGAAGTACGATACTCTCCCCGTACGCAGACGTAAGTTATTGTCGATCTTGGGCAGATGTCACGATACTTTTAATCACAGGTGCCTATAAATGTGGCTTAAGTAACGTTAATTTAGTAATTACGGCCTCATGCTAGATTTAATTTGTAGTCACCATAATTAATCGCTTAAGCGATATATCTTTTGGAGGATTTGAGTGATGTTACAAGAGTATACGTTGACTATTACCTCTTAGTATTTTATCAAATTCCATCGAAAGTCTCGTTCGGTGGTTCTATCTGTGGGCGAACAATACCATCCAGTACTTTCCCGAGTGTTACGTTCAATCACAGGAAACGCTCCAGAAGTCGCCGGACCCAAACAGATAAGCGAATATAGTTTTTAATTATCAAACCGATATTTTTTATTTTTGTTCCATTGTCGCACATTTATTCCTATTTAGCTTTTGGTCAGCCTTAACATTCGCCCAGGTGTTTCCTTAAGAAATAACCTGTTTTGTTTGTCTAGTTTTTCTTCCTTTTTTGTTGTTTGGTTTGGATCACATCACGAAGAGTTTAAATGTAATTTAATGTTAGTATATTTTGTTTTACGTATTTCTTATTTAAACTATTTTTATGCGTGGCATATATTAAAATCTTGCAAGTGTGATTTTGAGAGAATTAATTCATTTGAAATTTATTAATTAAGGTAGATTTAGTCAGCGAATTATAGCAAGTAGAGGATCTCAGCCGATTCTGAAACCTCCTTGGAGTGACCTTGACCTTGGTGTATGTTAGGTCAAAGTCACTCCGAGGAGGTTCCAGAATCGGCTGAGGCGGAGGGAGGTTGCAACAACAATGCCATTGAGGAGGTTCTGACTTGACCTTGAGGACAGGTGAGGTTAGGATAGATGACCTTGACTTTGACCTTGAGATGACATCGACCTTGACCTCGAAATGACCTTGACCTTGAGACGACCCAACATTTAAATGACCTGACATTGACCTTGAAGGAACCTTGACCTTGAGAAGCTATGGAGGTAGGGATTCAACAGCTAATATATTAATAGCGAAGGGATCTGTATTTCTCATTGTAAGTTTCAATAGTTGCACATATAAGAGAATATGTGTTATTTGAATTTTGAAATAGTAAAAACAAATAGTGATATAAATATTTTTTTGATGAAGACGAAGATGAAGATGAGTATAGTGAGCAGGAGTATAGTGAGGAGGAGGAGTATAGTGAGGAGGAGTGTAGTGAGGAGGAGTGTAGTGATGAGGAGTGTAGTAATGAGGCAGATATCGAGATTGACATAGATATATTCAATGAAAATATAATAGATGAGGATAGTGAGGAGGAAAACTTCGATATTGAAATAGATGTATTCGATCAAGACACAATGTTTTTAGGGGAGGAAGAAATAAACATAATAACTTTAGAATGTAATATGTGTTAGATATAATTATTCTTTCGAAATGTTTTCTTTTGTAAATATAATTTTTAACCTTGATTGTATATAAGGCGATGGTTGTTCCATTCCAACATTAGTCGAGTAGGTGTACTCGAGGTGTTTTGTCGGTATAAATTTAGTGTGAAATAGTGTTAAAATGTTCGATTGTGAGTTTTGCGGGAAAACATTTACTCGAGCTGATAATAGAAATCGACACTTGTTAAGTTCTTATAAGGGAAAGAGAAGGAAATTTGAGAATAATCCAGGTAATTTTAAAAAATTCTTTCAATGGAGACTGTGGTTAAATAATAATTTAAAAAAGGTATATAACCCCTTACCACAATTATTAGTCGTATCCTAAATACGTATTTCGACAACTAAGTTGTCATCATCAGTAGGTAAAAACTACTAATTAAAGTCACACGGGGCACAATAAAGTAAGATAAACGCTTCCGCACAACTACTATACACTGCAACCCTGTAAAGACTAAATTTACCATGCACATCTCAAACTACGAGACAAAACACTTGTCTCTTAGAAAAGGTTTTTAAACATGTGTTAAAATATCGAACAAAGGGACGGCAAAAATTCTTCTCTAAAGAAGGCGCCTACTAAAAACGATTTTAAAGCTACGGTGACCTACTAATAAACTAAATGAAACACCTTATATTTCCACAAAACACTAGTATATTTAACTGTATGAGCATTTCATGTGCAATGTACAAATTAATAGTTATTATTTAAACGTGTTATTTCGAGTACGCAGGTAGTGACAAAATCTATATTGGGTAGGAGTGTAAAAAAATTTTCCATTAACAAATGGTTAAAAAGTCGTATATATATAGTAAAGGCCGAACTCTCATAGCAAGTTCTGAGAAAGACATAGTTAAGATGCCGACGTGTTTCATTTTTTTAAAAAAGGTATACGTGGAGGTGTGAGCATGTGTTGTAAAAGAATGGAAACAGCCAACAATAAATTCGTATCAGATTTCGATTCATCAGAAGCTGTGAAATATATTTTATACATGGATGCTATTTGTACGGTCATACTATGTCCTTTTCTTTACCATGTGGTGACTTTGAGTGGTTAACGAATGAAGATTTATTGACGATGGATGTAGAAATCTTGGAGGATGATGGAGATTATGGATACGTATTTGAAGTAGATCTAGAATATCCCGCACGCCTTCACGAACTGCACAATGACTTCCCATTTTGCCCCGAACATGTTATTCCACCTAATTCCAAGTATGGTAAATTGATCCCAAACCTTACAGATAAATCAAATTATGTCATACATCAACTTTGAAACAATGTGTTAGGAATGGCCTGGTATTAAAGGGAATTCGACGAGGTATTCGATTTAAGCAAAGCAAGTGGTTAAAGAAATATATCGATTTTAATACTGCAAAACGAAATGGATCTAGCAATGAGTTTTTAAAACAATTTTATAAACTAATGGTGAACAGCATCTTTGCCAAAACCATAGATAATGTAGAAAATCGTCTTGATATAAGATTGATTTCCCATTGGGAAACCATCCATAAAAAACTCGGTGCCGAGGCATATATCGCAAAACCAAATTTTAAATCTTGCAAGGTATTTAGCGATTCTCTTACAGCAATTGAATTATGCGAGGTACGTGTAGATTATGTAAAACCCATATATGTAGGGTTTACGATTTTGGAACTCGCTAAGTGGGTAATGTATAATTTTTTCTATGACTTCATAAAATCTTTATATGGTACAGACGTTTCATTACTATATACAGACACTGATTCGTTGATAGTAAGTGTGCAAAATTATAACATATATAATGACATAAAGCAAAATTTTGAAATGTTTGATACATCGAATTACACTGAGGATAATATACATAGAATACCCCTGAGTTTTCCTAAACTGGGAAAAATGAAAGATGAACACGCGGGTGATATTATCGAATGCTTCTATGGAACAGGTGCTAAAGCTTATTGTCTTAAATTAGTCAATAGGACTGTTAAAACAGCTAAGGAAGTAAGAAAGTTTGTCATTGATAAGAATTTATCGGTAACCTATTATAAGAATGTTGTGGAAAATGGAGGAGAGATAATGAGGAAAATGTACATATTTCGTTCTGAGTTACACACAATTTATACTGAATTGAGAAAAAAGTAGCTTTATCATTTAAGGATGATAAGCGATATATCCTTCCCGGTAAATGTAATACGTTGGCGTGGGGTCACCATAAAATAGAAGAGATTGCACGGGAAGAAAACTTGCGAAATATACTTTTAGAGTTGGAAGACATGTGTAAGATGGGTTAGAAGATTCTACCAGTGTAAATATTTGTTGTTTTTGTAAATGCATTGTATGTATTTTTTTAATAAATTTGCAACTGTTTTGTAAATGTCAGCGTCTATTTCTATATACTACTACTATACAGACACTGATTCGTTGATAGTGAGTGTGCAAAATTATAACGTATATAATGATATAAAGCAAAATTTAGAAATGTTTGATACATCGAATTACACTGAGGATAATATACATGGAATACCCCCGAGTTTGCCTAGACTGGGAAAAATGAAAGATGAATACGCGGGTGATATTATCGAATGCTTCTATGGAACAGGTGCTAAAGCTTATTGTCTTAAATTAGTCAATAGGACTGTTAAAATAGCTAAGGGGGTAAAAAAGTATGTTATTGATAAGAATTTATCGGTAACCGATTATAAGAATGTTGTGCAAAATGGAGGAAACATAATGAGGAAAATGTACATATTTCATTTTGAGTTACACACAATTTATACTGAATTGAGAAATAAAATAGCTTTATCATTTAAGGATGATAAACGATATATCCTTCCCGATAAATGTAATACGTTGGCGTGGGGTCACCATAAAATAGAAGAGATTACACGGGAAGAAAACTTGCGAAATATACTTTTAGAGTTGGAAGACATGTGTGAGATGGGTCAGAGGATTTTACCAGTGTAAATATTTGTTATTTTTGTAAATGCATTGTATGTATTTTTTAATAAATTTGCAAGTGTTTTGTAAATGTTTTGTAAATGACAGCATCTACTTTTGTAAAATTTATATCTTATATTATTGAATAAAAAACATTTTGAACATATTTGATACTGTTTTGTATCTTAAGTACAACTCACTTCCTACAAAACATTATCCTTTGAAATCCATGAATTGTGTGATGAAGGGATTCTAAGCCATTTTACGAGAACTTTACCCTTCTGCCTTCGTAAAACTTTTTCAACAAGATAAACGTCAGGGTGTTTCACTTTTGAGAGTTCCGATTCATAAAAGCCACCTAAAATATTTTCTTTTTTTGAATCAGATAAGAGATACGTTTTGGGGAAGGTGTTTTGGACTTTCCTTATAGCGAATATCTCATTAGTCCAATTTGGTCTGTACATCTTTGAAAACGCATGTCTGTATTTGCTGATGCGAACCGGCTCTCCAACTTGAAATTTTGAAATGATTGGGTCGCTTACTTTCATGTTACTATAAACAGAACTTAAAATGTGTCGCATGTTTTTTTGATTAACCGCGTCGGGTTTGTACCCTGTCGTTCGGTGTACTGTATTATTATAATCTCTCACTAATTTTGGCAACATGTCAATCCACCGATAATTTCCATTGAAACTGAATTCCTTCCACATCCTATTTTTAAGAGTTCGATTAAAACGTTCCACAATGGAACTTTTTAAACTAGAATAAGTTGTATAATGATTAATATTATATTGATCCATAAGTTTCTTAAAATGAATATTAAAAAATTCCTTCCCCTGGTCGCTTTAAACATTTTTCGGTATATTTTTTTTTCCCAGATGAGAGTACAGATTTCATGGCTTTCATAACTTCTAGGACTGTTTTGTTTTTATCGGAACGGCCCAGGCAAATTTCGAAAATGTGTTTATACATACGAAAATGTATTTGAAATTGTCGTTTTCTTTTGCGTAGGGTATCATTTCAACCAGATCGATTTGAAATAAGTCCCGCAATTCTTTTATGATAACCCGACGTCGAGTAAACCTCCTCCGAGCTGGTCTATGTATTTCATTTACAACATCCCTCCTAATTGACGACATTTCCTTCGATGACTATTTCCGCAAATACTGCTTCTGTTTTTGGTGGCGTAGGTTTGGTACCAACGTATATCAACCTAAACGTTGTTCCTTCTGTCAATTCTATCGGTCTCTTGGAATTAAATAGTTCCTTATTAATTTGCAGTGCTGTTAATTTTTCGTTAGAATAGTGGACATTTATAACCTTCCCACGATATAATTTATTCTTATATAAATAAGTCTGTTTCGCCAATGACGTACTTACATAATAACCCATGAGGTCAATGGAACCGTCACTATATATTGGAATAATATACTTCGAAGTTTCTGTTGCACTGGGAGAAGGAATATTTCTTCTATGCATTTGTAATACTTCTTGAAATTTAGGATGTTTGAGAAAGTCTGAGACTACGTCGACATTCATTAAATGTCTCTTAAGGACATGCTTGTGTATGTGTCTTCCAAATTTATCTATTGTCATCGTTACCTATCATTGGTGTCGAAATATAAACTGTCATACAACCAAGACTTTACAGAGTATACAGAGAGACTATTTTATAATTTTAGCCTCCTTCAATTCCTTAATGATTGCTATTATCTCGTTTTCGTGTCCTGTATGACCGGCATTCTTCGAGGCTACTAGCAACTTCAATCTATCACACAATTCATTCACATCGTCCCAATACTTATATTCAATTTCATTATTAGGTATAAGCGTCTTTTTTACTGGTAATATTTTTGATAAACCTAAACCAGTCTTCCAGGTTCGAGACCACCAAACTTCAGGTTTCTTTCATTGTAAAATAGGTTTAATAATTGATGTGTATTTATAAGCTTTACTGGCAGCATACTTCTTATCAGGATCATAATCAACTCGCGCAGAGTGAGTGTCGTTGAGTATGTACTTATAATTCTTCGCATCAGCATATAAAAATTTACCTGGTTTCTTTTTGAAAAGTAATTCTAATAAACCCTTAGTGGCTTTATATGTAAATCCACCGATTACAATGTTGGACCCATCAAATCTAACATCCGCCTGTCCCATTTTTAAATTATTATCTATTTCATGTACACCATACTTTTCATCAAATTCTTCATTTTCGTCTATCATTAAACCAATAAGATATGGGCGTATCGTGGGATTATAATCTTTCAATGATTCCCTCACTTCATCCGTTTCTAAGAGCGTTTTATTCATAGATTTATTAGCAATTATTGATCTTGATGGTTTCGTACCCAATAGTGAAATGGCATGAGCCATTGATTTTTCTAAATCCACACTACCAGTTGTATTAGTTTCTTCTTCACTCGGATCTCCTCCCTCTTCTACTGAAGATTGTGGTAGCAGTTCCCCTATGTAATCATCTTCTATAAATGTCGGTTGCATAAATGATGTTGACATCCTAGGTTTTGGTGCAGTTTTGACAGGTGGTGCAAATGATACCGACAACCGAGGTTTTAAATCAGAAGAAATTGCTTGAGCTTTGGTTGCTTGAGGCGTTGTGCTAAGTTTTTCATAAGGCCGCTTCGTCGGAGAAGAGTGAGTACTTGGGCTAAACCAGGCCACACGTTTTCGTGAAGGTGTTCTCCCTTGTCGTATAACTGATGTTCCAGCCATTGCGCCATGTGATATATTCGGATCAATGTCAGACCAAGCTTCAGAAATATCCTCAGTAATACTGTCACGATGCATCCTATCTGTCTTTGTTTCAGCGGGATTTAATTTCATCGCAATTTCTTGTAGAGGTTTGGCTATAGGCGCGTATTGTATATTAATTTTTCTTTGAGATTCTGCAATGTCAGCTTTTAACGTTCTTAATTTTGGTTTTAAAGCTAAGCGAGCTTGCACTAAATTATTTACTAATTTATCTTCCATTTTATCTTCACTCTTTAACGAATACTCACATACTGATGTAGATTTGTAGAAGTAGGACTCTTTTAATGACTAAATAGTGTTTATGTAAGAACTAGACACATCATAATGTGATATAGGAATCAAAACCTTGCCGGTATCTTCCGTCATTAAATTTACAATCAGTATCGATAAGAAATATATCGAAAGGTTTCTTCCAACACATTCTACATATACTTAAAAACTGGTCAAAGCTTAAATCATGTACATGATCATTAAATATATGTTTCAAATTAGTACAGTCTTGTTGAAACAAAATTAGGAAGTTTGTGTTATCCCTCAATAATTGTTTAGGAACTGCACTGTATGTCTGAATTAGGAAAAAACAATCTAAATTACGATGTCTACCGAAGAGTAGAACTGTTTTACAATATCTAAATTAATAGCGGGTATGTCATCGAATATTACTACTGAATAGTCTGCGACATTATCCGGCGATGGCATATCATTAGCATCTATATATTCATAGTAACCAATTTCCGGGACAGTTTCCAATATATTTTTGAGATATTCATATTTTTTTTTATGGAGAGATCTGCAGCATATGTAAATATTTTTGAAGCGAAACCCATTAGGATGTAATAGTAAAGTAAGTAGAGCATTTGTTTTACCACAACCCGAAGGTCCCACTATAAGCGCTCGTTTGCAAACACCACCAAAAAGATTACTGTGCCGGGTAAAACGTTTTTCATTAAATACTCCATCAAAATTGAATATAGGCAAGGAAAGTGATTGTTGTTTTAATTTCATATTGCTCTTATGATATCATAATGTAAACTGAACGATGCTAATTGCATAAATCAATAAATATATATCTGCTGAATGTCGGTTAAAAAAAAATAAACAAGGATTTTCTAATTATTTTCTTTATTATTCTACCAAGAAGAGGAGGAAGAGGAGGAGAATTTACATTCTCCTCCCTATCTTCATGCTTCTTCCTCCAATTCTTTTTGAAAGGTGCCATTGGAGGTATTACTGGTGGTGCCAACTCTGGAGCCGGCGTTATGTCTAATTCAGTGGGCGTATCCCACTCTGGTGGGGTCTCCCACCCACTGACCTCGGTCCATCCGTTAAATAAGGGAAGAACCGGGGGACGTCTCCTTCGCTGGCCTCCTTCACCCCTCCTAACGGGGCTATAGGGCGGAGGAGGGGTGTACAATGGCGTCGCCGTCCGCGTAGGTGGCGGAGTTGGAGGTGGTGGTGGTGGAGGTGGTGGTGTTCCCTGTGTAGGGAAAACTACCACCACTCTCATCTGAACTGTTATGTATAGTTCCTGTACAGAAGAAAATATTTATATTGTGGTCAATAAAAATATAGGATAATAACAAACATTCCATATATATGACAGCTGTAGGTGGCTATAAAGCAATCCAACCTGAAGCATCAACCAATTCTTAGCATAGGATGTGATGTGTAAGCAATGCGGCGCCCACCTGTCTTCTAATCCAGGATGTTGGACAAACATTTTTACTGAGCACGGAACCAACTAGGTCCATTTTAAATACTTGAATTACTATATGAATTGCGATAAATGAATCAGTTTAAATAATTTTGTGAATAGAAATCAAATGAATTGATTTGCATTCATCGAAAAAATTTAAATATCAGATTGCGCAATTCACAAAGATGATTCTTTCGCTCTATGAGGGAGGGAACTTTCTCACTAATATTAACACCTTCGACACCTCCGATGTTAATATTAATGGCGCTATTAAGCTGGAGAATCATATCAATCGTTGCCAGTTCCTTTAGTATTTCCTCATTTAAGCCAAGTAACAGTTTATCAACATTAGAAACTGATGAACTTCCCCCAATGCGAGACGTTAGAATGTCTGAAAGTTCTTTTAAAGTCGCAGTTATAATGTTGGGTCGTGGACTAGATGGGATATCTGATTGGGGCTGTGCTATTATGGGAAGAGCGGGTTGTGGGAACTGCGGTATTGTGGAAGGACCGGGTTGTGGAGATCTCTGACCGGGAGTAATATTAGAATGGATAGATAACGGAAGTGGAGAAGCAGGAGGAATTAGGGTATTGTGTACTGCATGGATTGGTGAAATTGAGGAACAATTAAATAATGATTGGGAGTGCTGGGTAGATAAGGGGTTACCACTTAAGTGAGGAGATACCAATATTACAGATGAGGTATCAATTGCCACTACTGACATCTCGCGTACCGCCACCGACTGAAGTTTTGGTGTTGGTTCCAAATTCGGTACTAAAACACGATTACCCACCGTTCGTCTACTACGCTCAAGGAGCTCTCGCAGCTTACTTGTACGCCTATTAATAGGTGTAGAAGAAGTTTTACTAGTTCGGCTTTTAAACCTATTAATTGGTGTAGAAGAAGTTTTACTAGTCCGGGTCTGTCTACGTTGCTCTCCATATATATCTTGTCGAGTAAGTCCTTGTTGACGTCGAGTAACGGTCCCTCTAGAACGTGTAGTAGGCACACGATTGGTGTTTAATGGTGTAATAGTGCGAATTTGAGACGGTGCAGGAGTGGCAATTCGAGACATCACCGTTATAGAATCTACAGCAGTTGGAACAACTATGTTATTAGAAGTCGTCGTTATAGTAGAAGAGGTTGTCATAGTAGTAGTAGTAGTAGTAGTAGTAGTAGTAGTAGTAGTAGTAGTAGTAGTAGTAGTAGTAGTAGTAGTAGTAGTAGTAGAGGTTGTCACAGTAGCAGTAGTAATTGTTCCAACCACAATATCATGGGCAGCGGTATTTATAACGGTTACCGGAAACCTATCAAATTGTGTTTCATCTAACAATGCCTCATCAAAGTCGTCAATATGGGGAAAATTAACCACATCCACTTCATGAACAACATTTGTAGGGGCAGCGATAGATGGCACTGTTGATGGTAACCCATCAAAACGCGTTTCAGATACCGTTACCCTGTTGGTGTTCTGATTGAGGAAGGAAGCGTGGCCCAACGCTTGCAAGAAATTAAAATTGGACGAAGAGGGTTCGTTCAAGAAAAAGTCGCCCGAAGCGTGAAAGTTATTTTGATCCTAAAGAAAAAAGGAGGGGAGGGGGGGGGGTTCATATGGAGGCCAATGGAGGGAAGTTTTATGTGAGGGGTGGGGGCGGTAGGTTTCTTGTGGTGACCGTTGCGAGGAAGTAAGTTATGGTTCTACTTATTGAAATAAAACAAGTTATAGTTCTACTTATTGAAATAAAACAAGTTATTACATAAATAATACTTTATCTTAATTATTCAACGATGTAAGCATCTTTTTATTGAAACAAAACAAATCATCATATAAATAAGTCTTTATTTTAATTATTCAACTACGTAAACATGTTTTCATATATCTATATGGTACTTATATCTAAATATTTATTATAATTTGGTTACAATCGAACATTAACTCGATTACGAAAACATCTTCTTATTGATATTACATATATATAAATCTTTATTTTAAATATACAACTATGCAAACATATGTTCATATATCGGTATTGTCCTTATATCTAAATATTTTTTATAATTTCGTTACAATCGAGCATTAACTTCCAGATAATGAAATACTAGTTCTACATCTACACACGCTGCAGTCTCTTCTCCTAATTACCCCATCGATAGTATCCCCAAACACATTATAATGACTCACACATGGTCTACATCTAATTAAGTCTATATCTTCATGATAACTTTTCGGTAGCCGATTCCAAATATATTCTAAATCTAAGCTTCTAACATTCCACATCAAATATGTTTTTGGAATATAAACTAAGTCACTATCTTCCACCGCGGCAAATGATCCATCAACTTCATATCGCCTTATCACACTACCTACCCTACTCACAACATAATTTGTCATGAGAGTCCACACACAACCCATTTCAAAGATTATAATGTTACTTTTATTTTTGTCTTTTTATTCTCCTCAATAAACTTATGCAATCGTTCCACATTACTTAGAGCGCACACCACATAATTACCAACGTGGAAACTACAACTTGCTTCTCCCTTCCTTATTTTTTCCGCATCGACTAAATCAATTATTCGTTTATCTATAATGCACTTCAAAAATTCCAATTTTTCTCTACCTTTAACAAGCACAATATCCACTCCTCTACACAACCGTTTAATTACTTCATCAAAATCACTCGCTGATGCATAACCGTCTTCCCACTTTAACCCGTGATGATGACTGAATGCATATCTCGCTACACGCTGATCTTCTTCAGTTAATACACCGAAGCTCAATACCGGTTTAAACACAAAAAGACTCCTCCTAAATTCACTATCACAAGTGGCCAATTCTTTTGGCATCAAACTGTAATTATTAAACCGATACCATTGAAAATCTATTATGATATATTTTCTATTTATCAAGTAGGAGCTCCACATTTTTGTGTCTGTCAAGTTCAATATCTTTCACCACCAAAGAAACTTCTCGTACTAACACCAACTTCGAACTGAATCTACTACTTATACAACACCACTTAAAATATTAGTTCTCTAGTACTGTCGCTGTATCACCTTATTGAACGGTGAGTATTGATACAATTTATTGTGCAAAATCAAGCAATATAGAACCGTATCCTTTGGCACATTATCTTTCGTACTAAATTCTATTCTAACCTCCACACCACTTCTATGTATTGCATCTTCCTGATGTGAGCAATCTATGCCAACTAATGGGCACAACTTAAAATTATTTAATTTAAGCATCGGTTCACTATATTCGTGACCATAATAAGATTGTTGAAACCTAGAATACATATTGTATAACACTGCTACTCGATTATCATCAAAATCAACTCTGACATTTTCATATGGGTATCTTTTACCATTTAAATAAACAGTCATATCAGTTAAATTAATGGCATCAAATCTACTCATATTTGCTTCTATTTTTCCTTTCTTCCCTGTCTGAAAACCCAAAATTATATATCTTGGCGTTTCTAAATGTGGAGCTGTTTTAATGGCCCAACTATGTTTAGTTGTCTCGGGAATTCCTGGATTTTCATGAATTTCCCAACCTCTAAAGAACATTTCCATTATATGATTCTTCGTAATTAACTTAGTTAAAGCCAATTCCTGGCTCATCCCAACTTTAACATGTGGTATCCTCCACACAATAGAATCAATTATTAACTTAATATTCTCCGTGGTAACTGAATTCAATATGACATCATTATCATCAGCACGTCTTTTTAGAACTAATTCCTGGGATACATTCATAATAACTTGCTTAAAGTCTTCTGCAAATCCCATTAACATCTTCAATGGGATACAAAAACTAAAATTCCCTTTGTTATCTAGCACTGGAGCCTTCCCCACCGCGAATTCCCAACCAGAATTTTCCAATTGATTAGCATAACTTGGACTATATGAGAAATATCCTTTCATAGTTGATGTTATACCAACATTTCTCACTTCATCCACCTCCACTCCGCTAATAACATATCTAATATTACTAAACATAAAAGCTCCTGCATTATGAATTAAAAATGCTGTAGCACTATTCTTACTGTCATCACTTGCCAGACGTAACTTTCCCTCAATTAATAGTTCTGACTCTGATGGTAAAGTATATCTATCTATTTCCGGTACCACAATCCTGATCTCGTCATTATTCCCATATTTTGGAGAACCAAATGGTATGTGATTGTGAAATTCCATCTCAAATAGAATTATATACACGCACCTTCCTTAAAACATCCAAAACTTCCATATCTATTGAAAACTTGATGCAAACAGTCTCGTTAAACTTATCACGATCGAGTCTTTTCTTATACTAAATTTAATCCTCTCTTTATTCCAATTATTAACTTATAATCCCCATACCACAGATGCTCGAAGATTTACTTTATCTACACCAAAACTTCATACCCTATGCCACTCAAGAAACTCCTATTTTCATTGGTTAATCGATTACGCACCCTCACCCCACCAACTACCCGCCATAACTTATTCATTATTTTGTATCTGCAATTCCCTACCCTAGTGCGCAGTTTATTAAAGACGCTACTCCTCATTTATAATTATTTAACTTTAAACTGTTCCACAACCCAATATTGAATATCCCAGTCTGCTACTGCGTATATCAATTACACGTCCGACCCTATCTTCGTCTCTACAAATAATGTTGGTCTATTATTAATATCCCCACTAAAATATTGAAGGCGCTCTTCTCCAAACTCAATTAATTCGCCTCAACCTTAAATATATGGTCAATTCCTCACCTCTTAAATCAATAAGTTGTCCGGTCTGATCTACAGCTTGAATAATAATTTGAGATAGTACATTAGTGTTCACTGGCATATAAATTTTATCTTGTGGAACCTCTATTATTTTATAACCAGGTGCAACATTGGGATAAAAGTGATATAAAACATGTGATAATTCACCGTTAATATACGATCCTTCAACCACGTTACACATAATATCGATAGCACTTACTCTATTTATATCGACCACCTTATCGCTAATTACTGTTTTATTGTCTAGTATAACTTTCTTATTAAAACCTAATAAAGGACCAATTGAATTATCTATTGAAAAATTAACATCAACGTAAGCCTTCTTTTGCACATTCCTAGTATTACTATTGGCATCCAAAGTAAAATAATTTTTACCACCTTCATTGGCTTGTAGTTTCTCATTAATGTATTTCTCCAAATCTTGAATATCATAAGTTCCAACTGGAATAATTATATCTGTCCAATCAAAATCCATTTTGTCCAGTGATTCAGTATATCGAAATACATTGTTTGTAGATGTGACATTAGGGACAGTATTATATGTTTGCAAACTTATCATGCACATTTCATATTCGCCATCTAAATATATTGGGGGATTTAAGACACAATCCACAACTGATCCCTTCCCAGATATCACTAAAGCCATATTACTGATACTTCCATTACTATCTCTCCCCATTTTAACAAGAATTTCACACCTCTTTCGTATAATAGTACACACCAGTACCAGTTCCTATTTCACATAGGTTACTCAATAACACCCTTCAGAAACAATAAACACAACTGACCACAATTTTCACTGTTAATACTCTGATATCTTCTATAATTATAACATATAACACCACCACCATTCGATAATAAATACTTTTCCACTTCAACTGTTGGTCTTAAATCACCGTAACTATCAAAATATTCGACCACATCATTATTTTTTTTGTATGCTACCCAATGAGTACCTCCCCCAATGTCATCATCCAAGTTAATTATCCCTTTCTCATTTTTATATATAAGTCTAGGTAAAACGTCCCTACTAAATATACCCCGAAATTTTCCAATTCTCCACCTTTTAACATACTTCCGCAAATCTATTTCTGTTAAAGGCCTACGAGGTAAACTACTTAATCGTTTTTTGAACCCTTACTATTCGGCAAATAAACTCCACAACCAGTTCTATATGGTTTTACGTATAGACCACTTCCCACAGATACACCACAACCTTGCTTATATGGTTTTACATATAAACCACTCCCAGATTTTGACTCCATAGCCAAATTATGTCGTTTTGCTTCTTCCAACTGATCCCTTCCAGTTTTTGCAGATGTTACTGCTTTGGCAATTGCCGCAGCACCCCCACCCAACGATCCCTAAGCACCTAATGCTGCGAATAATGGAATTAATGGTAAAAATCCACCTTTTCTCGGTATTGGAATTACTCTAGACTTTGGAAATTTTATTTTCTTCCCCGACTTCATTAAACTCTGATATGCAACTCTCGCATTTTCTAAAATACCTTTTTTCCTCCCAATTCGTCTTATAGCATTTCGAGCATTCTTCATAGCTTGTAAAAATGATATAGCTCCACCTTTTCTACTCCTCATATACTTTCTACCACTACCTTTCCTCATATCTTTACGTCGTATCCTCGAACCCATACTCAATTTCGTTTTAGCTTTCATAGCAATGGTAACCACAGTAGCAGCTAATCTTTCTCCTACACTTGCGTCTTTACTTTTCACTCGTTCTACGGCCTTTTTATACAATTTCTCATCCGCTTCGTGCCTCTTTAATAAATCCTTTGACTGAGCATAAGATATATCATGCTCTTTACAAGCCTCATCCAAAATATTGACACCCTTATCACCCCTCTGTAATCGTTCTTCTAATTTCGTCCCTGGACCACAAAAACTATAACCCGGTATATGCAACTCTACTGGTAATTTATTAATCACGGTATTCAGTAGCCCACTACCTTTCCTTCTTACTGTCCGATTTGAACTACCACTTTTCAATACCATCACAACCTTTTAGTGTAATCTTATTGATCTTTCTCATGAATCAACAACTTGTGAAATGACAAACAACGCAACGCCAATGCGGTTTATAAATATATACTCAATTTAGCTTGCTTATTAAATCTATAGACAGTATTATATAGCTAGCTCCTATATCTAATAATCAAAAATAACAACAATTTAATTTTTTTATTATCAAACTGTACAACTTTTTCCATTATTCATTCTTAAATAATTCACATCATTTGATAATTTCTTTGGCCAATATGTGACTAACTCCCTTAGTATGCATACAAATTCTGACACAACTCCATGATACATTTTCGTTATTGTCAATTCTATTTCTTCATCACTTTCAGCTAAACTTCGCACCACATTATTATACCATACATTATATCGCATGCCTTCTAAAACTGCCAAACGACACTTTAATATTCCCTTCAATCGCAACAATTCCAACATCCCTTCATATGCCAAATACACATATTCCCCACCTTTTTCTAACTTCACAACTGCTGTCGACCCGTCGATTACCTCTCGCGATATTCGCATATGCATCCCGCAAATTGTAGGAAACACTGCATTCTTACACTCGAATCGTTCCCTCAACTGTACAATCTCTTCAATTAACCAACCCCATTCCATTACGTCCAAACACACACACTGCTTCTTTACACCAACAAGCTTTAACATGCACTCCATATTCTGCAATGGAGAGAAACCAATGCTTATCTATTTGGAATGACTTTTATTTAAAAAGAAAAACCTCTCTCCTACTAATGGCACTTCCCAAATTGGTTCCCTCATATAATTTTCCATGAACTTTTCAGCGGTTGATACCTTTCGTCCAAAATCACCATTCACAATATATGTTTTGGGATCACTCATCCCATTTAATAATTCTTCAAATCTGGGATCCAACTCAATATCTCTCCAAAACGCTTCCTCAGCATTCTCCCCTTCCTCCAAATCACTTCTTTCCACAATATGTTGGGAACAGGATGGTTTTTCCATCACAGCAACCTTACGTTTAGACATACTTGTTAATACTAACAATTGTTTCGAATAATCTCCCTTTATATGCAATACCAATAACCCCTACCTACAATTATGTGCAAAAACTAACCCAATGTGCTAGTCGTTGCAACCTCATTTATTATTATAGAACCTCCTCGGTTATATAACCTCACCTAGCTTTACATCGTCTCAAGGTCAAGGTTGTCATAAGGTTGAGGTTTTTTTGAGGTCGTCTCAAAGTCAAGGTCATCTTGATTCTAGAACCTCCTCAGTGACCGTGGTGTTTCGACCTCCCTCCCTCCCTCCCTTCGTCTCATACCTCTTGATTCGAGAACCTCCTCAGTGGCCTTGTTGTTGCAACCTCCCTCCGCCTCAGCCGATTCTGGAACCTCCTCGGAGTGACCTTGACCTAACATACACCAAGGTCAAGGTCACTCCGAGGAGGTTCCAGAATCGGCTGAGATCCTCTACTATAGCATTCAATTTAAACTTGTGAACCGTTAAAAAAAAAGAGAATACGTATTTAATTTTTTTTACAGGGTGAATAATCAATTTAAGCACACTGTTCCAGTGTTCTTATTTATTGTTACTGATAAGGCCATCTGCCACCTTTTTTTGTCATCCATTTTCATTTGTCTCCTTATTACATCTAACAAAATTAGTTAAGTACTGTTTGTAATTTTTTTTCTCCACTCTTTTATTCATACCAATAAGTAGGGTATCTTTGTAGCCACGTAGTTTGTTTTTCGATCCTCAGGAGTGGAACGGGTTTCGGTCGGCGGAACTGGCCCCTCGGCCCGTGCGCGACTTGCCTTTTTTTGTTTCCTTTTTCTTTTCTGAAATTGGAAACTGTCAACACCATTTTTCCGAATTTGCGACGTCCAGCGGCATAAATTCGGTGGCGCCCTTGACCACTTATACAGTATCTCGTTGTTATTACCTCTGGGTCTCCCCACCCCTGGGCTGAGGCAGTCTCAGAAGCCGCGTGGGCCGTTGGACGTTGGCAGAAACGGGAGGGTGAGCAGTCTCAGTCGCCCGAGACCGGGTCTGCTCCATTTGTTTTCTTTTTTTTTGTACCAGGTATATTTTCTAATAGTTTCATAAGCTCGACGTTCAGCGTCGTAGCAACTTGTTTTGTCGGATTTGCTCGGCAGCCAGGTGAATACGATCCAACAACTCTTCTCTTGTGTTCGAAACTTGCGCGTAGACTAAATTTTTCATGTACCCCCATAAATAAAAGTCAAGGGGATTAAGATCGGGTGATCTGGGTGGCCATGCAACAGGACCACCTCGACCAATCCATCTTGGATAATTGACGTTAACCCAATTTCGGGCAGCAATTCCAAATGTGGTGGTGCCCCATCCATGTGAAACCACATGTCTCGTCGAGCATTCAGACCTGGCAGTTCGTCAATAAGAAAATTAAGGTAATTATCCGCATTTAACCTCCCAGGAAGAACGACCGGACCAATCAACAAATCATCGATTAGGGCCGTCCAAACGTTAATAGAAAATTCATGTTGAAATTTAGATGGTCGTATAGCTTTGGGATTTTCTGGTGACCACCTGTGCAGGTTTCTCAGATTTGTAAAACCACTTCTCGTGAACGTAGATTTATCTGTTCGGAGGACTGTTCTGCGGAAATTAAAATTAAGCCGTGACTGTCTTAATATCCAGGTAGAATAAACTAGACGAGCATAGTGGTCTGCCTCAAGCAAACCGTCTCCCCTGCGATAGTGATATGGGTATAAGCCCTCACGTTTTAAAATTCGCCAAACTGTCGTTCGTGGCACTCCTTGTTGTCTAGCGATTCGACGTACACTGAGAGTTGGATCACTTGTAACAATAGCTACTGCTTCTTCCTCTAAGTCTGCTGGCAAATTTACTCCTCGGTCGAAATGATAATCACACAGTCCGCATTCCCGAAATTGTCTGTGTACTTCCAGCAACGTTCTGTAATGAGGAATGCGTCTATCGGGAAACCGACGTCGGTATTCAATAACTGCTTGACGTGCACTGCCGTTACAGTAGCCATACACAAAATGCATGTCCGCATACTCTTGAGAAGAAAATCGGTAAGGCATTTTGAATAAAGGAAACGTGTCCACTCACTAATAAGCTGTTGTATGGCCTGAAACGTAACCCTGAAACGTAATGTAACCCTTTATTAAAAAATGCAACGTTAACAGTCATCTGAACATTTGTTTATTGTATGATATTCATGGTTCAGCACTTACGAAATAAGTAAGCACCTTCTTTATCATAAATCAATTTCCATTACTCTTTTTTGTAGATCTCCAAGAAATTACTGTGTACACTGCGACACGTTTTTACTTATTTTAGGATAACATTTTATTATGCGACGTTAACAATCACAGGCCTATTACTGAATCGTATAACTTTTTTAAATAAAATCAGTTTGTATTGACTTTAGGATTACATTTTTTTTCATGATCTGACAATCACATTCATAGAGCTGTAACTTTGAAACAAATAAGAATGGATATAAAAGTTTTGCGTTTTTGTTACTTGAAATGAAGTCTTACTTTACGCTATTAAAATTTGAACATAGCGATACGGGACATTTGTATATATATAGTAGATTTAGATATTCGGCGATTTAAGGTCTGTTTTACTTACATGACATGTGTTTCTCGATTTTTTTCTATTTTAGGTTTAAGTTTTGAAAATAAATGTTTATTAGTATTACTATGTTTATATGTTGTAGCTATATTATTATTATTTTTTTTTTTTAAGTTTATTTAATTTTTTCTGAATATATATATATATATATATATATATATATATATATATATATATATAGTAAACCTAATCAGTAGGCGATTAAAGGTCTGTATATTACTTCAAAATATATGTATTTAAAAAACTCTACATGTTTCGGCTGTATACGCCTTTTTCAAGAGAATACAAAATATGAGTTTTTTAAATACATATATTTTGAAGTAATATACAGACCTTTAATCGCCTACTGATTAGGTTTACCATATCATACCAAGGTCACGAAGTTATTATATTTATATATATATATATATATACAGTAGAACTCGGTTATATCGAACGCGCAAAAGGAAAAAAAATTGTTCGTTCAAAGCAAGTGTTCGTTATAAATGATTTTTAGTATTTTTCATACTTTGTATTTAAAATAATATTCACTAGAGTTTAATTCATATAAACATATTTTTGTACTCGCTTATCAAAACCTGTCATTTCACGATTCGATTTGCGTGAGTAAAAAGTCACTTTAAACACGAGTGCGTAAAAGTAAAGTTGGTACTTTCTGGAACTTGATTAATTTAGTGACATTTTAAAATCATAAATCCCTAACCTTAATAATATGCTACCCAGTTCGTTGTTTTTCTATGAAAATAAAAGGAAATGAAATAGAAATTGTTATATTTGGAAGGTATGTAATTCAATGTCAGAACAGCAACAAATATTATTTTTTCTATTTTGCGTTCGAAATGAACTCATTATGAAACCAAAAACAGTATCGAAATGAGCTCTATTTCGATACACTTTTTTCATTTTTCAATGTTGGCGTTGTTCGAATACAGAAATAAATATCATTGCTGTCATATGATTTTAAGAATTTATGTACATTTGACAGATATGATATATGTTCGTATTTTACACAAACAACGTATGTTGTATACAATTGACAACAACATATATGTATATGTTTCTATGTCACTCATGTTTATATTTTTAAATGAAATATCAAGTAATGTTAACAAAAATTAATAAATAATATGTAATATAATATACTTCGCGGATAGCAAGATTTAAATTTGAAAATGTCAAGTATCAATGTGACCAACTGCATGCTTTATATAAAAATTAAACTCTGAACTTTCAAATTAAATAATTCCAATTTAAGCAATTTATTAATGTAAAAAACGCAAAATAGAAAAAATAGTATAAAAAACTCGTTTCATAAGGCCTTTTGCCGCACTCGCTCTTTAGAAAACTCGCCGCAAGCGGCTCGTTTTCTAAACTGATCTCGTGCGGCAAAATGGTGCCTTATGAAACTCGTTTTTTAATATACTATTTTAAATTTATAGAAAACTAAAAAAAAAATTGTCAGAAGTGGGATTCGAACCCACGCCCTCCGAGATGACCAGAACGCTCGAGAACCCATATAACGGGCAAGGTAAACCTTGAGTCTGGCGGCTTAGACCACTCGGCCATCCTGACAGTTATTAGTAATATTGTTAAAAATACTTATAAATACACAAATTTTGAAATTATATTTATATTTTATATAAATATTATTATTGTTTATAGTTCTCGTACAAAAAATATTGTACAAACTTCGTGCGTGAAACATTTCGCGAATTCGTGTCCATAAAGCGCTCGCCTGCGGCTCGCGCTTTAAACTGGTCACTCATTCGCGAAATATGATTTCACGCACTTGGTTCGTAAATAATTATTAATTTTCACATAGAACTAAATAAACATAGTAAATACATACTTACATTAAGAAAGTGTAACTGTAGTTTTTTAATACTACAGTTATCAAAATATAAATTTATATTTTGTATCCTTGATAAAGGCATCATTGCCGAAACATGTAGGGTTGTTTTAAATATATATACTTTGAAGTAAACCAGACCTTTAATCGCCGACTGATTGAATTTACCATATCATACCAAGGTCACGAAATATATATATATATATATATATATATATATATATATATATATATATATATATATTGAAGTAACCCAGAAAGGTCTTATAGATGATACGTGTAATTAACGTTAAAGTAATTATTAAATTTACCCAGAAATTAAAAATAACTTAAAATAGCACAAAGTGGTAATAAATATGCCCAATAAATGACGTAAGTATTGGTGGAAGACAGGAAAAATCTCTAGATTTCAACAAAGACAAAATAAATAATTAATACTTAACTTCAATCGGCTTCCCTCAAGTGCTATTGGTATTATTAATTATTTTACATGTATCTTAATAAGAGACTCCGGCTAGCTTAAGTTTTATGGTGCTTATACAAAGACAATGCGAGTTCGGTGTATTGATAGAATACGTGTTTATTATTTTTAAAATTGTTTTTTACCAAGTGACAAACTTATATATTTTAAAGAATAAAACTAGGAGGTGAAATGTAAAAATGACAGATTTAATGAGCATAACAATTCATAAAGGTAAGTTGATACATGATATACAAACAAATTAACATTATAGCAGTCACGTGATTAAATTGAATGCTAATATTGGTATATAATCTATCTAAAACTAATTCAAAAACTTAAGGGAACTGTATTCTTGACTTATGTAATATATAGATTAAATTCTAACATTATAGGTATTCGTACATAATAATATTAACGATTAGTTTTCAAATTGTAAATTAAGAATGGTTAAAATTGTAGGAGATGTAAATAAATGGATACTCAGATTTCTGTAGCGGTAAATTCTGGATGGTCAATGGTTATTCGTGTCTAGAGGCAGGAATACAGGTGCAGTTGGAACAAACAAGCAGGTAATATTCTAGGCTGGGTTTGGGCGTCCTTTGGAAAATTGGAATTTTCGTTTTTAAATGATCAGGCAGGTCTTCGGATGTGAAAATTTGTAAACCGATATCTGGTTGGTGAGTAATACGTAGGATATGTTTTGGTAAGGTTTACTAATTTATTTTCTTATTTTTTTACCAATAATAGGTAGAACACTCTTATAATATCCACACGTTGTCAAACTTATTATTTTTCTGCCACTGACTCTCTATTGTTTTCAATCATCTCCAGGCATCTTATTCGTAATGCTTGTTAGTATTTATTTAATCTCGTACTTTTTAAATTAAAAAGACTAAATTACTATGGCTAATCGTTTAAATATTTTACATTACTCATTATACTAATCTTAGTGTATTCAAAATTGTGTTTTGAAAGTTCAGTTTTGCGCTAAATACTTGATTACAAGGGAATCATTCCCGCCTAATGCAATACAAATTAGGTACAGCTAATTGTCATAAAAAATGTCATAAATAATGTCATAAATATTTCCAATCAATTAAGTTAAAAAGTCTTCGGTGAAATGATAATGTAAATGTGCATGACTTCAGTAAATGACTACAATGAATTAAATAAATAAAAGATTCAAATTTGAGTAATTAACGGAATTGCGGAATTAACTTTATTGATTAGACATGGCAAAAATACAGTTCAATATATAACTTATATTTTAAAATTAACAATTTAAAAATCAGTTCTGTATCTCTGTTCTAAGGCCTCATTATATACCAGGGCATGAATCACCTCAATATATATATATATATATATATATATATATATATATATATATATATATGGTAAACTTAATAAGTCGGCGATTAAAGGTCTGGTTTATTATTTCAAAGTATATATATTTAAAACAACCCTACATGTTTCGGCAATGATGCCTTTGTCAAAGATATAAAAAATATAAATTTATATTTTTTATATCCTTGACAAAGGCATATGCCTTAAGGCATATGCCAAAGGCATATGATGCCTTTGTCAAGGATATAAAAAATATAAATTTATATTTTTTATATCCTTGACAAAGGCATCATTGCCGAAACATGTAGGGTTGTTTTAAATATATATACTTTGAAATAATAAACCAGACCTTTAATCGCCGACTTATTAAGTTTACCATATCATACGAAAATATTATATATATATATATATATATATATATATATGTATATATATATATATATATATACTTACATACATACATACATACATACATATTACTATCCGTTATTACTTGGTGTTATCAAACAAAAGGCATTACATGAATTTGTTTAAAAGAGTAAATGAAGGTTTTTTTTGCAAAGGTTTTTATTCATGTTGGAGTATTTTCGACTTAACTGTTAATGTGCAATGAATCGTATGTATTATTACTATTATTAGTTTGCAATTTAAATTCTTTAATCATATAGGTATTCTTACCTATATATTCTTAGTCAATTTATTATAATTGTTATTAGTGTTATAGCTGTATTTGAATTTGCTTTTAAATAATTTTAATTGTTTTAAGGATTACTGTTACTTCGTCTATAAAAACTAGAAAACATATTAAGAAATATGCTTTCTATTTTATATTAACGTATTTTATATTTCTAATGTAATTTGTAATACCTAGTACTACAAACGACCTGAAAGAATCTTTATTCATTGTTACATTACAGTAATAAGCAAATATTTCCGAAAAGTTAAAAATATCAACATACAGGCATCCTCATTGGTAGGTATGTATCATTGTGTTATCAAAACACAATTTTGCAATGCGTATTATACACTCATACGAATACAGGCAGCGCGAAATAAAATCAAATACGTTTACAAAATTCTTGGCAACCGTTTTTTCTCCAGTCAGTGTTTATAAATAGCAAGCTGGATAATTATGGACAGCAATAGTTTTCCCGGGAGCGTTTCGCCAATTTCCAAACTGTCAATTTTCGCACAATCATTCGTTCCATGGAGGAACAATACTTGTTGCGGTGGCATTGCCACGAATCGACCCTGTGCAAGAATTTACCCGCGCTGCTCGAATCCAACATTTTAACCGATTGTACCATAGCGGCAGGAAGTAAAACTTATAAAGCGCATCGAGTCGTTCTTGCGTCTTGTAGTCCTTATTTCTTGGAGATTTTTCAGGCAAGTGGATTTTTTTTAATTCCTATGAAAATTAAAGATAAACGTTTGTTTTCATGTACAGTATGATTCTTTTCGTTGACGTACATTAATAAAGTTTAAATGATATTTTACCTGCAATGAATTTGAATCTTTAAAAAAATGCAATTTTTTTGTATTAAATTTTGAATGATCTTACTTATAAATCAAATAAATCGTTTACTTCTATATACAGTTTGTCTCAGAAGTATTGTATACATTTGAAAAGTTATTATTCATGTATTACTAGAAATATTTAATTTTATTTGATTTGGCTATTTTTATAAAAATTATATATTTCAAAAAGTGATGAACATTAAGATATTATTAATAACATTACATTTTTGAATTCCAATTAAAGAAAATATATTTTTCTGTTTTGCGTTCGAAAGGAACTCATTATGAAACCCAAAACAGTATCGAAATGAGCTTCATTTCGATACGCTTTTTTTCATTTTTCAATGTTGGCGTTGTTCGAACAGAGAAATAAATATCATTGCTGTCATGAGATTTTAAGAATTTAAGTACATTTGACAGATATGATATATGTTCGTACTCTACACAAACAACGTATATTGTATACAATTGACAACAAGATATATTAGTTTCTATGTCACTCATGTTTATATTTTTAAATAAAATATCAAGAAATTTTAACGAAAATTAATAAATAATATGTAATATAATATACCGCCGAGAGCAAGATTTAAATTTGACAATGTCAAGTATCAATGTGACCAACTGCATGATTTATATAAACATTAAACTCTGAACTTCCAAATTAAATAATTCCAATTTATTAATGTAAAAAATGCAAAATAGAAAAAATAGTATAAAAAACTCGTTTCATAAGGCCTTTTGCCGCACTCGCTCTTTAGAAAACTCGCCGCTATCGCGGCTCGTTTTCTAAACTGATCTCGTGCGGCAAAATGGTGTCTTATGAAACTTGTTTTTTAATATACTATTAAATAACTATTAACAAATTACACGTTAAAATAATGAACACATGAACCAAATGCCTAAGAGATGAAAATTTTCATGTTCGGACTCCTTTTATAATTTAATATAGTAATCAGACATGTAGTTGTAATAAAAAAAAAACTGTTAAATTATTACGAATTAACAATGTTAAAATAAAGTACTTATTGAAGAATTTATTATCAAGTGAATCTCAAATTTTGTTAACATGGGTGATTGATTCGATAAACGATATGAAACGATTAATTTGATATACGAGGGGTTATGTTTCATGTATGATAAAGAAACGCGTGTTTTAAAATCTTTTTTCTATTTTGCGTTCGAAATGAACTCATTTTGAACCCAAAACAGTATCGAAATGAGCTTCATTTCGATACGTTTTCTTTCATTTTTCAATGTTGGCATTGTTCGAATCCAGAAATATGTATATTATTGCTGTCATTTGATTTTAAGAATTTAAGTACATTTGACAGAAATTATATACATAGCGAAGAAAAATGCTACAAAACAATGTATATTGAGGTGGAGCACAAGATATAGAAGTTTCTAAGTTACTTATGTTTATATGTATTTTTAAATAAAATGTGAAGTAACGTTAACGAAAATTAATAAATAATATTTCGCAGATAGCAATATTTAAATTTGAAAATATTAAATACAAATGTGACCAACTGCATACTCTATGTAAAAATCAAACTCTGAACTTTCAAATTAAATAATTTCAATTTATTAATGTAAAAAATGCAAAATAGAACAAATTGTTTAAAAAACTCGTTTCATAAGGCCTTTTGTCGTACTTGTTCTTTAGAAAGCTCGCCGATATCGCAGTTCATTTTCTAAACTGAATTCGTGCGGTAAAATGGTGTCTTATGAAACTTGTGTTTTGATATACTATTTATACACATTGTTTTTAAGGAATTTTTAAAATTATTGTTTCACATTTATTTTTCATCAAAAATATTCAATGTATAGGATATTTTTGATGGAAAGTTGCATGCTGTTCCAAGATGTCATTTTACAGAAAGTTCTTTCTGTCCTGAAAATTTGCAGAAATTTTCGTTAGGTTTCTTTTTCTAATATTATATTGCAGTTAACTTTACAAACCTTACAAGTCTTATCTCTTGTTTTAACAGTTTCTATCTTGGGTTACATATTTTAACATAGTTTTTTAATTATTATTAGTCGATACTTATTAGTTACATTGATTATCTTTTATGTAATCAATTTTTTGAAAGAAAGTGTCTTTATGAATGATATGCAATTAAATTATTCAATCCCTAATTCACAAGCTTACAAATCCTGTTCAAAGAACTTCGAACACGCAAGTGTGCCCTATTTATTGTGTAGGTATATATATTTTTTAACAATTACTAGTAAAGTTTATCATCCTAATATAGTTCTTTTTTCTCATTGTATAGCTTTTTATTATTCATGACTTCACTTGATTACCTTCAATATCTATTCTAGATTTATTAAACACTTTTCTAATTTACTTGAATGAAATCTTAAGAACAACTTTTTTGTTTTCCTTTTATAGTGTTTCTTTCGGTGGACGACATGCCTTGAACTTCGGATTCACCACTGTGAATTAATTTTCTATTTTACCAAATTTCATAGTCAACTAAAAGTATAAACACTAATTAAACTAAATTTAGTATTATTTTTATACATGCAATTTATTTGTATTTGTAAAACATGTTCAATGAAAGAGCCTTCTAAAGAGAACTTTATTTAATATTTATCGTGTTTTCTTTTTAAAATGACATTTGGGTGTCCTTTGGGCAATTGCAGTTGTATCTGGTTAATTTTCCAAATCCAGGCGCAATGGATTTTTGTCTTTCTTAAATCTTTTCTCTGCATCTTATCATATAAACAAATTATATTGTTCGTTTAATGAAAAATTATCATTTACTTTAAAATTATATCCAATACATATAAGGTTTATTATGGGTATGGTCTTGAGATATAAATAATTAGACGTCTGAATCACAATGCGCGAGTATTAATTAAAGTCAAAGGTTTTAGTGGAGTTTAAATACAGAATACAATGAAAAAATAAGACTAAGTGTGTAAGAAAAATAAAGATGAAAATCGACAGTTTCAAGATATTTGGACCTTTTTTATTTCACCGCATAACAAAAGTGTCTGTTTAATATGCAAGAGTAGTGTTTCTATTCCGAAGGAATATAATGTGAAAAGGCATTATGAAACCCAGCATCATACTTTTACCAAATTAAAAATCGAACAAAAAAAATTTCCACTTTACAAAGGGAACTAATAGGCCAGCAAACAAATTCCAAAACCAATTCAAGATGCTGAAACAGCTACTGAAGTTAGCTTTGAAATATCTCGAATAATAGCGAAAACTTGTCGGCCTTTTAAAGCTCTTCTGGAAAAATGTTCTATAATGGATTTGGATTTAACGAAATTATCTGGAATTAGAACTGACGGAGCACCTTCAATGGTTGGAAGTAAATCTGGGATAATAACTATGTTAAAAGAGTATTTACAAACTACAAACATAGATACCAAAGAATTAATGCAGTTTCATTGCATTATACATCAAGAGGCCCTCTGTTCAAAATTATTGGGATTTGAAAATGTGATGAAAGTTGTAGTATCTACTGTAAACTTTATAAAATCATGAGGTCTCAATTACCGACAATTCACACAATTTCTCGAGGATATTGAAAGCGAATATGGTGATCTTCTGTTTTACACTGAAGTAAGGTGGCTAAGTCCTGGGTTGTCACTGGAGCGGTTTCTTAATTTGATTGAAGAAATCAAAATATTTCTGTCGGAAAAGAAAAAGGACGTCTCCGAACTCGACAACCCTGATTGGCTGTGTGACTTAGCGTTTCTTGTAGACATTACAAATCACTTGAGTGTCTTAAATACGCGACTCCAAGGCAAAGATCAATTGATTTCGCAGTTATACTCTCATGTTTCCTCCTTTCAATGCAAATTGAGTCTTTTCAGGACACCAATCAATTACGGCCATTTTCTGAACTACAAAAAAATTATGGAGAAATTCAATAAAACTGATGTCAATTTCGCTTATGTTGAAGAAATTGATATTTGAATACAAGCTTTTCATGATCGTTTTCTAGACTTCAAAACAGTTAAACTTCTATTAGACATTTTCAGCAATCCTTTCAACATTTCACCCGAAAATGCACCGGAATCAATACAGCTGGAATTGATAGATATGCAAAATGATGATAATTTACGAAACAAGTTTAATGGAGGTAATTTACTCAACTTTTACCTTTGCTATGACAAAACCGCTTATAAAGAGTTGCGAATAAATGCATTGAAATGCGCAAGCTTATTTGGATCGACGTATATTTGTGAGCAAACGTTTTCAGTGATGAAACTTAACAAAACAAAAAATCTAAACCGTCTGGCAAATGAAAATCTGGAAGCAATTTTACGTGTGGCGACAAGTAATGTGGAGCCAAACATAAACAAAATTGTTAGGTCAATGCAATGTCATGCATCAAAAATGCGGCTATTATAAACAGAAAATTAACGTCACATACAGAGAGAATAATAGGCAATTATCAATAAGGATTCACAAAAGAAAAATCAACAATATTCATGTCATTCATATCATGTCCCACGTAATAAAAGAAAGACATGTACATAACCTAGATTTGTATATATTTTTCATTCACGCCAAACAAGCGTTCTACAATATACCTATGTCGCAATCAACTAAAAAGTGATTTAAGAAAAATAGAAACTCCAGAGAAAATCATTAGATTAGTAAATATGATATTATGTAGGAAAAACGAAAGATTTCGAAATAAGTGGAGATATAAGACAGTGAGTTGGAGTAGAAGAGACAACTATATAGAAGAGTACACAGATACTACTAAATGTTGATAATATTGCCATCATAATTCCACATAAAAAAGAAACAAGTGCAAGATGGCATCAGTTGGAAAACGTAAAAGGTATCAAGGTTTATATCTAGTATCAGACTTTGATACTAGATCCTGAAGAAGCTGGCAGTATGAACAGCGAAACGTCTGACGACAACTCGACGTAATCCGCAAAAACTACAAATGACAACGGCCCTGAAAGACTACGGAATATATATATATATATATATATATATATATATATATATATATATATATATATATAAATATAATAACTTCGTGACCTTGGTATGATATGGTAAACCTAATCAGTAGGCGATTAAAGGTCTGTATATTACTTCAAAATATATATATTTAAAAAACTCTACATGTTTCGGCTGTATACGCCTTTTTCAAGAGAATACAAAATATGAATCCACGCCTTGTGCTAAGTATAAATATAATAACTTCGTGACCTTGGTATGATATGGTAAACCTAATCAGTAGGCGATTAAAGGCGATATATTTTGAAGTAATATACAGACCTTTAATCGCCTACTGATTAGGTTTACCATATATATATATATATATATATATATATATATATATATATATATATATATATATATATACGGTAAATTCAATTTGTTGGCGATTTAAGGTCTGGTTTTACTTCAAAATATATATATTTAAAACAACCCTACATGTTTCGGCAAATGATGCCTTTATCAAGGAATATAAAATATAAATGACAGTATATTAATGTCATTTATATGTTATATTCCTTGATTAAGGCATCATTTGCCGAAACATGTAGGGTTGTTTTAAATATATATATTTTGAAGTAAAACCAGACCTTAAATCGCCAACAAATTGAATTTGCCATAACATACAAAGGTCACGAAATAATTATCTTTATATATATATATACATACATTATTCGTAAATATTTAGTTTTTTTCTTTTCTTGTAATGTTTTTAGAAATGTAAGTCGAACTGTAAACAGGTACATTTGGATCCTTTATTAATAACTGTAATTGTAATTAGTTGGTCTGCCCATTCTCGATTACAATTCAGTAGGGTTCCTTCAAGGCTCTCGGTTTAAGCATTATAAATAAGACACTAATCACATTCTGGCGAGCGGGTATCGGTTATTGTAATGTTTGCAGTCACCGTCACTCTAAATAGTAGTTTCATTGTACCATATCAATTACAAATTCCAACTCGATAGAATGTAATAAAAATGAGCAGCCTTCGTAATTATTAATGTGTATCAACTGTCATCAATGAAGTTAGTGTATTAATTACCACTGGTATTAAACGGTTATTTCATTGTTATTTCGGTATTTTTTTATAGAGTAGTTCAGAGTAATCTTTTTATCTTTAATTATAATATTTGTAAATACTTAGTTTTTACACCCTTTATTTATAACATCTTAAACAGTTTTTATCCTATATTTATAGTCTCTAAAATTGGTGTTAAAATATAATTTTATTGTAAAATTTCTAAACAATATTTCGAATTAGCAAAATAGAATATTGAAAAAACAACAGCCATTAACAGTTTATTACATCCTTTTTGTTGACATATCTTTATTTCGCGTGTATTTTTTAGTATAATTTATTAAAATTTGGGACTTATTTTAACTTTTTATTAACAGAATATTGGACCGCTGGAATCATCAATAGTGGTTTTACATGATGTCAGTACGGAAGATATCGATGCAATTCTTTCCTACATCTACAGAGGACAATGTCTGGTCACAAAATCTCAAATACCACGGCTCATTCACTTGGGCAACGCTCTTAAAATTCAAGGATTATGTAACATGAAGGTATTTTTATTAGTCAGTGCATAGGTAATTTCATGAAGATCGAGGGACATAAATTTGCCGAACGATAGCAATAATTTTTAAAGTGCGTTCTAAGAGGATTTTTAAGGAAATTTTTCTCTATTAGAAATATGCGTATAGATATAGTGTTGACTTTGTGCATTTGTTGCTCCGAGCTGGCTGTAGTGATCTAACAAAAACGTTAATAAATGTAATGATGAGCATCCATGGTTCATGACATGTAATGAGCTGAAATAAAGATATTAAATAAAAGAAACACAACGACGTTGTCCTGAAAGTTTTATTTAATATTTACACAAAAGAAGTTAAACTTTGAAATAGATTGAAATTAATGAGTGGAAAAATATATGTACACAGGTAACACATAATTAACGAGCGACTGACTGAAATAAATTAACGAATTCGTAAACGAAATTAAATAATTTAATTATAAAACGATACAGTTTACTTGCTTCTGTTTATTTGGGCTGGATTGAAGGTGTGTGTCGCGGACAAAGCACGTGAAAATAACAAAACTCTGACCAGCGCTTTACTGTTGAAAGGTTGTAGGTTCAAACGTAGAGAACAGAACAAGCTCTCTTACGATAGTACAGAGGGTAGTTTAATGATCGAGAGGTCGACCAGTCACATTACAAATAGTGATGACACCTAGAAATTAATATTTAATTAAAAGGGGCGGCGAAAAGGATCGTGTGGACAATAAAATTAATATTATTAAGAGACTCGTAAAAATACTTTAAAATGATACGCCACACGATATACTTTATTAATACTTTACGAATGGCCTGGTACTTTGAATTTTTTTATGTTAATATTTTATGCACAGTACTGTAATAATAATAGCTCGTTACTTTTAACCGAATTTTTGTATAAAAAATAACTCTTTCTGTTAAACGAGTGAACCATATTCGTCTGAATATAATTAATTTCATCTACTTCATTTGCCGATAAAAGGAAAACAGTACATTGACGTTATTGTAATTCAAAAAGCGACGAATGATATTATAAATAGCATTCTTTTAAATGACACGAAACACTTATTAAACGTACAACTCATTACATCAATTGAAATTAGTGGTAATTACTCATTTGGGTTATTTGGCACAATAATTACCCAAACATCTGAAGTAATATGAAGAACAGCCAAAATAATTTATTATAGTTAATTATTTATAGTAAAGTAGAAATTATCTATGATCTTTTTTGATCGTTCACCGTACGAAGTAATTTCTATCTACATAAGCTGTTAATCGACTGGACTGGTACCCTCCAGTAATCCCACGATTTTAAATTCTACAAACGAACTAGACCAAAGATCGTGGTTTAAAAAAGTGTTGTGGATCAAGGGCCTAGTTAGTATTGTTTTTGTTTTGTTAATGAATGCAGCAGGCGGTTCTAGATGGAATGTTGTAGTTGTAAACTTATAACGTAAATAAAATAACACTGGATTTTGTTTTATATTTTTTAACAATACTGTTTCAGTATATTAAAAAGTTTACCCATATACACGTCTATGAGTTTGTGTGTGTCGGTGGAGGTTACTTTGACCACATTGTGATGGTATCAATTGTAGGCGTCTTTAAGTATTCTGCCTGCGTGTTTGTCAGATTTCGTTTCTTAGAAGTTGTTTTTTTTTTATTTTTATTTATTTATACATTTGGCAGTATTAAAGTATATGAAGTTTCGGGAAAAAAAATAAATTCTTTAAAATAATAAAGTTCATTTAAATTAACACTTTACCAACATTTTATCTTACATCTTACATCATAAATCTACATCTAAAATAATGACAGAGGTCCAGTCCATGGTTTTTAATGGTACGCGGTTTTTGTCTAACTGGCCCCATCATATTTTGTAAATACTTTGTAAATTGAGGCATGGTATACCTTGTTCACATTCTGCTATTACTAAATAAATGGTTGTTTTTGAAATATTTTGATTGTGATGTTTTCTCGCTTGAGCACGTGTCGAACAAGGTTGTACATGCATTTTCGGATTTCAAGTTTCTACGACATAACCACAAATCACACATATATATATATATATATATATATATATATATATATATATATATATATATATATATATATATATATATATAGATGTGTAGCTTGATAGGCTATCCGTGTGTAATTTTGCGGGATGAGGCATCCAAACAAGGTGAGGGGAAGGAAATTAGTTATGCAACTTAAACATCACAAGGTGTTTCATTTAGAAGTTGTTCTGGGGTAGGAAATTCATATGTTAACGAAAAATTTAATGTTGGCTATCTTAGTCGATTAGTATTTGCCGTATTTAAATGTTGTGATCTCGTGCCAGTGTTATATGTTATAAACTTTCGTTGGATTTATTGTTTGTTTGTGTAAGTATCATTTAGGACTATGGATAATAGTGTATAGTTTTACCATTTTTTTGATATTATTAGTTGTAGACTTTTTAGATTAATATTAACTGGATAGTGTCATATTCTGAAACGTCAAACTAGACAATATAGATTCTAAATATATTTTTATACGAATTACGTTTGTTTGAAATTTTCATGTGAATTTACATTTTATGATATATTTCAAGATATTCAAGAAGGTGGAAGAGAATTAAATAGAGTATGGAGAAAAAGAATGTTTCGTTCGATTAAATTCTGCATTAAATATGATTAAGAAGCTAATGTAATAGGTTCTAAATTATATATATTGATTGCAATATACAGGCTTGGCCATTTAAGGTTGCGGTTTTTGAAGTCATATTAAACATACAAAACATTAATTTAAAAAAATGATTTATTTGTGTAATTAAACAACAAGATCTGCGGTTTAATAAATCAGGTTTTCGAAGTGAGAGCCTCGGGCAACGATAACATTTCGCAGCCTTTTCTCAAATTCTCCACAAACTGCCTGAGTGTGGCGTACGGTATCGCTTCTATTCGCTGCCGTACTGCCATTTCAAGGTAATCCAGGGTGTCTATACCATCGCGATATACCGTATCTTTTAATGATCCCCACAGGTAGAAATCGCAAGGATTGAGGTCTGGACTATATGGTGGCCATGTTATTCCTCCGCCTGTAAACTGTTGAGCGTCAAGACCAATGATTCTGTTACCGAAATGTTCTTCAAGAATGTTGAAAACTTCTTCCGTGCGATGCGGACGAGCCCCGTCTTGCATAAACCATGCATTCTCCACCGTATTTAATCCATGCGCCACGGGAATAAAAGACTCATTAAAAAGAACCGCAACATTAAATGGCCAACCCGTTAGAAGTTAATCTAATGATATATTATTTTTCCTTCACACATAAAATTTGAATAACCCAATAGTTATTTAACTACAGCTATGTTGGTTGCATACACAATTATCCCCTTTCCCCGCAAGGATCTCTGTCCACAAGCTATACATAGGGATTTATTTTACTGTTAAGTTACACATCTATATTATTGCTGATCTGTGGACATAACGGCGAAAATTATTTGACTTCTGTGACATATATTATTACTGCTTAAATTAATAAATGCTTTAGCTTCATTGACTATTTAATAATCGCTAAAGTTTTTTATAGCGATCAGTAAGTTCATAATATGGAGATTACTGATGGATAACTATAGAGCGCGAAATATGTTTTCCAACATTAAAAATAATTTTTACGAAATACCATATGTCAAGAAAAACTGTCTACATTTGTTAAGTATGTATAGAAAACTCGTTTATAAATAAAATACCCAGTCTTAATGAATGCCTGACAAATCATTTTGCACATGTTAAAGAACGAAGAATTGATCTAAAGTTTAAATCTATTCAAAATATTTGAATATATATATACAGGCTGTCCCGTAAAAAACGCCAACATTCATAATTCCGTCATTTATTGTCCGGTTTTATTTAAACAAAAAGTAAATTTGATAGCATCAAAAACACTATAAGATAGCAGTGTTTTATTTGTTTTCAATTGTTTTCATTAATGTCAAACGACAGTCAAGTTTTTTATTTTAAATGGCAGCATAGGTATATATTTTTGGCTATATTCGGATTGGTTTTTTTTTCTGAATTCAACGATGTATAACATATTTATTTTTGATAAACGTTTATTGCAAAAAAAAAACTTTATAATTTTCATCTTTGTCTTCCATTATTTATAAATATTCGAATGTGTCATGAAACATTGGAAATGTAAGTATTATAAATATTATTATAAGAAACAAAACACTTTACAATAAATGTTGAAATTGCCCGCCAACTTGTTCAACACATATCGCACATCTCCTAATTACTCCAAAGGTCACATTTAAAAGACAAGCGGCAGGTACTTCTTGACAAGTGTTAATAATTCTTTGTCTTAAAATGTCAACATTTTCTGGAGTTGTTAAATAAACTCGATCTTGTAGATAAGCCCACAACCAAAAATCGAGGGGCGTGAGATCCGGTGAACGAGCAGGCCACTCGATAGGACCGGATGTTCCTATCCACCTATTTCCAAATTGGGTGTTCAACAAATCAGTATTTACTCTGGCGTTGTGCGCGGGAGCCCCATCTTGTTGAAAAAATATTCTATTTAAATTTGCCAAAGGTAATTCATCTAAAAAGTTTTGGAGATTTTCGTGTAATAAAGTGTAGTATTTTTCTTGATTTAAGCAACCATCTATGAAAAATGTCCCAATTAATTGATCACCTAAAATGCCACACCAAACATTTACGTTGAAACGTCTTTGAAAATTATTTTCAATTACAAATCTCGGATTGTCTGCACTCCACTGTCGATGTATGTTTCTATTAAAAATACCGTTGTTGCTAAAAGTGCATTCATCAGACCAAATTATCCTTCTGTAAAAATTCGGGTCTTGTTCTAATGCATTTAAATAAAAACGACAAAACTGGATTCTTCGGCCAGGATCATTTTGTTCTAATGCATGAACTTTTCGAGCTATGTACGGTTTAAGTTTGTGTTTTCTTAAAATACCATGAACTGTAGTTTTTGATACCCCAATATTATGTGCAATTTCGCGAATCGAAGTTCGTGAATTTTGCTGTACTGCAAGAAGAACATCTAATTCCTTATCTTCGGAGAATTTCCGTTTTTGTGTTTTTGGTTTGGTAAATGATCCATAATTTCTTAAATTCTTTTCAATTCTCTGAAATATTTTCGAACCTGGAACTTCTCTGTCCGGAAAACTAGCACTGTACCGACAAACTGCTTGAAGGCGATTTTTATTACATTCAAAGAACACTTGTAACATGTCCGTTAATTCATTGTTATTCATTTTTAACGAAAATACGCTTTTTGTTGCGGCAAAACGTTCAAACAGGATAATACAGAAAACTTAATAAAGTCAAACTGACACTTAAGGCACATTGACATAATGCTAGTGGACTGGGCCAAGTCTACTATAATGAAAGATGAAATTTATAAAGTTTTTTTTTTATTTTTTATTATTAGGAGATGTGCGATATGTGTTAAACAAGGTGGCGGGCAATTTCAACATTTATTGTAAAGTATTTTGTTTCTTATAATAATATTTATAATACTTACATTTCAAATGTTTCATGACACATTCGAATATTTATAAATAATGGAAGACAAGGATGAAATTTATAAAGTTTTTTTTTGCAATAAACGCGTATCAAAAATAAACATGTTATACATCGTTGAATTCAGAAAAAAAAAACCAATCCGAATATAGCCAAAAATATATATGTTGCCATTTAAAATAAAAAACTTGACTGTCGTTTGACATTAATGAAAACAATTCAAAACAAATAAAACACTGCTATCTTATAGTGTTTTTGATGCTATTAAATTTACTTTTTGTTTAAATAAAACCGGACAATAAATAACGGAATTATGAATGTTGGCGTTTTTTACGGGACAGTCTGTATATATATATATATATATATATATATATATATATATATATATATGTTATATTTAATGAACGGCTAAGAATTATCTAAACACTTATATATATATATACATATATATATAAGTAAAAATTAATTAACGGGTGAGCGGTCTATCAAGTAAAAAAAAACTCCTTTATTTCACTCTATATTTTTAAAACATTAAATTAAGATGATGTTTTAAATTTGAATAATTGTAACATGTTTAGTGTCGTTGTTTGCTGAATTTTAACTCTCAATTACACTCCTGAGGAAGTAACAAATTCGTTATGAAATATAGAGTGAAATCAAGGAGTTTTTTTTACTTGACAGACCGCTCACCTGTTAATTAATTTTTACTTATACAGTACGGTCGATAATACTAAATAATGTCACGGTGCTGGGAGTTTAGAAAAAGAAAGAATTCATCTCCCAGCACCTTGACATTCGCTTTACCATGGAGGTGGAATCAGACGGAAGTCTCCCGTTTTTAGACGTCTTAGTGACCCGCAATATCAATGGCAAACTGGGCCACACGGTTTACAAGAAACCGACTCATACGGACCGATATCTGAACGGGTTTTCCCATCATCACCCGGCACACAAACAAGCGGTCATCAATACTCTTGTACATCGCGTGTTTTCTATCTCAGAACCTAGGGCACTACCCTCCGAACTTAAGCATGTTTCTAACACCCTACTCCAGAATAATTATAACGCCCACGACATACATCGTACTATAGTGAGACATCGTAACCCCAAACCTCGAAGTGAACCCGATCCTAACATCAGCACCGCCTTCTTACCGTATATTCAAGGTATCACCGATCATATAGGAAAGGTTCTACATAGAAATAAAATCAAAACTGTCTTCAGACCCCATTCTAAAGTTTCGGACCTCTTACCCTCGGTCAAAGACAAAATATCTCCACTCCAAGCACAAGGAGTGTATCGCATTCCGTGTTCGTGTGGCAGTGTGTACATTGGCGAAACTAAGCGGCCAGTCAACGTGCGTGTGTCCGAACATGAACGTTGTACTAGACTGTTACATATAGCCGGTTCAGCGCCGGCAGAACACAAACTAAACTCCGGTCATCAAATTCTATTCAAAGATCTCAAGCTTCTGTTCCGTGAATCGCATTATTTGCCTAGGAAAATCCGTGAATCTATTGAAATTTAGAAACATCCCCGCAATCTCAATAGAGACGATGGCTATACGTTACATCCGACGTGGCAAACTCTACTGCACTCATCTAAGAATCACCACGCCCATACGACGCATGCCATTGGCTCATTGTCCCCAGTCAATAGCAGGCCACCATCTGGCCCGGTCCCCCCTATATAAGTTGTACCGGTCTCTGTCATAGCATTCTTCAAGCTACTGTGAAACGACGAACATCTACGTACAGCCCTGAAGATGTCCCTTGAAACAGTGGACGAAACGTTGGCAATTACGCCTAACTCGACGCGGTTCCAACCCGGAAACCGAGATCTATATTTAGAGAAGTTATAGAAACATGTAGTTGCTTGAAATATTTATTTAAATAAAAACGAGTCATCTTTTGTAAACGACAGGAAGGGGTAAGGAAAATGATAATTCATAATTCATTAAAATTTAAAAAAAGAGTAGAAACAAGATTTATTATAAAAGGTAAATAAAGTACGTGTAGCAAAACACAAACGAAAAGTTAAACAAAATTCCATATACCTATAGCATTTCCTTTTACCAGCGGACAAAGGAAATGCTACGATGGTAATGAACACAACCGACTACGACACCAAGATAAAAGTTCTCTTAAAAGATCCAGCATACCAATCAATCATTACGGATCCAACAACATACCTGGAGAAAACAACTAAAACTAAAATCAAGTTCCATCGACAAGAAAATCCAAACACAACTCATTCCAAGGGAGAAGTCATCGAGATGTCCCAAATTCTACGGCTTACCAAAAGTCCACAAGGAAGGTGTACCATTAAGACCCATAGTCAGCTCCATTGGGTCACCTCTTCAACAGTTGGCAAGATACCTAGCCCAACAACTACAACCACATGCCGAAGAAGCCGAGTCTTGCGTTAAGAACGCATCGAGATATTAAAGAAAGAGAAAGTGGAAACGGATTGGCTATTAGTAAGCTTCGACGTAGTGTAACTGTTTACCAATATACCAGTAACCGAAGCTCTAGAGACCATCGAAAGAAAATACCAACCTCCACCATACATAATGAACCTGGTGAAACACTGCCTTGCAAACACCTACTTTATCTACGGCGATCAATGTTACAAACAAATAGAAGGCGCCCCGATGGGCTCTCCACTGTCACCAATAATAGCGAACTTCTTAATGGAAGACTTGGAGAAAACAGCACTAAGGACGGCCACCCATAAACCCAAACTTTGGTTACGATATGTTGACGACACGTTCGTGATTTGGACACATGGAGAAGATCACCTTAAGAGCTTCCTTGAACATCTGAATACTATCCATCCAAAAATAAAATTCACAATGGAAGTAGAATCAAACAACCAACTACCATTCCTCGACGTTTTGGTTAAGAAAGAAAATGGAGAATTAAGCCATACAGTGTACCGGAAATCCACACATACAGATCGGTACCTCAACCCACAAGTCTCACCACCACCCAGCTCAGTTGCAAGCAGTAGTGAAGAGCCTAGTAACAAGATCACAGAGATTAGCAGATGAAGAAAACACCATTCAAGAAATGGATAAACTCCACAATGCACTCCAGCAGAATGGCTTTAGCAAACGGGCAATAAACAAAGCACTAAAACCTAAACGAGCCTCACCACAAGAGGAAAAAGAGGAATCAATAGCCAAAACCTACTTACCCTATGTCAAAGGTACCACCTATAGAATATCCAGAGTCCTACGAAGACACAACATTGAAACCACATCCAAGGCAGACAGAAAAATCAACACAGTCCTTCGGAATCCAGAAACAAGAATACCTTTAGAAAACCAGAGAGTTTATGAAATTCCATGCCTTAATTGTGAGAAGACGTACATCGGCGAAACAAACAGAAGGGTAAACGTAAGAAGATACGAACACCAAAACTCCGTAAGAAAAGACGAGAAAACTTCATCTTTGGCTCAGCATGTAATGGAAACATCCCACACGATAGACTTCAGCAATACCAAATTATCGGCGAACACAGAACATATGAAAACCAGAATTATCAGGGAAGCTATCGAAATTGAGAAACGCCCGGACAATTTGATTTGCGAGATGATACCCAAAGGCTACCAACATGAGCATGAAAACCAGTATTAAGCAAAGAAGTTGTCAACAACAAACAAAAACACCTACACCGCAACCCAGCCAGTACACTCCAGCTACAGGCCCAACGACACGGAGCCGCACACACACTCAACCAAGTGTAACCAACCAGAACGCTAAGCGGGTATATAACCACCATCCTAAACTTGACTATGTCAATTTACGAGTAACCAGAAGCAGAAGCAGACAGTTATCGCATACATGAGATGACAAATGTGATTTTGCCGAAACGTCGTCCAGAAACCAGCACCGGTCTTTACGAAGACCAGAATATATATATATATATATATATATATATATATATATTGAATTTAATTGGAGTGAGAAATAGCAATTATTCAAATCTCCTCTCACATGTAATTGTCGCTAAATTTGTGCAATTGATTCTACAATCTGACAAGATTACTCCTGCCGAAGAATGTAGACGCAAACACGTCGCGACGTTAGCCATCCACCTGTGCGGATAATGAAAATTGTATGAAAAAAACCACATCCGTCCAGAAACGTGCATATATCGATATTTCACTGTCGTTACAGATCATCAGTACACGATATTCTAACATGGACATGATTTTATTTTTATACTTTCGTGTATATATACGAATTATATTGAATTACATGTGAGAGGAGATTTGAATAATTGCTATTTCTCACTCCAATTAAATTCAATATAATTCGTATATATACACGAAAGTATAAAAATAAAATCATGTCCATGTTAGAATATCGTGTACTGATGATCTGTAACGACAGTGAAATATCGATATATGCACGTTTCTGGACGGATGTGTTTTTTTTCATACAATTTTCATTATCCGCACAGGTGGATGGCTAACGTCGCGACGTGTTTGCGTCTACATTCTTCGGCAGGAGTAATCTTGTCAGATTGTAGAATCAATTGCACAAATTTAGCGACAATTACATGTGAGAGGAGATTTGAATAATTGCTATTTCTCACTCCAATTAAATTCAATATAATTCGTATATATACACGAAAGTATAAAAATAAAATCATGTCCATGTTAGAATATCGTGTACTGATGATCTGTAACGACAGTGAAATATCGATATATGCACGTTTCTGGACGGATGTGGTTTTTTTCATATATATATATATATATATATATATATATATATATATATAATATCTTCGTGACCATGGTATATTTATATTTTGTATTCCCTTGACAAAGGCGTATTGCCGAAACATGTAGGGTTGTTTTAAATATATATACTTTGAAGTAAACCAGACCTTTAATCGCCGACTTATTAAGTTTATCTTATATATATATATATACTGTATATATATATATATATATATATATATATACTGTATATATATATATACTGTATATATATATATATATACAGTATGACTGAAGTTTCATTTTGTTTTTTGGGGGATATATTCTAAAAAATATAACAAATAAAATAGTAAAAATTTTTTCTAATAAAAGTTGTCTAGAAACGCCAAAAGAAATTTTTTTTTATTTTTTATTTTTTATTTTATTTGGGTGTTTCTAGACAACTTTTATTAGAAAAAATTTTTACTATTTTATTTGTTATATTTTTTAGAATATATCCCAAAAGAAAACAAAATGAAACTATATATATATATATACTGTATATATATATATACAGTATGACTGAAGTTTCATTTTGTTTTTTTTGGGATATATTCTAAAAAATATAACAAGTAAAATAGTAAAAATTTTTTCTAATAAAAGTTATCTAGAAACGCCAAAAAAATGTTTTTTATTTTTAATTTTTTTTTGGCGTTTCTAGACAACTTTTATTAGAAAAAATTAGTGATGGATAAATGACCGGTCATTTATTTTTGGTCAAAGTTGACCGGTCATTGATCGGTCAATGATCAATCATTATTTGTCAAAAAGTAGGAGCGACTTAAACATCACGAAATGATTACTTTCAAGGATTATTTTAATACCAAATAATAGTTCTTAATTTAAATTTTTATAAGATTTACTGATCTATAAAGAATTTTTCTAAAATTGTGAAAGTGAGGTTAAGTTTGAAATTATTATTTAAGTTATTTAACTATGATAATGTTTTGTTTCTCCTTTTAACATATGAACTTGAGCTTTTTGTTAATTTAAAATATTTTAAAACTTTCAATACAACGACTGTGTGTGTATTTTCAATTTTGTAGTTGTTTTTAAAATACTTAAAAATTCGTTTAGAATTAAAAAAAAAGATTTTATGAAAATGAAAATATATTGTATGGGCATATAATTAATTTACGTAACATGCCTACTGGATATTATATATGGATTATAAAATAAAACATACAAAAAACTTAAATAAAGATACTCTAAAACGAATCAAAAACAAAAACCACTTTCCATACAGGTGGTATTCCAAATCTTAATCGTTTTCCACTATGATCAGAAACGTTTCGAATATTTCATTGCCAGGATCTATTTCTTCATCGTCATCATTTAGTTCTTTATTGTCATCATAATCTATTTTCTCATTCTCATCGCCTATTTCTTCGTTGTCATAATCTATTTCTTCGGTGTCACCACCGCTTCTTCATTGTCATCGCCGACTTCTTCGGTGTCATAATCTATCTCTTTATTGTCACCATCTACTTCTTCATTGTCATAATCTATCTCTTCATTGTCATCGTCTACTTCTTTGTTGTCATTTTCATCAAAACTTTCCGACCCTGCGTCCTTCATTACAGTACCTTGATTATTTGTTTCAGTTTCATTACATGTATCTTTATATAACATTCCAAAATCATCTTCTGTAAATAAATTTAAATTATATTTAATGGCAACTAATTTACTGGTTCTCTCAATGGTCAATCTATTTCTTTTTTTTGTTTTTATTAATGAAAAATATTTCCAATTACGCTCGCTACTGCCAGAAGTAGCAGGGAAACTCAGTATTACTTTTGCAATTTTTGTTATTTCCTTGTTTGCAAAAAAACCTGTCCACCAAGTTATTGGATTCATTGTTTCTGCAGCTTTCCAATATATTTCTCTACTAAACTTCTCTCGTTTTGCTCTATATTCTCCCAATTCCTACATAACAACTACAGTATCAATACCTAAACTCTCAGTCATTTTTAAAATTTCATCTTCACCGTGATTTATTTCATCTTCAGTTAAATCTATATTTTTTGGTTTTGGATGTAATAGAACAGCAGCATACTGAATTGGATACAAGATAGTTTTCATTCTCTTTTCAATAAAATTTAAAATTTGTGTTTCTTCCGTTTCAGTAAAATTATGTATATTTCTTTCTATTTCAGTCTTAACATTTTTAAAATTTAGCGGTATATATGCTAATGAAGGTGTATCGCCTTCTAAATTATTTATTGCAATTGCAATTGGTTTTAGAACTTTAAAACACCTCTCCACGTTGTACCAAAAAGTGTCCTCCCCCAAAACCAGTTTTTTTATACAAGTGACATTTTGTGTAATTAACCTTTTATCCAGAACTGCCATTTGTAGGTAATCCTTACTCTTAATTAAAGATTCAAGGGTTTTGCAAAAAGAACTCCATCTTGTTTCTATTGGAACACGCAAAGCGATTTCTTTTCCATTTTGTTCCAGTTGTATTGACTTCAATACTGCTTTAGGTATGTGCTTATTGTTGAAGTATTGTATAACACATTTGGCATCTCCTAAAATAGTTTGAAACACATTGATTTTTGTAGTAATGTCTTTACAAAGTAAATTAAATCCATGGCCTGCACAGCCATATATGCAAATATTGGGATACTTATTTTTTATTAGAGTCCAGGCGCCTTTCATATTTGCAGCATTATCAGATACCAGTGCATTCACTTTTTGAAATCCTATTTCTTCGATTAATTCACACAAAATCCTCGATAAATAATCAGACGTGTGTGAATGATCACTTGAATCAATAGCCTTATAAAAAATTGGTTCTGGGGTTAAAAGAATAATGTTAATTAATGGTACTCCATTTATATCAGTCCATGAATCTGTTGCAATACTGATATTGTCAGCCCTTGCAATTTTCAACTTCATAATATCTTGAATAGTCTTATGTTCAAAATTTAATAGTCTGTTTGACAATGTAAATCTACTAGGTGGACTGTATGAAGGCCTAACTAATTTTAAAAATTGAATGAAATGCTTGTTCTCTACAAGACTTAGTGGTGAGGAAGTCGCATATATAGCTCTGGCTAGTGCTATATCAAGCTTTTGATTTTCAGCTACAGAAATGTTATCGAAGAATGAACAGATTTCCTGATTCTTTGACTTTGGCGGTGATGCAGATTTATCCCCAAAAATCTGACTTGAATTTGTTAAAGTAGAAGCTGAGGCCAGGCTCTAATAATAAAATAAAACAGTTACAGATTTACAAATGAATAATTTAAGCATTCTTACATGTCCATTATTTCCTACGTCAGTTTGAGCTGTTGGCCTAGTAGAAGTAGCAGGCTTGTCCTGGAAAATATTTTTTATATTTTCTGGGCATTTTATACAACGTACCAAATGTCTTCTCATTCTTGCCGCATGAGTTTGATACTGCACCTTGCAGAATATACATGATCCATGTTTTCGTCCATTTTTGTTTATTTTTTTAAAATATTTCCAAATTATGCTGTCCACTTTTGGCATTATAATGGTTTTCTAGAATTATTAGTAGAATTATTAACGAAAAAACTAATACCATATCGAATAAATAATCAATAATAATAAACATAAATAAACTAGGTAACATAAATAAGTAAATAAATAATGAAAGTTACTGATAAGTGATTAGTATCTCTTATCGCAATTCTCAATACATACCTGCAAAATCCCACAATGTCTTCAGATAAGTCTTAATCGTCTTAATTAATTAGGTACCTCGTGTTACTTTCGTAAATAAAATAAGTCGTAAAACTAAAACTCACATAACCTCATCAGTCATCAGATCCTATAACCTTCAAGTTGAAGGTTATAGGATCTGCTTATAATGTTGAAGGCTTCAACATTATAAGCGAGAAATTTGAATTTTAAAAATGACCGGTCAAATACGAAAAATGACTGACCATTATTGACCGGTCAAATAGGTCATTGACTGAGTCAATTACCTGACCTCACACCACTAGAAAAAATGTTTACTATTTTATTTGTTATATTTTTTAGAATATATCCCCAAAAAAAAACAAAATGAAACTTCAGTCAGCCTGTATACATATATATATATATATATATATATAATATTTTCGTGACCTTGGTATGATATGGTAAACTTAATAAGTCGGCGATTAAAGGTCTGGTTTATTACTTCAAAGTATATATATTTAAAACAACCCTACATTTTCGGCAATGATGCCTTTGTCAAGGATATAAAAAATATTTTTTATATCCTTGACAAAGGCATCATTGCCGAAACATGTAGGGTTGTTTTAAATATATATACTTTGAAGTAATAAACCAGACCTTTAATCGCCGACTTATTAAGTTTACCATATATATATATATACATACATATATATATATATATATATATATATATATATATATATATATATATGATAGTTTTGATGTTCTCGCGGTTGTATGATGAAATGATGGTTTCTCGGGTTCTTGGCCGCGTGTGAGATGTGTCCTGAGAAGGATTGTTGTCTCGACGTTTCGACGGGATCGCACTCGTCATTTTCTAGAGTTGTTCTTTCACTTGACGCTGAAGAGTAACTGCCGATCGTGTACTCGGGTGTCTGCTATTATGTTGCACTATGGGAGGTAGGGGTTGCGCTGCTGCCGTCGTGCGTACACGGCTTCGCGTGATTGGTCCGGGTGTCTGTGATTCCTGTGTGGGGGCGTGTACCTGTCTCGATGTGTTGTGTTTCGTATTAGTCTTGATTTGCATGCCGGCTAGGAGTGGCTTCCAGGTGTACGGTAAACGTTGGCCGTCGTCGCGTTTGTTTAGACTTTTGGGTCTCTTTTCTATTTCAATCGCTTCTCTAGTAATTCTAGTAGATAGACTTTCGCTCTTCGCTAGGATCTTCGTATTCTCGAAGTCAATAGTGTGCCCCGTTAGGAGGCGGTGTTGTGCTAGAGATGATGTTGTTTGTTTCTTGAAGACTGCGTTTATGTGTTCCTCTTTTCTCACGCTTATTCGCCTGTTCGCCTGGCCTACATAGGATTGTTCGCATTCCGAGCACGGCACTTCGTAAACGCCTTGGTCTTCAAGTGGAATTTTATCTTTCGCGTTGACTATTTTATCGGCTATTTTTCCCTGTGCTGTAAAGATGGTGTCTATGTTGTGTTTTCTTAGTATTCTACCGATTTTGTCTGTGGTACCCTTTATATATGGTAGAAAGGCCTTTGATGTAAATTCCTCTTTTTCCCGTTTTTCTGCTCTATTGTGTCTGGCTTTGTCTATTGTTCTTTGTGAATACCCGTTGTCAAGAAGAGCGTTTCTAATATTTCTTCTTTCTTCGTTTTTATGTTCATCGTCTGTTAGTCGTTCGGATCGTAGAACTAGGGTTTTCACTACTGAGTTCAATTGTGCCGGATGATGATGCGATTGTGCTTTTAAGTACCTATTTGTGTGTGTAGGTTTCCGGTAAACGGTGTGTCCCAATGTTCCATTTTCTTTTTTGATCACTAACATATCTAGAAAAGGTAGCTTCCCTTGTTCTTCTACCTCCATTGTAAACTTAATTTTCGGATGTTCGCAGTTTAGTTGGTGTAAAAAGTCTTGTAGTTTTTCTTTGCCATGTGTCCATATTACAAATGTATCGTCGACGTAGCGCAGCCACATTTTCGGTTTGTTCTTACAGGTGTTTAGAAAGTTTGCTTCAAAGTTCTCCATGAATAAGTTCGCTATAATCGGTGATAGCGGGGACCCATCGGTGCGCCTTCGACTTGTCGATATTTCTGGTTGTTGTATGTGAAATATGTGTTTATAAGGCAGTGTTCTATCAGGTTAATTGTAGCCTTTTGTACTTGATACTGGTTTTCTAATATGGATATTGTCTCTGCGATTGGCACCTGCGTAAATAGAGATGTCACATCGAAGCTGACTAGCAGGTCCGTTGGTTGAACATGAACGTTTTTTATCAGTTCAATGAAATGATCTGCATTCTTTACGTAGGACGCCATTTGTTCTGCGTGTACCTGAAGTTCTTGTGCCAGGTATCGTGCTAGAGCTTGTGTTGGTGATCCAATAGAACTAACAATCGGACGAAGTGGTACATCGGGTTTGTGTATTTTTGGGAGTCCGTAGAGTTTTGGACATCGGGACGATTTTTCCCGGGGGATGGTCTGCTTCTTTATTTCTTCGCTCAGCGGTGTTGCGTTTATTTTTGCTTTTGTTACTTTTTCTAAGTACGTTGTAGGGTCCGTGTTGATTATTTTATATGACGGGTCGTCTAGCAGTGATCTTATTTTGTTGTCGTAGTTGGTTTTGTCTAATACTACGGTGGCGTTTCCCTTGTCGGCAGGTAGAACTATGATGTTAGTTTCCTTTTGAATATCTTTCAAGGCTAGATGTTCATCTCTTGTGATATTTCTCTTTGGTGGTTTTGCCTTTCTGATGATGGTGGACACTTCCTGTCGTATTATTTCTGCGTTGTTCTGTTCGACTTTGTGTAGAGCTGATTCTACCCCGCATATGATATCTTCTACCCGAATGCGAGTGGTGTTATCGCAAAGTTAAAGCCCTTCTCTAGCACGCTGATGGCCGCTTGGCTTAGTGTTTTTTGTGATAAGTTGTGTACTGTTCTTGTAGTTTTGTTGGTAATTGCACTTGTAGTCGGTTGCTGTTTCACTCGTAGATGTTCGAATTTCCGTTTCTGTGTGTTTGTTCGGATGTCGGAATCTGTTTCTGCCCTGAATGTACATAAGGTGTCTATTTTCTCCTATAGCAGCGGGTGTAGTTGTTTAGTTAGCAGTAAGTGTGCGTCTAATGCGCACTTGTCGGTTTCCTCGAGCTTTCGCCGGTTTTGGTGTATTAATTCCCGTAGTAATGCCTTGCTCGCTCGTGTTAATATGTTCGTCGATTTTGTCGTTTTGCTGTGAAACGATAATCTGCAGCAGTTGGGGAAGAGATCTTGGTCCCGGCATCGGCGTAGAAAGGCTAGGTCGCATAAGAAAGCACGCCTGTTATGCGACCTAGCCTTTCTACGCCGATGCCGGGACCAAGATCTCATCCCCAACTGCTGCAGATTATCGTTTCACAGCAAAACGACAAAATCGACGAACTCGACGAATCGGGAATTAATACACCAAAACCGGCGAAAGCTCGAGGAAATCGACAAGTGCGCATTAGACGCACACTTACTGCTAACTAAACAACTACACCCGCTGCTATAGGAGAAAATAGACACCTTATGTACATTCAGGGCAGAAACAGATTCCGACATCCGAACAAACACACAGAAACGGAAATTCGAACATCTACGAGTGAAACAGCAACCGACTACAAGTGCAATTACCAACAAAACTACAAGAACAGTACACAACTTATCACAAAAAACACTAAGCGAAGCGGCCATCAGCGTGCTAGAGAAGGGTTTTAACTTTGCGATAACACCAACTCGCATTCCGGTAGAAGATATCATATGCGGGGTAGAATCAGCTCTACACAAAGTCGAACAGAACAACGCAGAAATAATACGACAGGAAGTGTCCACCATCATCAGAAAGGCAAAACCACCAAAGAGAAATATCACAAGAGATGAACATCTAGCCTTGAAAGATATTCAAAAGGACACTAACATCATAGTTCTACCTGCCGACAAGGGAAACGCCACCGTAGTATTAGACAAAACCGACTACGACAACAAAATAAGATCACTGCTAGACGACCCGTCATATAAAATAATCAACACGGACCCTACAACGTACTTAGAAAAAGTAACAAAAGCAAAAATAAACGCAACACCGCTGAGCGAAGAAATAAAGAAGCAGACCATCCCCCGGGAAAAATCGTCCCGATGTCCAAAACTCTACGGACTCCCGAAAATACACAAACCCGATGTACCACTTCGTCCGATTGTTAGTTCTATTGGATCACCAACACAAGCTCTAGCACGATACCTGGCACAAGAACTTCAGGTACACGCAGAACAAATGGCGTCCTACGTAAAGAATGCAGATCATTTCATTGAACTGATAAAAAACGTTCATGTTCAACCAACGGACCTGCTAGTCAGCTTCGATATGACATCTCTATTTACGCAGGTGCCAATCGCAGAGACAATATCCATATTAGAAAACCAGTATCAAGTACAAAAGGCTACAATTAACCTGATAGAACACTGCCTTATAAACACATATTTCACATACAACAACCAGAAATATCGACAAGTCGAAGGCGCGCCGATGGGTTCCCCGCTATCACCGATTATAGCGAACTTATTCATGGAGAACTTTGAAACAAACTTTCTAAACACCTGTAAGAACAAACCGAAAATGTGGCTGCGCTACGTCGACGATACATTTGTAATATGGACACATGGCAAAGAAAAACTACAAGACTTTTTACACCAACTAAACTGCGAACATCCGAAAATTAAGTTTACAATGGAGGTAGAAGAACAAGGGAAGCTACCTTTTCTAGATGTGTTAGTGATCAAAAAAGAAAATGGAACACTGGGACACACCGTTTACCGGAAACCTACACACACAAATAGGTACTTAAAAGCACAATCGCATCATCATCCGGCACAATTGAACTCAGTAGTGAAAACCCTAGTTCTACGATCCGAACGACTAACAGACGATGAACATAAAAACGAAGAAAGAAGAAATATTAGAAACGCTCTTCTTGCTAACGGGTATTCACAAAGAACAATAGACAAAGCCAGACACAATAGAGCAGAAAAACGGGAAAAAGAGGAATTTACATCAAAGGCCTTTCTACCATATATAAAGGGTACCACAGACAAAATCGGTAGAATACTAAGAAAACACAACATAGACACCGTCTTTACAGCACAGGGAAAAATAGCCGATAAAATAGTCAACGCGAAAGATCAAAGATAAAATTCCACTTGAAGACCAAGGCGTTTACGAAGTGCCGTGCTCGGAATGCGAACAATCCTATGTAGGCCAGGCGAACAGGCGAATAAGCGTGAGAAACGAGGAACACATAAACGCAGTCTTCAAGAAACAAACAACATCATCTCTAGCACAACACCGCCTCCTAACGGGGCACACTATTGACTTCGTTGACTTCGAGAATACGAAGATCCTAGCGAAGAGCGAAAGTCTATCTACTAAAATTACTAGAGAAGCGATTGAAATAGAAAAGAGACCCAAAAGTCTAAACAAACGCGACGACGGCCAACGTTTACCGTACACCTGGAAGCCACTCCTAGCCGGCATGCAAATCAAGACTAATACGAAACACAACACATCGAGACAGGTACACGCCCCCACACAGGAATCACAGACACCCGGACCAATCACGCGAAGCCGTGTACGGACGACGGCAGCAGCGCAACCCCTACCTCCCATAGTGCAACATAATAGCAGACACCCGAGGACACGATCGGCAGTTACTCTTCAGCGTTAAGTGAAAGAACTCTGGAAAATGACGAGTGCGATCCCGTCGAAACGTCGAGACAACAATCCTTCTCAGGACACATCTCACACGCGGCCAAGAACCCGAGAAACCATCATTTCATATATATATATATACCGCATGTGTCAAATATCATTAGGCATAGGGAATACGTATGAGTACATACGATGTATATGTATATGGAAAAGCCGATCCAATGCCGGCGAAGACCGCGACGGCCGGCAACGATTGCCTCCGATTGTTTCGTAAATACAAGTTAGCAGTAATCATTTGACCATCGACATAGGTACTTGTAATGTGTTCTAAAATAATATTTACGAATTGCAAGGGATTTGCTTTTCTTATTTCTTTCAGTAGATGCAGGAAATTTATAAGCTGCGGTGCGTCGCATAAACAAAAGCGTAATTCTAATAAAATTAAAGAATAATCCTAATAAAATAAATAAAAAAGGATTCTAAAAATTATAATAAATTATACAAGAGGTTCAAAAATTCCTCCTTGCACAGCAAGACATTGTCCTAGGCGGTCGTAGAAATTAGCTCTTACATTTGCTAACATGTCGGCAGTTAATGAATTCGCAGCCTCAGTTATTTTTTCTCTCAAGGCAACTAGATTTTCTGCTCTACCAGCTTCATGAGTATAAACGATATTTTTTAGATATCCTCACAAAAAGAAATCATTTGGAGATAAATCAGGAGATCGCGGAGGCCATTTAATGTTTCCTGTTGCAGTAATAAGACGGTCAGGAAAAGTATTTCCTAGAAATTCCTTTACCATCACTGCATTATGTGCAGGACAGCCATCATGTTGAAACCAAACGATTTCCTGATTTATTCGAATGTTTTGAATGGCGGGAAGTATTTGCTTTTTCAGTAATTCGAGATACTTGTCGGCATTTAATATACCATCAATAAAATAGGGGCCTATAGAATGGTCACCAAAAATACCTGCCCAACCGTTTAGTTTTTGAGGATACTGAGTGCGATTTGCAAAATGCCGGTGTTGATTTTCCGAAGCCCAATATCGAAGAACAGAGGGATTGTGCTTTCCGTGTAATGGAAAAGTTGATTCATCGGTGAAGAGAATATTTTTAACGAAATTTTCATCTCGATGTATCTTTTCCATAACGTCTTGACAAAACTCCATTCTCCGGAAATTGTCCTCGGGAAATATTTCTTGAGTTTTCGAATATTTGAAACGTTTTAAACCATTACGTTTCCTAATACGTGAAATAGTTGTGTTACTTGTACCCAATTCCTCGGCAGCAGTTCTAGTAGATCTCGTGTTATCAATTTCCACAATACTACAAATTAATACATCTCTCTTTCCTCAATTTTTTGTGGTGATACCTCTCTTGGTTTGCATTTCGTACAGTTATTTAGACAGAAACAAGTTTCAAATTTATTTATAATATTATAAATTGTTTGTCTGCAAGGTACAGAACGGTCTGCAAAAGTCAGCGCAAACAAATTCATGCACTCCATTGCAGACTTGCCAGCATAAAACCATTTTACTAACTGAAGCTTTTCAGTGGGTGTATAAAGAGCCATTATACATTAATTTTATTGTACGCTTTCAAACTGTAACGGCCGCAGCTAGACTGGATGCAAAATTTCCAGGCAATCGGTATCGGACACAATCGTCAGTCGTCGCGGTCTTCGCTGGCATTGGACTGGCTTTCTCATGTACGTATTATTACAAATAGAAGGGGGCTCGGCTATTTATAATAATAAGGAAATTATTCTAAGATAAATAATATAAAAATTATACTCTAGTTATTCTGTAATAATTAAGATAATTTGTGGTGTTGGTGAAGTTCCTTCAAAGGTCCAGGACGTGCGTGGTATTGGTTAATTAAAATAAATATACAACAACTTAATACATAAAATAAAACACAGCGGCGTCCTTAAATTTTGTATTTATATTTACATAATAAGAAATTGAAACTCGTATATTTAAATAAAAGAAATTGATGTATGTAGTCATTAAATTAGTAATATATACACAAGGGGCGATAAATTAGTAATCGAGAAATTAATATAAAATATCGGAAATGGAAAGGTGAAACAGTAATAAAACAAAGTACTATATACACGTGGAGTGGTGAATAAGTAGATTAAAATTAACACAAAAAATACTCTGAAACGAACGTTAAACGGGGTAGTAAATTAAGGGTTAATTAATATGTATATAAAATAACCTCTGTATCGAAGAATACAGAGCTTACCTTTTGATTTGCGGCGATGGTAGCCACGTGGTCTTCGAAAATATACCTTGGTCAAGTATATGCAGAGCGATGTTTTACCGGAGGAATAAGAAATTAGTTAAATTAATATGGATTCGCTTAAAAGAATAATATATATAGAACAATACAGAATTACCTTAGAAGCGAAAGAGGCTGGACAGCGTGGTGAGTTCCATTGTGTGCTTGAACAGCACGATGAGCGATGTGTGTTTTCTCACGAAAGGTTCGCGAGAGAAGAAGGAACTGTTAGTTTGTATCGCAAAGGAAGGGGTCTAGAACGGTTGGTTTATGATGTATCGAAGAGGGGGTCGATATCTTGAATTATAGTTAATTAAAAACGCGACCTGAAGACGTCGTCTTTCAATGTCATAATTATTCTTAAAATAACCCTTGTGACATAAGCTTCCTAACGATATCAAACACGACACATAAAAGAAGATGTAAATAATATTAAATTAAAACAATTTAAAAATTGGAATGTACTAGAAGAAATTCGATATTCTAAATTCTACATTTCGGTCATCGGTTGACGGTCCAGGTAATAAGGGTCGTCGGCGGTCAGTTCAAGATATATAACAAAAGAAAATACTTTCTCTTTGGAAACGAATATACAGAAGAAATGTCTTAAGTTAAAATATAATTAATATGAGATATTTAAAAACGAAATATATATGTATTTAAATAAATTAATTAAACTTCTATACGCTAGGCGTAACAGTATACATTGTATGTACTCATACGTTGATTCTCTATGCCTAATGATATTTAACACATACGGTATATATATATATATATATATATATATATATATATATATATATGAATATATTTTAATTACTAATTAGTAATTAAAACATATTCATTAAAATACTGTTATTTTAATCAATAATACCTTTTACCTCAACTTCCATAAGACCTGTAAAATCGATCAAGAGCCGCACTTGATGTAAATAAAAATAAACCAGCTTTAAACATTGTGTTTTTATATTTATTTTAGAAACATTTTGCAAGTTTTGAGATAGAGTTTGTATATGTATATTGATAATCCTTCAATCTAAAATTTGGCTAAAAAAAATATTTTTATGTCAACTACTATTCTATTTATTTTAGTGCTCTACAGGCCTTGAAGACCTAAGGCATACATTGCATACACAAAATTGCATATAACAAAACTTCATTCGTTCTTCATTTTCTCCTATTCGTAACCTTCGTCTTCCAGTCTATAAACTATATACTCTTTAGATCTTCCTGTGTGCTTTCATGCCATCTTTTTCTTGGTCTATTGGCCTCTTGGGCAGGATCATCTTTCCCGTTCTACCTCTGGCCATTCTCTCCAGATCACTTAGCCACCATAATCTTTGAGCTTTTACACATTGTCATACTGAGCTTGTTGTACATTTGCTCTATCTCTCTATTTGTTCTTCTCCTCCATCATCCTTGTGTATTTACTTCCCCATATATAGACCTAAACAATTTTCTTTCCTATCTTGCCAAAAGTGTCTATCTTTTTTAACCAAGTTTTACTAGCGTATATCACTGTTGGTCTTATGAATGAACGAATAGAAAAAAATCACTATCACACAAGTAATCTTCATTTTGTGTAACCTATTTTGTATCAACACAAATGGAGTGTTAATAAATTCTTCTATAACAATACTTCTAACAATAATCTACAAAGTGATAATTAATATTTAAAATTTAGAAAAGTTTCTAAACGTTATCAACAATTAATCGAATAAAAAAAATTAACATGACCCTAGTACGTAATGAAATTTCGAGTACCCTGTATTCGCAAAATTAGGGGTATCGATTACTTAAAGTTTTCTAAATGAAATATATACAAAACAAATGGAAAAATCAATTACTCTATAAGCTTATACAATAGACAATATTAAATTCTGTCGTAGGAAGTTAACTTTGGACTGTCTGAAGTCTTCCGAGAAAAATATATACACAATTCGTACCTTGTTCACGTTTCCGATGGTACACTGTTGGAAAAAAGTGATGAGCACACCCTGTATAATCAGAAGAAGTAGTTCTAACGCAATGAAATTTGGTATGGAAGTAGTACTAACGTAGCATAACTTACCCTCACTTGAGAGCGGCGCAGCCCTGCTGGAATTAATTAATAGCGGGAGTATCCCCCGCGAGCGGCGCGTACCATCGCTACACGACGAGGCATGGAGTCAATAAGTCGTTGTATGGTAGCTGGAGGGATGTCCAACCAAGCTGCTTCAACTCGCCTCCATAGCTCCTCAACGTTACACGGGGGAGCCGGATAACGTTGTAGTCTCTGATCGATCATATCGGAGAACGTGCCGGCCATGGAAGCATCCGTATATGGTTCTCTTCCACAAAGGTCTGGACAACACGTGCAGTGTGCGGTCGGGCGTTGTCGTGCATGTATAAAAGACGTGGGCGCCGTCAAACGTAGGGAAGCACAACGGGCCGTAGCACCTCATCTACGTAGCGGCGAGCCGTCATCGTATGCTGTATACGCAGCAGACGTGTACATCACCATGTGTAATAGCACCCTATACCATAATACCCTGCTGGCGGTGAATAGGGCGTGGTTGGATGCACTCCTTGAGGTGACGCTCACCGCGTCTCCGATGAACCAAAATTCGCGCGTCACCGGTGCTCAATTGGAATCTTGATTCGTCGGAAAACAAAATGTTCCTCCACTTGACAAATCACTGATGTCTAGCCTCCACTCACTGGCGCTGTGTACGGCAGTGCTCGCAAGTCAGTGGAATCCGCTGCAACGCACAGCGCGCTCGCTGTCCACTTTCTAGCAAATGTCCCCGTACAGTTCGCGTAGTGAGTACGCCTTCCCTTCCTGCTGGCCAAACGGCTTCAAGTTGCCTTGAGGAAGACGTACGCGACGCTAAAGCGCTGTGCACAAGGGCGATTCTCGCGTGCTGTGCCCGCGCGGGGCCGTCCCGCTCGCGGCTGAAGGCCCGTACGTCCTTGCTCCGCCCATTCTCGCCATGCCCGCTGCACTGCCGATAATGACCGCTCGAGACGGCGCGCGATATCACGGAAGGATACTCCTGTTATGTGCATCCCCACAACCATTTCTCGCTCAAACTAACTCAGATAACGCGAACGGCCTTCCATCACGCACAAAGTACGACTACAACTAGCCGCTTCCACCACACTAACAATAACCGGTTTCTTCCTCTCCGCATCGGTCTCCATGGAGACAACATACTACAGCTGTCGGAGGTAATAAAAAATACAGCGATAGAAAAAGTCAAAACTTGCTGTGCAAATTCGTCTAGAGGAAACCTTAATGCTCCGCTAAATCTACGCATTTATCTTGACATGTTTAGATTATAAAGGGTGTGTTCGTCACTTTTTTCCATCAGTGTAATAACGTCTTGGAAAAACGAACACCAGACTGTTGAACTGATGGTTGCTTGCATCGTACTTTTAAAAACTACCACATGGCTGAAAAGTAGCCTCAAATGCTTGCACAAATATCCTCGACTTGCACAATTACCACGTGCTTACAAAAGTGCTACGTACTGGCAAACTACCATGTGCTAGCAAACGATATTGTAAACGACCCTATGCTAGCACCCTGTGTAATTCCAGACAAAAAACTAATGTAACAAAAATATATAAGTAGAACAATGCCATTCACATAGACGTCGTGAAAAAAAACTCACCTAATGCAGAATGAAAGATCTTGCGACGAAAGGAAATTCGAAATACCACGAACACGTGACTATCACTTAGGAAATTTTACAAAGCCGTCGTACATCAACGATAAACAATACCTCGATAACCACTGTATCCTTCTATTGTTTAAAATTAATTAATAACTACTAGAAGCCGCAGAAGAGAATAAATAAAATTGCTTAAGCAGTCATTAAAAATTTAAATTTCCATGTGTCGCACGCCCCAGATGATTTCTAGTTCCAAGCAACGTTCACTACGAAAGGGACGAGAATTCGCACACTCAATGCTTATGTATGAAAAGGTATGTAATTTTTACCAAAAATGGACGACGGGGGAAGCCCCTGTTGATAAGATTTACTAATGAAATGCTTAATTAGAAAATCAATTCGCTACAACAAAATTAATATATGTAATAAAATACAAAGCCCAACTGATAAGAAATTTTTAATTAATTATAATGCATAAAAAATTTTTACTCTGTGACTCGAATACGATAGGAAAAATGTTAAAAAGGAAGTTACTACCTGACAATTTGAAATAGTCGATAAGACTCAAGCTTTAATTAAGAAACTGCTTCGAAAGATTTTATTTTAATTTATAAAAATATATCTGCGATAAATATATTAGTCCGCCATTTTACATAGCATACTTCATGTAGATATGCCTACGGAACATGTGCAACTCAGTTGTCCATATATATGTCTTAACCTAATTCAATGACAACCAAATAAACTAAAAAGCCGGTACCCAGACCGGATGAAGTTAAGGTACATATACACAATGTCAAACCAACCTTCTAATTAAGATAGAATTTCAGACAACCTTATGCGAGATAATTAACTGGAAAAATAGAAAATATAAATGACACAACCTGATGTTTATACTGTGGAAAACTTAGATGTTAAATAATATCCTCGATGTACAATGGTATTAGTCTAGTCTAGAATTAGTACATATTGAAATTAACGAAAGGTAAAACAATATCCCAGTTTGATGACATACAAATGTTACAGATAGGAGAATCTAAATACTTATACAATATAGTTCCTAATACATGTTTAAGAAATTTAATAAAAGCAGAAACCACTCTTAGATGTAAGGAAAATCATTATAAAAAGGAAATTCCCACGATATATACCTGAACTTCCTAAAACCTAATTTACCAAGACTATTTGAAGGTCCACCAGGTAACTTCATAGGCAGACTGTGGTACCAATACGATGCTGCACCCGCACATTACGGAGTTACTGCAAGAGTGCACCTAGATAGGGTATTTACAAAAAGGTGGATTGGGAGAGAAGGTTCAATATATCTGTATATTTTTTTCTGTGACCTACTATAAAAAACATAGTTTACATGATACCCCCCCCCCCACACAACCACAGAAAACCTGAAGCAACGTATAAGAAATGCTTTTCTCCACATGCACGAGAACTATATGATTGAAAATGTTAGGAAGTCCATACAGAGAAGGTTGAGAATGTGCATAGAGCAGAATGGAAACATATTCGAGTATCATTTGAATCAAGATTAATTTATTATTAAGAAATCAAAAAGTGTACATAATTATTAATTTAGTATTACGTATTATGTATGTAGCTATGTTAGATGTACTGAATATTGAATAGTATTAAAAACATTTCCCATAAAAGTGGAGTATCGTCGAAACAACTGTAAATAAGTATTACATTATTGGTACCATTTTGAAGGTAATTTTACAGAGAATTTGCTGACAATATCCAAAGAATATAGGTTCTATTTAAAAAAAATCGAGAGAGAAGTGATTGAATTTAGATAAATGTGGCATGACCTATTTAATACCCTGGATATATTCTTACAGTATACCATCTTGAAATATATAAAGTGTTAGACCCCAAATTGATATCCAAAGAATAATTCGTTGCACGATACCCAACTTCAGCCTGCGTCTTAAAACATCAGACGCTGCAATCGTAAAATTTTTGACAAAAATTTCAATATAACCAAAACTAATTGTCGGAAGTGCCGACAACCATATATCACTGCAGAGGTAATTTAGGTAGCTATCGAAATAATTTGAAGGTGGGTGCGGAGATTTTTTAAAACCCTGCCTATTCGTAAATAATTTTGATATACTACATACGTACAGAAAATTTAACTTTCCTATCTTTGTTAGTGTTCACGTCAAACTCCGTCGACACATTAATGGCGCATCCGGTACAACGTAGATGAATCCGGGTTGTCTACAGTGCAATGCAGAATTGGCAACAAACGGAAAAACAAAGCGCTGCTGAGAGAGGACAACATTTTACTATTGTTTGTTACATGAAGTCAATCGGAAATTTTATCCCTACCTCTTTAATATTTCCAAGAAAGAATATGAAATGCTAACTAATGGATAAAACACCCACCGTTGGGTTGAATTTGCACAGGAAAAAGTGTATATAAATGGAGACGCGTTTTTACTGTGGTTAAAACATTTTTAGAAGTATGCTAATCCGGGCCCTGAAAATAAAATTCTCTTACTGGTGAATGATCATGGCAGTCATAAGCAGTTGCCACTTTTATAGTATGCCAAAAAAACAAATATTTTCGTGTTTTGTTTTCCTCCGCACTGCACACATAGGGGCAACCCTTAGACTGGCATAACTGGCATATACCCCTTCAATCGAGATATTTTGCCAGAGTAGCCATTTGTAGCAGCTCAAACATCAAATATTCCGGTTAATGTTGAAGCGATGCTCATTCGTGCTCACGATAATCTATTCGTACGGCTGAACCTATAATTCCAAATGAGAAGAAAAACAACGAGGCTATCTCTGTTAGTAACAGTTCTTCAGGCAAGGAAATGGTAAGATCGTTTACAGAAGAAATTTCTCCTATACCGCAAGCAGGTACATCTTTTCCAAAGAGAAAACGAACAAAGAAAAGGTCACAGAATATTATGAATTCAACGCCGGAAATTACATTATTACAGCAGAAAGAAGCTGAAAATAAAGAAAAAGAACGGAAGAAATGATGTACAGGAAGATAGTGATGAAGATACAGTTTTCAATAATTTAGAAGACTGAGAACGATGATCCAGCCAGCAGTTATTGTAATTCCTTCTATTCGTTATCACGCTCTCGCGAATACTGGTTCAGATGCCAAAGCTGCAACCTATGGTGTCATACAGGTGGTGGTGTCCGTTGTAAGTAAAACAACAAAAACCTTGGTATGTGAACTTTCCTAATTTTAAAGTAATAGTTTAAAGTGTTGAGTTATTTTAAGTTTTATACGTTTCCAATAAATACATTTCTCGGCAAAATAGCCATTCTTTTCTTATACAAAGTAAAATTTTGTAGATTAGATATTATTGTGTGCCATCATACCAGGATTGCTAGTTATGATGATATTTCACATATAAACTGAGTTCATGGAATTTCTAGTTTATTTTAGCTTTAAGCTTAAACATTCTATTATCAATGACAATATAGTACACGATCTTTTATTTAAGAAAAGAAAGGTGTATCGTGTAAAATTTCTGAAATATAGAGTTCCATAAAAAAGTGTGCAATCATAGCCTGATTGCTCCTATAACGAAGCACTTTGGTTGAGTATAGATACAACAAAATGCAGATCTGTAGCAAGTTAAGCCTTCACATTCAGTGCCAACATATATCTTGATCAGTTAGAAGATTGACGTAGGGCTTAGCTTGCTACTGGTCTGTAATTTGTATTGGGTAGACGCAAACAAGGTGTTCATTAATTACTTAAGAGAATTGCAATACATCTGTAAATACGCGTGTATAATCAATTGTACTCATAACAGTTTTCAATCAAATCGGTTATTCTTACCGAACCTAAAAATGAGTATTTTATGTTATCACTCCTACAAAGAAATAGTAATTCATCTATGAGAGCAAAAATATGAGAGAAAAAATAAACGATTTGATGGGAGTTTTGCGTTAAAAATAAAATACCATAAACAGCATGTAAATACAGTGGTACCATCGGCGCCTAAAAAAATAGGTACAACATTGATAGATGAACTAACGTAATTTATCAAAAATCGTATAGTGTGTTTTCGCTTTTATGCCAAGCTATGTCAAGCGATGTGCAAAGGTTATATAGAATGACAGTAATCGTTTGCGTATCTTTATGTACTTACTCCTTTAATCAACGCAGTAGTACAATAAAAATCATGTACGCGTACCCGTTTTTTTAGGCGCCGATGGTACCTCACTATACGTCTGGTTTAGAATTCGTCCAATTCGGAATACGTCCTGTTTGGCCGTGACAAATTTTTCTCGATATACGACTTCTGTTCGGTATACGAAATACATTTTTTCTACTTTGCGTTCGAAATGAACTCATTATGAAACCCAAAACAGTATCGAAATGAGCTTCATTTCGATACGCTTTTTTTAATTTTTAAATGTTGGCGTTGTTCGAACACAGAATAGTATATTAAAAAAAAAGTCTCATAAGGCACCATTTTGCCGCACGAGGTCAGTTTAGAAAACGAGCCGCGTTAGCAGCGAGTTTTCTAAAGAGCGAGTGCGGCAAAAGGCCTTATGAAACGAGTTTTTTATACTATTTTTTCTATTTTGCGTTTTTTACATTAATAAATTGCTTAAATTGGAATTATTTAATTTGGAAGTTCAGAGTTTAATTTTTATATAAAGCATGCAGTTGTTCACATTGATACTTGACATTTTCAAATTTAAATCTTGCTATCCGCGAAGTATATTATATTACATATTATTTATTAATTTTCGTTAACATTACTTGATATTTCATTTAAAAATATAAACATGAGTGACATAGAAACATATATATGTTGTTGTCAATTGTGTACAACATACGTTGTTTGTGTAAAATACGGACATATATCATATCTGTCAAATGTACATAAATTCTTAAAATCAAATGACAGCAATGATATTTATTTCTGTATTCGAACAACGCCAACATTGAAAAATGAGAAAAAGCGTATCGAAATGAAGCTCATTTCGATACTGTTTTGGGTTTCATAATGAGTTCATTTCGAACGCAAAATAGAAAAATAAATATCATTGCAGTCATTTGATTTTAAGAATTTAAGTACATTTGACAGATATGATTTATGTTCGTACTCTACACAAACAACGTATATTGTATGCAATTGACAACAAGATATATTAGTTTCTATGTCACTCATGTTTATATTTTTAAATAAAATATCAAGAAATGTTAACGAAAATTAATAAATAATGTGTAATATAATATACTTCGCGGATAGCAAGATTTAAATTTGACAATGTCAAGTATCAATGTGACCAATACATGCTTTATATAAAAATTAAACTCTGAACTTCCAAATTAAATAATTCCAATTTATTAATGTAAAAAACACAAAATAGAAAAAATAGTATAAAAAACGCGTTTCATAAGGCCTTTTGCCGCACTCGCTCTTTAGAAAACTCGCCCCTATCGCGGCTCGTTTTCTAAACTGATCTCGTGCGGCAAAATGGTGCCGTATGAAACTTGTTTTTTAATATACTATTTTGTGCGACAGCCGTAGATAATCTGTATATATAATTTAAAAGAAATTATCGACAGACCGCTTGCTCGCTTTTAATTTATTTTATTATATATATATATATATATATATATATATATATAACGTGTGTAAAAATTGTCGCAAAAGCTATACGCAGCGACATTCTTCGTTCGTTTCTAAATCGAAAATCTCAATGGTAAAATATTGTACCATGCTTCATACGTCTTCACGAGGTTCACGAAGTTCGGTTTTTTAGTCTCTTAATAAGCGCTTGTGTTCGATATTTGTCGGTACAGACAGCTGCAATTTTGAATTTAGACAACTTCTTATTCCTAATTTATCGAAAACAGTTTCTTTTTGATGGTAGAGTCTATTTTCAATATTTCTTCATTAGCATCCTCTATTGAAAAACACAATTGGCAACGTTGTAAGACAATATGTATGTTTTCTTATTTGGTTTCAATCAAAATCATTAGTGTCAAATTTTGACATTTGTCCGAATTAATTTTTCTCAAGTATTTAGTTTTGTGCAAGCTCTGCTCTATTTCGTGTTTTCTCATATTCTCTTGATTAGTTTTTCTGGTTCTGTGTTTTATCGTTGTTGTTTTATTGGTTTGTTCTTTTACGATGGATTTTACATTTAATGAATATGCCGATATGTATATGATGTATGGTTTTTGTAATGGAAATGCTAACATGGCAGAACAGGAATATCGCGTACGGTTTCCAAACCGGAGACATCTTACTGGAAACGTATTTCGACGACTGGACCAACGTCTACGTGAAACTGGTTCGTTTTATAAAAGGAATCCCAATGCAGGTCGACCTAGACAACGGCGTACATTACAACTGGAAGAGGAAATTCTAGACTCAGTACACGAAGATCCCTCCGTCAGTACTCGACAGTTGGCGTCCACATTCAATATCCCCAGTAATAAGACCGTTCATTCGGTTCTACGTGAAAACCTTCTTTATCCTTACCATATAACTAAGGTACAGCCGCTCTATGAAAACGATAACGTACATCGTTTAAACTTTTGTCATAGTATCTTAAATAGAATTCATGAAGATGGTAATTTTTTAAGAAGTGTTCTTTGGACCGACGAGTCTATGTTTACCAGAGATGGTGTACTCAATATCTATAATTTTCACCATTGGGCAGATGAAAATCCTCATGCTATTCGGGAATACGGTCACCAAAGAAATATTTCAGTTAATGTTTGGCTGGACATAATAAATCACCAAGTCGTTGGACCAATCTATCTGCCAAATCGTCCTGATGCCAACGGGTACTTAAATGTATTGGAACAAGTTATTGACGAGATGCCATTGAACATACGCCGTAACATGTTTTACATGCATGATGGGGCTCCTGCACATTTTGCTCGTAATGTGAGAGAGTGGTTGGATGAACACTTCCCTAACAGGTGGATTGGTCGCGGTGGTCCTATCTTATGGCCTGCAAGATCTCCTGACCTTAATCCTTTAGACTTTTTTGTTTGGGGTTTCATTAAGGACAAAGTTTACGCTACACCTCCCCAGGACGCTGACGAAGTTATAGGAAGAATTAACGCGGCAGTATTAGAAATTACGCCGGAAAGGCTAGAACGAGTAATACAGACAATAACTCGTAGATTGCAACTGTGTTTACAAACGGACAGACATCAATTTGAACAGGTGCTTAGGTAATAGTGATGCTAATTTGTTACAAGAGATGCGTTCGAAAAATAAAAACTACTAACTTTGTTTTAATTAAGTGTTTTTTTATTGCTTTGTCCTATGTATCAATTGTATAATCCAATTTGTCGTTTGTAATTCCCGTTTGTCAATTTTGACAAGTATTCTATCTATTATTACGGTAGTATAAAACTACAGTGTTGCTAAACGGATGTTAGTTTCATGTGGTCCCCGAGGACGCATAAAGCATGATACGACATTTTACCATAAGAATTTTGTGTCAAATTCGAACAAACTGTGTCACTACGTGTAGCTTTTGCGACAATTTATACACACCATGTATATATATATATATATATATATATATATATATATATATATATATATAATTGAAAAGAAATTATCGACCGTGATATATTATCAAAAATTAATTAAAATTCGGGTAAGCGGTCAATTAAAAATATCCTTTATTAAATTACCCTATATTTCGCAACAGACTTTGTCGCTTCTTCTGAGGTAAAAAATGTAGAGTTACAAAATAATAAAATTGACGTACAAAATATAAAAAAAAAATTTTTTTTTTATATTTTGTACGTCAATTTTATTATTTTGTAACTCTACATTTTTTACCTCAGAAGAAGCGACAAAGTCTGTCGCGAAATATAGGGTAATTTAATAAAGGAGATTTTTAATTGTCCACTTACCCGAATTTTAATTAATTTTTGATATATATATATATATATATATATATATATATATATATATATATATTTAAATATCTAATTTCGATGAAAATTGAATGTTTCGTAGTGCAACGCATGCGCAATATAGATGACTAGGGTTGGTAATATAGACGCGAGTAAGATAATCGGTTGAATGTCAATACGGCTGATGCTAATAATGGTCTAAATAATATTCGTTCTATAAATAAACTAAAAAAATGACTAGAATCACTATGGAATTAAAAAAAGAGACTTAACTGCTGCATACCATATACCGAGAACGACGATATCGACAATCGTGAAAAATAAAGACATTATTAAATATGTTAACGCTGCCAAGGGGGTTAAATTGATGTCTAAACAAAGGTCGGAGACATTAGATCATGTTGAGAAATTGCTTTTGCTATGGATAATTGAAAAACAGTGTGGTGCTGGCGATAGCGTATCAGAACCAATTACTTGCGAGAAAACTAAAATCATACATGCCGATCTCATGAAAAATCAAGGAGGAACTAGCCAGGAAAGCGAGGTGTTCAAAGTCAGCCATGGCTGGTTTGTGAATTTAACAAAAAAGAACGGTATTCACAGTGTTGTGCAGGGTGGAAAAAGAGCTAGTGCCAATAAAGTTGCCGCTAATGAATTTGTTAAACAGTTTGGGGAGTTTGTGGAAAGTGAGCATTTTATTTCTCAACAAGTTTTCAATTGTGATGATACTGGCCTGTTTTGGAAGAAAATGCCAAACAGAACCTATATCACACAAGAAGAGAAATCATTGACAGGGCACAAGCTAATGAAGGACAAGCTAACTCTCTTGTTCTGTGGAAATGCCAGTGCGGATTGCAAAATGAAGCCTTTCCTGATTTACCACTTTGAAAATCCGAGGGCATTTAAAAAACATAATGTCCAAAAGTCTCAGTTGCCTGTGATGTGGAGGTCGAATAGCAAGGCTTGGATAACGAGGCAATATTTTAGTGAATGGTTTAATCTTGTGTTTGGACCAAGTGTAAAAAGTTATTTAGAGGATAATGACCTCTTAATGGATAATGCTTCTGCTCACCCACAAAGCTTGAAGGATTATGTCTTGCCCGAGTTCGACTTCATTACTGTCAAGTTCCTTCCCCCTAATATGTCTCCTCTCATTCAGCCCATTGATCAGAAGGTCATAAGTAATTTCAAGAAACTTTACACTAAAGCATTATTCCAGAGGTGCAGTAACCTCTGAGACAGAATTAACCCTGAGAGACTTCTGGAAAGATCATTTTAATATCGTACATTCTTTATCGCTCATTGACAAAGCTTGCCAGCCAGTATCCCCACAGAACAATGAACTCCGCTTGGAGAAATTTGTGGCCACAAGCAGTAACTGAAAGGGACATTAAATCTGTACCCTCTATAGTGGAGGATATTGTTTCTCTGGCCAGATCCATTGATCTTGATCTACGTGATGATGATGTGGAAGAATTACTAGTGGAGGGGCACAACGAAGAACTGACCACTGAGGAGTTACAGGCACTGGAGAAGGATGAGCATCAGCCTAGAATGTATACACTCTCTTCAAATTCAGAGGAGGAAGACATAGCGGAAGCATCTTCTTCATTAATTAAATGAATCCTTGCAAAATGAATGGAGGTGAATTTTTTTTTAGAAAAATGTCACCTCAACGAAGTTCAAACAAATTGCAATAGCATCGGTTGGGAAGACCAGACAATGTCACATTTTAGAAACATCCTGAGAAGAAGACAGAAACAAAGTCCTTTGGACATATTTTTAATAAAAGTCAAACCAGCTGAGCCTAGTGAAAAGCGACAGAAGATGGAAAAAGAAAAAACACCAGAATGTCAGGTTTTATTGCAAGGAGACTTTTCTTCTACAGAATAGAATTTTTTTTTTCTTTTTGTATTTTAGTATTAAGCAGAGTTTAAATTTAAAAATCTATAATAAAATCTCATTTTTTATTTATATGTTTAAGCAGTGTTTAAATTATTTTACAATTCCATTAATGTAGGTATAATATTAATAGTTTTCTTTTTTTGCATGAGAACGGATTATAATAACAATTTTTATATTACTTATGGGAAAAGGTAGTTTGGTATACGTCCTATTCGATGTACAATAACAAAGTATGAAATTGTAAATAACTACCTTTATAAATTATTAATGCTTGTAGATTCAAGATGGTGAAAATTCCGATAGCTTGGATGAATCTAGTTTCACAAATGAAGAATGCGAAATAGAAAATGCACAATCCGCCGCAACACTCTTAAATGAAGCAATTAAAGACTTCGTTCCACAAGAAAATCGAGGTATTTTAAATTCATCGTATAAATCTTAAAATTAGATAAACAAATACTGACTCTTGTAATACACATCCCAACTAGTTATCACGAGAGTAAACAATTGCATTATAAAATTGATAAGATTTCTCAGATTTGCCTCCGATAAGATTTCGGAGTATTTCATAGTGTTACTGTTTTTATTTCAACGAAAAATAAAAATATTATTTTTTTGTAGACAGCAAGCCAGAACAGTTCCTGAAAATTAGTGGTGAAACAAACACCAAGAAAAATTTAAAGGACGCATCTGAAATTTGTAAATGCTTTATTTGTGGAAAATACTTAAGTAATCAATATAATTTGAGAGTGCACATGGAGACCCACAAAGACACTTACTACTCGTGCCTCTCTTGTCCACATGTATCAAAAAGCAGAGATGCATTGCGAAAACACGTTTCCTACCGACATCCTGAAGAATATACATCTAGAAAACGAAAGAAAAATACATGATTGTCTGTATGAAACATATGATATAACATATAATTACGATATACAAAAATATTAAAATTGGTGAGAGTTCTAACTCGCTATATAACTACTAGTGAGATAGTAAAAATCTGTAACTTTGGTAATAAATAAGTTTTTTTTTATTACGTACTTTAGCAAAATTTATTTCATACAAAGTTAACAATTTATTTAAATATTGAAACATTTTATAAAAAATATGTATAAGCAAACGCCAATTAAGTTGGCGCGAGAAGGGGTAAGCTCGCGCAGGATTAAAAGTAGTGGGGAGATTTGTATTTGGTTTTACATCAAATGCCAGATAATTCTAACCTCTGAGCGTGTATCACTTTATGATCTCCTAGCAAAGACATTATGTTCCGTCAAACGTCAATGACAAATGTATTCTGACAATTACTTGAGTAGTGGGGGTGGACGTTTTTAAAAACGGCTTCTGCGCACCCCCTCCTCATGCCAACTTAATTGGCGCTTGCTATATTTAAGTTATAAGAATTAGGTTTATAAAAAAAAGTCATTTTTTAAAATAAAAACATCATGAACATGAAAATTTTGAACATATTTATTTAGGAAAATATTTATACACCATTTTTCTAGCCGATTAATACCCTCTTAAAAACTTTTACTTATTCCGATTTGAAGTACTTGTTTAAGGGTAAAAAATATAATAAAGATGGAAAAAGGTAAAAATTCTAAGATCTTATGTCTCTGGTGAAATAACATCAGAGATTGGTGGATGGGGAGATTGCACTTTAAGATGCGCACTAAATTAACATTTTGTCGTGGGATGAATATTTTAAAGGCTATTTTTGATGAACGAACTCAAAACATAAATTTAATAATTATTGTTATTTTAATAAATTAAAGTAATTTTTTTTATATAGGTAACTGATTAACTCATTAACTGGTTCTTAAGCATATAGCAAAAAATAAATAATTAAAATGTTTCCTTTAAACTCTAAATTGTTTATTTATATTGCCTTATAGAAAGGAAGTTTATTCAAACATCTTTTTTATGACATTCATTAACTTCATTTTTAATTTATTTAAATTTATTTATTGATATTAATTAGTACAAAGAAATATTCTTTAAATTTTTTATTTTTCATACAAAAATCACTAAAACAGTAATACAAAATACAGTGACGTGTTCAGAACCTCACAAAAGGGGAAGATATAGAGTAAAATAACGCCTAATTAAAAATTTCTTTGTTGGAGGCGCAAAGAAAATAAAATTTGTTACAAACTACAATAGAATCCTACCTTACTTAAAATGAAGTGCCATAGGTACAGTCATGGCCAGATAAATGTAGTACAACCTTAAATTTCATATATGTCATAAATTTGATATATTATTATTCAGTGGCGGCTCGTGCTAAAAATTTTAAGGTGTTCTGCAAGTTTTACAAAAAAATTTACCTTGCACGGGCAGTAAGAGGTTGTCTCCCATCGATCTTATCGTGCTTTCTTCGCCTTCCGCACTGAAGTAATGGATTTCGGGAACGATTGTCAATTGTCACACAAAAAAATAAGAGTCACTAAGCACTACTTTACTAACAAATTATTTCCTATAAATTAAATCTATTCTACGTTCTTTTCGATTTGAAAATTTTGTTATCACTTTGTCATTAAAATTGTCTAGAGAATTATTAATTTCCTCAATTATTTGTTCTTGGCAGACTTCAAGTATGCACTGTAACAGATCATTCTGTATTTCTTTGGAAGTGCCTTTAAATACCGAACAATTTTTTAGGTGCTCACTTAGAGTTGCATCTAATTCAGCCGAAAAATTAATAAGTCCACGAAATATCCCCGGATTCTCGGAAGTATCGCTCTCATCATGTCCCCGAAGGGCCAATTTAAAAGCTCCACAAAATTTTATACAATTAATAATTTTTGATAAAATATAACGATTCTTTGACACATTTTCATTATGTCTCTGTATATTTACCCAATAAGCAGAATCTAGTTGAGCCATAATATTAGTTGACCCTAGTAACGCAAATTCCATACAATTATGAAGATGGCTTTTAGAATTCTCATGTCTTTTTATTTTCAAACTTAAGTGCTCTAGATCCGTGACCCCTATTTCCGTCCAAGCTTTATCGCCACCAAAAAGTAAACAGGGAAAACTATATAAAGCATTTTTTTTGTTGCATCCACAAAGCCATTCGTTTTTTGAATAAATATCGCTACTAAATTTACGTGTATAATTTTTCCCTCTACTTACACCAGTTTTTTCAATAGTGATATCTACTAATGGCCTACCATTTGCTTTTAAGTTTAACTTTTCTTCGTATGTATATTTAAAGAATCTCTTCACATTAATTAAATTAAAGACCACCTCCATAATACACAGAGTTTATATAAATTGTCAACAATACTGAAAAACAGAAGCACGCACACTCTAATATTATTGTTTTTACGTTAAACTCGCCGCACAGTAAAAAACACGCGAAAATATTAAATACCTATACCGATTCATATGACCTCTGCGCTGGAATGAATGCAGCGAATATTGCCTGGTAAAATCATGCATTGGTTTTTGACAGTCACGGGGGTAGCGGGGTGCGCGCGGGTGTTGGAAAGAGCGCTCAGAGCACGTTCGTGTGAACCAGATAAGGAACAAGTGAGCGATCGCGCGAATTAGGTTGGTTATTCCACTGGTCGCCTATTGTATATTTGATAATATAGTATATACGATATAACCGGCGTAGTGTTGGAATATCGGAAGCGAATATCTCGGCTTCTACCGATCGGATTTTGATGATTGAGGTGTCAAATTGTAGGGTTTGATGTCCTCTACAGGTGATGTAGAAAAATATGCAAATTTTTTGATATACAGGGGGAGAATTTTCACAACAATATGTTACGCTTTTATAAACATCAGAAATGTCGGAAAAATTATGTAAAAGAAAACTAGTTATAACTAATACAGGTTCGCCCGCCCAATTTTTTGGGAGCTCTGCAGCACTGCAGCGCTTATGCGCCAGCCGCCACTGTTATTATTGTAAGACGAGCTTCAGCTTAAGCTACTTGTCATAATAAAATCAAATGTCAGATCATACTGGAATATATTTACTTTATTATTGTTTGAGTTAAGAAATATAAGTTAAAAGTATAATAATAAGTTAAATTTAAATTGAAAATTGAATTAAGGAATACGAAAAATAACTTTAATAATAAAAATTTTTTAACAAAAAGCTAATATTTTGTTGGACCGCCATCAGCATCAATTACTGCCCTTAACCTTCTAGGCATGAAAGCCACCAAACTTCTAAAATAATTTGGTTTGTGAATGAGAGATTGCCAAGCATTTTGAATTGCTTCCCACAATTGGTCCTGATTTTGAAATCTTATACGTGACATACTTTTGGTCATCTCGGCCCATACGTTTTCTATTGGGTTCATGTCCGCACTCTTGGGACTCCATTGCAAAATCTCAATGTTATGCTCTTTCATCCATCGCGACACTATGTTTGCATTATGAACTGGGCAATTGTCATGCTGATATATAAAAATGTTTTCAGGATACACATGTTGGACTGATGGTAACATAAGATTTTCCAAAATATGAATATAATTCTGGGAATTAAATCTCCCATTTATTCTATGACACATTCCAACATTGTGGTAACTTATCCATCCCCAAATATTTATAGAGAATCTTGCTTGCCGATCTGAATTATCTATATATTGCTCCTCGTATCTTGTACCGCCAGGTCTGTAGACACGAACAGAACCATTACTTGTGTATTGAAATGTTTTCTCATCAGTGAAAACTACATTTTCCCAAAACTCAGGTCCATTGTTTATATGATTTAATGCGAACAAAAGCCTGGCTTGCTTCCTTTCTTCACTAACCTGAATTTTTTTGGCTGCAACACGCGACCTTATGTCGCTATCTCTTATTCTCCTGCTTGCAGTTCTACGTGAACCAGGAAAAATGGTCTCTGCAACTGCTACTTTCACTGAATCGAAAGGATGTTCTCGGAGATGTTGAACTAGATTATGGTTCTGCTGTTCAGTCGAAATTCTTTTAAGCCCAGTACCTACCCGGCTTTCTGTCTATGCTCTCATCAGTCTCCCATCTTTTCTTAACCTTCATAGCGTTGTAATTTAATTAATATACGAACTTTATCAGTTGCGGTTAGCTTTCGTGCCATCGTAAAAATATGTTTGATGTTTAATAAAATTGAAAATGATTTGACATATAATTGTCAAAATACTAACTTACACCATAAAAATTTATTATGAAAAGCTTGTACTACATTTATCTGGCCACGACCGTACGTCTATTTTCCTATGCAAACTCATCTATTATGTCATAACATTTTTGGCGAGAATATTCTTACACTAATTCCTTTTCAATTGATATTAATCCCAAAACAGAAAGTCTTTCTTGTTCTGTAGAATTCCTAACACATTTTTTATTCGTTCAAGCGCAGAAAAGGTGCTGAGGTGTTGTAAATCACTCTGAGTTCGGAACGTATAGCAAACGCCAATTAAGTTGGCGCGAGGAGGGGTAAGTTCGCCCAGGATTAGAAGTAGTGGGGAGATTTGTATTTGGTTTTAGATCAAATGTCAGATAATTCTAACCTCTAAGCGTGTATCACTTTATGATCCCCTAGCAAAGACATTATGTTCTGTCAAACGTCAATGACAAATGTATTCTGACAATTACTTGAGTAGTGGGGGTGGACGTTTTTAAAAACCGCTTCTGCGCACCCCCTCCTCGCGCCAACTTAATTGGCGCTTGCTATAGTGCAGGAAAGCCAAAATATTATGGATAATTTTGTTTAAGCGATTCAAACGATGTTGTTACCACGTTAGGTTTCCAAATGTACTTAAAAATCTTATTATATACAGAATTTGGATACAGAATGCCGTTTTTTGCGAAATAGTGATATATTAGTGATAGTATTAACTTGATGAAAATTAAACAGCGGAACAGATTAACGAATGCAATGATATGTGTATTATTGCATACCAAGCAATTATTGATAATAAAAATTGTTGCGATTTTTCGATTGAGGAAAAATTGATTTTAAAAATGAATAATTTATATCGATATCAATTATGTTTATATTTTGGAAAACTCTCATTGGTTGAAAGCAAGGCCAAATTGCTTTCAACCAATGAGATTTCACTGTCAAAGTGGTCTGTTCAGAAATTCGTCTCTCTACTTTAAAAATAGAGTATACAACAAGAGCACAATTTTAAGAATTAAATGAAGATGGGAACAGGAACATTCTAAAAACACATAACCTTATAATAACTTTTGTCTAAATGACAGAAAGTCCGTTAATAAAAAATGTTTACTTGATTTAAATGATGTACGCGATTTTTTTGAATACAAGAGTATAGCAAGCGCCAATTAATTGACGCGAGGAGGGGTAAGTTCGCGCAGGATTAGAAGTAGTGGGGGGATTTGTATTTGGTTTTCATCAAATTGCAAAATACTATAGGCGGTAATGTCAGATAATTCAAACCTCTTCGAAAAAAACATAATTAAACAGATTAAAATAACATAAAACACAAAATTTGATATAGATAATGAGACTGTAATGTATAAACAGGTTTTTAAGAATATTTTTATAAGCATCGTAACAAAATATGTAAGCCTCGTAAGGAGGGAAAGTACAAAATGCAATTCTGAAGTACAATTTCCTATAAACTCTAAGGATGTATCGTAATGAATCGTACAATGAATCCATTTGAATTATCTGAAATACACTTCCAGCAGTTATTTCGTCTAGACAAAAGGTCTGCTACCAATTTAATTAATACTTTGGGAACAGTTATGGACTTGGGTGGCCATATTCCACTGCATCTGAAGGTGATGATTATTTATGAGTAGTTAGTAAAGCGCCGGTTCTAGACCGTAAATTTATGAACCACCATAATTAGTCTCATTCTCTTCTATTTAGAGATTAAATCTACTTCTAGGGATCAACAAATTTAAAGTCCATAAACGGCACAATAATTTATATAAATCCAATACTTTCAGTGAAAATACATAAAACATTTTTACATTTTAAGACATTTATACTAGTTTTTATTTATAAATTTACAGTAGCATTTTTACTCGTTCACAAGTTAAAATTATATAAAAAACTGAATTTATTTAATCACCACAAAATTGGGAACGAATATTTCTCTGTTGATTTACAACAATATTTTATAAAAACAACTACTTGTCCACATATAAAATTATAAAATTATAAAATTATGAAATTATAAAATTATAAAATTATAAAATTATAAAATTATAAAATTATAAAATTATAAAATTATAAAATTATAAAATTATAAAATTATAAAATTATAAAATTATAAAATTATAAAATTATAAAATTATAGAATTATAAAATTATAAAATTATAAAATTATATAATTATGAAATTATAAAATTATAAAAAAATTATAAAATTAAAATTATAAAAATAAAAGTACTTGTTGATAAAAATTATAAGTTTATTTTCTATAATCATTAATATGAAAATTTAATTATTAAACAATAACTGGACCACAAAAATTTTGATTAATTTTTTTAGTAATAAATGACATCACTTTGTGAATTATCTTATAAACAAGTATCAAATGTATATGACATCAATTATTTATTTGATGACTATCAACATTATCTATTTACGCATAATGTAAATATTGAATACATTAATATTGATAATTTTATAAATAATAAATATATCATAGAAAAATATAAAAATAAAATAGATTGGTTTTATATATCTGAATTCTCTAACCTCATTAACAACAAACAAATCATTTATAGAAAAATATGAAAATGAACTAAAATGGAGCTGTATTAGTAAATATTCTAATCTTATTTACGATGAATCATTTATAGAAAAATATAAAAATAAATTATGCTGGTATATTATATCATTAAATTCTAATCTTATTAATAATGAAATATTTATAGAAAAATATAAAAATGAATAGATTGGGTCTGTATTTCTCAATATTCTAATTTGATTAACGATGAATTATTTATAGAATAATATAAGAATAAAATATATTTTGAAATTATAGCAACACATTCTGAGCTTATTAACGATGAAACATTTATAGAAAAATATAAAAATGAACTAGAATGGTTTTTTATGAGTCAATATTTTAATCTTATTAACATTAATATATTTTGATATTATAGCAAAAAAAAATATCAAAGTTATATATTATTAAAATTTGACTTATATTAAAAAATTTAAAGAATTTCAAAATTATATACTGTTCTTATTTTTATTTCGAATAACATTAATTAAATCAGGAATTATACAACATGTACCAGCAATGAATGTATGTAGATGCTGAACCTTATAATCTATTATTTCTTCAATTACTATAATCATGTTTAGTTCTTTTAATATTTCTAACTTACTATGTAGATCATACTTACAAATATCATTTAATATTTCACTAATTAAAAGTAATTTGAAATCTACTGACCATGAAAAAATTATTGTAAGTTCATAAAAATTATGTTTTAATAAATATTCCAAAGTTTTTCATTTTTATTACTTTGTTCTAAGATAATTAAATAATCCATTATAAATTTTTGTTCATCATTTGAATATGTTTCTTCAATTATTGATAAAATACTACTACTATGTAAATCATAATAATCTAGATCATCATTATAAAACAATTCTAATGTATTATCAAAGTTAAATAAATCTATAATCTTTTTAATTTTTTCTTTGTTCATTTATATATAAAAAAATTTTAAATATTTTCAATGTCAATAGAAAGAGTAAATAAATTTCCTTGTTTATAAATTTGTTTAATAAAGAGACTATCAAAACTATGTTCCCAAGCTATATCTTTGCACTCATTATATATCTGACTATATCCATCACGAATAGTTAGAATTAACCCTAGAAGTGTATATTCATCAGGATAAAAAAGATTATTTTCAGGACTACATTCTAGTTTAACAATATGATCAAGAGGATAATCAAAAATAATTTCAATTTCATTACCGTCTGACACAATATTATCTAAATACTTATAATTATTTGCTAAACCCCTCAGAGTAAACAAGTGAATTGAACCATCGAATATTAATAATTTATCAGTCATTTATATATAAAAAAATTTTAAATATTTTCTGTAATTGTATTGTTTATATCATAAACAAAATCGGACGTAGACATTAAACAAATATAACAAACAGTACCTTCTTTACCACCACTTGGTGGGTCAATATTTTTATCAAAATCAATATATAATACAATATTATTCTTTGTGTTTGAGATACTTTCAGATTGATTAGTCATATCTATTACATACATAGGTCTCTCATTTTTAAATTTATCTAAATCTAGATACATTAAAAGTAATTCTTGATATGATTTATAAAATACTTTCTTGTAATCACAGTACATATTATAAGCAATACCATATTTCTCATTATCCCAATCTAAATTAAGTGATTTCTCAGGATATGGTACCCCATTAACTTCAAACCTAATATTTTTAACATTACAATGATCATAACAACTTGAATCTTTTTCTTGATCATCTAATCTATTTGTTTGAAATACAACAATTCCAAATAAAGGAGCACGTATACTTCGATACTGATCTGATATAGTAAATGACAAAGCTTTTCCAATAGACCACGCAAGTGTGACGTCAAATCGCCATTTTCTGTACGGTAGGTCAGGGTCTACGTTCCAAACAAATTTAAAGCGCCATTTGAAACGTATAGTCACTCTTGGTAAAACGAGTTTTAATTAATCTTCCTATATTAATATCATTTGTTACTTGGTAAGTATGTAAGCAAAATATCAATATACATATTATAGTTATTAAAAACAAAATATTTGGCAATGGTGTTTTTTATTTAAAAAAAAATATTAGCAATGACTGCAAAAAAGCTTTTTCCACCTCGATAATTCTGCCTTTTCTGTAGGAAAAGTAAAAATAGTGCATCCCTTTTTTTCACTTAATGCTTGCTAGTAAGAGCAAAACACATCACCATTATGTATATCTATCTAACCTCACTTTTGTACTTTAGTTACTCAAGTATAACCGTGCTATAAAACAATTAATATTATTAATATCAGTTTTAAACAACGTCGTTCATACTTACATGCAATAACAATTAAAATTAACTTATAAATAACAACTTTTACTTTTCACTTCAAATTTGCAACGCGTTCCAAATACAATACATGAAAAAAATTTAAATGCCGGTTGTTTGGAACGTGATCCCTGACCTTCCGCAAAAATGACGACAGCACTTGCGTGGTCTATTACATTTTTATGTTGACTACATTGCCATTTTCTAAAATAAAATATGTAACATAGTGACATTTAAGGGGGGAACATTGAAGTTGGTATTACAAGTTGACAATATATCATAAATGCTGACTGTTGTATTATTTGCCTAGTAGTTACATTTAATAGATAACACTTAATATATAATAATAATATAACGCCTACGAGCACACTATGTTACATGGTGGCAGCTGTAAAAGTATATAAATATGAACTTAAATCCTCCTACAAATTTTAAACCTGGAAATGATCCTGCTTCGTCTTGGACAAAATGGCGACAAATTATAGAAAATTACTGGATAGCGGCTCAACTAAAAGAAAAAACAGAGGAGATCCAAAAAGCAATATTTTTACACATATTAGGAGAAAAAGGTGTCGATATATACAATACATTTACCTTTATTGAGGGAGAACAAATAACAATTAAAAAATTATTGGATAAATCCACTCAATATTTTCAACCTTTTAAAAACGAGACGTATATTCGGTATCTATTTTTTTCGTATAACCAAGAAGAAGGTCAAAGTATAGATGAATATGTTACATCATTAAAACATAAGGCAAAGGATTGCAGCTTCGGATCTATCAATGATTTATTAATACGTGACAGAATTATTTGTGGTATCAAAAGTAATGACATCAGAGAAAGGTTACTTAAACGGAAAAACCTTACTTTAGCTGATTGCATTGATATATGTAGGGCAGATGAACAATCAAAATCACAAATTAAGCAGATGAATGTATATGAAGGTTCTGTGGCTGTTAACGAAATAAAGAATAAAAGGAAACATAAAAACTATAAACACAGAGGTAAGGAAATACCAACTAATATTAATAAAAAATGTTGTAGCAAATGTGGAAGTTCACATGATTATGGAAAATGTCCAGCATGGGGAAGAAAATGCAAAAAGTGTAAAAAACCCAACCATTTTGCTTCTTGTTGTAAGAGCCATAGAAGTGTACAATATATAGAAGAATCAGATCATACAGAAGATGAAATAAGCAATGCATACACACTAGATATTGGTATGATTAAAGTTGCTGAAAAGGCAAGTAAAGAAATTAAGATTTATGCAATCACTGAAAATAAAAACAGGTGGTATGAAAACATATTTGTTGAAAATAATATAATTAAATTTAAATTAGATAGTGGAAGTGAAGCAAACATTATATCTATAAATTTATACAGTCAGTTAAAAACTAAAATAGAAAATACCAAAATGAGATTATTAACATATTCTAATGATAAATTAAATATATTAGGATGTTGTAGTCTAACTTGCTCATTTAAAAATAAAGCAATAAAATGCAGATTTTATATAGTTAATGAAAATTTACAACAAATACTAGGCCTAGATAGTTGCTTAGAATTAGATCTGATCAAACGTTCAAATACTTTAAATATAAATTGCTTAAATGAGGATCCACTACAAATATTAGATAAATATAGTTCAGTATTTAAAGGACTAGGCTGCTTCAAAAAGAAATATAGAATTCAATTAACAGATGATGCAGTACCTCAAATATATAGAACTCGTTGTGTACCTTTAGCACTGAATAAACAATTAAAAACAGCATTAGATACAATGGAACAAGGTATACTTAAGAAGGTAGTAGAACCTACAGATTGGGTTCACCCAATTGTTATTACTAAAAAAAAAGACGATACAATCAGAATATGTATGAATCCTAGACCATTGAACAAATTTGTAAAAAGACAAAGACTGCAGTTACCCACAGTTCAGTCAGTATTTGCTTGTTTTGATGGTGCTAAATATTTTACAGTTTTAGATGCTCTAATTGCATTCCATCAAATTCCATTAGACGAAAAAAGCTCAAAATTATGCACCATAACAACTCCATTTGGTAGATACATGTATTGCAGATTACCATATGGGTTATCCTCAGCAAGTGAAGTTTTTCAAGATGCCATAAATGATCTGACAGATGGATTGGAAGGGACCATAGCTTATATGGACGTTATAGTTATCTATGGTAGGACATTAGAGGAACATAATAAGAGGCTAGAAAAATTGTTGAAGAGAGCATCAGAATTCAATGTTAAATTTAAGAAAGATAAAATTCAGTTAGCACAAAATAAAGTTAGATTTTTGGGTCACTTTATTTCTAACAATGGTATAACACCAGAAATATCTAAAATATCAGCAATTCTAAATATTAAAAAACCTAATAATAAAAAAGAATTACAAACATTTTTTGGCATGATAAATTATATAGGGAAATTCATTCCTAATGTTTCTCAAGAAACAGCATCACTCAGATTACTATTAAAGTCTGACACAGAATATATTTAGGATCAACCACAGCAACTAGCTTTTGACAGATTAAAAAGTTTGATAACTAAAGCACCTGTTCTGGCATTTTTCAATCCAGCGGTACCTGTAACACTTACGACAGATGCAAGCCAGTATGGTTTGGGTGCAGCTATATTGCAAGAAGGGAAACCTGTAGCATATAGTTCGATATCACTAACAGAGGCTCAAATGAGATATTCTCAGATTGAAAAAGAATTGCTAGCTATAGTAGTGGGGTGCGAGAAATTTCATTATTATCTGGCAGGAAGGGAAATTAATGTGATTACAGACCATAAACCACTATTAGGACTTATAAACAAACCAATTGATACCTTAACACCTAGATTACAGAGATTAGTTATTAAGTTAATGAGATACCAAGTAAACCTAAAATTTTGCCCTGGAAAGCAAATGGGTCTTCCCGATACTTTATTTAGATATCCAGAAAAACACACAATATCGACTGACTATTATGATGATTATTCAATATGTTCAATAGTATTAGCATCAAAGAAAAAGGAAGAAGAATTAATAAAAGACACATTAGAGGATGAAGAATTACAACAAATTAGATATTATTTAAAAAATGGATGACCTAAGCGTTTCAGCTCTGTAGCAGTTCAGGCAAAACCTTATTTTCAATGCAGGGATGAAATACATGAATTTGGAAATTTACTTTTTAAAAGATATCAGATAATAATTCCAGCAAAACAAAGACCAAATATTCTGAACAATCTACACAATGTGCATCAAGGAACAATATCGTGGATTAAAAAAGCAACACAAGCGGTTTATTGGCCCAGAATAGCGGAAGATATAACAAGTTTTATATCCAGATGTGCAACATGTCAAACCTATTCTAAAGCAAACTCCAAAGAACCAGTTCAACATCATGAAATTCCAACATTACCATGGGAGAAGATTGGCGTAGATCTTTTTAAATTAAATAAACAAGACTTTTTACTTATTGTAGACTATCACTCAAAGTTTATAGAACTATTCAAGTTAAGCAGCACTAATTCTAAATCAATAATAGAATCCTTTAAAGAGTTTTCAAAGGCATGGACTTTGTTTAAGTTGTTTTTCAGATAATGGTCCACCATTCAATTCACAAGAGTTTAACGAATTCCTTAAAAACCTTGGCATATCCCATAAAACATCAAGTCCCAATTATCCTCAATCAAATGGCATGATAGAACGCCATATACAAACTATTAAAGGACTTCTGAAAAATTCACCTACAGTTCACCCAAGTATGGTAGTCCTTGAATATAATTCCACTCCTAAGGCGAATTTACCATCACCAGCCGAAATGCTAATGGGTAGAAGAATACGAACGACTATCCCGATTTCCAGAAGAGCCATGAAACCATATTTTGACAATGAAAAAACAATAGAAATATTAGCAGAAAACCAAGTCCGACAAGAAGAATATTGGAATGATAGTAGAAGAAAACTTCAACCTATAGAAGATAAAAGCGTCCTTATGTGGAATAATACCCGATCATGGACTCCCGCGCAAGTAGTAAAACAAGATGAAGACAATTCTTATTGGTTGAAGACTGAAAACGGAATCTATCGAAGAAATAGACTACACGTTAGACCAAGTACAAGCACGTTTAATGAAGAAACAAGAAGAGAAGCATCAAGCTCTGATGATCCTTCACATACGTTTGATGCAACACCAAAATCTAATAATAATCAGAACCAAGAAAGGTCCGTAGTCAAATCAACCCCAGTGAAGATTCAACCCGATTTGGACAAGCGGCAAAGAAGAATACCTTTAAAATATAAAGATTATGTTATGTAACTTATTATACATTTATGTAGAAAGATGTAAAAAAAAAGGGCATGTAACATAGTGACATTTAAGGGGGGAACATTGAAGTTGGTATTACAAGTTGACAATATATCATAAATGCTGACTGTTGTATTATTTGCCTAGTAGTTACATTTAATAGATAACACTTAATATATAATAATATAACTCCTACGAGCACACTACGTTACAAAATATATAATGATTCTCCAAAGATAATTGTTTCAATTCATTAATTAATTGTATTTTTGCAATATTTTCATATACAGGTTTATTAGCTCTTATTACAAGTTGTTCTATAATAATCTTTCCTTGATAAGGTAAACCACTACCATCAGCATTTTTCCATCTATATATCATTATTTCTAGTAAATATAAACTGTAAATTTGGTTTATATATTGGGTACTTCAGATCTTTAAAAAATCCAAGATCACCTAAACTACATATTGCTTCAAAGTAACCTCCTCCTATGAATCTAGATTGAAAACCTGAAATTATTTGGGGTCCATTATTATTTGATGAGTTATTTATTGTTCCTAGTACAGTACTTAATATTCCAGGATATTCAATTTTTTCTATAGTTCTATTATTACATAAAAATTAACATTGTTTAAAGAATTTATTCAAAAAATCATTAACTAATTTCACATTTGAATCTTTACCATATTGTTTATCATCTTCTTTGTGTATATATTGTCCATATGTAACAAGACTGAAACTAGGTCCAACCATTTCATCTCCCATTTCAACATTAATAGTTGTGTCTTTATTTACAATATTAAGGTTTAATATTGAGTTTGGTTGAAATTCATGAAATTCATTTTTTTCAACTCTTGTTGAATATTTCTCGAATATTGTTTCCATTTAGTTAGTAAAAAAATTACTCAATAATGATAAACATAAATGACCACATATAGGAGGATCATCAAAATTTTGAATTCTATCATAATTATAATAAAGATTATGAATTCCTAGATATTTTACTAATTCTTTAGGAGGAGATGGATCACCATAAGAATCAAAATAAAATTTAACATTTCCATGTTTTATCCATGCAGTCCAATGAGATCCATTCTGATATGAATTTTCTAAATTTAGTATACCACATTCAATTTCTTTTGAATATTTAGGTAATTCATCTTTCATACAACAACCTCTAAAATTTTTAATATTTTTACCATATTTTTCAATATCAAGATTTGTTAATGGTTTTATTTCTTGGTTTTTGTTTTTTTTAATCCTTTACCTTCTATTATCTTATTATGTCTCTCCAGTTCTTCTAATTCTTTATCTTTAGATTGTTTATTATGTACTGCCTCTACAATACTTGTTATTCCACTAATAACAGATGCACCAATACCAGTTATAACTGATGCTACTCCTAGAAATCCACCTTGTTTTATTTGGTTATATTTTATTTTTATTCTAACACCTACACCATCTTTTTTTGCTTTATTGAGTGTATTAATTTGTCTATCATCCAATTGTAATTTATGATCTCCAGTACCAATTTGATCATATTTTAATTGAATTATAACATCTACTTTCTTCTTATGTGCCACAATAATTTTTTTTGATTGATATTCACTTAGATTTATTTTATATTCCATTTATTAAGTAGAAAAATATTACTATTTTAAACCCATTCCAAAATGTCTCTTTAATTTCATTATATTTGTAACTCCCCATGAATTTACTTTTTCACCAATAGTTGAATCTTTAGATTTTACTCTTTTCCATGCTATATTTCCTAAAACTTTATCTGCTTTATGTCTTTCTTTTGTATCTTTATTATCTCTATAAAATATATCATGTTCTTGGCAACCTTCATCTAATTTATTAATTGATTTATCGCCTCTTATTAATCTTTTATCTAGATCAGTAAAAGGACCACAATAATTATATCCTGGTAGGTGCATCTCAGGTAATTGTAACTTATTAAGTAGATCATTAAATAAACCTTCTCCAGTAATAATTTTCTTTGGTAATGAAAACATAATTCTTATTAAATATTGTATACCTTTTGTGGTATCAATTTGGTTATCTATTTGTTTTTTAATAAAGTTTGAAATTCCTTGTTTTTCATTAAGAAAATTATTATTACCAGCTTGTTCTTGAGCTGCAATGTAATTCATTCTACTTACTAGTTCATTTAAATTTTCAATGTATTTATATTCTATTGGATTATTATTATATTCAACTAATCCAGATCCTACAAATTCCTTACCACGTTTTATATTTTCCCAAATATTTGAAATTAATAAACTATATTTATTTCCTTTACTTGATTTTGGTTTTCCAGTTAATTTATTATTATTTTGATATATTGACTCTGTTTCTATTAATATATTTTTATATATTTTCAAATCATCCATTGTATATAAATTTGTTTCCGGAGCATTAATATATGTTAATAATCTCCACAATCCTCTTGTTCCTTTTATTTTTTTATCATTTAGAATAATATCATCACCATCAAAAGATATATTATCTTTTCCAATTTTATGTGTGTTATTCTTTTCATCAAACCATATACCAAATGATTTATCATTAGCTCTTGGTAAATATTCTTTAGCAAATACACCTAATTGTATTATTTTCTTTGTTGGTGGAGTAGCTGGGAGAATAGCAGGAGTACTTTCAATAATTGATACTTTAGGAATTAATGGTAAAACATTTTTAATATCTGAGTCAACTTTTTCAACTGCTGATTCTACTTTTTCTAGAGCAGAAGTGATTGGTTTGAAAGCTTTTTCTTTAGATTCTTCACCACTACGTTCATTAATTATAGATTTTTTAAAAATTTTCTGTAAATCTTTCCTAGTACCTTCTAATTTTTTTAATTTATCTATAGTTAATTGTTGGTCTGGTTCATTTATAATTTTTATTTCATTATCTGGTTCAGAGATAATAACATTAGATAATGTTTTTTTTTTGTTTTCTTTGCTCTGTAATTTTTTTCTGAATATATTTTTTAATTTTTTCAATATCCATTTATAACAAAAATTAACGTAGACGTTAACGTTAACATACGTTCATGTTAACATCAACATAACGTAATGATTATCCTAACGTGAATTAAGTTGATTCATATAACGTCTATTTTTTAAATCTATTGAAATAAATCCATATTGTTGTTTCCAGAATTTATTACAAATATCTTTAAATTCTTTCAATGTCATATCACTTCCAATAAAGTCTTCCCATATTTTTTTAGTATAATGTTCACTTTGATCAAATATTATTAAATAATTAAGATTTGTTCTAATTACTTTCAGATCTACAAGACTATAAGATTGAGATAAATAAATACAGGTTATATTTTTTAGTCTTGATCTAACAAAATATTCTTTTATAATTCCTTGTTTTTCCAAAATACAATCATCAAAAAATATTAAACTATTTGGTTCACATTCATCAACAGGTATTACATCATCACAATTATCATAAAAATATGTTTCAATATCTATACCATCAAATACTTGTTGTAATGTTTGATAAATTGGTTGGTCTATTGATTTTGTGAAAACATAAATTTTCATATGGTATCCAATATTTTGTAATAATATTCCATAATAATGTTGTCTTTCCTGATCCTGATTTACCAATAATTAAACATCTAAGTGGTAATGGAAATATTGAGCTAGATTCTTCTTTCTCAAACTCTATAGGAGTTATTTTATATTTTTTCATTTACTTCCAAATTTTTTTATTTATAAATGTCACTACTAAAAGTAATTAACGGTAATATCAACTTTGAAAATCCTCTAATAATGAATGGTGAATATGAAATTGGTTTGAATTCTATACTTATTGAAGATGATGAAAATAGACCCCGAGGTATTCAATTAGATCAAAATACAAACATTTCATTTGAAAATGAAAGAACATTAAAGATAAATAAAGGTTTCTATACTGTATCAGATTTAAGTAAATTAATTAAAAATTTCTTGAAACCTTTTGGATATGACTTTGTAATTCATCAACAAGGTTACACACAACTTAAAATTGTTGCAAATGTAAGTTTCACAATGGATCCTTATTTATGTGATATCTTAGGATTTCCAACCTTTGGTTTTGGAACATTACCAACTGATGGTCAAATTTACACATTTAAACTGGGAAATAGAATTAATCTTATACAGTCCAATCCTATAATAGAAGTTTATATAAATATAAATTCACAACATGATATTTTATTATATATGTCGGGAACATATAATACAAATTTTAGACAACCATACAAACCTTTAGAAACTACATATGAGGAGCTTTTTTTCAAAACGCAACATGTCCATCTAAACAACTTTGGAGAAATCCGTCAAAAACAATTGCGGCTGTTGTACATATCGGAAACAATATTTATCTTTTATAATGTTATTTATAATGATCTAAAATGTAATTTAGAAAAGGATTATATAATAATATGTGATGTATTTAATTCGATAGCATAAAACAAAATGGGACATGTTACGATTTGAAAAGAAATTTCATTTAAATCATTGTATAAATAAGGGCTTTATTTCTAAAGACGCAATCAAAAATACTGTAAAATAATTATCAAATTATTTCTTCTGAAAATCAATTTGAAAATTAGTCTTTATTTCATAAATATATATTCAAAAACACTCCAACAAAAATTCTTTATTATTTATCTGAAAACCAACGTAAAAATAAGACTAATACTAAAAGCAATACAATAAAAATTATAATTTAATTTCTTCTTCTGGTTCTAGGCAAACACACGGTTCGTCTTCTGATTGTAGCAATGGATCATCCGTAATGTGGTCGCGTAAAAGTTTGAAGTACCAACTAAATCTGTCTTCATGATACCACTCCTTACCAAACGTTTCTTCTAAAAGCTTATTAACGGCCTTTCCTTTATCTGCGGCCAGAAAACGTCCTTTGTTGCTCAAACGTATTTCCAAGTTTTTTAAATTTTTTCCTCGCATCAATAACGAATCAAATTTATTTGAGGGATCAGTTATTCGGAAATTCATTTCCATTTTTATTTTAACAGTCTTTCCTCTTCCTTCTGAATTTTCCTTTACTATAAAAACTTTCTTTTGCTCGCTTATACCCACAACTTTTTTAAATGTCTCCAAGCGAGATTTCAGATCATAAACGTACCAATCCTTGCCCATAACATAAACGTTGCCATATTGTTTGCATAAATTTTGATATTCTTCCGGTACAAGTATTCTAGAGTGACGCCGTAATTCTCGTTCTACACGGCCAAAAACACGATCAGCTGGCAAGTAAGAATGGCCGCGTACTGGGAAAATTAGACATATTTCGGTAATATTTGGTGGAGATTCCTTATACAGCCAATACATTAGTAAATGTACAATATGGGAGTTCTTATTTTGTCCCCCACACCCATCCGAAAGAAGTCGTATTTTTGTCACATTTTCTAAGTTTTGATTTCGAAGAAAATGTAAAAGAGCGGATCCCACCTCATTTGAACCTCTTCCACTTATATCTTCAGTCCACGTATAAAATGATGGATTAGTCGATTTTAAATTAACCACGCAAAATGCATAAAATGATATTTGCAAAGAATAATACGCTTCCTGTATTGGTAGTTTAGGCAGATTTTGCACTTGTTGGAGATCGAAACAGTAGCTTACTGTTCCCTCTACTTCTTCCTTCATTATTGCGTGAAACTGTTTAGCTCTCAATTTATGTATCTTTAAGTCACGTTTATGATTCTGTTTTTCCACATTGAAAGCAATTTTAATTTGATTTTTTAGTCTTTCACAGTAGCTGCAAATGTCACTAGCAGGGGAACCAAATCCCAGATTGAAATCATTAGAAAATATTTTGTGAAAGTAAGAGTGGTTAACCTGTTTCTCGGCATCAGCGCTGTTATTATACATTTTGGACATCTTCGAAATATTTAATTCCGCAGGTAGATAAAGTCTTTGTGATTTTGATCTATTATAGTGAGATTCGCATGCTTTGAATTTTCCAATAAATTCTTTTACGTTTCTTTTCTTTGCAGCAAGCTTATCTTTCCACCTATTACCACCTCTATTTTCTTTTTGCTCTTCTCCGCTTCTAATATTTCTAGCTACTAACAAAACTCTTCTACGATTTACTTCAAAAAACGTTTCGAAAAATGCTCGACATACTAAAAATTTTTGTTTCTCAGTACGAACCTGCATTATAACGAACATAGTTTGTTAAAAACAGTTTATAATATAAGTAGAATAACTTACTGTGTAACTTATTTGCAAATTATGAGATCTTTTCACAAGAACATTTCGCTCACGACGCCGTTTTGGCAACTGGATTTCAATTAAATTCACCAGCCTAGAATTCTGCTTGATTCTGTCGTTATCAATATAAAATTTTTTTTTTACTTCTAGCAAAATTGACATAGGTATTTGATGACACTTCAATTTTTTATTGATGGCATGATTGCAAGGGCGTCTCCATTTATGTAGATCTAGATCCTTTGCAGCATATCTACAAAACATTATGAAACACAGTTTGAAACAAAATCTAACCTAAAACTTACTTAGCGTTCCTTTTTGCAATTCGCTCCTGTGCCCGGGTCCTCTTTCGTTTTCTGCTTCCACGACTGTTCTCAGACACACTAACTCCTTCTTCACTATTCTCGGCATTCATATTTTAAATTGTTTATAACAATTTCACACACAAAACAGAAAACAACTAGCGAGATCACAATTTGTCGTACACAATGAGTCACACACTTTACACAGACGGACTTGTTGCAGTTTGCAAAAAAAAAGATTGTGGACTTGTAACATTTTGTTCGAAACACATCAAGTTCGGTACACATTTTAAATGGGACTTATTGTAGGTTGACGAAAATGCAAGTTGGCAGTGTATTTCTCACATCTTAATGAAGGTAAAGCCATCTATAACTCAATTTATGAAAAAAGTGGACTTGTTGCGTTTTGAAAAAAAGCTCCTCATATATTTTAATAAATAAAAAAATAAAATCTATTCAATCAAGATATTAAAATAATTTTAAAAGATAATAATGGAAATAACATAAAATATTTTGAAAAATATACTACTTACATTTGAAGGAAAAATCTAAATAAAGTACCTACTGAAAATAAACAAATAAAGATGAGTATGTAAGTTATTTTTTATTTATAAATGACAATATTTAAAATTAATGGAAAATTATCTCAAGGTACTATTCATTTAGAACATCCACTTATTATTGATGATAATTATGAAATTGGTGTAATTGCATTTCGTTATAATTATTTAAAAAAAAAACCAGGATTTGAACTAGAATCAGATAGTAAAAATGACTTTTGGATCATCAATAAATGAATTATTATTTCCAAAAGGATTTTATTCTTTAGTTGATATTAATAAAAAAATTTCCAAATTTATAAAACCATTAAATTATTATTTTGAGATTCAATTATATAACAAAACAATAGAAATTTCATCTGATATTAATTTTGCAATGGACAAAGATTTATGTAAATCATTAGGATTCATACATAAAAAAGAATTTATGCCATTTGCTTCTAGTAGAATTAAGGATAGTATTACTAATAATTTTTCAGTTACATTATTAACACCTGCTCCAATTACAACAGAAATACATTGTGATATTGTTGAATCAAGCATAAGTTCACATGATATTCATACTCATAAACATAAAGAAGAAGATTTAATTTATGTATTCTCTTATGATTCAAATAAAACAATTGAAAAACCAAGAAATATTTTATATATACCATTACGTAGAGGATTAAAACAATTATCTACATTAGATATAAACTTATTAGATTATACTGGGAAAAGATATAAAGGTTTCGATGAATTTACACCTTACTTACATTTGAAAAAATTAAAATTAGATGAGAATCATAAAGTATTAATTAGAATGTAGATAATATGTTATATATTAAATTTATTTATAAAAAAGTGCAAAACATCCCTTGAATTTGCTCCGACTACAATCCACTCTATTCTTACAGCATCTCCTCTATCACAACAGCTTATACCGTTTATAGGTATGTGTCTATCGAGGAGAATCATCAACACGACTAATACTTCCCAAATTAATGAGAAGTAGTCATTATTGTTCGATATTACTGTAAATAATGAATAAATGGAAGAGTCAGTCTCAAAACCAATAAATGTTTTGAGAATATTTGGCAGCACTCAGTTATCCATAAATCTTTGTGGATCATCGATCTTTATGGCCATTCAAGATCTCACCAGTTCAAATATAAGAACTGCATTCTCAATTAAAAATAGTATAGATTGGAATCGAACCCAAAACCACTTGATTGTTAGTCCAATACTTAACCATGTGAGCAATTAAGCTTTTATATTTATAGTTTCTAAACATATATAAGAATACATAAAATGAGTCATATTATTTATAAATTAAATGAAAGAATATTTAGAAAAATATATGTACGTATATCGTAAAAGTTATGTGTTTTATTCAAGAATATCTCTTTTATTAATTATTCTTAAATTATTATTCAGTACATCTGTTTTAACCGCATATTACTACCTTCCGTTATCATTATTAGGTTTAGGAAGTAGTATTATCGAAATATTAGAGAGGTCAGTTAAACAGAATGAACGTTTATCAGAATACAGAATTTGTTATAAATTTTATAAACAAATGTTAAATTTATATAATGCAGAAAAAATAACAAATGAAGAAATTAATTTAAGAGAGAAACAATTTCAAGAAAATATACAGTTCTTTCCAAGAGAAAAGTATATAAAACAAACTGGTCTTAATGGTTATAATTATATTGTTTAAATTTTTAATCTAATAAATGGAACATATGCGTGAATATCTAATGCATAGTGAAATTTCCGAATGTGAAATAGAGAAAATTGAAACATATATTAATCCGAAGAATAATATTGTTACATTTCATACAGTTATTTATGTTGACTATGTTAATTCTTCTAGTTTTGGAATAGGAAAAAAAACTAAGTTTGATGAATTTTGTGAGGATATAAAGACTTGTGAAGTATTTAGAGATATGTTTAATGCACATTATTATAATATAAAAATAAAACGAGATAACCGAAACTTATATATAACTATTAAATATCAGTTGGTTATTTGGAAATTTCACATTGTTGATACTAATTTAATAAATTATTGAGGATTTTTTAATATATAGTAAATGATAAATTTATTTATAACTCTATTAACAATTAATTTTATAAATTGTGAAGTACTGAACGATACTGATGTTATTGAATATTTAAAAACTTTTGGATTTATAAATGAATCAGACCCAAATGCACTTGGTAACATAGAAGAATCATTAATTAATTTTCAAGAATATTATGATCTACCTTTAGATGGTAAGTTAAATAATGAAACAATAAAATTAATACAAACACCTAGATGTGGAGTTGTTGATAATCCTTTTGAATTTAGAAAATTTGGAACAAAATGGAATAAATCTGAATTATTTTGGTATTTTCCATTATCAAATGATAATACTAGAATGATTGCTACAAAAGCATTTAATATTTGGGAAAATGTATCAAATCTTAATTTTAAACATAGAATAATAAATCCTGACATTGTTATTTCATTTCAAAGAGTAATATATGATTCTGATGGTACTTATCACAAAAATCATCCAAAAGGTAAATGTTTTTATAAACTTAATACTATAGGTAGTATATTAGGACATGCTTTTCCTCCAAAATTTAATGTATGTACTGAAATTCATTTGGATATTTCTGAAGATTGGTATTATGATCTGGATATAGCTCCTATTGGTAAAATAAATTTATATACAACATTAATACATGAAATTGGTCATACTTTAGGTTTAGGTTTAGGTCCTTCTTCAGTTAAAAATTCTATTATGTTTCCTTATTATATTGATGAATTTAAACAATTATCTAGAGATGATATTTTGGGAATTGAAAATCTATATGGTGTAATATCATCTACAACATCATCAACTCAAGTTCCAAAAATAATTTCTGATCCACCAGATTTATGTAAAATTATTCCAGAGAATTTTCTAATTACATCAAATCATCACTTTTATATTTTTTATAAAGAATGGGTTTGGATTTTGGGACTTGGTGAAAATAAGTATAGACAACCAAGAAAAATATCAGATTATTTACCATTTTCAACAATAACTCATATATATCAAAGAATTCATGGAGATATACTAATTGTCTCAAATAAGTTGTTATATTTAATTGATTTTCCTAATTTAATAATTAAAAATGGTTGGGATGGTAGATCATTAGAAAACTTGGGAATTAAGTCAATAAATAAAATAAATACAATTTTTACTACATATTCAGGTAAAACATATATTTTCTATGATAAATATTATTATTTAGAACTAAATGATACATACATTTAAACCAATCAATTATGGAATAATTAGTGAACGTTTTCCTGGTATATCAACAAATATTACAAGTACATTTAGATATATTAATGGAAATTTATATTTTTTTAAAAATTTTACTTATTACGAATTTAATGAATTTACAAATAATCTAGTTAGAGCTGGTAAATTTGATTTAAATTTGTTTAATATAAATTGTCCAAACAAGAATATCTTGGAGCAATTAAGAAACTTATTATCAAGATTAACAACTGCTGATTTTTAATATATTAAATGGATAAACTAACATACTGTGTTAAGTGTAAGAAAAATACTCCTAATATTAATTCTAAAATTATTAAAACAAAAAATAATAAAACTAGATTAGCATCAATCTGTTCAATTTGTAAAAGAAAGAAGAGTTCTTTTGTTAAATAAATATGGATTATTGTAAAATTGATAAAAGACAAACTACAAGTATTGGAGTTCCGAAATTCATAAAAAAGAATAATAGATCAGAAAAAAATAATATTTCTAAATCACCTGAAAACATTGAAATTGATGAATTATTTAGACCAGTTAGAAAACATTTTCCTACTAGACATTTTATTCAAAAAGGTATAAATGATATCTGGCAAGCAGATATTTATACTTTCTATAGATCTAGAGGAAAAATCTCAGATCCCAGTTATAATTTAAGAACAAAAATAGAATTAGAAGAAAATTATTATAAAAAAATATTAAGAGCTAATGATGGTTATAAATATATACTCAATGTTATTGATACATTTTCAAAATATGTTTGGAGCATTCCACTAAAAACTAAATCAGGATCTGAAGTAGCTGAAGCATTTGAAAATATTATTAATAAACATAATTCACCAAAAAAATTACATGTTGATAAAGGTAAAGAATTTTATAATAAAAATGTTAGAGAAGTATTAGATAAATATAATATTGATATTTATAGTACTGGAACTGAAAATAAAGCATCTATAGTAGAAAGATTTAATAGAACTCTAGGCGATAAATTAAAACCTATAATTTATAAAGATTACAAATGGATTAATGTTTTACCAAAAATAATAAAAACTTATAATAATACATATCATAGAACAATTAAAATGAAACCTATTGAGGTAAATAAAAATAAAGAGAGTTATCTATTGGCAACTGTATATAATTATAAAATTACAAAAAAAGAACCAAAATTTAATATAGGTGATAGAGTGAGATATCATCATATGTTGATACATTTCGTAATAAATTTAAAACTAATTGGACTAAAGAAATATTTACTATATCTAAAATTATAAGATCAAATGTTGTTTATTATAAAGTTGATAATATAAAAGAAGCTATTTATGAAGAAGAATTACAATTAACTAAATTATAGGTTCAACAAATTCAATTTCATGTATGAATTTATTATTTGGTAAATTTTTTAATCCTTTATAGATCAAATTAAATTTCTTTCTGATTATATCTTCTAGATCAAAGTCATCTGCAATAAGATTAGAAAATCTATCTGGTAGAATTAATTTAAATTTCTTATCTAGGAGTACAGATAATTTATTACCATATTTTGTATTAATAACTTCAAAGATAGATATTTGATATATTTTATTAATTTCTAACTCACCAATTTTTTTATATTCAATTGAGTTACCATAAGTATTTAATTTAATTTTCCAGTGTGTCATTTATTACAATAAAAATTAATGCTATTATTATTCTATATATTATTTACAATTAGTTCAGATGATACGTTTGTGAGATCAGTTATTTACTCGAATGAAATTATAACAATATGGAATAGTATTAACATTATCAATTAAATATCTTTTATCATCATTTGGAGATAGTGCAGTTTTAATTGTTTTTTGAGTATATAATTTTAAATCTTTAGATACAATATTATAAATTATTTCTGTTGTTACTTTATTATTAAATAAACAATCTTTGTACATTTGAAATTTTAATTTTACAATATTACATTTTTTTATTCCTTTACATACTTTTTTTTCTTTTGATATTATTTCATCGTCTTTCATATAATCATATCTAAAAGCATACATTTTTGATCTTACTCCAACAAATTCTCTAATAGGTATTCCCTTATATTCATCTTTAAATAAACCAGGTACTTTATTATTTTCTTTAGGCATCCAATCAACTGTATAATCACTTGTATCAAAATATTGTATATTTTCTTTTATATCATTATAAATATCATCAGTTTCAACATATATAATAAGTGAGTCAGTATCTGTTCCCAATAATTTTATTTTATCAATATATTTTGATTTTAGTATGTTGTAATAAAATTTAGACATTAGTAATTTTGACAATTCTAATACAACAAAACCACCATAAATGGGTTTATTTAATTTTACTTTTGTTTTCTTTTTATATAAAAGTACATTATTTTCATCTATTATTCTTCTCGTCTCATATTCTTTATGTTTACTAAATTTATCAAATGTATTTATTAATTCAACATCACATATTTTTCTTACATTTTCCATTTTCCATATACAGAATTATTCATCAATTTGTAAAAATCTTTTTCAAAATCATTAGTTGCATTTTGTCTTAATTTTGTATTTAACTCAATATATGGTTTTAACCATCTCTTCTGTTTAAATGATATTACTTTTTTAATATCTTTTAATATTATTCCTTGATTAATACATTCTTTTAACATTCTATAATCAATAATATAATCTGTTTTTGATTTTAATGTATTTATTAATTTTGTTCCATTACCTATTAATAATTCCAATTTTTTTATCAATTAAATCTTTTTGATAATTAGATAATTCATCAATTGATGGAGAATAGTGTTCTGGTAATAATGGATAATCTTTAAATTTATAGTGTAATTCAGTGGGAATTTCTAAATCAACTACAAACGTATATCCTCTATCTCCATAGTCAGATAATTTTAATATTATATCTTTTGTAAAATTTTTATAATCTTCTTCTATAAAATCTCCAATTGGTAATGACTGACTCAGAGCATGTCCATATAAGTTATTACAGTCTAGGTACATTATATAACTAATATGTTTCTTACTATTATATATTCCTTTCTGTTCAGCTTTTTCTTTTGTTAATTTCACTGTTTTATTAGTCTTTTCATCATAAAAGTAACAATTGTTTGCTATTGCATATCTACGTGGAATCATTGATATTCCACCTCTAATTCCATTTTCATACAATTCATATAAGTATTGATTATTAGTTAATTCTAATTCTTGACTTGTTATTTTTAATGAAGCTGCATCTGATAAATTTGGTGCACTTATGTAATAAACTGGATCTAATTTATAAACTTTATAACAATTTTTTCTAAAGTTATCAAACACATCTTTTAAAAGTATTGTATCTAATTTTAAATATAAATCATGATATTCACCAAAATTTTTACAATTGAAATGTTTATAAACTTTTATTGCATAGTTTATATCATGATCACTTATATTTTTATTTCCTAATAAAGTATACCAATCTTTCTTTTCTAATGGTAGTTGTTCATTAAATTTTTCATATGAATCAACCCACTCATATGGATATACTCCTTTCTGTAATACTAAATGTAAATCTTCTTTTTTAAATTCTTTTAAAATATTTTCAAACTTTGAATAATCAACTGGTTTTGTTACTTTATTATTACAGTTTTTACAATTTGCAATTATTTTTAAAATATTGTTTTCTGTAATTGGTTTATATTCTACATTATTAATTTCTTTTATTGACTTACAATGTGAACAATAACAATTGTTTACCTCTGATAAATTTTTAACAGCTTTATCAAGTGATGTACTAATAAATCTAAATGTATCAATAAATCTAAATTCAATTACAATATTTTGTAAATCACCTTTCTTAATTATTTTTGTTTTACTTTTACATTTTTTACATTTTTCGATTATTTCATTATAATATTTCTTTTTACATTTTGTACATTTGGATATATCACAAGGTTGTTTATATTGATCAATTATTACTTTTTTTTGAAAATTGTATATAGTCTTCTTTTGAATTTGGAATAAAATTTATATCTGAATAATGTTCAGATAATTTTAGAATCCAAGTCAGAAATATCATTGAATCATATTTTAAATTTTGAATTTCTATTGGTATGAACTTTGGAAGTTTTAAATTTAAGTTACATGAATTACAAGCAGCACCTCTAAATTCTCCAGTAATATGATTGTGATCCCTTACTTTATCCAAATCATTTGTAAATTTTTTATTACAAATATAACATTTATTAGATTCTGTAAACTCTTTCATTATTTCTGGTATCCATAGTATTTCTTTATTAATTTTTCTAATCTCATTATATCTTTTACCAAATTCAATCAGTGAATTGTTAAATGATTTTATTTATTAACTCTTCTACGTTTTCATTTCTTATTAACTTAGTTCCATCAATTGTATTAAAACTGAAACTGCTTGGAATATGTTCATGAATATATTCAGATTTTTTACCAACTTCTTTTTTAATTTTTTTTAATAAACACTCAAAGTCAAGTGTGATTGTATATGGATGGTATAATTCAGCTCCACAAGATTTATATGATCTAATGTTATTAGTTCCAGGCATTTCAATATTAATTTTATCATTTATACATACCTCAATATGTTCTTCAAATTTTTGCTTATTTCCAAATTTATCTTGGCATTTTAAACATATATTCATGTGTCTCTTTTATGAATTTGACCATTTAATAATGCACTTAAGCTTTTAATTCCAACACAATGTTCATCATATTCTAAAATGTTTACATGTTTATCAGTTTTTCCAATTTTATCACTTACTATAAATAAATCAATTATATCATCTTGTACTTTGTATATATTAATGGATACATTTAAAAGTTCTTCATATTTTACTATATTTTCTGATATTAAATCTAATGGATAATTATAATTAAGAATTTCATATTTTGTAATATCATATTTAGCTGGTCTATCAGTATGATCTGTAGCAGGATTTAGAATACTTTCTATTGCATATTCAAAACACCTTAAATTTTCTTGTTTAATACATTTAAATTGATTAGTCTTTTTATTTTTTACATTAATACAACATTTTTTATTAGCTATATAACTTGGTAATTGTTTATAAGTGCCACCACGAAGAGGAGTATATTTACTTGATTGTAAGTCAACATATAAAACATGATCGAATCTAATCTTTGTATTTTTTGTATTAAATATTTCAAAATTTCTTATTATTATATTTTTCATTTGTGTTAAAACTTGATTGATTATAGATTTATTCATAATAGTATGTATTTTTGATGAAAAATGTCTCTTCCATAAGTCAATAACATTACCTGATAAGTCAAACTCTTCATATTGAATAACTGCAACTAATTGTATTCTTATACTTTTATATTTTTTAAAACCCATATTAATTTTACCAGAAACATAGTCAGATATTTTATATAAATAAGTATATAAATCATATTCTGCACTGACACAATAAAATGTATAATCTACTACCATTTCTCCCCAAGAACCTCTTGCTCTGACTACTTTTACATCTTCATCATCATCTTCTATTAATTTTGGTAATTCATCTAAGTCTTTCTTTTTATTATGTATTGCTTCTTTTCTTTGTCTCATTTTTTGAAATATACTATCATGAAAATAAAATTCCTTAAGAAACTTTTGTCTGAATAAATATTCTTTAATAATTTTTACTAATTCATGTTTTTTCAAATCTCTGTAAGGTAAATTGTTTCGAATACAATAATTTCTTAATTCTGTGAACTTCATTTATTACAAAAAAATTTCATTCAAAACTTTTGTGGTCTAGAACTATATAGTAAGTTTTTTAATTAGTGAAATATTAACTGATATTTGTAAGTATGATCTACATAGTAATTTAGAAATACTAAATAACTAAACATGATTATAGTAATTGAAGAAGTAATAGATACAATGATTGGTGTTGCATGTTTTAATTATTGACATTGAAAAATAAAAAATTAATATAAAAAATATAAAAATAAATATGAACAATTTTTTTTTTTAACTTTTTCTTTTACTTTTTTAACTTGTGAACGAGTAAAAATGCTACTGTAAATTTATAAATAAAAACTAGTATAAATGTCTTAAAATGTAGAAATGTTTTATGTATTTTCACTGAAAGTATTGGATTTATATAAATTATTGTACCGTTTATGGACTTTAAATTTGTTGATCCCTAGAAGTAGATTTAATCTCTAAATAGAAGAGAATGAGACTAATTATGGTGGTTCACAAATTTACGGTCTAGAACCGGCGCTTTACTAACTACTTTTATGTATTTATAATTTTAGAAATTTGTTGTATATATCTGTCTTGAATTGTAGGTTTTAACATTACATTTTACAGCCACAGGATCCTTTCAAAATCCAGTAGGTTGTAATTCTTGGATAGTACTAAGCCAAACATCAGTATGTCGAAATTGTCGAACATTAAATTAAATTTGTTTTAAGAATAGAAATAAAATTACGGTTTTAATCTTCACTTTTAAACATTACTCGTAAAACGACAATTGTTTCGCCAACACAGTGGCTTCCTCAGGTGTTTACATCTAAACAGTACGTTACAAACTAAATAAAAATAAATAATATATCTATAAAATCAAGAAGGATGGTATTTAAAATATTTTTGAAATTTGTTTTGTAATAGCTGAACATTTGTTTCCTAATTATGGCAGTTTCCAACAACAGCAGATATGAAAAATAAAATAAAAAGAGGTTAGAAAATTAGTTGACCATATAATGTTTTATGAAATATATCTCTATTGTAGTTTCTATGAAAAATGGGGTGCTTGAGGAGTTGTGGATGTAATTGACGGAACTCATGTTGAGATACTTGCTCCCCCAGTAAATGATGTGTATATATACACTGCTCAACTTTTGAACTGGTACACTTACAAGAACATATATAAATAACAATTTACTACTTTTTCAGCAACACTTTCTTGCTTAATTGATAGTATATGGTTCTGGGAAACATTTTTAAGGCGAAGAATTAAAAGAATAAATCTTAAATAACGAATTTCAAATGTTTTAATAGAAAAATAAGAAAATCTTCATTTTAGTGTTACAGAAAAGTCTGCTTCGGAACGAAAAGATAACCAAACACTTAAAGATTAATAATCCGTGGGACCTCCTCTAGCTCTTATGACCTCCTGGCAACGTCTTGGCATGCTGGAAATCAAATTCCAAATGTAATGCTGAGGAATATTTTGCCATTCTTCCTAAGCGGTAGTTCGGAGCTGATGGTGATTGTTTGGATCCACTCCTCATGATCTTATCAACCTCTTGGTATTACCCCCATACGTTCTCTATGGGATTAAAATCTGACGAGTTCGCTGGCCAATCCATGCACATAATATTGTTCTCTTCAAAAAATGCATTGATTTGTCTTGTTCTATGAGGACGCGCGTTATCATCAACAAACACAAAACCATCGCTTATTTCATTAGCAAATGGCAACAATACAGGTTGTAATACCTCATTAAGATATCTGACACTATTCATTGCAGCATTTTCAAGCATAACCAATTCAGTACGACGAGTCGCAGAAATACCTCCCCAAACAGTCAATGAACCACCTCCATAAGCTTGATGGTAAGTCACGTTGTTCTCAATATAGCGTTCTCCTCTGTTTCTCCAAACTCTAACTTTTACATCTGAGCTATGGAGACACTCTGGTCTCGTTACTAAATAAACAACGACTCCAATCTTCAACATTCCAATTTACATGTTGATGTGCCCACCCTAGCCTTCTTCTTTTGTGGGCTCTAGTGAACAATCGGCATTTTTTAAAAGATCTGGACCTTAAATTTACTCCATGGTGCCTTCCTCTTACTGTTTGGGGGGAATACCTCTTGCATTCAATAACTGAATTTGGAGTGTTCTTGCAGTAGAAAATCTATTCCTTCGACACTGAATCGTGATTAAACGGTCCTCCTTGACTGTTGTACTGCGATTTCGCCCTCCGCCGTGTCTATGTTTGACAGATCCAGTATCAGTAAAACGCATTCGAACTCTTCTGATCACATTGCGGCTCACACTGAAATGGGCAACAGTCCTTAGCGATACACCATTCATAAGCATTCACATAGCTTGGCTCACCTCTTCAATACTTAAACGCCTTAATGGCATCTCTAAAATGCAATCAACCACTCTGCATTAAAACTTATTCGAGAAATTAGCAAAAATTGTCTTAAAACTTGAGAAAAGTATAAGCGCCCGCGAGCTCAGTAATTGCACTTATGACAGATAATAACAACAAACAACAATGGAGTCGCAAATGTCATTCGATAGACATTTGCTTGCATTCCGAAACACAGCCCTGATCATATAGGAAGTCATGCCTAACGCCTACAAAGGGTTGTTTACTTTTACTGCATGCTATATAAGTGTACCAGTTCAAAAGTTGAGCAGTGTATATATATATATATATATATATATATATATATATATTAACCCATTTATGCCCAACGGGTCGAAAACGACCCACTGCCTTTCATATATGCACCTGTATACACCGCTGTGTTCGGAGTGTGACCTATCGTGGCATTCACATGTTATAAACTCATATTTTGTTGTGGTGTCAGTAAGAAAGCACGTTCGACAGCGAGACATGGCTAAAAGTAATTACTGGTAAGTATTTCAATTTTATAGTGAAATTGATCAATTTATATGAAATCTTGTTGTTTAAACTTCAAAGTTTATGGTACGTTCATATTTATAAGGGCAGGCCTGGATACTTTGAGTACAGTTGAAGTATAATTTTGTTGGGTCGGTAACGACCCGTTGGGCAGATATGTGATATATTTTTCTCATATTTAGGAAAAAACCGGTAACAACAGCTGAGCTGTTAGACGAGATAGAAAGACTCGACGAGGACGATCCTAATATTCCTGATGCTATATATATCCGCCGGATGACAATGATTTTGAAAGTGGTGAGGATTCTGGGGATGAGGATTGCGCTGATCCCAACAGACTGAATTCTAAGCAGCTTCAAGCAGAAGCAGTAAGCAACCAGCGAGTAGAAGACAGCAGTGACAATGAGGATGAAACTCAAGTACAAGAGAAGAGTGGCCCGTCTAAAAAAAAAAGGAACTGGTCAAAGGGTGATTTAGATAAGACAGCAACGTCTCAATCAACTACTGAAAATTTTCCTATGGTTGACGTATTACCTGTGCTTACGCTAAGCGATAAAAGCGAACCTTTAGAATTTTTAGAACTCTTCCTAAATGTAGATGTACTTGAACATCTTGTAAAAAATACTGTTTTGTATGCAAGTAGCAAAAATTGTCGATTAGAAATAGGCAACGATGAAGTACTCGTTTTCATAGCAATATTATACGTAAGCGGCTATGTGCCAATTCCACGGCGAAGAATGTTTTGGGAAGGGCGAGACGATACTCGAAATAGTCTGGTTTACAACTCCATGCGAAGAAATAGATTTGAGGAAATATTTAGATTCCTACATGCAGCAGATAACAATAACTTGGCAGAAAATGACAAAATGGCTAAGTTGCGTCCGCTAATAGAAAAAACGAATAAAAATTTTATAAAATATGTACCTTTGAACTCACAATTATCAATCGATGAGTCTATGATCCCGTACTTTGGCCGAAACGGATGTAAGCAATTTATAAAAGGAAAACCTATCCGTTTCGGTTAGAAAGCGTGGGTTCTTGCTCTGCCGTCCGGGTACTGTGTCAGTTTTGATGTATACCAAGGGAAGAGTATGAACATAGCGGAGAAGAAGATGGGGCTCGGCGAGTCTGTTGTTACGAACTTTGCCAACTTGCTGCAACACAAATTTTCAGATAAAAAGTTTTCATTATATTTTGACAATTTTTTGACGAGTGCTTCACTTGTGAGTAAACTAGGTAAAATGGGTTTTGGTGCAACTGGTACCGTTCGAAAAGCAGAACAGATAAATGTCCTCTTGAAAATCCTGCTGTAATAAAAAAGAAAGAACGAGGTGTCTACGACAGTGCAGTTGACAAAGATGAAAATATAGTTTGTGTGAGGTGGAAAGACAACAGTGTTGTTACTTTGATGTCAAATGAATATGGTTTAAGACCAATCCAAAAAGCAGCAAGATATTCGGCAAAAGATAAAAAGAAGATAGACATACAGCAACCATACGTCGTGCAATATTATAATAAGTATATGGGAGGGGTAGATCAGATGGACAACAATATTGCAAATTATCGTATAGGTCTGCGAGGTAAAAAATGGTATACTCCTATTTTATTTTGGATGTTCGACATATGTATGAGTAATTCTTGGGTTTTGGCACGCAAATTTGGATTGAAGTTGGACAATTTGGAATTTCGAAGAAGAGCTGTAATTGATATTTTACAAAAACATGGAAAACCTCCTTTGGCCACAGGTCCTACATTCCATTCTATACATCCAGCGGCACGTCGACAGGGTCAGCACTAAGGCCTGTGATAAATGTAATGTTGCTCTTCGTGATAAATGTTTTGCAGATTATCACAGACAATAAAAGTTTTTAGTTTATTGTGCGAAAATATAACTGTAAATACGGCTAGTTTTATTTTTCTACATATACCAAAACTTAACACCCAAAAAATGCTCTCTAAATTTAAAGCACTATACGACAAAAAAGTACATTAATTTGCCCAACTGGGTCGAAAACGACCCACATCATATTTCACGAACTGGCCTTTATCTACTTTTTTTGGGTATTTGCCCATTATAAAAATGACATTTTTACCAACATATATAAATTTCATAAGCAAAATGCAAAAAAAAATAGTTCTGGGCATAAATGGGTTAACAGAAAAAGAAGATATTCTATAAATGTAATGCTTGTAAGTAAACATTATGTGTATAAACATATATTGATATAGTGAAGGGTAAAATATCCTATTAAGGGCTAATTCTAAATATATTTCATCTTTAGATTGCAGATTCTAATTGCAAGATAATTGGATGTAGTGCATGAAATCCAGGATCAGTGCATGATGCTGCTATATGGCAAACAAGTAATATTAGAAATTACTTGAGAGAATACGAACATGGGGATCCCTTAACACATTTAATAGGTAAATAGTTATAACGAGCGTTCAACTAAATTTTACCTCGCAGTTGCCCATGGAAATTATACGTATATCTTAGCTTTTTACTCAAGTTCTTAATATGAATTTTGTTGGTTATGAACTATTTGAATGACATGATAAATGTCAAAATAATAAAATTAAAATAGTGGCCACCACCTTGTTCGAGACATTTCTAACATCTTCTTCTAATGAAGGAGAAAACGTTTTGTAGTAGCATATCGTCGATTTCGTTAATTATTTCAGCAATTCTGATCTGAAGGTCTGCAAGATCAGATATTGTACCCAAAAAATTGAGTTCTTTAAAATGGCCACAGAAAAAAATCACAGGGGTTAACATCACAAGATCTTGTTGGAAGTTCATGTTCGATGTTTAAACTTATCAACCGATTTTGATAAATTTCCGTATCATATTAATTGTTTCACAAGCTGTGTGCACTCTAGCTCCGTATTGTTGAAAGTAACGCTGATTTATTTCTTCTTCATTAAGCTGTTCAATAAATGTCATAATAATTTCTTGTCGATACCTTTCTCCTTTAAAGATAAAGATAAAGAAAAAAAACATCACTGTATGCAGTAACAATGAATGTAACTAATGCTTTACTTCTTTGCAGATGCTGCTGCTGTTAATAATTTGTTACTAGTAGGACAAGCTGCACGAAATGCATATATTGAAAATAATTTACTTTGATTATGTATAGGAACTCATTTAAATGTATAGACAAATATATATTCATTAATCTTATATACATGGTAATTTTATTTTACCTTACTTACCTTAATAGAAGGGACATATAATGTTAAATTTTGAGAATAAATTAGAGCCATCTGAGCAGTTGGGGGATAACTACATATATTTAAAAGGCATATATAGGGGATTTATTTAAATTTTTAAATGACGTATTAGACTTTTACCACTTCAACTTGCAATACAACTTAAATTGTACAATCACCATAATTTAAGTTAATATAAGTACATTTATTTTTTATATTTTGTATGACACAAATGTATCGCATTCTGAAATATTCGATTGTTTGTCTCATTTATATTTCGCTTATACTTGCCTAATAAAATTCTGTTTATATGTCTGATATGATTAAAAATTAATACTTCAACAAATTTTCTAATTATATATTGTATAGTGTCCGCCATGTGAATACAATATTTAAATTTAAAATTAATATATTTTTTGAAATGTTCAACCAAACAATTATCGAAACCTAGCAGTAGTAGTAGTAAGCAGCAATATTTTCTTCTAATTTTGTGGTAGAGAGATTCATAGGTGATGGTGATATTTGGATCTTTTTTGTTTCCTTCACATCTTTGCTAACTGCCTTTAAACAATAAAATTATTATTATTTACATGTAATTAAAATATCATCAAGAAGTACTATCATTATTATTGTTATAAGATATTAACCTACTTGAACAAATTTTTCCAGAGTTAAGAAAATAACAGTGTTATCATTTTCGCAGTTGCTGCCCAGTGAGTGATTTAGGGTAAAATTTTTAACCAAAAGTTGTAAATAAATAAAATGGTGTAAATGCTGCAGCTGTAGGGTATGTAAATCGTACTCCTCTTTGTACTTTTATGTTTATAAAAATAATTGTAAACCTTAAAAACTACTTCTCGTGTTTGAGCGTGTACAGTTTCCTAATAGATGATAGCCCACATGCAAAACCGATTCCTTCATCATCGTGAATTTTATTATAAACGGCTTTTATTGTGGGTCATCTCTTTTCAGTCACATGAAAATTATGTATAATTCTGCGAATAGTTTCTTCCCCACAGTTATCGACAGTAGATTTGGGTGATGGTTTTGGTGGTTTTATTTTTGTCGATAAGAATGAATTTACTTTTCTTGTTTCAACAGCATGACCTTCTTTAATTATTCGACCTACAGTGCTCCTAGAAATACCTGTTGCTTCTGCAACTGTATCTAGCAGCTGACCTGTAAATGATGAACAACATAAATTATAATTTTGAATTTGATTTAAAAAAAGTAATATTATTTATTACAGGTTAAATATTATGTATCCACCTAATTTGTAAATATATTTACCTGTCACACCTTGTTTTTTAAAATAGTTATATACATTAAAAATTATTTCACGAGATTGTTCAAGAATAACTTTTCTCTTTTTCGAACAAGGGCTCATTTCCTCCAGGACAGAGTTTGTTGCCATATCAGACATTTTACCCTGTGTAAATAAATACAACTAAATTTTCAGGAATTTTATGATAAGCATATTTCTACTTACAAGAGGATGCATTCTTACTCTTGAATAACTTTGAAAAAAAATTAATTAATAGATAAAACACAACAATAATATTACAAATAGGAAAACTCTCAATGTACGTACAACACCACTACGAAACACACCGATCAAATGCCTGGTACCGACTGACAAATAATCGATAAACGTTTGTGGCTCGTATAGTACACGGATTTATACTACTAGCTGTTTCTCTCATTTATGAGGTGGCTCTTTTTCTAATTACTAAAATGAGTTTCTGCGCCAGTTTCATCCGAAATAGTATATTGAAGTACAAGTTGCATAAGACATGATTTTTGCGCACGAGTTCAAGGTTTAGAAAGCGAGCCGTAGGCGCAGTGGCGGCTAGCGCATAAGCGCTGCAGTGCTGCAGAGCTCCCAAAAAATTGGGCGGGCGAACCTGTATTAGTTATAACTAGTTTTCTTTTATATAGTTTTTCCGACATTTCTGATGTTTATAAAAGCGTAACATATTGTTATGAAAATTCTCCCCCTGTATATCAAAAAATTTGCATATTTTTCTACATCACCTGTAGAGGACATCAAACCCTACAATTTGACACCTCAATCATCAAAATCCGACAAGTAGAAGCCGAGATATTCGCTTCCGAAATTCCAAATAATATTCAATAGGTGACCAGTGGAATAACCAACCTAATTCGCGCTACCCCCGCGAGTGTCTAAAACCAATGCGTCATTTTAGCAGGCCTGGTCGCTGCATTAAATGCAGCGAAATGCAGTGCATTTATTCCAGCGCGGAAGGCGATATGATTCAGTATACGATAAGTCCAACTCGCAACGGGCCATAGGCAACAATATACGTATGGAACGTAATGCGGTGGGCAACGTGTGTACGATGCCTATATTGAGTGACTTTCTTAAAATTTAAATTTATTTTGCAGAATTATTGATTTTTTTACTTTTATCTTTTAGAAAACGTTATTGTTTTTTTATTACTTAAAATTACTTTATATGAAAAATAGTATACCATAAAAGTGTAAACAAAGACAGTATACATTGAAACGAATATTCATTCAATTGTATTGTCATGAAATTGAATTTGTCAATCGTTGTTAAATTTGTTAGATTGAATAGATATTTATACCTATTTATCGGAAAATACTAATACTTAAAGCAAACAAATAAGGTGTAGTGTTTTGTTATAGGAATGAGGAATGTATAATATCCATTTCTTTCTGCATATTGATTATGCAGCTGATGCTTTCGTAATATGCTCATATTTGTATTTCTACTATTATCGTGATGTTATTATAATACAGATACCAAAATCTCACGTAATATTTCCATCAGCCTTTTATTAACAATAAACAAGTAAAGTACAACTTCGTAGGTCGACAAACGCTCCAGTCTTCATTATCACTGTATTATACATGAACTGTAGGCTTAGTTTTTCGTAGAAATTGAAGTACGTGTCTGTTCCTTTGTAAAATTATAATAAGGGCAGGGGTTAATTTTATTCTGGCATTTTTAAAAATGCAGAGATCAGTTTTGCGACAGCATTCAGCTAATTACAATCTAAAATAAGCAACATTGTAACGTATTTTGGAATTGTGAATATCCGTAGGTAATAAAAAAAAAGGAAGTATAGTTTAATTACAACTGTAGCTTCCTCCGGGTTTGAAGAAAGTCGGTATGTATCGACCGAAGTATAAGTTGAAATAATACAAATATGAGCATATTACGAAAGCATCAGCTGCATAATCAATATGCAGGAAGAAATGGATATTATACATTCCTATAACAAAACACTACACCTTATTTGTTTGCTTTAAGTATTAGTATTTTCCGATAAATATAAATATCTATTCATTCTAACAAATTTAACAACGAGTGACAAATTCAATTTCATGACAATACAATTGAATGAATATTCGTTTCAATGTATACTGTCTTTGTTTACACTTTTATGGTATACTATTTTTCATATAAAGTAATTTTAAGTAATAAAAAAACAATAACGTTTTCTAAAAGATAAAAGTAAAAAAATCAATAATTCTGCAAAATAAATTTAAATTTTAAGAAAGTCACTCAATATAGGCATCGTACACACGTTGCCACACCGCATTACGTTCCATACGTATATTGTTGCCTATGGCCCGTTGCGAGTTGGACCTATCGGTATTTAATATTTTCGCGACTATTTTTACGGTGCGGCGAGTTTAACGTAAAAACAATAATATTAGAGACTCTTATTTTTTTGTGTGACAATTGACAATCGTTCCAGAAATCCATTACTTCAGTGCGGAAGGCGAAGAAAGCACGATAAGATCGATGGGAGACAACCTCTTACTGCCCGTGCAAGGTAAATTTTTTTGTAAAACTTGCAGAACACCTTAAAATTTTTAGCACGAGCCGCCACTGCGTAGGCGAGTTTTCTAATGAACGAGTGCGCAAAAAGGTCTTATGAAACGTGTATTTTATACTATTTTTTCTATTTCGGACATTAAAAGTTCAAAAAGACTTAAAATAAGAGGCATGTTTTGTACGAAAACTGTAGAAATTTTCTTTTTTTGAAGTTGGTAGCATTGATGTTTAACTAGAGCATTTTAAATATTTGAAAATCGGCGGTGTTATATGTCATTTTAAGGTTAAAATTTATTGATTTATGCAATGACCAACCTCTAAAAACAAAATTTTGCGTGCGAAAAAGTAATACTTTATGCAACCCAAACGGGTGTCGAAAAGTGCACTTTATAGCACCGAAATAGAAAAATGATTTTACTCTATCACTTTATGATCCCCTAGCAAAAACATTATGTTCTGTCAAACGTCAATAACAAACGTATTCTGACAATTACTTGAGTAGTGGGGGTGGACGCTTTTAACCCATTCCGGACGAGCGCCGGGAGATGGCGCGCCAGTCCGCCGGCCGAGCTCGGGAAGTGGCCGCCGAATGTACTAACTAGTCGCTTAAGGTTACTTGTCTTGCGCGTTAGTTACAGCTATCAGCTGTTTATTTTCAGTACAACAGTGATTTTACGTCTGTGAAATGGCGAAGAAATATTTAACGGATGAAGAACTCGAAAAATTACTGTACGAAAGTGACAGTGATTACGTGTTAAATGAAAGCGAAGATGTAGATTATTCTAGTGGCGAAGATGAAATTCTGGTTTTAGGCGAACAAAGTACGAGTAGTTCTGAAGAACAGAGTATTAGTGTTGCCGAAGTACAGCATATTGAAGACGATGTGGATCAGCCAGGACCTTCGAAGAGAATGAGAATAAATAATAGTAAATCATTGCCCGGCGGTATACCTTCGAAGTTTGATAACAACTTCACGCCGAAAGATTTCGGTTTCGATCGTAGTAGTTCTGGTATAACAGACAATCTAAAAGTTCAAGTAGATTCCCCAGAACTGACATATTTCAGACATTTTCTGAATGAAGGGTTAGTTGCTGTTATTACTGAAGAAACAAACAGATACGCAGAAACAATGAAAAACAAAAACATGCCATCTTTTTCTAAGTGGGTAAACGTGAATATTGCAGAGATGTATACATTCACGGCATCATGTATTTTGATGGGATTTATAGAGAAACCAGCTCTAAAGGATTATTGGTCAACAAACCGTTATTGAAACTCCATTTTTTGCAAAAGTCTGCTCACGAGATAGGTTCCTGCAAATTCTGTATGCTCTACACTTTATCGATATTGCAAACCTAGACAAAAATGATGCTCTAAGAAAAATAAGGCCTATTCTCTCTTCAATCAAGGAAAGTTTTGGTAGATCTCTGTATCCATTCGAAGATTTAGCAATTGACGAAAGCCTCATTCTTTGGAAAGGTCGTTTAGCTTTCAAACAGTATATACCTTCCAAACGCCATAGGTTTGGAGTTAAGCTCTTTGAGATATGCGACGCAGAAACAGGCTATATATTAGATCTTATAATTTACACCGGCGCCTCTACAAATATTCAACGAAATGAAGAATTCGGAATTTCCGAAAATATAGTTCTTACCCTTATGGAACCATATATGAATAATGGACATACCCTCTATGTCGATAATTGGTACACAAGTCCTGCGTTGTTTCACTACCTTCACGACAATAATACTGGAGCTTGTGGAACTGTTAGGCCAAACAGAAGGGGTATGCCTGATTTTGGACCAGTAGGAAAAGGAGACTGTAAAATAGCTCATACTGACAAAATATTGGCTTTGAAGTGGTACGACAAACGTGTAGTTCATATGCTAACATCTGTGGACAACGCAAATATGACAGAAACTGGCAAAACCGACTTCAAAACTGGTGACAAAGTTATGAAACCTGCGTGCATCATACAATACAACAGCAAAATGGGTGCAATCGATAAAGTGGATATGCAAGTAAGCTTCGTAGAATGCGCCAGAAAAACACTAAAGTGGCACAAGAAGGTATACTGCCACATGATAGATCTGTGCCTGTACAATTCTTACATTTTATACCAAATCAAATCAGGTAGAAAACCGTCGTTCAGTAGTTTTCGGTTAGAAATTGTATCTCAGATGATTGGTGAATTTCACACTCTGACAACTCGGAGAGCAAGACCTCCAACAGTTGATAACCCCCTGCGGCTGATAGAGAGCATTTTCCTGCACCGATTCCACAAACAGAAGCACAAGGAAAAAAGACGCAACGAAGATGCCCTGTCTGTGCCAACACCAAACTTGCAAAACGAAAGAGAAAAGATATGAAGTTCATGTGTAAAGAATGTAGCGTTGCTCTTTGCGTCTATCCCTGCTTTGAACAATTTCATACAAAGAAAAAATACTAAGGCTAAGTGTAGTGTTTTAGTTATATCGAATTAGTTGAGTTTTTCTTTCTATAGAACAGAATTAGGTTCTTTGATTTTTTTAAGTTTTGTGTTTTACGATTTAGATTTGTAGTGAGTACACTACTCTTTATTCGAAATAAATGTACTTCTACTAATAAACGCGTATTTATTTTGTCAATAAAGTATTTCATTTACTTGTTAGCCATAAAAAAAATAAACAGACGCATGAAGAAATGTATGGCTCTCGGCCGACAGACTTATATGCATAGAAAACTTATATGGCTATTGCGCCATTTAAAATCCGGACGATTAGATATTTATTTTCACTATAATTAAGCATTGTAATTCGGTTTTTGTATAATTGAATTGTTGTGTAGATGACAGCATACTGACATTTATCTGTAACCTCTCACGCAAAATTATATTATACATTTTGTTATAAAATTATGTTACTGAGTGAATAAATGAAAGACAAGAATTTATTAATCAAAATACTACAATTATTTGGTTTTAATTTTTAGTACTTTATTTCAGCACCATTCTGTCTAACACCTATTGTAAACGTCTAGGAATAAATGTTATGGCATTATGTATAAATTCTAGTGACAGATCATTCCAAATATCATGTTTTTTTCGCAGATGCCCGATTTCTCAAGTCTGAAATTTGTCGCAGCCGTTTTCTTGCTGTGTGGACACACCCGGGGAAATGTGTTGCGGTCACTGCATTTACTATTGTTTCGAGCAGTTTATTTCTTATAAAATTAATAAAATTTTCATCCTGTTCAGGAGTTGACACAAGAATACCACCGGAGCCTCGTTTTCTATTAATAGCTGACAATTCTTCTTCTAGTAACGTAATTATTTGAATTTTAGTTTGAATATTGAAATGTGGCACATTAACTTTATATTTTCACAAACCTGAATAACACTGACAGATCTGTAAACAGAAACAATTAGATATAAAAAAAGCCATATTCAAACCTATTGCCCAAGTACCTATTGCTGCGAGCAATAAATTTATGTCGTCAATGTCATTCTTTGACAAAATGTAAGTTACTGTATTGTGAAACGGTCGTAATAGTAATAACCTATAATTTAATCTGTCACATGTTAATAGAATTTAAGAAACTTTTTGCAAGTCCTAGACGAGATGCTACCGTAGCTTCAGAGAGTCCAGTTTATATTAAGGAAATAATCCTTATTTTGTTAAAATAGAATATTGAGATTATATTAAAAATAATTCAAAAAACAAGACTTTGACAAGCTGCAAATTTATATTGACATTTCATTAACAATGGATATAATCAATCAGGGCAAAAATTTAAATTGCCACAATTTCCTCAAATTTTACAATAACATTGACGACCAAAGTTTATTGCTCGCAGCTGTACCTATCTAAGTAAGGAAAGGAAACTGAAAAATATAATAAGAATTAACAAATATATGTGTATGTAGAAATCTATAAGTAATTATTTTTTATTTAATAATTAATATCTACCTCTATAGGTATTACTCATTGGCAATAGTCAGCAGTATGCATATGTAATCATTTTAAATTTGTTAAGGGCTGATAAGCCCTTGAAAAATTCATTTACAACAGTAATATAGGCTTTTCTCAGTTCTTGTTAGCTTAAGCAATCTGTTAATAAAACTAAAACTCATATCGTACAAACAATTACTTAAGAAAATTATTTTTATTTGTGATTATATTTTGTGACAATGCCTGAATTTTTAAATTTTTGATTTTAATTTAAAGAAAGATGATTGTTTTTTTAATTACAATGATGTATTTTATTATTATAAAAACTTTTAGTTTATCATATATGAGTATTTTTTAATACCTATCTGTACTAAAATCTCTTCAAATGTCTTAATTTTGCGATTCAAAGTTTAATCCATGTATAGCAAGCGCCATGTATAAACTTGGTTTGTCGGATTGTAGTTATGAACGCATCACATAAGGCGATATTTACATGTAAGAATGAGATTTAATATTCATTAATTCTCATTTGCAGTAAGTTCAGAATGTTAACTATATATACACAAAGTATAGAAGTGAAAAGCCATATCCGTCTTCGAGATACCGTGCATTGATAAGCTCCAATAAGAGCGAAACGCGTCTGTACGTTACGTTGATGGACGTGGCTTTTCAGCAATTTTTAATTATCTTAATAACCAGGAAGGTCAGAGTCGCGACGAGGTGTGTTCTACATACTTGTATAAACTTGGTTTGTCGGATTGTAGTTATGAACGCATCACATAAGGCGACATTTACATGTAAGAATGAGATTTAATATTCATTAATTCTCATTTGCAGTAAGTTCAGAATGTTAACTATATATACACAAAGTATATAACTTAAAAGCTATATCCGTCTTCGAGATACCATGCATTGATAAGCTCCAATAAGAGCGAAAAGCGACTGTACGTTCCGTTGATGGACGTGGCTTTTCAGCAATTTTTAATTATAAATAACGAGCCATCGAAAAAATTCATAATTGGAGTAGACTGTGAAATTGGGTTGGTACTTTAGCCACTTCCACATAATGACACATTACTTGATGCTTGACAGTTTCATTTGGTTTCATTGTAAAAAAAGGTTATGGCATTGAAATGATACTACAACAAAAAAGAAATCAAATAATTTATTTAATATCGAAATCATAATCAAAATTTACATATAGCTACAGAAGTTGTTGAAAATGTTGTCCATTTACATCGAAACAAATTTAATTTTCTTAATAAGAGTTTTGAAAAATATGACACAAACTTATAGTTTCAATGTCAAATAATAAATGTCATTATGTGGAAGTGGCTAAACTACCAACCCAATTTCACACTCTACTCCAATTATGAATTTTTTCGATGGCTCGTTATAATATTAACCACTAAACCGCACTAAACACAGAAACGAAAATATAACCTAAAATGTCTTTCTTTGGAGGCTGTGGTTAAGTAAAAACTTAAAAAAAAGGTATATAACCCCTTACCACAATTATTAATCGTATCCTAAATACGTATTTCGACAACTAAGTTGTCATCATCAGTAGGTAAAACCACTAAACAAGGTGTCGCACTGGGGCACAGTAAAGCTAGAACAACTGCTTACGCAACAACTTAACACGGTGTCCACGTATACACTAAACTTAAACATGCAAATATATCGAACGAAAGAATCTACAAAAAATTACCTCTCTTAAGGAAACCGGCACCCACATCTGTTTAAACTCCAATTTGAAACGTCCACGACAAGAGACAGGTGAAGGGGATCGGTCCTTTATCTCTGTTCATGAACAGAGATAAAGGACCGATCCCGATATGGAAGTGACGCCATTGTAATACGAATGGCGTCACTTCCATATTCTCCTACATTACCTCTAATGAAAACTCTCGCGAAAATACTAAGTTTTTAAACCTTTTATAACACGGTCATAGATGTTACGTCGCGAAAAACCGCCTTATGTTGGCGCGAGGAGGGGGTGCGCAGAAGCCGTTTTTAAAAACGTCCACCCCCACTACTCAAGTAATTGTCAGAATACATTTGTCATTGACGTTTGACGGAACATAATGTTTTTGCTAGGGGATCATAAAGTGATATACGCTCAGAGATTAGAATTATCTGACATTTGATGTAAAACCAAATACAAATCTCCCCACTACTTTTAATCCTGCGCGAACTTACCCCTCCTCGCGCCAACTTAATTGGCGTTTGCTATACATATTTATGAAAATATCAATAAATCTATAAACATATTTAATTGAATTTTAAGAAATTCATTGAAAGACAAAAGTGCTATATACTTTCCATTAAACTTATTTTCTAAATTATCATACAGCTGATGTAGTTTGTAAAATATAAAAATAAATTTCGGCTGTATGTGTCTTTATTTCCGAGCTTTGCTTTTTTGTTCTTTTTTTAAGGTATACATGAATTAAAAGTGATAAAAACTTGTTTAAAGGTTTGTTCGAGACGTCTACAGCTTCTACATTATTTCACACCGGTGTAGTATGTGTACCGTCAAACTTATGCTATGCATATTACAACGGTGTAGAATAGTGTAGACTATAGAGGCTATGAACAAGCCTTTAAAATACTATAATATATATTACTAAATGTAAATACCGCGCTTTTTTTTTTCAATCGACTGTGGCTCTAACTACAGTTTTAGCAGGAACTATACATAAACAGGGTACCACATTTTAACATTAAGTTTCCCGCTCCTCCTTATCTCTGATATGTATGAAGTCACTGTAATTCAGAACGCATGTGTAGTAGGTATTTATTTATATATCTTGGAATTTGGTATGTTAACGTGAATATTTGAGCGATTTTTTTTACTTTTCTGATTTAACCCTTAACTACCGACCGTTGGTCTACCAGACCGCTACGTACTTACAGATTCCTAGTTCGTAATGTTTATTTATGTTCTAGTAGATTGAACCGTTAGTACCTTTATATTACGCATGCACAATCTGTTGTCAATAGACCACGCAAGCGTGACGTCAAATCGCCATTTTCTGTACGGTAGGTCAGGGTCTACGTTCCAAACAAATTTAAAGCGCCATTTGAAACGTATAGTCACTCTTGGTAAAACGATTTTTAATTAATCTTCCTATATTAATATCATTTGTTACTTGGTAAGTATGTAAGCAAAATATCAATATACATATTATAGTTATTAAAAACAAAATATTTGGCAATGGTGTTTTTTATTTGAAAAAAAATATTAGCAATGACTGCAAAAAAGCTTTTTCCACCTCGATAATTCTGCCTTTTCTGTAGGAAAAGTAAAAATAGTGCATCCCATTTTTTCACTTAATGCTTGCAAGTAGGAGCAAAACACATCACCATTATGTATATCTATCTAACCTCACTTTTGTACTTTAGTTACTCAAGTATAACCGTGCTATATAAAACAATTAATATTATTAATATCAGTTTTAAACAACGTCGTTCATACCTACATGCAATAACAATTAAAATTAACTTAAAAATAACAACTTTTCACTTCAAATTTGCAACGCGTTCCAAATACAATACGAAATACCCTATGAAAAAAATTTAAATGCCGTTTGTTTGGAACGCGATCCCTGACCTTCCGCAAAAATGACGACAGCACTTGCGTGGTCTATTGTACAGTTTTCGACTAGTTGTAACGTTGTTATATAAATCTACAAAGTTTGATAGCGGTCTATTAGACCGACGTACGGTGTGTGTGTGATTGTATGCTACCTATGAAATACAGTATTTTTTGTACACAAAAATGAGTTCTAATCTTGGAAATTCAAAATCTGTGCGGCCATGCGATCCTGATTTCGAAAACACAGTGCTAGCTTGGTATGACGAGTGTGAGAGTGATATAGACACAGAAGATCATGAAACTGAACACACTAGTGCTTCAGAGCAAGCCGATGGAAACGGATCAGATACGAATGACGAAATGCATGATGAATTGATGGAAGATAACTTGTCACATGAGGATGATCGTTTTAAAAGAAGTTACTATGGAAAAAATAGGTAAAAATGATTACATCTATTGCTTGGGTTTGAGTGATAATACTATTTCATCTAACAGGTATAAATGGTCATCTGAACCTTTTGTTATGAGAACAAGAACACAGCAACATAACATCATTTTGCAGTTGCCAGGGTTACGACAACCAGTGCGTCAAGAAAACACAAAAGCACCGCTTGACATATGGAATTACCTCTTTAGCGACGAAATGCTTGCAGACATTGTACAATGGACAAATCAACGAATCGAAAAAGACAAATTGAAATATAAGGACTCTAGTAGGAGTGAGCTTAAAAGCTTAGACATGGTTGAGTTGAAGGCATTTATAGGTCTGCTGTTTTTCACAGCAATTTTCAAATCGAATCATGAAGACATCAATGTGTTGTTTGCTGCTGATGGATCAGGTCGCGATATATTTCGAATTGTTATGAGTAAGAATAGGTTTGCTATACTGCTGTCAGTAGATATACTATGGGGGTTCTGGCGCAAAATCCCATGTATTTTCTTATGGAGGTTCATTTTGCACTTTTTGAGGGTGAAACGTCAATGCGCATGCTCCAACCCCTGATTCTCATTATGCATACCCAACTCCTACAATAGCAGGTAGCAGGTAACAGGTAGCAGTTAGCAGGTAGCAGTTAGCAGGTATCAGGTAGCAGGTATAAGGTAGCAGGTATAAGGTAGCAGGTAGCAGTAGCAGGTAGCAGGTAGTAGATATACTATGGGGGTTCTGGCGCAAAATCCCATGTATTTTCTTATGGAGGTTCATTTTGCACTTTTTGAGGGTGAAACGTCAATGCGCATGCTCCAACCCCTGATTCTCATTATGCATACCCAACTCCTACAATAGCAGGTAGCAGGTAGCAGGTAACAGGTAGCAGTTAGCAGGTAGCAGTTAGCAGGTAGTAGGTATCAGGTAGCAGGTATAAGGTAGCAGGTATAAGGTAGCAGGTAGCAGTAGCAGGTAGCAGGTAGCACAATTAATAATATTTCACAATATTATAATTACCGTTAAATTGATAATCGCGAAACAAGATTTTACATGAATTTTTAGCAACTCAGTTAATTATATATCTGAAACGCCACAATAATACGTAACAACCTCCTCCTCCACCTCCACCTCCACGCTGATATATAAAGTTCAATCAAGAAAAACAAAATGGCGGAAGGAGCTCGGAACACGGACAAGTCTACCGTCAAGTAATTTATAGTCATAATGACCCCTTGAAATTCAAAGGCGCTACACAGAGGCTCAAGGTAGACGGCTCTTCCTGTTAGGAAGATTTCATATGGAGTTAGCTCTTAAAAGCAATAAAGCTTCCCCAACGTCAGTAGGTTTCTGCCGAAACATTAGGGTGTCGAATGTCTCTTTGGACCGAGCACCACAGCTAATAGACTGCCTAACGTATTTGGGTAAACTCCTGAAATGACCTGTCTCTTCAACTGATAAGTAGGAAGATATAAATTCACATGTTAACGTAAATAAATATGTAAAAAAGTGTATGAATAAATTATGTTAACGTAAAGTATTGATGCTAAATATAACCCCGAAAGGGTTGAGGTGTCTGCAAGGAGATACTAACTATGAAGCACCCTCCGAAACATAACCACACACGCCCCACCGAAACATAACCTCACAATTTAATAAAAAAAACATGCGGGCACTTAACAAAAAAAACAGCCACACAGTAAGTTTGAAAAGCAAAAAAGAAAAAATACTTACAAGATGGAGACCCCTTGGAGGCCGTCAGAAGCAAAAACCACACACACCCCTCGAGCCCCCTTGTGGGCCCCTCTGAAGCACCCTCCGAAACACAACCGCACACGCCCGGACCCCCCCTCCCCCCGTAACATCACAATTGAATAAAAACACGTGAGCACTAGACGAAGGTTTCATATATACTAACTCATATAATATCTTAAGCAGTAATTAAACTATCCCCTCTCCCCCATATGTTTTTTCTAGAACAATTATATTTCATAATAAAAAATGCAGACTGTAGTGTAACATGATACCTGATGTTATTCGATGTTAAAGTCACGTCCGGCGTTCTGTAGCTATGTAAAAAATGATGAATATGTGTTCTTTTTTTTTTAATTGCTGACTAGTGTAATATAATACCTGATGTTATTTGAGATTAAAAAATTTGATTTTAAATAATTGATTCCTATAACCAAATATAATTTTCTATGTTAATAGCAAATTTATGGAATACTTTTTAATATAAAATGTATATATATATATCACCATAAAAACAATGGTAAGAATGTATTATTATAAAATAGATAAGATACTGTCATATTTACAGAAAATGTATCAATTTGATTGAAATGTTACTTTTAAAATTAAGTAATTGAAGCTTAAATATTATAATAAAATAGAAAAGTGCGATATTTGTTTTATATCTTTTTTATATAGTCTGTAGCAGTATTTAATAAAATATATATATATATCACCATAAAAACAATGTTAAGACTGTATTATTATAAAATAGATGAGATACTTAGGTACTTAATATATAAATGTCATTGGGTTGGGGTTGTAATGTGACCGTCACATCACAACCCCAACCCAATGACATTTATATATTATCGTTACAACCCAACCCAACGACGTTTATATTATCGTTACAACCCAACCCAACGACGTTTATATTGTCGTTGCAACCCAACCCAATGACGTTTATATTATCGTTACAACCCAACCCGATATGACCTTGACCTTGACCTTCTGACGTCACAACCCAATGACGTCATACTTACGTAACAATGACGTCACAACCCAAGTCAATGACGTTTATATTGCCGTTACAACCCCACCCAATGACGTTTATACTGGTATCAGATACCTGTAAATGTTGCTTTTAGAATTAAGTAATTGAAGCTTAAATGAATTATTATAATAAAAAATAAAAATAAAATAAAAAAATAACTATACTTAGAAGGATGGTTGAATAATGGGTACTTTATATTCAAGATGTAAACTTTATTACACAAAGGGACGATTATTAAGTAAAAGGTCGGTATGTTTATATTTCAAATTTTCTATAGCTATGCAAATAAAAAATGCTTACTGTAATATAATCCCAATATACATTATTTTATTGTTTTATAAGGTTAAATCAAAAATTTTAATCGAATTTATACTATTATAAGTTATATATATTGTCTTATATTTATAATACCTTATATAGATATACAATAAATTATATTAGAATAATTTGTGAGATTAAAAAGTCTCAATATACAAGTGATTTCAATAAATATTTTTGTTTTCAAAAAATCTCTAAGTATACATCATGTAAGCAATGAACTCAAATCATCTAGATAACATATAATAATTATTTTAAAATGCTACCACAAATTTGCACAGAGCTGCATTTTTTTGATATTGGGAATTTCGCTAAATGGAAAAAAGTTTTCGCATAGCAGTACTTATTTAATTTTTCAACATAATATAATACAAATACATGTAATGGTATTTACATTTTATAACTACATACGTATATTAATAAATTATGATAAGCGGTATGCCGGGAAATTTATTTAAAATAATACCGCGTTATTTCAGCGTTAAATCACAATCATTAATTTCAGCAAAATAATAAGTATCGTAAAATATGAAAGTTTTTCCCCTATATGTATTAAAAACAACATTTACTACAGATCTTTCTGGTATCCCGAGCCTACTTCTATCATATTTAAGCAAAATCTTAAAACTTTGAAACTCAACCTTATAAACGCTATACTCATTTATAATTATTATAAAATCATCAGAAGTTTGATATATATGTTTGTTAGTAGTAGGAATATTTGGCAAATAATCGCTAATTCTCTCCGTTCTTGTAAACCTAGAGTCTATTATCCAAATCCAATCTATATAAAAAATATATAATTGGCCATTTGTCGTGAGTAAATAATTAGTTGGACTAATTGCACACAAGTTTGGAGGCTCGGTTTCTTTTACACTAACGGTAGTAGAATCTGCTATAGTGGTAATATTCTCTCTCACACCATAGAGATATCGAATTGTTTCTATGTCACGATTAGATAAACTCTCAAATTGTGCATTGTAGAATGGATACATAATAGACACCGGATCGGAATCATGCTTTAATCCTAAAGCATGTCCGATCTCATGTACTAAGACTGCAAACAAACTCGTCTCTTCGCTCGGTACATCATCAAATCCGTAATACCATTTTTCACTTAAATCTAAATGTATTTCAATACATCTATTTAGCCTCGGAGGAAAGGCATGTGCTAGAGTACCACCAACCCCATCAAATTTATATTGGCATACCCCCCTTCATACACCGCTGATTATTTTTATGCGAATACAACTCATTAGCAAATGATATTACAATATCGGGATTTTTTATTGAATATATAAAATTTAAATTTATATGCTTTTGCCATGTATTGATAATTTTTGATTTGTTATTACTGGTATAAAGAAAAAATTTATATTAATTTACATTACAAACCCCACGCTATATTGTTATATTATTTCTCTTATAACATGGGTATATATATATCTATTACAAATAGGTAAAAATTATAATTTCTTGGTTTTAAATAATTGATACCTAAAACCAATTATAATTTTCTATGTGAATAGCAAATACATGGAATACCTTTTGAATCTTTGTGTTATAGTGACAATCTAAGAAAAAGGTGTTTAAATTAAATTATTTTTTATTTATAACTTGTATAATAATATTCATTTCCATTATTTATATATACATATTGTTAAAATTTTTAATTTTTTTGTTGAAAACATACTACGTAGAAATCATCTTTCCAATTGAATAAACCCTTATATTCATGTGTAGTTCAACTGGTAGATTGTTAATAATAGAATTATTTTACGAATCTGTATACCTCTAATAGTATTTCTAATAACGAAATTTTATATTCTTCATCATTTAATACTTTAAATATATTAAAATAATGAATTTATCATTCTTTACTAAATTTTGAATTTCTCAATCAAAATTTACATGTTAACAATTTTTTCGAATAAAAATCACGTGTATTTAAACTTAAATAAAACATCTATTGAAAATAGAAATACCTTGTTAAAGTAAACAATATATTATTTTCCCATCATTTGCGACAGTGAAATTAAATCACCGAGAAAAAACTTGTTCTATCATGTTTAAAAAAATACACATTACTTGGAAATAATCTTTCCAATAGAATAAACCCTGTATATGCAATTCATATGTTTTTACATGCCTTAATAAGACTGTAAAATCAGCAAAAAAAAAATATTATGAAAAGTTTCACATGTTGCGGTGTCGGATTTCGATATTCAGCGTATTATATTTTTTTAAATTGTAAAAAGTCTGTTAATATATAAATATAGATAATTCTTATTGGAAACGCTGTTATTTATATCGATTTTAAGTGTATCTTGGAACCAATACACTCTTGCAACAGTGATCCGGCTATTCTGTATACGAGGCCTACTCATAAAAACTATTTAAAAATTGTCGTTCCCGATGAATCCTTAACTATTGATGAGATAAAATAATGTTAATAACGCAATTATCTGTCACATTTGTGATTTGTCATTAAATGGAGATAAAGTGGCAGATCACTGTCATTTAACGGAGAAATTCAGGGGGTGCCGCGCATTCAAATTATAATCTAAATTTCAAAATTCCAAATATTACACCCTTGTTTCTACACAACATGAGCCATTATGACAGTCATCTATTCATTAGAGATTTGGCAAACGATAATTTAGACATAAACATTGTTCCGGTTAATAAAGAAAAAATATATTAGTTTTACGAAAAAAGTTTTAAAAAAACATAGATACTAATATTTCACCTATCTTAACAATACGGGTTTAAAATATTTAATTATAAATCTTTACTAACTTACTATTATCCATATATCGGTTACATTGTTCTAACACATCCATCAGCAGCTCTCCTACACCACAGTATTTACTATTTAGTTATGCAAATGCAGTCATAAATAAACAAGTTTTATCCCAAACAAAAAAAAGAGACATAAATCATCACCAGCCATATATAAAAATAAATATTAAAATTTTTATCACCCGAATCAAATTTAAGAACTATCACGCTAAGTTAATATAATAAAAGAATCGAAATTGCTTTAGGGAAGTTTAATTATCACTCGTAATAATAGAAAGACAGTATACTTCAACTAATGGTTCAGGAGAGTCACACAAATGTATAAACACGATATATTGGAGAAAATATTATAGGAGTATATAATAAATAAATATTCAAATTTAAATTAATTTATTTAGAAGCTATAGAAAATTTGAAATATAAACATACCGACCTTTTACTTAATAATCGTCCCTTTGTGTAATAAAGTTTACATCTTGAATATAAAGTACCCATTATTCAACCATCCTTCTAAGTATAGTTATTTTTTTATTTTATTTTTATTTTTTATTATAATAATTCATTTAAGCTTCAATTACTTAATTCTAAAAGCAACATTTACAGGTATCTGATACCAGTATAAACGTCATTGGGTGGGGTTGTAACGGCAATATAAACGTCATTGACTTGGGTTGTGACGTCATTGTTACGTAAGTATGACGTCATTGGGTTGTGACGTCAGAAGGTCAAGGTCAAGGTCATATCGGGTTGGGTTGTAACGATAATATAAACGTCATTGGGTTGGGTTGCAACGACAATATAAACGTCGTTGGGTTGGGTTGTAACGATAATATAAACGTCGTTGGGTTGGGTTGTAACGATAATATATAAATGTCATTGGGTTGGGGTTGTAATGTGACCGTCACATCACAACCCCAACCCAATGACATTTATATATTATCGTTACAACCCAACCCAACGACGTTTATATTATCGTTACAACCCAACCCAACGACGTTTATATTGTCGTTGCAACCCAACCCAATGACGTTTATATTATCGTTACAACCCAACCCGATATGACCTTGACCTTGACCTTCTGACGTCACAACCCAATGACGTCATACTTACGTAACAATGACGTCACAACCCAAGTCAATGACGTTTATATTGCCGTTACAACCCCACCCAATGACGTTTATACTGGTATCAGATACCTGTAAATGTTGCTTTTAGAATTAAGTAATTGAAGCTTAAATGAATTATTATAATAAAAAATAAAAATAAAATAAAAAAATAACTATACTTAGAAGGATGGTTGAATAATGGGTACTTTATATTCAAGATGTAAACTTTATTACACAAAGGGACGATTATTAAGTAAAAGGTCGGTATGTTTATATTTCAAATTTTCTATAGCTTCTAAATAAATTAATTTAAATTTGAATATTTATTTATTATATACTCCTATAATATTTTCTCCAATATATCGTGTTTATACATTTGTGTGACTCTCCTGAACCATTAGTTGAAGTATACTGTCTTTCTATTATTACGAGTGATAATTAAACTTCCCTAAAGCAATTTCGATTCTTTTATTATATTAACTTAGCGTGATAGTTCTTAAATTTGATTCGGGTGATAAAAATTTTAATATTTATTTTTATATATGGCTGGTGATGATTTATGTCTCTTTTTTTTGTTTGGGATAAAACTTGTTTATTTATGACTGCATTTGCATAACTAAATAGTAAATACTGTGGTGTAGGAGAGCTGCTGATGGATGTGTTAGAACAATGTAACCGATATATGGATAATAGTAAGTTAGTAAAGATTTATAATTAAATATTTTAAACCCGTATTGTTAAGATAGGTGAAATATTAGTATCTATGTTTTTTTAAAACTTTTTTCGTAAAACTAATATATTTTTTCTTTATTAACCGGAACAATGTTTATGTCTAAATTATCGTTTGCCAAATCTCTAATGAATAGATGACTGTCATAATGGCTCATGTTGTGTAGAAACAAGGGTGTAATATTTGGAATTTTGAAATTTAGATTATAATTTGAATGCGCGGCACCCCCTGAATTTCTCCGTTAAATGACAGTGATCTGCCACTTTATCTCCATTTAATGACAAATCACAAATGTGACAGATAATTGCGTTATTAACATTATTTTATCTCATCAATAGTTAAGGATTCATCGGGAACGACAATTTTTAAATAGTTTTTATGAGTAGGCCTCGTATACAGAATAGCCGGATCACTGTTGCAAGAGTGTATTGGTTCCAAGATACACTTAAAATCGATATAAATAACAGCGTTTCCAATAAGAATTATCTATATTTATATATTAACAGACTTTTTACAATTTAAAAAAATATAATACGCTGAATATCGAAATCCGACACCGCAACATGTGAAACTTTTCATAATATTTTTTTTTTGCTGATTTTACAGTCTTATTAAGGCATGTAAAAACATATGAATTGCATATACAGGGTTTATTCTATTGGAAAGATTATTTCCAAGTAATGTGTATTTTTTTAAACATGATAGAACAAGTTTTTTCTCGGTGATTTAATTTCACTGTCGCAAATGATGGGAAAATAATATATTGTTTACTTTAACAAGGTATTTCTATTTTCAATAGATGTTTTATTTAAGTTTAAATACACGTGATTTTTATTCGAAAAAATTGTTAACATGTAAATTTTGATTGAGAAATTCAAAATTTAGTAAAGAATGATAAATTCATTATTTTAATATATTTAAAGTATTAAATGATGATGAATATAAAATTTCGTTATTAGAAATACTAGTAGAGGTATACAGATTTGTAAAATAATTCTATTATTAACAATCTACCAGTTGAACTACACATGAATATAAGGGTTTATTCAATTGGAAAGATGATTTCTACGTAGTATGTTTTCAACAAAAAAATTAAAAATTTTAACAATATGTATATATAAATAATGGAAATGAATATTATTATACAAGTTATAAATAAAAAATAATTTAATTTAAACACCTTTTTCTTAGATTGTCACTATAACACAAAGATTCAAAAGGTATTCCATGTATTTGCTATTCACATAGAAAATTATAATTGGTTTTAGGTATCAATTATTTAAAACCAAGAAATTATAATTTTTACCTATTTGTAATAGATATATATATACCCATGTTATAAGAGAAATAATATAACAATATAGCGTGGGGTTTGTAATGTAAATTAATATAAATTTTTTCTTTATACCAGTAATAACAAATCAAAAATTATCAATACATGGCAAAAGCATATAAATTTAAATTTTATATATTCAATAAAAAATCCCGATATTGTAATATCATTTGCTAATGAGTTGTATTCGCATAAAAATAATCAGCGGTGTATGAAGGGGGGTATGCCAATATAAATTTGATGGGGTTGGTGGTACTCTAGCACATGCCTTTCCTCCGAGGCTAAATAGATGTATTGAAATACATTTAGATTTAAGTGAAAAATGGTATTACGGATTTGATGATGTACCGAGCGAAGAGACGAGTTTGTTTGCAGTCTTAGTACATGAGATCGGACATGCTTTAGGATTAAAGCATGATTCCGATCCGGTGTCTATTATGTATCCATTCTACAATGCACAATTTGAGAGTTTATCTAATCGTGACATAGAAACAATTCGATATCTCTATGGTGTGAGAGAGAATATTACCACTATAGCAGATTCTACTACCGTTAGTGTAAAAGAAACCGAGCCTCCAAACTTGTGTGCAATTAGTCCAACTAATTATTTACTCACGACAAATGGCCAATTATATATTTTTTATATAGATTGGATTTGGATAATAGACTCTAGGTTTACAAGAACGGAGAGAATTAGCGATTATTTGCCAAATATTCCTACTACTAACAAACATATATATCAAACTTCTGATGATTTTATAATAATTATAAATGAGTATAGCGTTTATAAGGTTGAGTTTCAAAGTTTTAAGATTTTGCTTAAATATGATAGAAGTAGGCTCGGGATACCAGAAAGATCTGTAGTAAATGTTGTTTTTAATACATATAGGGGAAAAACTTTCATATTTTACGATACTTATTATTTTGCTGAAATTAATGATTGTGATTTAACGCTGAAATAACGCGGTATTATTTTAAATAAATTTCCCGGCATACCGCTTATCATAATTTATTAATATACGTATGTAGTTATAAAATGTAAATACCATTACATGTATTTGTATTATATTATGTTGAAAAATTAAATAAGTACTGCTATGCGAAAACTTTTTTCCATTTAGCGAAATTCCCAATATCAAAAAAATGCAGCTCTGTGCAAATTTGTGGTAGCATTTTAAAATAATTATTATATGTTATCTAGATGATTTGAGTTCATTGCTTACATGATGTATACTTAGAGATTTTTTGAAAACAAAAATATTTATTGAAATCACTTGTATATTGAGACTTTTTAATCTCACAAATTATTCTAATATAATTTATTGTATATCTATATAAGATATTATAAATATAAGACAATATATATAACTTATAATAGTATAAATTCGATTAAAATTTTTGATTTAACCTTATAAAACAATAAAATAATGTATATTGGGATTATATTACAGTAAGCATTTTTTATTTGCATTAATTTCAAATATTACACCGGTGTTGATATCTGCAACGTCGTCATAATTTATTAATATACGTATGTAGTTATAAAATGTCAATACCATTACATGTATTTGTATTATATTATGTTGAAAAATTAAATAAGTATTGCCATGCGAAAACTTTTTTCCATTTAGCGAAATTTCCAATAAAGAGTGTTCAAATTATTTCTCGGGAAAATATAGTATAAATAGTAAAAAGTGCGATATTTGTTTTATATCTTTTTTCATATAGTCTGTAGCAGTATTTAATAAAATGTATATATATCACCATAAAAACAATGGTAAGAATGTATTATTATAAAATAGATAAGATACTTAGTCATATTTACAGAAAAAATGTATCAATTTGATTGAAATGTTGCTTTTAAAATTAAGTAATTGAAGCTTAAATATTATAATAAAATAGAAAAGTGCAATATTTGTTTTATATCTTTTTTATATAGTCTGTAGCAGTATTTAATAAAATATATATATATATATATATATATATATATATATATATATATCAACATAAAAACAATATTAAGAATGTATTATTATAAAATAGATAAGATACTTAGGCATATTTACAGAAAAATGTAACAATTTGATTGAAATGTTGCTTTTAATCGGAAAATGCTGATCATACAAATCACAATAATGAAATTTTGGCAATAATCGAAGAGTTAAGAGAGACCGGCATAATTATATAACGTTCACATATATTTTTTCATCATTATTGCAATGAGTACCGACAAGTTTGGACGTCGCAGTAATAAAGTACAAGTCACATCGTCTGCCGAGAGAATTTTCAACCGTCGACCGGCTGGTTTCCCTCTAACAAGCGATGGTGACGTAAATATCGGTGGTAAACGTATTCGATTCATGGCGGATCCTATTGCTGTTGATGATAGTGTAAATAAAAGATATATACTTAAACTTTTTTGTATACTTAGAAAAGGAAAACCGAAAAAATTTCTCAGCGCTAAACCATCTCGAACAAGCCGTCCAAAATCATGCTCAGCTGACTGATAAACAGAGAGCTGATATCGATTATATTGTATCGGTTTCAAAACAATATAGCTCGATAGTTTTTATTTGTGTCAAACATACACACGCATACCAAAGAATTTAATTAGAGACAACGCTAATTTTTAATATTATTTAAACAGAACGATACCAATCTTCGACATGTATATGAAGATCACGTGGATACTGATATGACATTTAATGAGTTAAATCTATATGTGCAAAGTGTTGGGAAGATCGGTTTGGATTTTTAATAATTGATAAGGATAGCGACATTAATAGCTGTCGATCTCGGTGATTTAATTTCACTGTCGCAAATGATGGGAAAATAATATATTGTTTACTTTAACAAGGTATTTCTATTTTCAATAGATGTTTTATTTAAGTTTAAGGGGGCGCTATGATAAAGTAGAGAGCACGAAGTCGGTACGAAATACAAATTCATGGGTTTTGACCTATACAAATAGAAAAAGTAATGTTTTCAAAACCGAAAACAATCCAACTGTTGTCACAATTATCCTAAGCAATTTTACCTTTTTTAATTTCATCCATAATTTGCACAATTTGAAAAAAATAAAAAGATTAGTCTTAGGCCAATTGTAGGACCTAGGCTATTAATATAAAGTTTTCAGAAACTCCAAAGTAATCTTAATTTTTACAAAACCCTCGAAATAAGATTTTGGGGATAAAGAAGCAATCTGTAAATAACATATGGAAAGAGCAAAGCAAGTAACCTTTAGCATCTTCCCAAAAGATGGCGCTGGAAAATTTAACGCCTAAATTTAAAAATGATCTTTGATGTAATGTATCGTAAGTTGTCTACTGCAAGTGTTTTTAAAAACTATGTTATTCAATGCCGAATTGTCACCTAGCTCGTTCTTGTGCTGACCGAATCCTTTAATTCTACATTGTGCAATATAGAATACAAGCAAAGAATGCTGTGACTTTACTTTTATTTTCCATAAAAATGTATTCCTTTTTCTTTTATAAAATGTCCAAAGCCGGTCTTATAAAATATGAAGTAGACAAAAAGGAGAAAGAAAATGTTGACTACAATGGAATCAAATGTATGTATACTATCCAATTAAATATATGCAGGTAGAAGTAAACAATAGAAGCATATGTATATAAACATTTTCGAAGTAAAAATGGCACAAAAGGAAATTAATAAATGTACAAACACGTCCTGCTATCTCATTTACCTTTTTGGTTCAACTTGTTTTACAGTTAAAAAACAGAGCACACAACAACGTCTTTTCCAATACTCAGTTTACAAAATATGCAAAAATAAACAAAGATCCAGAAGATTTAATGATTGCTATTGGAGAATTTAGTGTACCATGTACATAAGTGCCACTTGAATCGCTGAAGCTATTATCGCAATATTATTGTAACGTTTTTCGAGGATTAAAAAGAAAGTTCAGGTTTACAGAAACAACATAATTGACAAATTAACTTGATTTATTTACAGACTTCAGTATATACAAATACAAAGAAAAGTCAAAAGAAAGCACTTAAACTCATTAATTTTAAATGTTTCGATTTGACTGGCTTCGCTATCGCGAATCATCTAACTTCGAGTGACCGATAACAGCGCAATATTTATATCTCCTGCTACCATTGCTAGAACTTTCTCGAAGTAGTCGTTGAATAATAGTAGTACAAACCTTGTCCTTGCTAAGGCACCACAATTGCAGAGACTGTGGAGTGCAGTCTCCTCTTCGTCTACACACACTGTGACAGGACGATCGTGTACATGTTGCTATGAATAGTGGGTTAGAATGAAGATGAACCACTATTCACCACAACACTGTCCAACTTTGATGCTCAGTCGGTTAACTTATTCTCCGGTTTTCCAATGGGAAAACGCGGTAGTAATACTCCTACATTTATACAGCGCCAGTAAAAGAGTATAGGCGAAAGTGTTTATTATAAATAAAAATCTCAATTGTCAAATGTTTAATAAAAAAAAAAAAAATTATTCTTTATTAAGTATAAAGAACTGTGCAAAACAAACTTACACAAAGAGGTAAAATAATTTGCTGGTATTGACCGCAAAGCAAATGCAAACGTCCTCTAATGACTCGCGGACTAAATTATATCTAATAAATTGCAAAGATGCTTTTCACTTTCACCCCTGATAAACAACCTCTAATGTAAACAGACAAATCTGTCAGACCGAACAAATGTCTAACACATGCGCGATACCACATGTAAAAAAAAACCCTGAAATCCAAAACGTTCCAGAATGTAACGTAACAAAAAATTTACTTGAAACGTAAAAACTATCTTTGTCATTTATATATGAACTAATATAAATATATATATAGAAAATCTGACAATCTAAACAAAACCCTAAATGCATTCAATAAAGAAATAATAAGAATAATAACAGTTATAAATCATATTACCCAGTAGGTCCAACGGCTCCCTCGAACTGCGCTAGTCAAAACATAAATTCATACATAATACAATATACAAAAAGTTTAACAATTTTTAACAATGTAAAAAATCTAAAGTTGCATACAAATTAATAGTTGAATCAAAACTTCATAAACTTTTGAAAATAATCATGGGGAAAAGTTTATAGCAATGTGTTCGTCAGCCTGCAATGACTGGTCAGCGGTCCTATTGTCATCTTCATATTTGTCCTTTCTCTTTTGTGTAGTTCTTTTGCGAGATACATATTTCCACCATTGTTTGGTCCTATTATATTTGTATAAAAGTTACTCTAAAAACTTGCAAACTTGCTCTAAAAACTTGCAACTTCATGTTTGCACTGTATGTTTGACTTTGTACAGTGTTGAATTTGTTCTGGCAAAAAGCATCCAAAGTAAAAGCTCTTTAATTTGGGCAGCATTTTTTCCTTCCATAACTGTTCATTACGATATATCTTTTGGATAAAAATGGGAAAATCATCATCTATGTAAACGACAAAATAACAAAAATTTCGTCTAGTTATATTGAGCTGCCCTTGTATCTAAAAAATAGTGAAAGTATTATAGGGATAGTAATATAATAATAAACGACTTTATAACTGATAAAGCTATAGTATGGGAATTTCGGCTACCTGATAAAAGTAATTGTGATTTTCCTTTAGAATTGGTGTCTCATGTGCATTAAATTTCAAATAAAAATTCCTATTTGTTCTTATTGCCTCATCAATTGTCTGCTTTTTAAGATGCAAATTATATGCACACTTTATTTCAATAATAGCATCTTCACCAATCAGCCCTTCAAAACATGATAATTAGAATAATACACAATAATATTTGCAATAGTATTTGTACCATCAGGTGAAGCCGCCAAGTAGCCATGATCAACATCAACAAATAAACCAGCATCATGTACAAGTACTTGCAACAACTCCTCAAATCTGTGTCTTACTATTCTTTCACACCTTCTGCCGTACTCCATCGCAGTGTTGGTAAAATGTGAATACATCATTCTCTTTAGTAATGGCGAGCAAGATGTCTTTTCTTTTCTTTTAATCACAGACCCAAAGTTAGATGCAGTCAAGCGGCAAGCCCTTTCTTGCTTATACAAATCATTATTAAATTGCCCAATGGTGGCAATGGCGAGTTGCCATTGTTGTTCTTGCGTAACCTAATTAAACAAAGCACTTGTAAAAATTATAAATTAATGTAAATATAATGCAATCGATGCAGCATGCAACTAAATAAAAAGGAAAAATGCCAGACAAACTTCTTGTAAAGCTTTCTACATATTTTTGAGCTATTTATAAAAGAAAATAGTGGGTAACTATAGCAAGATCAAGCGCATACACAATAACTCCGTATACTTTGTAAGAAGAAGAAGAACATGTGAGCAAGGCATTGGGAAAGTTGAAATATTTCACCGTAACCCCCAACCAAAGACGTAAAAGAATTATAGATTGCAAGACCGTATCTCAGCGGTCGTTATGATTAAATCTGTAGTCTTGACTTACGGTCAATAAAAATAAATAAAAATTTCCCATCATTCATACGAACTAAATTCTTAGTAAAACTAAGTTTTTGATAGAAATATTCTCTATATCATGTTATATATCCTATAAATAAAATAAAAGTTTTACAGATGAGCTAAAACTTATAAAAACAAGAAACCTGTAATGTTTTCATTTTCCTTCGGTATTCAGACTTAAATTCCTCTTAGAAGTGCTTCAGCGGCATTTGGACCATACTCCTCATCCGCACTAAAAAGAAGAAATAAGGAAGACATACTGCTAAAAGAAATCTTGGATGATGAAGCCATGAAACAAGAGAGGAACTGAGAGAAGAATGCCGAGAACAAATTTTGAAAGTGCAACGTGAGAATAGAGAAAGATATAATTTGCGCCGGAGGAAACCGAAGAACTACAAATGAGGAGACTTAGTCGCTATTAAAAGAACTCAATTTGGATCTGGTTTAAAAATTCACAAGAAATATTTAGGACCATACGAAGTGAGAAAAGTCAAACCAAATGAAAGATATAATGTTATAGTAGTGGGAATACACGAGGGACCGATCAAAACCACCACATGCGCAGAATACATGAAGGCGTGGGTAGAAGGTTTTGATGAATCGGAGTCCGATTCAGAGTCGGATGGCCGAATGTAGGATTTTAGTTGCGCAATACATCGATGCGACAGCGTCAGGCAGTCAGTCATCAACGATCGTAATAGAAACATCAAAAGTAGACATACCCTGCGATATTACTGATACTTACATGATTATAATGAATTAAATTTAATTGAATCGGCCGATACTTGCTGGAAATCCATTATATGTAAATGGGATTTAAGTAAAACACTTATACTAATTTCCAGTATATATTACACTTTATTATATATTAATAAATGGATGACATGTTTCGCTACGATGTAGCTTCTTCGGATCTTATATTACAACTGAACACGCTCTTCACAAATGTATGGCTTTTTTCTAAACTATTTCAATGGGTTGCACTTGTCTACATTAGAATCGTCTCTTACCGATATATCGTCTAAAATTACTGTTATTTTAATATTTAATGAAACCAGTTTAAAAGTGGGGAATTATTAAGGTCTAATTGGTCATTTAACAATATATCTGCATATTTAAGTTTATTTATTTCTAAGGATTCCAGTAAATTTAACATTAATCCTTTTTGTTGTGACTGTAAAATTTCGAAATCTTTATTGAAACTATGATTATTTTCCAACAAATGAATTGCATAATTGAAATCTGTCTTTTTGTTAATAAAACTTTTAAAATGTTCCTGTATTCTTTTCTCAAAACTCCTACCAGTTTGGCCTTTGTATGTTTTAGGGCACTCTTTACATATTAGTTTGTATACTCCGGATTTATTACTTTTGCTTGTCTTGGATTTATTATTTTTTATGAATTTCCCTAAAGAATTATTAGTTTTATAAGCTACCTTTATATCTGTTTTTCGTAAAATTTTTCCTATTTTTTCACTTATCGGTCCTATGTATGTTAATAATTTATAATTGCTTGGTTTATCTTTTATTATTGGGTACACATTTTCTATTGCTTTCCTATATTTCTTTTTTCTTAAAATTGTATCTACTATATTTGGGTTATATCCATTATTTTGCGCTATTTGTTTAATGATATTTAATTCTTTAAAGAAGTTTTCATTATTTAAAGGTACTGATATTAATCTGTGTATCATACAATGGAATGATGCTAGTTTTTGACTTACCGGGTGACAGGAACTATTGTGAATGATAACATCTGTGTGTGAGGGTTTGTGATATATTGAAAAGACATGTTTATTATTTTGTCTAGAAATTGTAAGGTCCAAGAAGTTTATACTTTGATCTGATTCTTTTTCTATGGTGAAATTAATGTTTTGGTGTAGATTATTTATGTGTTCAAAAAATTGGTTTAATTGTTTTTCTGTGCCTCTGAAACAAGCTAATACGTCATCTACATATCTGTGCCAGTATATAAAACATTTAAAATTGGGATGTTCTTTAATTTGACTTTCTAAATTATCCATAAAAATCTCTGATAATAGCGGACTCAATGGGTTGCCCATTATTAGGCCATCATTACATGAATATATCTTACTGTCAAATTCAAAATAGTTTTGATCTAAACAGATAGTTTTAAGAGAACTTATGATATCTAATTTTTTTAATATATTAACATTTTGAATTGTTAACAAATTCTCCACCAAATTAATGGTGTCTTTTATCGGGATACTAGGGAATAAATTAGTAATGTCGAATGATATTAGCTTGGCATTGTCTGGAAGTTTAATATCTTTTATTTTGTTAACTAGCTCTAATGAATTTTTAATTGTAAATTTCGCTGAAAATTTAGTATTTTCTCTAATATGTTCTAAGATTTTTTTCGATAATTTATATGAAGGAGCTGTGACAAACGACACGACTGGTCTGATAGTATTATCTTTTTTATGAAGTTTGATTAATGAATATAATTTTGGAGCTTGTGGATTCATATTGATAAGTTTACCTTCCTCCTTATCATTAAATAAACTTTTACAATTCTGTATGCACTTCTTAACTGAAGATTGAAATTTCACTGTGGGATCTGATTTTAACAATTTATATTTTGATGGGTCTAAAAATTGCATAGTTTTATTAATATAATCGTTTTTGCTTAATGCTATAACTGTATTTCCTTTATCTGCTTTTGTGAAAATAATATTATTGCTGTTTGATTTGTTTATTATTGATTTTAATGTAAACATTTCATGATTTGGACTCGAATTTACGGAAGATTCAGCTTTTAAAAAATTTGATACTACATATTTTTTATCTGTGTTATGCAATGTATTTTTTAATGCAATTTCTGTATCTATTGCTATATTGTCTAATTCTGAGGCTGATTGTTTCGGCTGTAAATTATATTTGAAACCTTTTTCCAATAAACGTTTTTCTTTGTTAGAAAACTCTACTGAGGTTAAATTTTTAAATTTGTCTGAGAATTGATGATTTGAAAAATGACTTATGTTTTTGCTCACATTTCTTTTTTTATTATAAGTAATCAAATATTCTAGTTTATGTTTTTGTTTAATGTATTTTTTGTTAATTATTGAGTTTACTTTTTCTCTAGTATTACTATCTAACATAATAAATTCTACATAATTTAATTTATATAACAATTCTGTATGAACAACCTTTAAATATATGTGTAAATTTCCTCTCTTCTTGAATTGTGTTTTCTTGTCTTCGGTAAGCCATTTTTCAGTCCCTTCTTGTGACCTAAATATGCCGGTCTACTGCTTACTGCTATTGTTCGTTTTTAGTTTCATGTAATTCGGGAACACACCCTTCTTGGAACACTGGTCAAAAAACCATAGATTCTCAGAACACTTTGCACATTTGAGTAGTAATTTAAAATACAATGGGGCCAGGAAACTTATAGAAGCTTCTTTAATAAATTTAATTGAATCGGCCGATACTTGCTGGAAATCCATTATATGTAAATGGGATTTAAGTAAAACACTTATACTAATTTCCAGTATATATTACACTTTATTATATATTAATAAAAAAATTAATAAAAGCAGATAAAGGAAATACAGTTATAGCATTAAGCAAAAACGATTATATTAATAAAACTATGCAATTTTTAGACCGATCAAAATATAAATTGTTAAAATCAGATCCCACAGTGAAATTTCAATCTTCAGTTAAGAAGTGCATACAGAATTGTAAAAGTTTATTTAATGATAAGGAGGAAGGTAAACTTATCAATATGAATCCACAAGCTCCAAAATTTTATTCATTAATCAAACTTCATAAAAAAGATAATCCTATCAGACCAGTCGTGTCGTTTGTCACAGCTCCTTCATATAAATTATCCAAAAAAATCTTAGAACATATTAGAGAAAATACTAAATTTTCAGCGAAATTTACAATTAAAAATTCATTAGAGCTAGTTAACAAAATAAAAGATATTACACTTCCAGACAATGCCAAGCTAATATCATTCGACATTACTAATTTATTCCCTAGTATCCCGATAAAAGACACCATTAATTTGGTGGAGAATTTGTTAACAATTCAAAATGTTAATATATTTAAAAAATTAGATATCATAAGTTCTCTTAAAACTATCTGTTTAGATCAAAACTATTTTGAATTTGACAGTAAGATATATTCATGTAATGATGGCCTAATAATGGGCAACCCATTGAGTCCGCTATTATCAGAGATTTTTATGGATAATTTAGAAAGTCAAATTAAAGAACATCCCAATTTTAAATATTTTATATACTGGCACAGATATGTAGATGACGTATTAGCTTGTTTCAGAGGCACAGATAGACAATTAAACCAATTTTTTGAACACATAAATAATCTACACCAAAACATTAATTTCACCATAGAAAAAGAATCAGATCAAAGTATAAACTTCTTGGACCTTACAATTTCTAGACAAAATAATAAACATGTCTTTTCAATATATCACAAACCCTCACACACAGATGTTATCATTCACAATAGTTCCTGTCACCCGGTAAGTCAAAAACTAGCATCATTCCATTGTATGATACACAGATTAATATCAGTACCTTTAAATAATGAAAAGTTCTTTAAAGAATTAAATATCATTAAACAAATAGCGCAAAATAATGGATATAACCCAAATATAGTAGATACAATTTTAAGAAAAAAGAAATATAGGAAAGCAATAGAAAATGTGTACCCAATAATAAAAGATAAACCAAGCAATTATAAATTATTAACATACATAGGACCGATAAGTGAAAAAATAGGAAAAGGTAGCTGATAAAACTAATAATTCTTTAGGGAAATTCATAAAAAATAATAAATCCAAGACAAGCAAAAGTAATAAATCCGGAGTATACAAACTAATATGTAAAGAGTGCCCTAAAACATACATAGGCCAAACTGGTAGGAGCTTTGAGAAAAGAATACAGGAACATTTTAAAAGTTTTATTAACAAAAAGACAGATTCCAATTATGCAATTCATTTGTTGGAAAATAATCATAGTTTCAATAAAGATTTCGAAATTTTACAGTCACAACAAAAAGGATCAAAGTTAAATTTACTGGAATCCTTAGAAATAAATAAACTTAAATATGCAGATATATTGTTAAATGACCAATTAGACCTTAATAATTCCCCACTTTTAAACTGGTTTCATTAAATATTAAAATAACAGTAATTTTAGACGATATATCGGTAAGAGACGATTCTAATGTAGACAAGTGCAACCCATTGAAATAGTTTAGAAAAAAGCCATACATTTGTGAAGAGCGTGTTCAGTAGTAATATAAGATCCGAAGAAGCTACATCGTAGCGAAACATGTAATCCATTTATTAATATATAATAAAGTGTAATATATACTGGAAATTAGTATAAGTGTTTTACTTAAATCCCATTTACATATAATGAATTAGTTAAATACTTGTTATTGACAAAATAAATAATATAAGAAGTGTTCAGGCCTAATTAATCAACCAACCCTAGACAACGGATTAAACAAACCTACATATATATTCAAATAAAAAAAAAAAAAATCCTTCCTACTACATGGCTGTCATGTGGAAAAAGATATAACTGGTGTTCAGAAACATTCGAAGTCAAAGCAGTCCTTTAAAATATGAAGTCATGTCTGAGATAGATTGATTTTGGACAGACAACAGTTGACATTTAATAATTGTTACAAATCAGATATAGCCCAGTCAAAATAGCATTTCAGTGAGTCTCTTCTCTTAGAAGAATCTATAGAGATACAGGAAGAAGAAGAAGGAAGCGACGAAGACATTATAATAGAAGTAGCACTTGAAGATTCTCAATAAGATTACAATTTCCATAAATATACAATTATTAATTTCATTATAATCATTCGCAATAGTTCAATTTTTTCAATTCAATGCAATAGTTTGAATTTTCATTTAATATTTGCACTGTCTAATTAAATTTTTTTCAAGATTGACGGTGGAGTATGCCTACTGGGGAAACCAGGTAAAAAAAAAAGCGCTAAGTCCACTACCTCAGAGGTGGTGTGGAAATCTGAAAATATTCGGAATATTATATTTCTTTGTATTATAAACATTTTAAAAACTATACGAAATAATAATAAATATTATATTTTAATGATATAAATACTTGACTTGACTTGATATTTGACTAATGCGGAACAGTCGATGAAGCATTACAAGTCGCATAAGAGTAAATATGAGTATTTTCGATGTTTGAAATTGCGATATCTCTGAAATGATGATTCGTAGAAAAAATAACATAGAGAAAATTTTTGTACAGAATTAATTGTACAGTATTAATTTAATACACATTGTGGTAAAAGCAGCAAATTGGAAACTTAAAATCCTAAACAAATGCATGCAATAATTGCAAAACTGTTACATTTATCTTTTTTACTCATTATAAAAAGTGTCTATAACTATGAATCCAATGCAGACGTAGTTAAGTTCTACCAAAAATAATAGAAATATTGCTAATTACAGATGTATGATCTACTGTACTCACTATAGACAGTGTCTATCACCGTGAAATGGGCTTCTTTTGTACCACACAAATCGAACCAAACGTACACGTGTGATAAGTCAAACAACTACACTACAACAAAAAATAAAACCATGTGGATATTGCAATACTCAAATTACTCACCATACAAATATGCAAAATTAAACACTATCACCACAATATCTAAAATAAACAACAAAACACAAAAAAATAATAACAAATACAAAATACAAAAAAAAAATATATAAATATACAATAACTATTATACGCAAGAGATTGAGGTAACACCAAAGACACAAGTTACAAAACAAAGCACGCAGCTGACGCAATGCATTCGTGTTGAAGTATCGTGTAAAAACTAAAGTAAACATCGGATCCCAAATTAGTATATTAAAAAACGAGTTTCATAAGGCACCATTTTGCCGCACGAGATCAGTTTAGAAAACGAGCCGCTTGCGGCGAGTTTTCTAAAGAGCGAGTGCAGCAAAAGGCCTTATGAAACGAGTTTTTTATACTATTTTTTCTATTTTGCGTTTTTTACATTAATAAATTGCTTAAATTGGAATTATTTAATTTGAAAGTTCAGAGTTTAATTTTTATATAAAGCATGCAGTTGGTCACATTGATACTTGACATTTTCAAATTTAAATCTTGCTATCCGCGAAGTATATTATATTACATATTATTTACTAATTTTCGTTAATATTACTTGATACTTCATTTAAAAATATAAACATGAGGGACATAGAAACATATATATGTTGTTGTCAATTGTATACAAAATACGTTGTTTGTGTAAAATACGAACATATATCATATATGTCAAATGTACATAAATTCTTAAAATCAAATGACAGCAATGCTATTTATTTATGTATTCGAATAACGCCAACATTGAAAAATGAAAAAAAGCGTATCGAAATGGAGCTCATTTCGATACTGTTTTGGGTTTCATAATGAGTTCATTTCGAACGCAAAATAGAAAAAATATATTTAAATTCTACATTTGGTTGATGTTACACAATAGGCAACCCATTCACCAAGTACTTGATTTGGAGCTACCATTTGCCTGATGCTACTTTTCAAACATAGATACCAGCACAATGCAGAGGCATCGTACCTATTTTGTTTGTTGAAAGTCCCCACTATTTTAAGCGCCACCTTAAATACACGTGATTTTTATTCGAAAAAATTGTTAACATGTAAATTTTGATTGAGAAATTCAAAATTTAGTAAAGAATGATAAATTCATTATTTTAATATATTTAAAGTATTAAATGATGATGAATATAAAATTTCGTTATTAGAAATACTAGTAGAGGTATACAGATTTGTAAAATAATTCTATTATTAACAATCTACCGTTGAAATGAAATGTTTTCTTACCTTAAACTATAAACTTAGATAACTGCGAATGTTAGCACTTCAAAAAAGAAATTCTTGCTTATTAAGTATTTCGTATGACAATCTGATAAAAAAAAAAAAAGATAAAATTTCATCTGACGAATTTGTAAAAAATTGTCAACAAATATATAGTTTGGGTGCATATACTACGATAGATGAGTTGTTGATAAGTTTTAGAGGAAGATGTTCGTTTCGAATGTATATGCCGAACAAACCGACAAAGTACGGCTTGAAATTAATAGCACTTACCGATGCTAGAAATAATTATTATTATAACGGCTATCTGTATTTCGGAAAAGATTCAGATGGTAGAACTTTAACTAATGAAGAAAAGAAATACTCCAAACCAACTCAGTCCGTTTTACGTCTAGCAGCCCCTATATATAATACCAATAGAAACATCGCGGCGGATAATTGGTTCACGTCAATTGAGTTAGTTGATATTCTACAAAGCAGAGGTCTCACATATGTAGGGACGATGAAGAAAAACAAACGGGAAATTCCGCCTGAATTTCTTCCAAAGCGCTCTAGGGAAGTAGGTTCCGCAATATATGGTTTTACCAAACAAATCTCTTTAGTGTCGTATGTACCAAAAATTTCAAGAGCGGTCGTTTTAGTTAGTTCCATGCACCACACAAAATCTACTGACGAAAGTACAGGAAAGCCGGAGATAATTGCTCATAATAATACCAAGTCGGGTGTAGATTCTCTAGATGAGAAGTGTTCGATATACCTATAGTACTGGAAGACGAACTAGAAAATGGCCGATGGCTATATTTTTTAGAATGTTAGATATAAGCCCTGTAAATTCCTATATACCTACTATATAGTAGTTTTAGAGATAATCCTGAGCAAGTTCGATTACATTTTATGAAAGACCTTGCATATGCATTAGTTTCACCAGAAATGTCAAGAAGGGAAACGAACATGTCTTTGACTCGTGAATCGCGCAGTAGTATACGACGTATATTATTAGTCCGTGGATGCGCAACTTCTTTAGATGAGAAAACAAACAATGACGATGATGGACGGCTACTAAAACGTAAGACATGCTCATTGTGTCCTTACCAAAAAAAGAGAAAAACCCAATATGTTTGTATCTCCTGTAAAAATCCTATCTGCCTCCAATGTTCGCAAAATATCTGTAAAAATTGCACATAATTTGCTTACTTTTTAACCTCTGCAATTTTCCAGAGTGAATTGCTTGCACTCTCAGTGTTTATTTATACTTATGGTCACCTTAACTCTGTAAAACGCAGTATTTAAAGATATTTTGCTGCGTTAGTTTATGTAAAACTTATTTTTTCTTAAGTGTTGTCTGTATATGTAAAATTTTTGCTTGGTGCGAAATAAAAATATTTTTATGCAATAAACTGTTCTGAAGATCTTTACTGCTGTATATATTTTATTTGCTATTATATTTAATAGTAATACTTCAATACCACAGTAAGCTAGCATAAATAATAACGTATGGGATACGACAAAAGAGATAGCGGTCCAATGGACCGAGGGTCGGTGGTAACGTCCCGACTTTCCAACGTTGGTAGTTAAGGGTTAAGCAAGTGATTAGTTAATTTATACAATTTAGAAACTCGTAATATTTCTAGCCAAAGCTTTGAATACCTATTATATTTCTGGTAATTATCATCTTTTGATTAACATGACTTACCAATTGTTATACATACAAGGAGTGACATTTGTATTATTTATTTGCAATTGCATATCAATTCTGTTTTAGAGAAAAGTATTTAAATTCTCCTTGTTAAAATAAAAATAAATATGGTATATGTAACATATATTTTTTTATTGTGAATGATGTTACATAAAAGTACAAATTTGCTGAAATATTTTTGACTAATATACAAACATTGAATTTTTGCTAATCCTAAATATGAATTATATTTCAATTAAATAGCAATATATAAGAAATTGAAGATAATACTTTTATTGTACTTATATACTATATTAGTTATTAATGAAATTAAACAGAAATGCAAAAAATATAGTTGTACCGCAAGTTAAAATGGATTTAAATTATTTTAATGACACAAAGTTGCATCTATTTGATTCAATGAAGGTATCATCATTTTTAACTTTCTTCTGTAGGCTGAGTCATTTGCTACTGGATTCCTTTCCAAGTATATTGTCGAAAGCTGTTTTAGCTCTCCTAATTTCTGAATACAATTCCAATCTGATACTTCATTATCATTTAACTGAAAATTAAATTAGCTTATATAAATAAGTGTTGAGTAAATATTCAGCATTATACCCAAAGTTCTTCTAAACCTTCCATATGAAATATATTTTCTATAATTTTGATTCTGTTTTTGGCTAGATCCAAAGTTTCGACTCGTTTATTTCCATTAAGTTTTTCAATAACAGTGATTCCGTTTTCTGATAAATACAGTTGATCTATATTAATCAATGATTCCAAATTTTCAAGAACCATAATTCGATTACTTTGCAGACTCAAACAGGTTAGATTTGTCAATGAGTCTAGATTTTCTATTTTAGTGATTTTATTTTTACCTAAGTACAGCTGTTTTAAATTAGATAAGTGACTTAGATTTTCAATAACCTGTAAAAAGCTAAATTAAAATTATGTTTACATACAGCAATTGTCAACCAATTAAGGACATAGCAGATTTAATTTTTTCCCTTTCAAAGACTTCATCAATAAATTAAATCAAATAAAAAATGTGATATAAAATGAATTGAATTGTAACAAAATTAGTATTCCAATATGACTCCTGAAAAGTAGTAGAGAACAAAAGTTAAATATTTGATATTCCAAAGTTAATCGGTGTTGGCAATTTTGCTAGTAGCAATGAAAATTGTTATGTAAGAACATATATGAAAACATGCTTTTGAATAAATACACATATATATATCTTTAATATATAGATTGAAATAGTATTTGTTCTTATTTAGTTTGGGTAAGCTAAAGAATACAGCATCAAAATATTTTTGAAAAATTATTATTGTAACCTCAAAAGAAACAAATTTTCCTTCTAACTTTATTGTAGAAAATGCTCTGGAAGCTATATCTAACACAAACACATATATGTTATTTGTTACAGGGAAAATATATTTTGAAAAGTTTATTTAAGTACATTCATGATTCAAAATAAATGAAAGTGATATTTGTTTTAAATCAGTATATTTTCAAAATTATTAATTATGAAAATTTAGTTATGTGTGTTGGATACATAACCCATAAGGTGGGCAACATATTTTATTTAGTTTTAGCTTTCCAATACATTTTCCCCAATAATAGGCTTATAAGGAAAATTTGTATCTTTTGAGGTTAGAATAATTATTCTTCAAAAATATTGTGCTGCCGTCAGTTATTATGTACATAATACTTACTCTTAGCTTATTATCACCAAGCTCAAGTAATGTTAATTTTTTAAGTTCGTCTAAGTTTTCAATTTTACTTATCTTGTTGGATGACAAATACAATTTATCCAGATTTTTCAGCTTATTCAAACCTTCAATTTTTTTAATGCGATTAAAGGATAAGTCCAATATTCTGCAAATATACTAATAGAATCTTAAAAATTCATCAAATATGACGTACTCCAGATTTACAAGTGCATTCAAATTTTCTATTACTGTTATCTGATTATCATATAGCTCCAGTTCCTTCAGTGTGCGTAAACTATCCAAATTCTCGATCCTTTTAATCAGGTTCCATCTTAAGTACAGGCGTTCAATACATTTTAAAGGCTCTAAGTTTTGCAGTTTTCCAATTCTTCCGTGATTCAAGTCGAGTTCAGATGTTTCAGGATCAACAATTATTATATCATTAATTGTTAAATCTTTATTTTCATCTTCTGTTTCCTCCACATCTATAACTACGGTAATTATTCTAAAAGAAAGGGTTACAGAATATTCTTACCGTCTGCAGTTTGCTTTTCATTTTTATCAGTAGACGACATTTTTAAGTTTTAAAAACAGTGATTTTATAACATATAAAGCAATAAACGACTAAAATTTTAGTAGGATACCGATACACTATTCTATTATACTGCCAACTTAAAATGAAGTTATTAAAATGGAAGTCCCTAACATTATGTCAACAATAGGTTCAATTTGGTTAAATTTAACCGCCAAATCTAATGCACACTATTTTCAAGTATTTTCTGCTAAAGTGCTAATAACGATTTTTATTCAATCATCTATAGATATTTGTGTATATATTTCAATTATTAATTCTAATTATTTTTTCTTAGCTGTTTCGCTTTTGTGTTCATATACTTTCTGGCAATAACAACTTTTTTTATTGTATTAAAAAATGAATAGAATCAGTTGCAGTGTTTGTAATAAAACATTTGCTGATTTGTTCATACAACCTCAAGAGATAGACATGTTAAAAACATTCATGATCCAAAAGGAAAGAATTCGGTCAACAGAGGCAATATTGATTGTGCTTTGTTCATGAATCAAGAAAGCTCATTTAAATTTCAAGAGAAGCTGATCTGATAAGACCATTTAGAATTATTATAGATCCTATAGATCATGAAATGATTGATTACATCCATTGTCGATGAAATGTCATTATAAATTTATAGTTTATCAAAATCTTGTTTTTAGAATTATTTCTATTATGGGCAGCCACAGTCAGTATTCCTTTCTTTTGGCATTTTACCTCATTTACGCTTTTCTCCTTTAAACTGCATTGTCTTGTCATATGTCATTTAATCAAAATTTCATCATCGGTGTATCCTTTTTTTAATTTCGGGAAACACAGTTTGCAACCACGATTCAGAAACACCAGTCGGCACATTTGTCGCTTCCTCTGATTTTTTTCCGAAGACGATATTATGACGCACTTTAAATTGATTGATCCAACCTTCGGAACATTGGAAGTTACTCTTTCCTAGCAGCAGGGCAAATTCATTAGCCTTTTGTCTTAAAATCGGTCCGGTTATTGGAACATTTCTGCTTCTTCGAATTTTAAACCATTCCAATAAAGACTTATCCAAGTCGTTGTGTTGTGTAGGTACTTACTTCTACGTTTTTTCAATAATTTTCAAGGCGTTGCTATTAAAAGCGTCTGTTTGATAGACTTTCTTACAAACGAGTTTATTTGTATCGACTTTGCTTTGGTTTTTTTCCTGTCACTTTGACATAAATAAATTAATATAATTGCCATATACTCGAAATGCCTTAAGTAAGTCTTTTATCGAAAGCAGGGATAATTAACAAAGTAGAAGATGGTTGGTCTGTTAGAAGAATTGCAGAAATGTATTATATTAATCGCAATACGGTATTCAAAGTCCTTAAGAAATGGAGACACGAGCAAACTGTTAACAGATGGCCTGGTTCGGGAGGACCTAGGAGTTCTATCTCCTTACAGATACAGATACAGAGACAGATACAGATGATATACAAGATGATTGATGGTTCACTTTAGTGAAAATCCTTTCGATAGCGTAGTTGATGCAGCTACAGCTAGTACTTATTCCGGGTTCGTACGTACAGCACAGAGCGTATAAAAGAATCGGAGTTTCTTTATCGTTATGGTACTCGCAAGCTAATCTCGATCAGGAACATAAGAAAGCACGTGTAGGCTTTGCTTTGGAATTTATTGTTTATGGAATAGATTTCTGGAGGCGTGCAATTTTTACTGACGAAAAATTTTTAGTCAACAAATGGTGGTTGAATTCGAGTGTATCGTTCTGCAAATACCTACACACTTTGACGAAAAATACATCTGTAATAATGACAGAAGTGGACGATTTTCAGTGAATATGTGGGCTTGGATGACTATATAAGCGTTTTGTGGCACATTGAAGAAATATTTAACGCCAAATCGTGCATACACATTTTTAAAAATTTTATGTTATTCTTTGTAACACATTTCAGCAAGATAATTGTCCAATCCACAAAACCAACTAGTTTACGGAAAATGATACTGTTATGTAAGTTATCCGACGATACGTCAGCCGAGCGATAGAAGGCCCTCGAATGAGCTATAGGTCTATATAAGCGAAGATGGGGGGAGAGAATCAGACGACCAGCAACCGGTGACGACTACTGTGATATAAATCAATACTGTGAAATAAACACGGCACATATTAAAGAATTAAAACGAAAAATAGGGTTCACAACACACGCACTATACCCAATACTAAACGGCAAAAGCAAACTAACACTGGAAAATAAAATATTAATAATAAAAACGATAATACTCGCGGGCGCAACATATGCCGGAGAAATATGGCATCAAGCCAGCGAAAAGCAAAAACAATCGGTACAAGGGAAAATAAACAAGGTAATTAGACTCGCGATAAATGCACCGCGATACATGACAAACGCGCAGATACATAAAGAGACGAAACTCGAAACACTGGAAACAATAATATGCAAACGAACACTAAAAACAATAGAAACAATACAGTCACACGAAAACCCCACAATAAGAAAAATAATAAATCCAAAACGGAGACTAATTAAAAAAGACGGACTTAAGCAAATTAAAAGACGCGCAGAGGATAACGATATCCAAATAGCCGCGAAAAAAATCAAAAATTAACAGATAAACAGAGGTCAACACAAACACACAAAAATGTAGCAAAACACACAGCATTCCATATAGGATAAACAAACGTAACACTCAAACACACAACTACACACAATAACACAAAACATACTGTTATGTTTACGAGATGGATGGCTATTTACTACTTAGTCATAACTAAACACAATTGATAATTAACACAGTAATCTTTAATGAATATAAAGTAAGTACAAATCATGTGTGTTCTATGTTAGCGTCTCTTATTGTAAGTGTGTGTGTGTCGGTGTATGTGTGTGTGTCCGTGTATGTGTGTGACTGTTATTCACATATGAATTATGTACCATATTCTTCATTTCCTCCGGCCTTAAGAGAAATTTCACTCTTCTAAGTAACGGCTTGGAATTTTCCGGTTGCGGGTGCTTCGACGAAGTTGAATCGCTTCTGGTTCGGATGTTGTATTGTGGAAAGTATGACTTGTGGAAGGAATGTTGATGTCTACATTATGATATTGTCTGATAGGATTTGGGTTAGGTATAGGAACTAACGTTTCTTCTTCTGATGGATGGTTTTGGGTGTTAGGAATATCACTCTTTTTTGATTCATGATTAAGTGTTGTCACTTCTGGTGTGCTAACTTCAATTGGTTGTTCAATAAATGGTAAGTCGTCGTTACGACTGCGAATGTGGTCAGCATGACGTCTTCTTTCTACTCCATCATTCGTAATAAGTTTGTATGAATATTTGTTTGTTCGTTCGGTAATTTTTGCGGGAGACCATTCTTTTTCTAGGTTGGTCCGAACATACACATTATCATTTTGTTGAAATTGTCTATTACGATATCCTTCATGTTCTATCTCAAATTTTAGATTTTTGTATTTCAATGTTTCTCTCATATTTGGTTTCAGATTATCCAATACTGATCGCAATCGATGTCCAAAAATCATTTCATTGGGACATTTGTGAGTTGTGCTATGGGGTGTATTACGATAGTTGAATAAAAAGTTTCTTAAGCGTTGAATTGCTGTTTGATTGTCGTTTCTACTCGCCTTCATTCGAAGTTTAAATGTTCGTACAAAACGTTCAGCTAGTCCATTTGTTTTAGGATGGTACGGTGACGATGTAATATGTTTAATATTTTTCTTTGTACAATACCGTCTGAACTCTTCTGATGTAAATTGTCGTCCATTGTCAGAAACTATAATTCGTGGCAGTCCAAAATTCACGAATAGTTCGTCCAATGCGTTACACAAGGTTTGTGTAGTAATTGTCGTCATTGGTTTCACATCAGCCCACTTCGATAGTGCATCCACCACAACTAACCAGTATTTTCCCTCAAATGGTCCTGCGAAATCTATGTGTAATCTCTCCCATATGTTTTCAGGTATAGACCACGAATAGGTTGGTAATTCTGGTTGTTGCTGTTGATAGTTTTGACAGTTTCTGCAATCCTTGATATAATTCTCAATATCAGTATCCATACATGGCCACCAGATATAAAATCGTGCTAAGGCGCGCATGGCCACAATACCTGGGTGTCCATCATGTAATAATCTTAGTATATGTTTTCTTAATGTAATTGGAATGATGATTCTTCCTTGCCTCATCAATATACCATTTTCAATAGAGATTTCGTCACGTTTCTCATAGAAAGGTTGAAGTTCTTTTGTAATGGTATGATTCCAAGAATGTGACTGTACCAATTGTTTCACGTTGTTCAACAGTTTGTCAGTGATTGTTCGTCTACGTAATAGTTGTTCTGTTAAATCCATGTCGTCCAGTTTCGTGTTGTAGCAATCGTCATAAACCTTTAATATACGTTGTTCTGCGTGGCTTAGAATTTCTTTTCGGTTAGGAAAACGTGATAGAAAATCAGCAATGATATTTGTTTTTCCAGGTCGGTACATTATGTTATAATCGTACTCACCTATGTAGAGTGCCCATCTGGTCAACCGATTATTGACTAATTTTGGTAACGTGCGTTTAGGTCCAAATAAATGTTCTAATGGTTTATGGTCTGTTAATAACGTAAACTCGTTTCCTCGTAAGTACTGATCAAATTTCTTAACTGCAAAAAATATGGCAAGTGCTTCTCTGTCAATTACAGAATATTGTTCTTCCGCATCATTTAATTTTCTAGACGCAAAAGCTATTGGCTGTTCTTCACCATTTTCATTTACGTGGAAGAGCACTGCTCCTACTCCTTTTTCACTAGCGTCACAAGCGAGGTATAATGACTTGTTCTCATCGTACGGTACAAGAGCGTTTGCATTAATTATGGTTTCTTTAACTTGTTTGAATATGCTATTTTCTTTGCGTTTCCAACTCCATCTAGTGTTTTTTCGAGTTAATTTATGTAGGTCTGCACACATGCTATGTAAATTAGGAATGAATCGTTCGTAAAAATTTACTAGTCCTAAAAACGATTTAAGTTCTGTAATGTTTGTAGGTGTTGGTGCATTTTCAATGGCTTCCAGTTTTGTATGCGACGGTGTGATTCCATCTTTACTAATCTCATGTCCTAAGTATTCAATCGTAGGCTTCATAAATGTGCATTTGTCTAATTGTATGCGCATTCCAGCTTCGCGTAACCTTTTAAATACTTCCTTAAGACTTTCTAAATGTTTTTCATCTGTTGTGCCTGTTATAGCAATGTCACCGAAATACACTGCGACGTTGTCGATTCCGTTTAAAAGCTTTTCTATGTATCGACAGAAAATCGATGGCGATGTCGCGATACCAAAAGGTAGGCGATTATATCTAAAGTAACCTTTGTGCGTTGAAATTACTAGATACTTGCGTGATGCTTCATCTATTTCAAACTGTAGATATGCGTCCTTCAGATCAATCTTCGAGTAACTTAATCCATTGGCCAGTTGTCTTCTTAACTGATCAAAAAGAGGTACTGGATGTTTCTCAGTAATTAAAGCAGGGTTTAATGTTGTACGAAAATCACCACAAATTCGTATGCCTCCGTTTTTCTTCGGTACATTAACTGTAGGCGTTGCCCATTCTATTGGTGTTTCATTAGGATCGACTGTAGATAGAATTTCTTCTTTAACTAAACGATCTAGTTCTGCTTCGACGTTCTTTTGAATTCCAAACTTGATAGGTCTTGCTGAGATGTGAACTGGTTTTGAATTTTCTTTAATATGTAACTTTACTTTGTAATTCTTGACTTTTCCCAGCGACTTGTCAAATAATTCCGCATTATCCTTAATTATCTGTTCCAGTTGGCTTTTATTTGACGTCTGTGGTTTATTATGTACTTGAGCTGTTGACTGTATTGAATATACGTGTTCTGGAAAAGGCATGTTAAAAGCCTCGCTCCAACTTAATCCGAATAACATTGGATCTGCTTCCTCTATGATAACTACAGAAAGCCGTTTGGTAACTTTTCCTATCGTGACGTTGACTTCTGTCTTCCCCCTTGGGTTAAGTTTAAAATCACCATATGCTTTTAGTTTTGGAGGTTTTGTTAGTTTTGGTTTACCTATCTTTTCCCATATTTCGTTGTTAATTATAGAATGAGATGCTCCTGAATCCCAATCCATTGTGCATTTAATGTTATTAATTATTACATTAATTTTCTTACTTCGTGACGTCGCGGATGTTTTGAATATATCTTCGTATTCACTAACAATATCTGAATCATCGCTCTTCATTTTGTGAATTTTACGATTTGTTGTTTTGTTTTTTGATTGAAATCTATTACCTTTGTTAAATTGTTTTATTTGAGCTTTACCTGTTTTTATACACAATTTTTCGAAATGTCCTTTTAAATTGCATTCTTTGCAAATATGATTGTATGCTGTACACTTGTTATTTAAATGTTCAAATTTTCCGCATCGCATGCATTGTTTACTACTTATAATAAATTTATTGTTGTTTGCAAATTTTGGTTTTTTATTATTTCCGTAAACGTTTTTTGTTTTAATTTTGTTAACACCATCATTGTTTTCATCGTTGTAGTCTTTTTCCGCGGCTTCGCGTGCCTGAGCTACTTCAAACACTTGTGTGAATGTTACTTCACAATCTTTATTGTCTATTATTGTTTTTAAATCGGGCCACTTTTGTTTAAGTTCTATTTCGAGTCGTTTATGATTTAATCCCGTTGCAAATCGATCGCGTAATTGTCTGTCCATTATTTCACCTTCATACCCACAATATTGAGCTATTTCTTTTAATTTATTTGCATAATTTTCAAATGTTTGGTTTTTTAATCGCGTACAGTTCCAAAAGTTCGTTAAAGCTTTAAATCTTGTTGTTTTGATTTGAAATAAATTTAGGAATTTCTTAGAGATGTCTTTATACGTTTGTTGTTCAAAACTGATTTCACTGTTAGCAAAAGCAATTTTTAATTCTTTATACGTATCCGGTTTCAAGCACGATAAAAATAATTCACGTTTAGCGTTTAAGTAATTTATATTACCTGTTTTGTTTTCTAGGCCCCACATTCTACATTGTGCTTCGAAAAAATCTACAAATGTTTCTGCAGCTGTGTTTGTATCGTATTTCTCACATTTAAAGTTTTTTATAATGTTTTTTACTTCATACTCACTGTTATCACTTTGTGTTACATTTGAACCATGCGTTACTGTCAGAGCTTGTAATAATTGTGAAATTTGTTGCTGTTGTTGGACTTGTATTTCTAAAAATTTAGCAAATTGATCCTTATCCATTTTCTTGAGGTTATGTTTTTTGTTATTTCACTGTATTCACTGTTTATTACCTGTTTATCCTCGTCGCCAGTATGTTATGTTTACGAGATGGATGGCTATTTACTACTTAGTCATAACTAAACACAATTGATAATTAACACAGTAATCTTTAATGAATATGAAGTAAGTACAAATCATGTGTGTTCTATGTTAGCGTCTCTTATTGTAAGTGTGTGTGTGTCGGTGTATGTGTGTGTGTCCGTGTATGTGTGTGACTGTTATTCACATATGAATTATGTACCATATTCTTCACATACACAACCCCGGGTAATGAAATTAGAGTGGAAATGGAGGCAACTCCGACCACCGAACAAAATCAAGAGGCCTCATATAAAATAAACACGGTAATAGTTTTCAGTGTTATACATATAGTGTATTTTGTTTTATTATTAATATAATGTGTGTTTTAAAATTACCGTTAGTTTTAGTTAAACGAATCTAGAAAGACAAATATTTTACAGTATAAATGTTTGGTTAAGACGAAGTTCAGACCTAAATTTAATGGAAAATGTTTGGGGATTTTTTGTAAATATAATTGAAAAACGAAATGTTAGAACCAGAAATGCACGGGAAACCATCTCTAAAGAGTATTGTATTAATTTATACAATTCATTGCCTAAGAGATTTAATGAAGTTATACGCAGAAATGGCGCCGTTATTAAATATTAAGTGCGTTTTCAAAATGTTTTTATAATTAGGTTGTATTGCTGTAATTTTATCTAACGATATTTTACATATTACGTTCTCTTTTAAATAAATGCAATAAACTGCTCACTTCTTATTGTTAATCTTTCGGAAATTTTGTGTTAAATAATATTTCCATATCAATTTACGCGCATGTATTTGCTTGCCATAAATCAAGTGTATTGTATATTGCAACAAAAGTCGAAATTACATTAGGTAAAACAGTTGTTCTACTTTTTATTTTTGCCAACTGTGCTTAATATTTGCTTATTTGCTTTTCCACGAACAATTTTTATTGTTCGGTTCCATAGTTTCTAAATAAAGCAACTGTCAAATTTAAAGCATCTAAATTCTTATCAAGCTTATCTGCTTTAATAATTTAAAAAACTTAAATTTTACTAATTTATCATGGCCGTACAATATACCAATGCACAGTATACCGATGTGTTAGTGGTATACGAATATTGTCAGAGAAACGGCCGAGAGTGTGTTAGGATGTACAGGTCTATCAACTTTCGGAAAGGTGTCCCTGATTCTGTGGAGAGTATGTGCTACACAAGTAATATGCAGCATATTAGGATATGTTTCCTCAGAAACACTTTTTCGGAAGTTGATCCGCTTGTACACGCTTTTAAAAAAGTTTTCAGAGAAGTACCATTGAGAGTAGCTCTTTACAGAGAAAAACTTCCATCTTTGTCACTGCCTCCCTCTCCCGTAATAACTAGATGGGGAACATAGTTGGAAGCTACTAGTTTTTTCTGAGTGCCCTTGCAGTCAGTAAATCCAATTCTCAAATTAAATGATGGATCAACCACATTAGATGTGGCTATTAATAATTTGAAAAATATTTTAAGCGACTTCGGATGTGGCCTTCGGCAAATGTTAGACGCAGTTTTAAATAGAAATCCAGATTTAATAACATTGCGGCAATTGTGTGGGGACAATGCTTCAAAATCTAACTGCTAAATACGCTGAAATAAAAGAATATTTTCAGTATGCACCTATAACCAGTTGAGATGTAGAAAGGACGTTTTCTATCTTCAAGGATGTATTTCATTCAAAGAGAATAAATTTTACAGAAGAGAACCTTGAGAAAATATTGCTAATTAATATTAATACTCCTATACTCAACTTGAACTACAAAATGAACAAATAAATATGTATTTCGTATTTTTAAGATCATCACCCGTTGTTTTCCAATTATATAAATAAAATTAAAAACGCTTTCAAATACAAATTTTCAATAGTACGCCCGTGGACGATGGGTCATCGGCCTCTCGTGTCCGGTCCCTATTTATCACATTATTATTTGTAATTATTTCAAATTTGCTGAAACTTACTAATAAAAATTATCTTATACTGAATAACATTGTATCTAATCATTTTTTATATATTAACTCTGTTATTTGTCTTAGACTTGTTAATATTTTATGAAATATATTCATTGTTTATAAAAGGAATTTTTGTACTGTCGAAATCTTTTAGAATAAGAGTAAATCCATATAAAAAATGTGATATTAACATCAGGAACTGTGTAACCTAAAAAACTAAAATGTCTATAACAAATCCGAACCACATTTAGAAATATTTAGAATAGCAATTGTAGATTTTTTACTTTCAAGAACGTAAACAAAACAAAATATCAAAGCAAAAGTTAAAATGCATCAGAATACGCATGGCCACGCTGATCAGATGTATGAAAAATTGTCGGGTTAGAGATTGCCCGGCAAATATCCATAGATGAAAGGAAGAAAACAAAGAAAATAAATTTATTGGAGAATCTCTAATAAAAGAAGGTGAAATATTTGCGAGATAGGATATGCAAAGCTACGTCCAGGGATAAAATTCGTAGTAATTTAAAAGGCTAAAATAATTTAATCTAGAAATAAAAATGTAAAAATCATAAATTATCACAGAATAAGAAATTATGTAGACAAAATAATTTCAACAACAAAAGAAAGAACAAATTTGCATATAATAGGTGGATCTATACGAGGGTTGTAATGGAGATAACAGATAAAAACAAAAAGAATTTACAATTAAATATAGGAAGTGGGAGAAGAAAATGAACGTTTTCCGAGAAATGAAAAAATGCCCGGTATAAAAGGAAAAACGGCGTCAGAAGAAGGGATTAATTCGACATTTTTCAATCAGCGTTCACTTAATCGTCAGCATACAGTTTGAATAAATTTAGATTTATATTAACAAAGTTTATCAATAATTTATTATATATCTATTTATGATTATTAATACAGTATTAAATATTTTCTTTATATGATTAGTTTAATTTATAATTGTATTGAAACTCTATTTAAGTAAAAGTATTACGAAGAATAGGAGAAAAATTAACGTGAGCAAAATAACACACAATTGCACTCGAAGTCTATAATCAAAAATCAAACATTGTAAAACATATATGGATTATTAATTTGAACAAATTAACAGTAAATACGCCACTGTGAGTGTGTGAGTGTATATTTATGAAGATATCTGAGCAAGCGAGTAGGAAGTTAGATTTCCACGAATGATCACATGATATCTGTGTAATTGAATTTTCTTCTTCTTCTTCTTCTTCTTTCGATAGGCGTATCGCCTGTTTAGTTCCGGTTTCTTTGTGGCGGCAGTTCTTGTGAATTTGATTGCCAGCTGTCTCGCCAGCGTTTTGGTGGTCGTCCTATGAGTCTTCTTCCGTGAGGTATGTTGTTTCGTACTATTCTGGCCATTCTGTCGGGATTCATTCGACTGACATGGTGGTTCCATTCTCTTCTTCTTTTCCGTATCCATCTGACTACGTCATCCGTTTGACACTTCTCCCTTATATCTGTATTTCTTTGCCTATCATGTAATGTGTATCCTGTTATCGTTCTTAGAGTCTTCATTTCGGTTGTTCTTAGTATCCTCTTTGTTATCGTCGTTTCCGCTCTCGTCTCCGCACCATATGTCATCACCGGTCGTACGCATGTTTTGTATATCCTTGATTTGCATTCCGTACTTAGGTGTTTGTTTCTCCAGATTGGATACCTAAGATGTCCCGATATTGCTGCTGCTTTGTTTTGTTTACTTGTTTCCTCACCTCATCACCCAAAAACCCTGCGCCTGTAATTTTGCACCCAAGGTATTCGATTGACATGGTTTGGTCGACGGTCTTATTTTCTATTACCAATTTGCAGCGTACAGGTTCTTTTGCTATGGTCATGCATTTGGTCTTGTCTATGGAAATTTCCATGTTATGTTTTCCTGCCTGTTTGTTGAAAGCATGTAACATTCTTTGTGGGTCGTCCTCTGATTCCGCAATAAGTACTGCGTCATCAGCATAGCATATTATATTTATGTTGTGTATGCCCATCCGATATCCTAATCCGGTGTTCTTTACAGCTTTCACCAGCTCATCCATGATTGCGTTGAATAATAAAGGACTGAGACTATCGCCTTGACGGATGCCTGTTGTGGTTCGTAGGTGTTGTGTTAGGGTGAGGTTGGTGCGTATTTGCGTTCTTGTGTTCGTGTTTAGGTCCTTAATGAGTTCTACATATTCTTTCTTCGTGTTATTGTTTTCCAGGATCGTGATGACGTCTTTTAGTTGTACTCTGTCGAAGGCCTTAGTTAGATCTACAAAGCAAAGATAGGCAGGGGTGTTGTACTCTAATGATTTTTCTATCAGTTGTCTGAGTATGAATAGAGCGTCAGTGGTGGATCGACTTCTTCGAAATCCTTGTTGTTCTTCGCTTATTGGCATTGTTGGGGTTATTTTGTCCGCAATGATCTTAGTTAGGAGTTTCAGCGAGGTGCTCAACAATGTTATCCCACGGTAGTTAGCTGGATCGGTTTTGTCTCCTTTTTTAAAGATGGGTATTGTTACGCTGTTCTTCCATTCTTCAGGTATTCTTCTATGTTGTAGTATGATATTAAAAAGTTTTGTGTATTCTTTTATGGTGGCAGTTCCTCCATTTTTTATTAGCTCATTTGGTATTTTGTCTTGGTTTGGAGTTTTCCTGTTCTTAAGTTTCCTCGTTGTCTCTCTTACTTGCTCTTCGGTGATTTGCGTGCACTTTTCTGGTGGGTCGTTTTGTATGTCTTCTTCTTGTGTTTCTACAGGGTTCTCTATGTCTGCGTAAAGATTTCTGAAATATTTCTCCCAAGTTTCTTCGGTAATTGTTCTGAGTTGTATTGTTTCATTCGTTTCCCGTTTCATGCCTCTTAGTAGTTTCCAAATTCGTTTTTGTGCTCCATACATGTCTGCTTCCATTTCGTTACTGAATTCCTGCCAGTATTCTTCCTTGATCTCTCTAACCCTATTATTGACCTTGTTCCTAGTTTCAATATACCTATTTCGGTTTTCTTGAGTTGGAGATTCCCTGTATTGCAAATAATTTTTCTTCTTTTCCCTTGTGATATCCTTGACTTCCGTTGTAAACCAAGGTTTATTGTTCGGTCTACTGTTCTGCGATACCGTGCGAGTGCCTAGGGTTTCTTCGGCGGCTTTATAGATGTTTTGTTTCAGTTTATCCCATGCTGTTTGGGGAGTGTCGGGTTGTATTATTGGGTTAAGAGTAATGTATTGTTTGCATCGGTCTGCGTATAGTTGTTTCGTATTTTCCTGGTTGAGCAATTCTATGTTGAATTTTTCAGCTCTTGTTGTTGGCTTTTGTTTCCTCGGTGACATTGCTATTCGTAGTTTTCCTAGCACTAATTTGTGGTCTGTTCCAATGTTGGCTGAGGACAGAACTCTTATATCTACTATTTGTTGGGGCATGAACATTCTGTTTGTGATGATGTAATCGATTATGGATTTATTTTGTCTATTGTCGTAAAAGGTGTATTTGTGTTGGTCTTTATGAGGGAAGTATGTGTTGTTTATTCGTAATTCATTCTGTGCACAAAATTCTGTCAACATTTCGCCATTTCTGTTAGTTACTTCTTCGTTGTACTTTTGTTTTACTCCATCTACTGCTTCATTTCCTATTCTAGCATTTAGGTCTCCTAATAGGATTATCTTTTCGTTTTTTGGGATTTTGTCCAGTTCTGATTGTAGGATCTCGTAGAAATCTATTGACATTTCTTCGGGTTTGCCAATGTCAGGTGCATATACTGATATAATGTGCAGGGGATGATTGAACATCATTTTTACTCTTAGAATTCTGTCGTTAACATACTCTGTGCTTTCTATATTCTTTTCATATTTCTCGTTTACTGCCATACCAACCCCTGATGTGGCTCTTTGGTCTTTTGCTACTCCTGAGTACAGTAAGATGTAGTTGGTAAGTCTTGTTGTTCCTCTACCTTTCTTTTTCGTTTCAGAGAGTGCACATATGTCTATCTTATGTTCATTGAGTTCGGGAATTAGTTCATGATCTTTTGAATACAGAGTCTTTATGTTCCAGCATGCAATTCTCATTTGCTGTTTCTTCATATAGAGTTTGTTCCTTATTCGCGCGTGGGTCGTGCTCCGTGAAATCCGTCCATGTTCCGAGGCTATGCTACCGGTGCTTTGAGCATGTAATTGTTTTTCCCCTAGGCAGGTTGCTAACCTTACCTAAGAACCCTCCTCCTTTATCCGGGCTTGGGACCGGCAGTGGCGGCTGTGAGCTACTCAATCCACCCACAAGCCGCCCCAGGCCGAGTTGTAATTGAATTTTACAATCAAATATTCATTGATAGACATAAAATAAAACTTATATACAGTGTGGAGATAGACGTGCTGTTCTGTAGGAACTTGACTTCTACTTAAACAACCGTCGAATAACACATTTAATTAGAATCAAGATATCCATATTCGAAAGAGTTAAACAGACACATTGAATCCTAGCTTAACATTCGGACGGTAAATACTCCATTGGTTAAGTGAAATACTCGAGTGTGATATTTTGACAGATTCTATAGAATCTAAACAAAGAATTCAAGAATATATGAGTGTTTTAATAAATGATAACTATAAAACTCTCTGATGATAACTAGGTTTTAAGTTGAAGTAATGAGATATTTTAAGTTTTAAAAAAATGAAAATAAATAAAAGAATTTTTTACAATTTACATCTTCAAAAAGGTTTTGTTTAAGTATGACAATACGTTAAGCACGTATAAAGCGTTTATACAATATGAAACAAACATGTAAATAATTTACATATCTGTAACTATGCATATGGACAATACACCTCGTATTTTCAGCATTTACTTCTGCTTAATACATATGTTTCTGCCATCTAGGCGTCCTCAGTTAAGCTAGTGAAGCAATGTATACAAATTAATACAAACCTGTTATAAACAACTGGTTTGTATCTGTATTTAAATTTACTGAAATAGCCCGCATAGATCAAGCAAGTTCCGTCCTATAAGAAGACAACTATTTAATAATTGACATCTTACGGGCGAAAGAGACTTTGTCTGGAGGGTTACCTATCGTTCGAACAGCTAAGCTGCTACGGGAAACGATAAAATACGTATATAGATGTAGTCCATTAACAACCAGCCAGATGGCGGTAAATATACAAAAAGGTTTTGTTTAAGTATGACAATACGTTAAGCACGTATAAAGCGTTTGTACAATATGAAACAAACATGTAAATAATTTACATATCTGTAACTATGCACATGGACAATACACCTCGTATTTTCAGCATTTACTTCTGCTTAATACATATGTTTCTGCCATCTAGGCGTCCTCAGTTAAGCTAGTGAAGCAATGTATACAAATTAATACAAACCTGTTATAAACAACTGGTTTGTATCTGTATTTAAATTTACTGAGGTTGCCTAGATGGCAGAAACATATGTATTAAGCAGAAGTAAATGCTGAAAATACGAGGTGTATTGTCCATGTGCATAGTTACAGATATGTAAATTATTTACATGTTTGTTTCATATTGTACAAACGCTTTATACGTGCTTAACGTATTGTCATACTTAAACAAAACCTTTTTGTATATTTACCGCCATTTGGCTGGTTGTTAATGGACTACATCTACATACGTATTTTATCGTTTCCCGTAGCAGCTTAGCTGTTCGAACGATAGGTAGCCCTCCAGACAAAGTCTCTTTCGCCCGTAAGATGTCAATTATTAAATAGTTGTCTTCTTATAGGACGGAACTTGCTTGATCTATGCGGGCTATTTCAGTAAATTTAAATACAGATACAAACCAGTTGTTTCTAACAGGTTTGTATTAATTTGTATACATTGCTTCACTAGCTTAACTGAGGACGCCTAGATGGCAGAAACATATGTATTAAGCAGAAGTAAATGCTGAAAATACGAGGTGTATTGTCCATGTGCATAGTTACAGATATGTAAATTATTTACATGTTTGTTTCATATTGTAATTTACATCTTGTTGTATTATTTCTTTACGTTTACTTTGGATGCTAGGCCTAGTTAAGTAGAATCTGAAAAATATATCCCTGAGATATACAAACAATATACAGAGTCCAAAGAAATATATTGTGATGTGAGTCATCCGGCGGTCAGTATCACGCGTGAATATGTCATTACGTCTGCCGGATCTCCTAGAAAAGAGCGTCTGAAAGGCCCTCGAATAAGTTATAGACCTGTATAAGAACTCGAAATAAAGAGAGACAATTTATTCAACGAGTAATCGCCGTCGTGTGATATGTAAAGGTTAATAAGTACTAATATATAAATACATATTGTGAAATAAATGCTCTTATTATTAGGTATTAAATTGTTATTTAGTGCGTTTTGATGTTAATATAGTGTGTGTTTAAATTACCGTTAGTCTTATTTAAAAGAACCCAGAAAGACAAATATTTTACAGTGATATCAGTGTGGAATTAATTAATAAATAACGGACTAAGTGGACAATTGAGTGTTAATTAAATATTCACTTAAATAAATATATAGTGCGGCGGAAAGACGTTTATATTAAATATCGTCATGGCAAATAAAGTAGAACTCACTGAATTAAAAGTGGCTGACGGAAAAAGACAATCCTCCAGCAACGACTTCGAGATGCGTTAGTCAGAGAAGGTGAGGATCCAGAGAATTATTTCTTTCAAGTTCCAAGTGGGAATGCTGGCGTTGATTCGTTGTTAATAAAAATAGAACAAAAGAATCTAGACAGTATGTAACAACGACTAACAGAAAATTAGACCAAACGAAGCAAATGGAACAGAAAATAATGGATTCACAAATACAAATGGAGCAGAAGAATCTGGACAGTGTAAAAGCTTTAGAACAGATGGCACAAACCTGGAAACCTCCAGAATTCTGGAGAAAAATTTGGAAAAGAAATTACTGGAAAATTCCAGATCTTTCAAGAAATGTCTGGAAATAATGGAAAAGAGGAATTCTGAAAATTCGAAACCTTTGAAGAAAGTTCTAGATGAGCGAGTAATCGAAAACTCAGAGGCGTTAAAGGAAGAGGTATTCATAGCTGTAGAGGAGAAAATTGGAGAACATTCTAGATTTTTAGAGGCAATAATGACTTAGATGAAATTAACTGCGACAATGAGTCATTCTGATCACAAGCAAGCCACCGAAGAAGTTATGCCGCGGCCCATCGAAATAAAAGAAGAAGTAGTGGCTATCTCAAAGACCAGAATCAAGCCACCAACTTTTGATGGAAAAACGTCATGGGCGACTTACCTGACGCAATTCGAAATAGCTGCAGAAACAAACGCATGGTCATCTGCTGAAAAGGCTACTGCTTTAGTTATAGCGTTGAGGGGTGATGCACGTGATATTTTGCAGACACTATCTACTATCTACTTCAGGAATTTGAGGCAGAACCACACGAAGAATACTTCGTGTGGTTCGACTTGCATATCTGATGGCGCCAGACAATTTCATGGAATACCTGATTGTTCAGACATCCATAGATGGTCTCCGGGGTAGTGATATGCAGTAGGCATTAAGGCTGGTGTGACCGAAGACCTTGATCGACGTCTTAGCGCACGCACTTGAGTTTGAAACAGTAAAATAGGCATTTAGGAACAATGGTCGAGTCTGTACTGCCGACAACCAGGAAAATGATGAATTTGTGGAGCAAATGGTGAGTCGGGTATTGAATCAGATAAAGCAAAATAAAAGAGCACGCTGATGTTGGAATGGCGAAGAAATCGGTCACGTTCGAAACAAACGTGTAAAGGTCACTAAGAAGACATCGACTAAGCAGCAGAAAACCCCAACAACGCTCGGCCAAATTACATCCTTACATCAAGCCAATATTCGTCCAACAACCGTGGTTGATGACCAATGGCAACGTGACAATTTGCGCGCAGAACAAGAAGCTGAGCCTGATCTTGCAATCTTAAGGGTTTGGAAGAAAACTGGATAAAGACCGACCTGGCAGGAAATTGTTCTCCGTTCACTGGAACTGAAATCATACTGGGCACAATAGAATTCCTTGATGATGGAAGATGATCTCCTGAAACGTGAAGTAGAAAATCAGCGAAGAATACAACTCGTGATTCCCAGGAAAAGAATACCAGAGGTATTGCGAGAACTCCACGATTATCCTTCTGGGGGACATTTTGATGTTCATAAAACGCTGGAAAAAGTACACCAGAGATTTTACTGGGTAAATTGGTCAAGAGACGTGAAAGAGTGGTGCGGGAAATATGTTGATTGTGCCACGAGTAATGGACCACAAAGACGCAGACGTGCCTCTATGCGACAATACAATGTGGGAAACCCGTTCGAGAGAATCGCCATTGATGCTGCCGGGCCCTTCCCGGAAAGTGTAAACATTATAGTGGTGATGGACTATTTACCAAGTGGGTAGAAGCTTATGCTCTGCCTAATTAAGAAGCTATAACGGTAGCAGATGTGATCGTAAAAGAGTTCGTTAGTCGTTTTGGTGTACCCCTGGAACTCCATTCGGATCAAGGGCGAAATTTCGAATCTAGCCTTTCGAAAAGATGTCTGGATTATTGGGCATTCGAAAGACGAGAACAACTACCTTGCATCCGCAATCAGATGGGATGGTAGGGCGGATGAACAAAACCATGAGCAGACATCGTGGACAAAGTGATCTCCGAAAACTAGAGAGATTGCGACGAACACTCATGGCACAGTGGTGTACCGGGCATGTGTTCAAGAAACAACTGGGCAATCGCCAGCGAATGTGTTGTTTGGTAGGGAACTCTGACCGCCCTGTGACTTGAAGTTTGGGAGCAAGGGGAAGATTATGTCAACACTCTTCGACGAAGACTGGACAATATCCATGACCAAGTACGACATAATATCCAGGATGAAAGAGAACTACGACATCAACGCTGAGAAGGGTGGTTACCATGAAGGCGATCGCGTTTGGTTTTACAATCCACAACGTCGACCGCTCCTTCTTCGAAACTTCAAAAGAATTGGTAGGGGGCCATACGAGGTGTTGAAGCGGATTAACGATGTAATATACCGCATAAGGCAAACACCTCATACAAAACCAAGAGTCGTCCATTTTAATCGGTTAGTCCCATACTCCGGAGCCTATAAAGCGAAGCCGCTGACTTGCGCCGATTGGATAGCCATTACTTACAAGGAACTAACCTTCGAAAACTTTATGGAGGAGTATTCTGGTTCAAGAAAAGTTCGATTTGGGGAGACCATCGAGAAGCAGCAAGATTTGTTCACTGTGCTGATAGACTACGCGCTCGTTCATTGCGTAGCCCGGGATCTGCGAATGTCGAAACGAATTACCAAAGAATTTAAAGAGAGATTTGACGGAATTGAAGAATTAAGGAAGCAGGGACTGGCAATTGGGAAGAGTCTTCAGATAATAAATAAGTAACAGTCCATCTTTTATGTTGTTACGAAAGAGCTGTTAAGCCAGAAGCCAACCTATCGTGACTTATGGGAGGCCCTGGTCCATTTGCGTGAACGAACTGTACAAGACATTTTGAAATTAGCAGTTCCCAAAATTGGGTTGTGGGTTGGACCGCCAGGACTGGAGAATTGTAAGTAGCATGTTAGAAGTAATATTCCAAAATACTGGTATGGAAATTCTGGTATGCAGTTGCTGGCTTGAATATTTCCTTAAACCCAGGCAAGATAAGATCGTGGACTGGAGAATTATAAGAAGTATGTTAGAGGTACCATATGAGCAAAAATTATTTAGATAAGGGATGGCTATTGTTGGGAGGATCACAGTCTTTGATAGGTTCAGCTTGTTGTTGCCAATGATATGTCAGTTAGTTATAATTATATTGGTTATGTTAGCTAATCAGCTTGTTAAATAAAACTAAGTTATTGAAGTATGGGTTTATTTTCAATTTATTACATTAGATGTTGAAAATGGCCACCATTCTCATGCAAACATAAATTTACACGCCTTTTCATGTTTTCATATGCGTTTCGGAGCATTTTGGGTGTGATATTAGCACATTCTTCAACAATTCCGTTTCGCACAACTCAGGAATTGTGTGAACTGGTGTCTTAAAAATTATGTTTTCCAAATGTAGAAAAATGAAGTAGTCATGGATAGTCAAATATGGTGATCTTGACGAGAATTCAGTTCACAACGTGAGCGGATCAAACGACCATAAAAAAATTCTCGTAAATAAGCGATAGATTGCGAAGTCGTGTGAAAAAAGTGGCACCATAATGTTGGAAATATCCCCTGTTCTATCAGGTCTTCGTGAAGTTGGTTTATGGAAGGATATTAGATGTTGTCTCGGTACCTTTGGGTATTGATGGTTCCTTCAAGGAATAGAGGTATCAATCGTCTGCGGGAAACACCAATCCATACCCCTTTCTGGGAATGCAACGGAGACTCACGAAATATGTGAGGGTTTTCAGTACTTCACACCCTCTTGGTTTGTGAATTGATATACCTTGACAAATGAAACTACGCCTCATCTGTAAATAATGTCAAATCCAAGAGGTCATTGTTATGCAATAAATGTTGGATGAACCATTGGCAATATAACACGCGCCTGTTATGATTAGGCAGTAACAATTCATGAATACAAGGAAATAAACCAATGTGCCTCCTCAAAATTGTTCTGCATAAATCATAAGATACGGGAACTTCTGTGTGAGTCTTCGCAAGGATGTTGGTGCTTTGTTAATAATATCTCGAACATTTTCAATAGTCTCCTCTGTACGGACCTGCCACCACCGTCCTTATGTGTTACCCTTCCTGTTTCTTTGAATAATCGCACACAATTGCGGACCACATTGAAAAAGTCAGCTTCTAAGAACACAAGATCAGGAAGCTTTTGTAGAAATTCAACCAGGCAAGCTCGAGTACTGTATATCAATTCCCCATTTTCAAGATTTTCATTACTAAAATAAGATTCAATAATGAATCGCTTATGTAATTGAGAGAATACCATGTCGAATAAAACTGACATTTAATTAATGTTAAATAAAAATTCATATCGAAACTGACATCCAACCAATATGTAGGATCAACAACAGACTGAACCTATCAAAGACAGTGATTCTCTCAATCATGGCTATCCCTTATCTAAACAATTTTTGCTCATATGGTATTATTCCAACATACTGGTATGGAAATTCTAGTCTGCAAATATTGGCCTGTATATTTCCTTCCGCCTAGACAAGAGAAGACCGTGGACTGTTACTTCGATATGACGTAGCAATGCAACAAAGGCCATACTTGTAGATTTTGGCATCGTTTAAGGGAACCAAAACATGACATGTTTCGAGACGAAGCTTCATCTTTAAAAAGGGGGCATTGTGATGTGAGTCATCCGACGGTGTTATATGCTATGTAATTAAACAACCGTTCATTTCAATAACATGTTTATTACTGCTACTACCAACATACATGATTTATATAACTACACATACTATCTCATAGTTACCAACCCTACATCCCTTTTCCTTAGAGATTCAGCCTATGAGGTGGCTTAACTAATCTACCTGAAGATGTCATTTTTCCATATGACCCCACAGTCTCCTCAGAGTCTGCATCATCACTAATCTCGTGTGCATACTTTCCATCGTCCACACTATCATCTAATTCTACATAATATTTTCTATTCTCATATTCTCTTTCCTTTCGAGAAGGTGAAAATGAAGAACGGTTCTCTTTATTTTTATTTGACTTTATGAAGTTTCTGTTTCTTGTAAAAACTTTCTCGTTATTGCACTGTTACATGAGTTCCTATCTGAAGAGGTTCCAACTCTTTTACATTTCTATTATAATACTTTCCACAAGTTTTTTGCTTATAATCTAAGGGTGTGTTAAAATTTGTTAAATTGATTTGTTGAGGTTTGAAACTACAATTTTGTAATGGCAATATTGTTCTGAGTTTGCGTGACATTAAAATTTCAGCTGGAGAGTAATTTTTGTCAATTTTCATGTTTCTATACAAAAGTAAAGCCAAATGAATATTTTTGTTATCCTCTAGGGTTTTTCTAAAGAGACTCTTTGCCGTCTGAACATTTCTCTCAGCCATCCCATTAGACTGAGAATAAGTTGGCGAACTGAGAATGTGATCAAACTCCCATTCTCGCAAAAATGCTTTAAATTGCCTAGAGGTGAATTGAGGACCCCCATCTGATATCAACGTAAGTGGTATACCATGTCGTGCAAAATGGTTTTTAAACATTCTATCACGTGCAAGCTAGATGTTTCTTGCCCTAAACTTTCGATTTCTACATATTTAGAGTAGTAGTCTATGACTAAAAGATATTTTATACTTTTAAGTTCAAAAGATCACATCCTAACTTATTCCATGGTAATTTTGGGATGCTGTGACTTATCAATGGCTCTGACTGCTGTGAATTTGAGTATTTTGTGCAAATACCACAGTTCAGAACTGTTTGTTTAATATCATTCGTCATGTTAATCCAAAAGAGTGATTCTGTGGCTAGTGAAAGACATTTATTAATACCCATGTGATTATAATGAATCTTTGAAATCATCTCTTTCTGCAGAGTTTTGGAAACTAAAAGTGTCTTATTTTTAAAAATCAAGTCATCAATGACTGTTAAATCACTCTTGTATTGATTGTATTTTTTAATGTTATTAGGCAAGTGTTTAATATTTTTAGGCCAGCCACCTAATATGATTTCCTTTAGGACTTGTAATTCCCTCTCTGCATTTGTGTGTTCTTGAAATTCTTTCCATTTGTTTTTTGTAATATTAATTTCTGAAATTATCATGCATACATGACTAGAAATTTCACTGTCAAAAATAATGGTCTTTTTTTCACTTAAATGAGCGCGTGTTAGAGCATCCGCAATTATTAACTCTCTCTTTACCACGTTTGTATATGATGTCATATTTTTGTATTTGTAGCAACATTCTTTGTAAGCGTGCTGGGCATTTATTTAAAGGTTTCTTGAAGATATTTATTAAAGGCAAATGGTCTGTTTCAACCACTACCCTCTTACCAAAAACTGGTGAAACTTCATTAGTCCAACCACAATGGCCAAAAGCTCTTTTTCTATCTGCGCATATCTACATTGCGTTTCTGTAAATGCCATTGAAGCATATGCACATGGTAAATTATTTTGTAATATAACTGCACCGCAACCTGACATGGACGCATCCACTGACACTGTTGTTTTTTAATTTACGTCATAAAATTGCAAAACTGGTTTATTTGTTAAAATATTTTTAATATTATCAAAAGCTGCTTGATGCATCTCATGCCATTCAAATTGAACGTCTTTTTTGAGAAGTTCTCACATAGCTAAAGTTTTGTCTGAAAATTTATCAATGAATTTATTTACGTATGTTAATAAACCAAGTAGTCTCTGTACGTCCTGTTTACTTGCAGGTCGTGGAATTTCTGTAATGGCTTCTATTTTTGAATCATCTGGACCAATTCCACCTGCAGCAATTATATGACCCATGTATTTGACTTGTGATTGGCCAAATTTACATTTCTGCAAGTGGAACTTAACATTATGTTTTCTTGCTAGGTGTAATACCTTTAAAAGTATTTCGTCATGCTCCGTTTTAGACGTGCCCCAAACAATTAAATCGTCTATATATGTAAGTGTCTGCCCCTTCCATATCAAAGATTTCTCGAAATCTCGCCTGAAAAACTTCAGGTGCAGACCTTATTCCATACGGAAGCCTAAGAAATTTATATCTTCCATATGGAGTGCCAAAACTGCATAATTGTGAGCTAGTCTCATCAAGAGGTATTTGATAAAAACCCTGTGTAGCATCAAGGGTACTAAAAAATTTTGCATTTGCTAATTTACTTGTTATTTGGTCAAGTGTTGGAATTTTACAGTATTCTCTCTTTACGTAACTTATTATCAGGCTTTTTAACCAGGACAAGCGCATTCACCCAGTCCGAGGCACCCCTTACTTTCTCAATAATTTTTAATTTTTCGAGTTCATCTAAACTTTCCTTAAGGGTACCCAGGAGAGGTAAAGCTGTGTCCAACTTGCATCTACTAGCTTTCTTCTTTAATTCCACTATGAAATCTTCTGTATTTTGTCCTTCCTCTTGTCTATACGTAAAAAATTTGTATCTTTCATAGGAGATATTTTCTTTCCCTATGAAGTGTTCTTCAAACTTCAGTATTAGTGGTTGTAATTTGTTTTTTCCTCCTCTGTGAGTTTAAACGTTGTGTATATTTTAAATCCATCATCTCCAATATAATGTAGGAGCTGTGCACATTGCGTTTTTTCATCTTTTTTGCATACTTCTGAAGCAACTAAATAATTCTCAAAACGAGCTCTCCATAATTTCCAATTCTCCGACATATTGCCTCGCATACACAGCGGCATAACACCTCTATTATCGCCCATTATAATTGTAATTACTAAATATTATTTAGCCTGAAATTGACTGCGCCATGTTATATGCTATGTAATTAAACAACCGTTCATTTTAATAACATGTTTATTACTGCTACTACCAACATACATGATTTATAACTATCTCATAGTTACCAACCCTACAGACGGTACGTCAGGAATACGTCATCAAGTCTCCCGGATCTGCTAGAAAGCTTTTGGGAGGCACTCGAATAAGTTATAGACCTATATAAGAACTCGAAATAAAGGGAGGCGATTCATTCAACAAGTAATCGCCCTCGTGTGATATATAAATGTAAATAAATACTCATATATAAATACATATTGTGAAATAAATGCTCTAATTATTAGTTATTAGTAGAGTGGACCAATTCGGAGCGAACGCAGAGGCGTGACTAACGAATTGGTTCCCGCATGCGAAACATTATTAATATCTAGAGATATACTATCACGAACGGTGCTGTTATTATGTTAGATACAAAAAAAATGTAAGACGGTTTTTCTAGATTATGAAACGTTCTCGATGAAACGTATAAAAAATAAAATCTAAAATGTATGTAATTAGATTATTAAAAAAAAACTTACCTTCTTATGCGTTTTCCGTGACTTGAAAATCTGGAGAAGCGCGATGAAATATTGTTAACATAAGGTGCGTCTCCAAAGTTATGTCTTCAAAACGCGTCCGCCGTGAGGAAAATATGTGCTTGTATAAAGAAAACGATCGCTCCACATCTAGTGATATGATGTTTTCATAATTAAAATAATCTTTGAAACAACTTAACACATCTGTGGACGAACCTTCACAAATTTGTCTAAGTCTGGCAAAATCTAAATCTTTATCTAAAACACTTTCAAACTTACTTAAAATACACTCATTTCTTGCATCTTCTATCGAACATAGCTGTGCGTGTGTATCTTTCACAACTAGCACTGATTCCTGTAATGATAGCGAAGAATTTTGTAGGTTTTCTAATGCTTGCACTATTCCGAAGTAATTGTTGTGAATAGTTTGTAAATCACTTTTAACCTGACTATTTTGAAATTTTTTCCGACTTTCTTCGATAGCAGCACTATCTTTCGGATTTAATAATAAAACCACTTTTTTACATCCTCAAAATATTTATGATAGTAAAATGTCGCTCGTAGCCATGTTCCCCATCGTGTCAGAATCGGCTGTGGTGGCTCAGGGGTATGGGGACACAATTCGTGAAATTTCCGAATACGTTTTGGAGATTTCAGGAATACTGCCTTTGTACTCGATATTAACGCATCTACATTTGGGTAACATTTACGGATCCGTTCTGCTACAAGATGTAGGGCATGGATTTTACATGTAATATGTAAAAAGTTACCACACTGTTCCTTAAGAGACCGACCTACAGAAAGTATGGTTCCGGCACCATCTGTCACAAACATTAGGATTGGATCTCTGGAAATTTCAAATTTTTCCAATGTACTTAACACCACTTTTGAAATTACCCGCGCAGTACATTCTTCTATTTGTCTGCTAGCTAATAAAATTGAGGATGGCGATTGATTTGGTTCCATTTTACGCACCATAACATTAAGTAAAGATCTTTTTTTGCTATCAGTTGTTTCATCCACACTCAACCACACTTTTTTATTTTTCAGATCAGCCTTAATTTTATTTTCTAAATGTACACGAACAGATTCTAAATAACGTCGTAAGTGGATGCAGCTCGGTAATTCTACATTGCCATATTTTTCAAGAAATGAAATAAACGAATCATTGCGTAACAAAGTAAACGGCAAATTACACACAACCATAATTGTACACAAATCAAATAAGAACACTTCATATTTTGTATCGGCACCAGTGTCTCTATCTTTATGTCTTGCGCTATGCACGTGGCGTTGCAAATTTGATTTTGTTAAATGGTTTATATATATATATTGCACACTAAAGATATTACATTTACCCCATTGTAAGATAAACTAGGATGGCTCTCAATAAACCTATTGACTAACTTTGATGATAGCGGTTTTTTTACTGTACGCTCCTTCAACATTATTAAATACACAGAATACACTCCTGCTGCTATTATACGTGTACACACGATGACCGTGAACAACATACTAAGTAATCGTATGTGCGATGGGGCACGCGGGAACCAATTCGTCAGTCACGCCTCTGCTTTCGCTCCGGATTGGTCCACTCTAGTTATTAGTTTTTAAATTGTTTGTTACGTGTCCGTAACAGCTCATTTAATTGTCGCATATCAGCGTTTTCCTTTATTGCATTCCGTTCGATTTATCGTTAACCTACCTGTATATTTTCTGTGTTCGTTTCCATATCTGCAGCATTGAGAAGTCGTACTTCGTTATTGTTCCAACACGTCGTTGTTCATTAATAAGGCTAAATTACGAACTTTTATGTAGAGTTCCTGCCTAGCCCCCTATATGTAGTTTTTTTTTGTCAACATGTGGCGTTACTACCAAGTATTCCCGAACCACCAGAGCCAATCCTTACACGTTGGGGAAGTTGGTTAAAGGCGGCATTTTATTATGCCAAGTATTTCCAACAAATAAAATCTGTGGTTCTACAATTCAATCCTGCCGAAGCTGTAGCCATTAAGGAAAGCCAGAGACTCTTTCAAAACCCTTCCCTTGATGCAGATTTACAAACTATTTATAACAATCATATAGGATTGTTTAACGCAATCGAGAAATTTCAAAATACTGCATTATCGTTAGCGGAGTCACTGCAAATACTGGACGATGTACACGCCCAGCTATGCGCAGTAAATGACAACAAAAATGTTAATGTAATAGAAAAGTTCGAGAGTGTGATAAACAATGATTTTGATTTTACCAGATTAAAACAAATTAGTAATGGTGCAAGTGTAGATTCGGTTTCTATCTATAAAGATTATTTTAATTGTGCGTGTGTTACATCCGTAGATGTCGAGCGGTCTTTCTCAAAATATAAAAAAAATTATTCATCACGGCGTACATCGCTCACCGCCACAAATATGGAAACGTATCTAATGCCACAAACTTACTGCAAGTCTTATCCACTTGGCGCTATGCTATAATAATCGTAAATAAGGTAAGTGTGTTATTTATATACAGTACACATAACTGACATACCTAAGTTATATAAATAGCGAATGCATGTAAAGCAATAAAATCACGCATGCATCACCGATCGAAACAAGGTCATTATATTCGTGCGTTTCACTGAATACTATCCTGGCACACCGCAAACATCCCCAGCTCTAATTATGAGAGAGCCGAATATTATAGCGTAAAAATAGTTTTTGTGGGTATTCCCAACATATAAGTTTCGCAATTCGTTTCGATTGAATACATCTGGCCCGTACCTTTTTTTGTGCAACGTGGAATTGTAAACAAACGCAATAAAACTTTTTTGACGGCCGAGAATATCCAATATTTACCAGTAATTTATTTCAACAGCATTATATTACACGGCATTCCTCCCTGCATGGTAACGGGTTGGCCATTTAATGTTGCGGTTTTAAAAATCGCGCTATTCCCTTGTATATATAGAAATTAATATAATATATATTTTTTACACTAGAGGGCCCAGCGCGGTTTACAATAAATATATGAAAAATTTGCCTTGTCATTTTTCAAGATGGCGTCGTATCCAACGGAAGTGCGTGTGGAATTAATTAAATATTATTATAGAAATCGGGATTCTTTTGCAGCTACGGCAAGACACTTGCGTACTCTATTCGGGAGAAATAAAGCACCAACGGAAAACACTATAAAAAGGTAAGGAAAAAAAGATAAATTTAGAAAAGTAACAAAGTATTCGCTATCGTGTTTCCATGTCTACTAATCCGACAATATCTTAGGATTGTAGTGAAATTTGAAGCAACAGCATCTGCGGCAGACGAAAGATCAACTGTTAGAGAACGTCAAAAGACCATCCGGGTACCGGAAACCATAGAACGAGTACGGGAGCACTTTACAGCTCAACTTTCAACATCGACTCCAAGAGCATCTCAAGAACTTGAAATACCCCGTACAACACTAAGGCGGATCCTAAAGCAAGATCTAAAGATGAAAGATCATTGAAAGATACGGTATATCGCGATGGTATAGACACCCTGGACCTTGAAATGGCAATACGGCAGCGAATAGAAACGATACCGTAGGCCACACTTCAGGCAGTTTGTGGAGAATTTGTGAAGAGGCTGCGAAATGTTATCGTTGCTCGAGGCTCTCACTTCGAAAACCAGATTTATTAAACCGCAGATCTTGTTGTTTAATTGCACAAATAAATCATTTTTTTAAATTCATGTTTTGTATATTTAACATGACTTCAAAAACCGTAGTAATCTTTGGTAGTACCATCTATGGTAGTACCTTGATGCTATATATAACAATAAATCAGTGGCGGCTCGTGCTAAAAATTTTAAGGTGTTCTGCAAGTTTTACAAAAAAATTTACTTTGCACGGGCAGTAAGAGGTTGTCTCCCATCGATCTTATCGTGCTTTCTTCGCCTTCCGCACTGAAGTAATGGATTTCTGGAACGATTGTCAATTGTCACACAAAAAAATAAGAGTCACTAAGCACTACTTTACTAACAAATTATTTCTTATAAATTAAATCTATTCTACGTTCTTTTCGATTTGCAAATTTTGTTATCACTTTGTCATTAAAATTGTCTATTTCGGAAATAAACTTTTTTTCGATAGATAGCATGGAAAGAGATGTTAAACGATCTTCGGTCATTGAATTTCTGAGAAACGTCTTAATTCGATTTAGTGTTGAAAAGCATCGTTCGGCCTCTGATGTTGTCATGGGAGTTGTTATTACAATTTCTTATAATTTTCTAGTCTCCTTCAACGTATCTCCCAGATTGTTTTTTATTAAAAATTTTAGAAGAGGTAGTGCGCCTTTTAAGGATCTACAATCCGTTCTTGAGTAAATAACAGACAATTCAGTTCGTAATCTTTCTTTATCAAGGGTGGGATAATAGGAGCATGCGGAAGTGAGTTTGTCCTCAGGAAATTTACTGCAATACTCTCCAAAGCATTCTGAAAAAAAAAGTGATGGCACTACTAGATGCTCTTTAAAATGAAATCGACCTTTTATAAACTGTACAGAATCTAGATTACGTATACGGAATTGGTATTCTAATATTTACTGTTGTTAATTTATTTCCTACAGATTTTTAATATATATTAAATTTTGCACACCTGTTATACTCCAAAAGTTCTGCTAGGAATTTTGATTTCATATTTTGTAACTTTTCTTACCTTAATTATTTTTGTCGTAATTAAGGCATATCTTTGATTACTTTCATAAGGAAACCTTCCGTTTCGCTTGTGTTTTTGCCATTCTTGTAATTTTCGCGTTGACGTCTTTTGAGACTTCTTTTGATAACTCGTTCGTGGTTTCAAGATTTTATTAACCTGACGAGACAATTTTGGAATAACCCCTCTCGCCTCCCGGTTCAAATATACAGGGGGAGAGAGTTGCTAACTTTTTCCGTACTCAGTATTATTAACTCAAATTTCAAGTTGCTATCACTTTTTTTTGGTTGATCAGGGCTACACCTTTTAATTGCTTCGAAACATTTTAAGTGTCTGTTACTATATTAGTTTAGCGTTTTGACTTTGAATTTTGATGTACGACTGTGTCTAGTTTTATATTTTGTGAGAATTGACAACGCCGAATTGTGGATTGATGTTGGCCCATTTGTAGCCTTTAATAAATTGTAGAATTGTTGATTGTGTCTTGATCCCTACCCTTCCACTAGTTTTATGAGTATAACAAAGTTTCTTGCTCTGCAACGAGTGATAAGAGGCTGACCCTCTGGTGTTAGTTGGAGCTACCAGGTCCCGCCTGCTCCCGTTATAGCTGAATCTCTGCAGGTGGATATAACGGTGGCGTCCATTTTCCAACTCGCGGCCTTGAATCCGCGACGTTCTCCGAAACAAGAGAGTTAGCCGGCAGAGACCTTCCTGGGGACATAACATCAACAGGTAGGTTCAGACCAGAGAGGATCAGCGAGCGTTCACTCCTTATCACTCGTCACACTTTTAATTTTACGCCGCGTTGGTGGCACTTTCTTACATTTACTAAAATTATAGAACTATGTAAATCTAGTTAATTTTGTATACTATTGTTAATGTTTGGTATTATCAAAGGTTATGTGTGAAGGAAAATTTAATTGTAAACCAATAAGTTCATAATATTAATTAAGAATCAAAATTATAGTATATGTCAAATATTTTGGAAAATTCTATATAACTAAACTTGACCAATGAACTTCAAGAACAGAAAAAGCTGTTGGGTTGCCATAGTGATTATTGAAACAATTGGAGAGAAGAATTTTTGCACTTAAATTAATGGAATGTGTTTTGGATAAAAACGAATTTTTTTTAAAATATAAAAACAAGTATAATTTATATTACATACCAAAATTTGAACTGTTTTCATTTTAAACTCCGCTATCAATTAATGAGCCACAAAAGATGTGTACCAGCTTTAAATAAATATTGGGAAACATTACAAGGCCTTATATTACCAGGATTGGGACCGGTGATCCTAACTTTCGAGATCTGCCAGGATTGGGACCGTTATTCCTGAAGTTAAAATATACCAGCCGTACGTCAGGGAAGAAAGACCTAATTCCAGTGACTAGACGGATAATTGTGATAGAATATTGAGCTAAGTTTTTATTATTTGTATTTTTTTTTTTAAGTAAACAGATACATTTACTTACCGAAGGTAGATAAAGATCCCTTTAATGACCATTTTGTTTAAAACATTGTAAGTAGGAAGGTTATATACAAATTCATTTATTCAGCGGTTTGATTTATTTGTTTATGTAGCCTAGTATGTGTTTCATTTTCGTAAATTCAAATTTTAACCTATAAGAAATTCCACATAACCAATAAATTTTATAATTTTAATTTTCAATAAAATAAATTGTTAATCTATTGTTGATTCCGAATGTTTTGTTAAATATTTACTTAATATATTGTACCAAATTAAATATTCACTTATAAAGGTAAGAGTTTCCTTTTAATAAACGGAATTTAAGAACCAAGACAAGTCGTTTGAATTCAATTAGTTTATCATATTAATACTGAGCTAACCTACCTTTTAATTTCTTTGTCAGACAGAATCTTCACGACCCTGCAGATATCAGAGGACTCATGTTCATTGTTTTATAGTAAATTACAAACTTTCTTTAAGGTCAAAACACTATTTGGTTGTACATGTTATGATTATTAACAACAAACATTTATATTCATTGCACCTGCGCAGAAGTGTATCAGAATGCGGGGGTAAAAATTAGAATTTTAAATTCATTTTCTACTTTAAAGTTTAATATTTTGTCTTTAAAAACACTTTTTAGTAAACGTTTGACTAAAAGATTATAATATATATATATATATATATATATATATATATATATATATATATAACATACAATTAATTAATCAAGATATTACTTTTGCCCGTGACTATACTCATACTATAACAGTAAATGACGATTCACCTTTAACTTGTAAAAATTATCCTATTCCTTATTATTATCAAGAGATATATATTTATATTTCATATAAAAAAAAGCCGAAAAACTCCAATAATTTATCAAATGTTATGAACGGCTAAGAAATTATCTAAACACTTTCATGACACATGACAGAATATAAATGTATTTATATTCTGTCATTTATATTTTTTATATCCTTGACAAAGGCATCATTGCCGAAACATGTAGGATTATTTTAAATATATACACTTTGAAGTAATAACCAGACCTTTAATCGCCGACTAATTAAGTTTACCTTATATATATATATATATATATATATATATATATATATATATATATTGTAATGACTCATCCGATGACGCGAGGCGCGTCATCCCTCTGGACGTTTTCTCGACAGATTTGGAGCATTCTAGAAAAGACGTTCCCATTCATATATAAGCCGTCGAGGAAGGGATGTGGATTCATTGAATCCTAGAGTCTCGCGCAGTACACATAAATATAGATACATAAATATAAATACATAAATGTGCTTATTGTTAATAGTTAGTTTTATATTGTTATACGTTTTAATATTAATATAGTGTGTGTCTAAAGTTATTGTTAGTTTTATTTAAGAACCCGAAAAGACAAACTTTACAGTGGTATTCAGGTGTGGACTAATTAATAAATAATAAATTAAGTAGACAATTAAGTGTTAATTAAGTATTCGATTAAATAAATATACAGTGCGGAAAGACGTTATTTTAAATATCGTGATGGCCAACAGAATGAAACTGACGGAATTAAAAGTGTCCGAGTTAAAACGAGAATTAGAAGAGAGGGATGAGGATACAACTGGCAAAAAGTCGATCCTCCAGCAACGGCTTCGCAATGTGTTGATCCAAGAAGGCGAGGATCCAGAGAATTATGTTTTTCAAGTTCCAGGCGGAGATGCTGACGTGAATTTGCTGTTTATGAAAATAGAACAAATGGAGCAGAAGAATCTGGATAGTGCGAAAAATATGGAACAACGATTAATAGAGAATGCGCAAATTCAAATGCAACAAATGCAGCAGAAAAGTCTGGAAACTTCTGGAAATTTAGCGAAAACTCTAGAACAAATGGAACAGAACAATCTGGATAGTGCGAAAAATATGGAACAACGATTAATAGAGAATGCGCAAATTCAAATGTAACAAATGGAGCAGAAGAATCTGGATAGTGCGAAAAATTTGGAACAGCGTCTAATAGATTCACAAACTCAAATGCAACAAATGGAACAAAGAAACCTAGAAACCGCTAGAATCCTCGAGAAAAATCTGGAAAAGAAATTACTAGAAAATTCTAGAAACTTCGAAGAAAGTCTGGAACAAGTGGAGAAAGTTCTAGAACAGCGATTAGCGGAAAAATCAGAAGCGTTAAAAGAAGAGGTTTTCATAGCTGTAGAAGAGAAAATTGGAGAACATTCTAGACTTTTAGAGGCAATAATGATTGAGATGAAATTGCCCGCTACCACGGGTCATTCTGATCCCAAGCAGGTCAACGAGGAAGTCATACCGCGGCCCATCGAAATAAAAGAAGAACTTGTGGCTATTTCAAAAACCAGAATCAAGCCACCAACCTTTGATGGAAAGACTTCATGGTCAACTTACCTGACCCAATTCGAAGCGGCCGCAGAAGCAAATTCATGGTCTTCTGCCGAGAAGGCGACTGCTTTAGTCATAGCATTGAGGGGTGATGCTAGTGATATTTTGCAGACATTACCTCCTGAGGAACGTAAAGATTATTCTCAACTCATTAAACGCTTGGAGATGAGATATGGCCATGCGCATTTGGAGCAAGTATACCATACCCAACTGAAGAATCGATCACAGAAGAAAGGCGAGAATCTTCAGGAATTTGAGGCATATATTGCTCGTCTAGTTCGACTTGCATATCCGATGGCGCCAGATAATTTCATTTAATTGGAACACCTAATGGAACACCTAGCGGTCCGGACGTTCATAGATGGTCTCCGGGATATTGATACGCAGCAAGCATTAAGGTTGGCAAGACCGAAAACCTTGATCGATGCTTTGGCGCACGCGCTTGAGTTTGAGACTGCAAAGCAAGCCTCTCGGAACCATGCTCGTGGCTGTTCTGTCGACGAACAGGAAAATGAGGAGTTCATGGAGCAGGTGGTTAGTCAAGTCCTAAATCAGATCAAATCAAATAAAAGTGCGCGGCCATGCGGGAATTGTAGAAGAAACGGTCATATCCAGAATAAATGTGATAAAAGGACCAAGAAAGAATCCGCTGAGAATCCGAAAGTCCCAAGGACTGCCCAAATCGCATGCTTACAACATCAAACCAATGGCCTGTATGTGGATGCTATTATGGAAAGAAGGACCTATGCTTGCTTGCTAGATACTGGATCGACGAAAACCATTGTACGACCCGATTTAATATCCAGGAATAAAGAATTACTTTCTAGCAAATGGAGACTTAGGACAGCTACTGGAGAAGCAGCTTCTGTGGAAGGTGAAGTAGATGTCAATTTTATCATAGGTCCAACATCAATCTGACATCGTGTTCTCGTAGCCGACATAGAAGAACAAATAATCTTGGGATTAGACAACATGAACACCTACGGCTTCCAGTTAAACATGAAAGAAGGCACTTTAAAAATAAATAATGAGGAATGATTCCTTCATGGGAAAGATTGTGGGAATGTACAAGTATTTACTGCAGAGATGTTGTTCTGGATGCAAGAAGTGGGACATTTTTGACGGCGTGTATGGAAGGTGATTATTTGGACGGAAATGTTACAATGTTGGAACCAAAGGCTGATGATGACGAGGTGGGCCGAGGAATAGTAGTTGCCAAAATGCTGGTTAAGACTCAGAAGACTGTACCGATAAGGGTAATGAATGTGAACCATTATTCTGTTTCATTGAAGAAGGGTACTATTTTGGGGTTGTGTTCACCAGTGTCGGCCGTCGTTCATCATATAGAGGCGAAGAAGAATGGATTCGTGCAGGTTCCTGAGAAATTGTCCAAGATAATCGACTCCGCCTGTAAAGGATTGAGCAAGAAGGAACAAAGCCAAGTTAAGGATGTAATCAAACATTATGAAGATGTCTTTGAAGCTGAAACTGGTACGAAAGGAAGAACCAATATTGTAATGCACAAAATAAATACCAGCGATGCAAGTCCAATTCGACAAGGACCAAGAAGGTTACCTCTGGCAAAACGTGAGGAAGCCAAGCAAATTATACAAGATATGGAAGGCCAAGGAGTAATTGAACCATCGAATAGTCCATGGGCTTCACCAGTGGTCCTTGTCAGGAAGAAGGATGGATCTACCAGATTCTGTGTGGACTATCGTCTTTGAATAGTGTGACCAAAAACGACAGCTATCCTCTCCCAAGAATAGACGATACGCTAGACACCTCCACTCTCGACTTAAAGAGCGGTTATTGGCAAGTGGGAATGGATCCCAATGACAAAGAGAAGACGATTAAAGGTCTGGTTCATTACTTCATAGTATATATATTTAAGACAACCCTACATGTTTCGGCATGGTGCCTTTGTCAAGGGAATAAAAAATATTTTTTATTCCCTTGACAAAGGCATCTTGCCGAAACATTTAGGGTTGTTTTAAATATATATACTATGAAGTAATGAACCAGACCTTTAATCGGGAATAAAAAATATTTTTTATTCCCTTGACAAAGGCATCTTGCCGAAACATGTAGGGTTGTTTTAAATATATATACTATGAAGTAATGAACCAGACCTTTAATCGCCGACTTATTAAGTTTACCTTATATATATATATATATATATATAAATATAGTATTTTCGTGACCTTGGTATGATAAGGTAAACTTAATTAGTCGGCGATTAAAGGTCTGGTTATTACTTCAAAGTGTATATATTTAAAATAATCCTATATGTTTCAGCAATGATGCCTTTGTCAAGGATATAAAAAATATAAATATATATTTATATTTTTTATATCCTTGACAAAGGCATCATTGCCGAAACATGTAGGATTATTTTAAATATATACACTTTGAAGTAATAACCAGACCTTTAATCGCCGACTAATTAAGTTTACCTTATATATATAATTATAAATATAAATATATATAAAAATATATATATAAATGCTCTCGTAGTAATATTAATTAAGAATAAGAATGTAATAGCATTTTTTTTTATTATTTGCTTGGAATTCTTTAAATAACACATATACAATGAAGATTATGTGCAAAATATTATATTTTTTCTAATACAGCACACTATAAGCCAGTCTTAATTTTATAATTCTTTTATGTATTAGTTCTATTTTTAGCATAATTATGTATCCTTAATTTGCAAACAATAATCGTTAATAATAAATTGTTATATATATATATATATATATATATATATATATATATATAAAATAGATATCGCATATACGATATGAACTTGCAGATAACTATCACTGTCTATAGAACCGGAAATTATGCATGCTGATATTTTTTTAGTACCACTGCCGCTTATCAGCGTTCATTTACTAATTTGTTTAATAAATCAATTACAGTGAGGTCCTCAGCGGCAGTTACCGATTAAATTACGATAAACGTACATACTTAAGCCTTTCTGATCTCTCAGTATTACTTAGATGGTTGAGCAGTCGGGTTGTTTTAGAACAGTTTCCTTCGCGAAGAAAGTTAGTTGTGTCTTGTCTTCGGTATTGCGGCTGTAATGGCAAGGATGCCCGTCAATCTTACTTTCGAAAAGTTAACGTGTACAGTGAAGAGAACATCGAATAGAACAGGTTTTTTAAAATTTTTAACATGTTTGTTTTAATATTATTATACTATGTATATACGTTCAATGTAGGATTGATTAACAGTATAATCATTTCTTTATATATATTTCGTGTTTGTTGTTTTAGTGACCTTTGTTCATACTTTATCAATATCAGAAAAATATTTTCGGCTTTGTAAAAGAATAATTAAATATTAGATTAAAATATAGAATAAGATGAGCATTTCTTCAGTGAATTTTAAAAAAGTGCGCCCTTTAAATTTTTTAGAACATTCGACGTTTTTTTTTCGGGTCTGTATTTGAAGAGATACACGAAAAATAATCTAATATGTTGTGCTAATTAATTGCTGAAGTTAAATAACGCATTGATATTTAAAGAAGTGGAAGACATTGAACAGGTGTTAGCACATATTTAAGTAAAATTACGTATGTAATTTTACTTAAATATGTATCTTCTATATAGAAGATGAAAGTTGCTGAACTATATTAAATTAAAATTACTGAATTAATAAGCAATATTTAAACTTTAAAAAGGTCGAGGAAAATTTCAATTCCTTTACAAATTTTATAATTTTTTGAAAATGTGTATGAAATTATGTACCTACATGTGAATTACATGTGCATAATATAAGAATATGTTTTTTTGGATTTATTAGCAATTAGGCTAATAAGCTAGCCTCAGAATGCTAAAATGTCCTGCAGTGAAGTAATAGGCCTTCCTCAGTGACGAGTCGTCAGTATCCTTCTATAAGGTCGGCTGGCCAGTTTCTTTTAATTTTTTTGGTTTATTAGTGGTGGCAATAAGATGCAATAGTACATTTGGATAACTTAATCATGCTTTTAATGGATGTCACTTTCACGAGGGTTTGATTTGAAATATTTAAACCTGCGTTGGTGATCATTCGCAATATTTTTGATTCACTTACTTAGATGACTATATTTGACTTACTGACATATACCCAGATCAATTTAATAATGGTCTTAAGCTGCTTTTTTTCGATTTTGAAGTCAATAAGTCAATATTAAAAATAAGTACCTATAACTTTATTAACAGCAAATGGACCAACGGCCGTGCTTGTTGTTCTTGAAAAATTTGTGTAAAGCAGACAAACAAGAAGCCGATGGCACTGGCTCGAGAGACTCCAGATTTGATGGCAGTTTTCAGATAAATTTTTATTCACTCTAGTTCTGAATTCTCTCTCTCCCAAATAAGTTTTTATGGGAAGATATACGTTTCGTTTGCGTTATAGGAAGTAGTAATTTAATTTTAAGTACCAAACCAGAACGCCATAGTTTGTTTAAGGCTTGATTGACGTTTAGAAATACCGACGTTGAATACTTCTTGTTTCCTATGCTTTGTTTATTTCATGACTTATTCGGTGAGTTTGCTGTTGTGGCGTGTATACCATGGAAGTTAGGGAAGCACAGCTTACCATACATGAACTAAGTGAAGTAAAATAGAGTGTATAAATAAAAAGTTTAAAGTTAACTTTAATATTATACATTAAATTATTATTTAATATTACTAATCAAAGCGCGCTCATGTCGACTGCAAATGCTGACGTTAGAGAAGGACGACGAACCATGCAACGTAGCCACCCGAATGAACGGCCTGGTACACTAGCTATCTAGAGTGTACGGCTTATATGGGCAGTTTCTTAAGCATCGCATTTGTGAACGGCCGTATCTAGAAATATTGGCAAATAAAAAATAATACCCTTTTATTGTGGAATTATGCACATGATTACTTATTCATTTATAATATATATGGACAATACAAATACTGTGTTAACGTAAAAATGTTTCGTTTTTATGGATTATTTCGTTTGAAAATCGATTAAAATAGTCCATTGTGCAAGCTGCTTTCGTGTAAATTATAAGCATGGAGATCGGACGTTCGGAAGTTTCAGAACCAAATTCTTGCGGAAATGTGTCTAATTGTGAATATATTGTATGCAATATAGTGTGCAAAAAAGAATTTTCACGCTATAATACTCTATAGCTTCCCCTTTTGTGAGGTTTTGAACACGTCACTGGTTTGCTGGATAGTACTTTTCTCGAAATCTAAATAGTCTCCATGTCGTCTTTAGATCAACTTCTAGTTTGCATACTAGGATAATAAACGGGAAGAATATCGCAACAACGTCGAAGACACAATTAACCTGCGTGTAAGACTTAAAACATCCAACAAAATTGACGAAGTAACATTCTTAAAAAGGCAGTCCAACAGGTTATGCAAGTATTGGGTATAGACAATAAGATTCACAATATTTCAGCTGAGATCAAAAAATTAATTGCAGAAAAACAAGGAAAACTAGATGAATATGGCATCGGACACAAGCTGTATTCGAACTGAAGCATAATAAATTCAAACAAAAAATAAAAGAGGAGTGAGAAAGTTATTGCAACGTTCAACAACTCAATTTGTCAGTGAATAATGTGAAGTTTTGAGTTCCTAATTTTTACAATTATAAAATAATGTAATTTAAATTTATTGTTACTGTAAAGCATTAATTATGCATACAATATTTAAAGTTAACGCTAAGAAATAAGTAATTAAACTTCTAGTTTCAAAAATTGTTTTATTGCAAATACCACTACAATATTGTTTCGCCATACAATGACTTCATCAGGTGGATGAAATACTGAATATGTACAATACAAGTTTCAATATTTATGTGAAAATTATTGGGGAAATGGTGGTGGAAAAATTTTTACAATCTTAAATTTAGTAGAGGGGAGTTGTTTAAATCTAGTTGGTCATTTAAAGCTAATCCTAAACTATTGTATCTATTAATTTCTAAGTTTTCTAACAGGTTGAGTTTTTTACTTTTTTCTTGAATGTGTAAAATTTTGAAATCTATATTAAATCTATGACTGATATCTATACAATGACTTGCGAAAGTTGAATCTGTTTTCTTTTCTTTATGGCTTCTCTCGTGTTCTTTCATCCTAATTTTGAATGTCCTCCCCGTTTGTCCTATGTATACCTTATTACAATCTTCGCATGTTAACTTATATACACCAGAGTTTGATTCTTTGTCTATTCGATCTTTGTTGTTTTTAATAATGTTCTGTATAGTATTGTCTGTTTTAAATGATATATGTTCGTTATTAAGCTTTTTAATGAAACTACCAATTTTTTCCGAAATTTTTCCTAAGTAAGTGATTGAATTATAGGAATGAATTATCTTGTATTTTAATTTTGGATAAACTAAGGAAAGGGTTTTAGATTTTTGTTGGCTATTTAGGATGTTATTGACAATATTTATAGAGTAACCATTGTTTAATGCTATTGTGTATATTCTATTTAGTTCAAGGTCGAAATTACTTTTACTCATAGGTACAAGAATTAATCTATATACCATTGATTGGTATGCTGATAATTTGTGTGTTATAGGATGAAAAGAATTAGCGTGTATTGTGGTATCTGTATGTGTTGGTTTATGGTATTAAGCGAACTCGTGTTTATTAGTTTTGTGTGATATGGTTAAATCCAGAAAATTAATGCTTTTATTTATTTCTGTTTCTATAGTAAAATTTATTTTGGGGTGAATAGTGTTGATATAATTATGTAAAGTTTTTAATTGTCTATCTGAACCGTTAAAGCAAATTAATATGTCATCAACATACCTAAACCAATATACACAATTACCAAACAAGGGATGTGTACTAATTATAGTTTCTAAATTATTCATGAAAATTTTCGCTAATAAGAAGCTTAGTGGGGTTCCCATTGCTAGACCCTCTGTTTGTTTATAAAATTTCTTTTTAATTTGAAAATAATTTTGTTCCAGACACGTTTCTAAGAGCTGTAAAATTTCGGTCTTTGTGACAATGTTTGTGTTTCTACGTTCTAGTTGTAAAGTAATTAAATCTATTACCTCCTGGAGTGGGATACTAGTGAACAAATTCGAGACATCAAAATAAATGAGTTTACATTTGTTTGGTAATTGCAAGTTTGAAATTGTTGTTAATTAATTCCTGGGAATTTTTAACGGAGAACTTCGATTAGAATGTAGTGTGTGTAAGAATTAAATCTATTAAGTGTTTGGACACATTTCTACAAGGTGCTTTTACGTACGATACTAGTGGTCGTATAGGTGTATTGTCTTTATGTAGTTTAATTAAGCCGTATAATTTGGGAGGTAGGGGATTCATAGTGGTTAATATACGTTTTTGAGTGTTATTAAAAAGAGAACCTGATTTTTCTATAGTTTGTTTAATCTGTTTTTGAAATTTGTTAGTAGGATCAGATTTAAGTTTTATAAATGAATTATTATCGAGGAACTCCTGAACTTTATGTATGTAGTTTGATTCCGGAATTGCTATAACTGTATTTCCTTTATCAGCTTTTGTAAATATAATATTGTTACTAGTCGTTTGCTGTTTAATTGATTTAATTATTTTGTTTTCAATATTAGTAGTGCGGTAATTTTCTAGAATATGTTTAGCTGCATATTTATTTCCCTGGTTATCCTTTTGCTTATTTAAGGCTAAATCTGTTTCTACTGCTAAGATTTCTAAGTGTTTATTATTAATGTTAGGGGTTGTTGTATTTGAAACCTTTAGATAAAAGATTAATTTCTTCGGTTTTGAATTCTACATCCGTAAGGTTTTTAAATCGTTCATAAAAATTAATATTTTGATTTATGTTAACTAAAGGAATCGGCATTGTGCTATGTTTTTTACAGGAAATAAGTTTATCTAGTTTACTATTTTGAATTAAGTATTTTTTGTGAATTATAAGATTAATTTTATCATGGATCGCATTACACAAAAGATCAAACTCTAAATTATAAAGTTTAAAAGTTAACTGTGAATGTAATAATGTAATATTGAACATAAAATAATTAAATCAATTAAACAGAAAGCGACTAGTAACAATATTATATTTACAAAAGCTGATAAAGGAAATACAGTTATAGCAATTCCGGAATCAAACTACATAAGTACATAAAGTTTATGAATTCCTCGATAATAATTCATTCATAAAACTTAAATCTGATCCTACTAACAAATTTCAAAAACAGATTAAACAAACTATAGAAAAATCAGGTTCTCTTTTTAATAACACTCAAAAACGTATATTAACCACTATTAATCCCCTACCTCCCAAATTATACGGTTTAATTAAACTACATAAAGACAATACACCTATATGACCACTAGTATCGTACGTAAAAGCACCTTGTAGAAATGTGTCCAAACACTTAATAGATTTAATTCGTACACACACTAAATTCAAATCTAAGTTCTCCGTTAAAAATTCCCAGGAATTAATTAACAACATTTCAAACTTGCAATTACCAAACAAATGTAAACACATTTCTTTTGATGTCTAGAATTTGTTCACTAGTATCCCACCTCAGGAGGCAATAGATTTAATTACTTTACAACTAGAACGTAGAAACGCAAACATTGTCACAAAGACCGAAATTTTACAGCTCTTAGAAACGTGTCTGGAACAAAATTATTTTCAATTTAAAAAGAAATTTTATAAACAAACAAACGGTCTAGCAATGGGAAACCCACTAAGCCCCTTATTAGCGGAAATTTTAATGAATAATTTAGAAACTATAATTAGTACACATCCCTTGTTTGGTAATTGTGTATATTGGTTTAGGTATGTTGATGACATATTAATTTGCTTTAACGGTTCAGATAGACAATTTAAAACTTTACATTATTATATCAACACTATTCACCCCAAAATAAATTTTACTATAGAAACAGAAATAAATAAAAGCATTAATTTTCTAGATTTAACCATATCACACAAAACTAATAAACACGAGTTCGCTATATACCATAAACCAACACATACAGATACCACAATACACGCTAATTCTTTTCATCCTATACCACACAAATTATCAGCATACCAATCAATGGTATATAGATTAATTCATGTACCTATGAGTAAAAGTAATTTCGACCTTGAACTAAATAGAATATACACAATAGCATTAAACAATGGTTACTCTATAAATATTGTCAATAATATCCTAAATAGCCAACAAAAATCTAAAACCCTTTCCTTGGTTTATCCAAAATTAGAATACAAGATAATTAATTCCTATAATTCAATCACTTACTTAGGAAAAATTTCGGAAAAAATTGGTACTTTCACTAAAAAACTTAATAAGGAACATATATCATTTAAAACAGACAATACTATACAGAACATTATTAAAAACAACAAAGATAAAATAGACAAAGAATCAAACTCTGGTGTATATAAGTTAACATGCGAAGATTGTAATAAGGTATACATAGAACAAACGGGGAGGACATTCAAAATTAGGATGAAAGAACACGAGAGAAACCACAAAGAAAAGAAAGCAGATTCAACTTTCGCAAGTCATTGTATAGATATCAATCATAGATTTAATATAGATTACAAAATTTTACAAATTCGAGAAAAAAGTAAAAAACTTAACCTGTTAGAAAACTTAGAAATTAATAGATACAATAGTTTAGGATTAGCTTTGAATGACCAACTAGATTTAAACAACTCCTCTCTACTAAATTTAAGATTGTAAAAATTTTTCCACCACCATTTCCCCAATAATTTTCACATAAATATTGAAACTTGTATTGTACATATTCAGTATTTCATCCACCTGATGAAGCCATTGTAGGGCAAAACAATATTGTAGTGGTATTAATATAAAAGAATTTTTGAAACTAGTAGTTTAATTATTTATTTCTTAGCGTTATAATGAAGTTTCAACAAGTATCTCCTTCGTCAATTAACTATATTTAAAGTTGTAATTTTATAAATATCAAAGTATCTTAATTTATCTAATTACTAATTTAAGGGTGGGAATAAGTTTAACAACGGGAAATTATTCAAGTCTACTTTATCGTTTAATAAATTATTACATTTTTTTATGTTTGTTTATTTCTATTGTTTCAAGTAATATTAATTTAAAATCTTTATTTTCTGGGTGTAAAATAGTGAAATTTGATTTAAAAGAATGATCGTAGTAGATAGACAGACAGACACTATTATACATATTTCTTCTCGTCACCTTTTTACTCAAAAAATAGCAGCGTATAATAGTATGATATACAGATTGTTAACTATTCTCCTCGCCATAGTCAACTTTCAAAAAGAATTAAACATTAAACAAATTGCCGTTAATAATGGTTATAAGAGTGATTTGTAAAAGTAATTGATAACTTACTCAGAAAACAACAATACAAAAATGTCCTTCAGACCATATAACCAACTACCCAAATCCAAACAAATATAATTTGTTATGTATGACTAAAATTCAAGCAAATAAATAAGCTACTTAAGAAACATGATTTAGATATTGTTTTTAAAACGAACGGTAGCCTAGTGAAATTAATTTAAAACAACAAAGACAAAATAAATAACTCCAACAAATCTGGAGTCTATAAACTTTCTTGCGGTGACTGCTTTAGGATATATATCGGACAAACTGGAAGATCTATGGAAACAAGAATATCATAACACAAGAGAACTATGCTGAACATTTAAATACTTGTAATCATTCTTTTAATTCAGATTTCACTATTTGACACTCAGAAAGTAAAGTTATCAAATTAACATTTCTTAAAACAATAGAAATAAACAGACATAAAAAATGTAATTTATTAAACGATAAAGTAGATTTGAATAATTCCCCGTTGTTAGACTTATTCTCATCTCTAAAATAGTTTAGCAGACTATATATTCCGTTTTGTAATTAGAATTACCTTATTAGCCTGAAGAAGCCACAGTGTTGGTGAAACAATTGTTACTACAAGTATAATAAATGTGTTTCCTATATAATTTATCTTAGTAAATATTTCAAGGCTTTCTGTTCCTGTCACTTTTCCTTCTTAACTAACTTAACTTAATTTATATGTTTTGCTGCGCATTCGATGTTCTTTTTTTAGAATGTTTTATGCACATTTTTTTAAATGTTAATTTATGATTTTAAAATTTTTCTCAGCTTCTCTGATGTTTAAATATCATGTATCAATTTAGAATTAATATTTTTCAAATGACTTCTATTTCACCATCTATGTACATTATAATTTCACTTTAAACACCTGTTCGATGTTTTCGAAAGTTTTATTTATAAATCGGTATCTATATCAATTCGATTGTTTCTTTTAACACTTAAATAATAATCAAATTCTATTAGTATATCTTTTATGTATCTTTTCATGTACAATTGTGATGAAGATAATAGGAAATTGTTTGCAAAAATTTCAAGAGTGCACTTTTTAGTTTAGCTTTTTGACTTTAATCTTATTTCTCATATACACTATTCAAAATCATACAGGAATATTTACATAATTAAAAGAAAAAAGATTATTATATATTGTTAAGTAACTTTATCGATCAGATTTGAATATTTACAGCGTAGTTCAACCAAAAAAGTACAAAATTAAAAGTAATCACAAAAGTTCTAATAAACTTAAGTTTGGAAATACGAAATACGATATAATCTTAAATCTTAAAGATGTTCAAATTTGGAAAGCAATCCTAAACACATCATCAAAAGCAACTTATAGTAAACAGTATGACCTCCACGATTGTTTATTACTGCCCTAATTCGATTACGCATTGTTAAAATTAAATTATCAATCTCTTCCTGTGGTATTGCTCTCCATTCTCTTTGGAGAACTCTATAAAGGTCTCAGGGACCATTAACGTGATCATTTGAATTTGTAACATTCCTTTGTAACTTATCCCACAGATGCTCTAATGGATTCATATCCGGAGACTGAGCTGGCCACTCTAAGAACGAAATGTGTTGCTGTTCTAACACATTCATTACAACATATGGACGCGCATTATCTTTCATGAAATTGAAATTTTCTCCTACTGTTCCTGCATATGGCACGACAGGTAAAATGACCTGTTCCACATAAACTTGAGCTGTCATATTACGTTCAATCAAAATGAGGTCTGTTCTTCCACCAATACTTATTCCAGTCCATACCATGATTGTACCACCTCTGAAAGAATGGACTTCTTGGACTACATTCAAACGATTTACTCGTCCTGGCTGGCTCTAAACTCGAAATTTTCTTGATTCATTGTACATACCAAAGGCTCATCAGAGAACATTACATATGACCATTGTTCGTTTGTCCAATTTCGGTGATCCTGTGCCCATAAAAGCCGTTCTCCGTGATTACCTGTAGTTAGAGGTGGAACTTTTAAGGATCGTCTAGATCTTAAGTGTACTTCATGTAACCTATTGCGAATAGTTTGGTCGCTAATCAGTACGCCATATGTTTGGGTTAAACTGATTTTGTATCTACGGAGCAATGCAGGTTTGATTACGTCGGGCATTAATTTGGACGTAACCGTCTTGTGCTGTCTTGGTAATCCGACCGTTATCACGATGTTGATTACGTACTTCACCAGTATCCCTGTAGCGGTGTCATAAGCGACTTATGATGCTTTGTGTAACTTGAAATTCGGCTGCAACTTCAGCTAGACGCTGCCCAGCTTGCAACATGCCAATTCCACGTAACATTCTTCGCGCGGTAAATGACGCCTTTCCATTGATAAAACTACTCAAATCATACCCAAAACTTAATGTTTTTAAACTCTGCAGCAGGAAATGCAGTTAAACGGAAAGTGACAAATAACGCCGTTATGGCAACTATGGCTGGGCGAAGTATTGATACATCGTCCAATACCAGATACCTCATATAACGAAGGTATCGATTCTAAGGTATCGATTCCAAAGCATCGATACCTATCGATACTTTACCGATTCCAGTACTCGCTAAGTATCGACGTATCGGGTAGCGATGTATCGGGTAGCGATGTATCGGGTAGCGATGTATCGGGTAGCGATGTATCGGGTAGCGATGTATCGGGTAGCGATGTATCGGGTAGCGAGGTATCGATTCCAAAGCATCGATACCTATCGATACTTTACCGATTCCAGGACTCGCTAAGTATCGATGTATCGGGTAGCGATGTATCGGGTAGCGAGGTATTGATTCCAAAGCATCGATACATATCGATACTTTACCGATTCCAGTACTCGCTAAGTATCGATGTATCGGGTAGCGATGTATCGGTTAGCCATGTATCGGGTAGCTTACCTTTATGCATTTTTTTAAATGTACATAGAAGATGCAATAACTAAGTAAATAATTTTTAAGCATATATAGCATTATACACTATGTCTCACTAAGTTGGAACAATATGGAAAACGTTTTATTATTAATTTTAGGAAAAAAGTTATTCTTCATAAAAGGTTCTGCATATTCTAAAATCTAAAATGCAATCATCAGATATTAAATTTTTTCAGTCGTATACGCTGTCTGTCAAAAAATATGAATTTTACTCAAGAGTAAAGTACCTTTATATTTGACAATATTGAAAATTGTTATAAATAAAAGATGATTAGAACTAAAAACTATGTTCAAATATGCAATTACATCCATTTACATTGAAAAAATTATTTTTTCTTTTTTGTCTACAATATCAATGCAAATTTAACTGGTGTTACATGTAATCTAGGATGCATTGACATACAAATGATTTGTTGATAGCAATAAATGTTTGACAGTGAGTTTCAAAACGCGTTAGAATTTATGACACGTAAAAATGGTAGCGTTAACTTGTGAAGAGAAAATAGCAATTGTTTCGATTGTGGGAGAAAATTATAAAACACATAGAGAAGCAGCTATTATTTTTAATAGTAGATATCCCAATAAAAATATTGATAATTCAACTGTTACGAAAATAGTAAATAAATTTAAGAGTACTGGAAGTATTAAAAATAATTTTAATGGAAAACGCCAAAAGCTGGTTGCCGATGAGAATACGCAGTTTGAAGTCTGAAAATCCAAAACTGTCATTGCGCAAAAGGAAATCGTTGATGTAACAAAATGTAAGTAAAGATACAGTGGCAAGAATTTTAAAATTAAATAAATACAAACCATTCAAACCAAAAATCATTCACACATTGAAAGAAAGGGATTATGATAGGCGCTTTGATTTTTGCTGTTTCATCCAAGGAGAGTTAGAAGAGGACCCTTTTTTTACGAGGTATATATTTTTTCCGATGAAGCAACGTTTTCCTCAAATGGAACTGTCTCGTCACAACATTGTCTCGTCACAACATTGTCGCTGGTGGTCTGACAATAATCCAAATTTTACAATAAAGGCTCATGACCAATATTCATTTAAGACGAACGTGTGGTGTGGCATTTATAAGAACAGAGTAATAGGACCTTTTTTTTCGACAATCTATGAATGCCAAACGTTATTTACAGTTTTTACAAACTCACATCAATGACTACATAGACGAGCTACCCATACAAGAACGTCAATGTATTTGGTTCCAACAAGACGGTGCCACATGCCATAGTACATTGAATGTTAGGGAATATCTTGAACATATGTTCCATGGAAAAGTAATTCACAGATATTCTGATCTTTTTTGGCCTGCTAGGTCCCCTGACTTAACCCCCCTTGATTACTTCTTATGGGGTTACTTGAAGCAAAAAGTTTACCAGAAAGGGCCGTTACAAGATGTTAGCCATTTGGAGAGGATAATTTTAGAAACATGCCAGGAAATTTCTCCACAAATAAGGAATGTATTACGTGAATTTACTAATAGAATGATTAAATGTATTGAACGAGAGGGTGGATATGTCGAGGCATTAGTGGAATGAGTGAAAAATAAATTTCTATTTATTTCTAGTATTAAACACAACTTAGTATTTGTATATATTTTCTTATTTGCAAAATAAATGCACATGCATTAATTACGTGTTTAAATTGCAAAATTGTTAGAAAGCATTTAGAAACGAAAAAGTTATCATGTGTTTCATAATCCCAAGAGATAAATGTTCGTTGAAAATGAAAAGATTGGTAAAAAAATAACAAAACCAAATTTTTCAATGTAAATAGATGTAATTGCATATTTAAACATAGATTTTAGTTCTGATTAACTTTTCTTTATAACAATTTAACAAACCGTGTATACGACTGAAACAATTTAATATCTGATGATTGCATTTTAGATTCTAGAACATGCAGAACTTTTTATGAAGAATAACTTTTTTCCTAAAATTAATAATAAAAAAGTTTTCCATATGGTTTCAACTTAGTGAGACATAGTGTATATATTATATAGTATATATTTCAGAGGATGTTGTTGAATTTTATATTATGCGTAGCAAATATCCATATTATAACATAAACATAATAACTATAATTATTACAAAAAAATATCGCAATATTGCAAATTTCATCCCGTAGATATGGTAGAATCGATAAATTAATTTTATATCTCTTGAAACCGATATCAAACAAACGATATCTAGAAAACGGGCTATGAATACTGATTCGTAGGTATCGAATCAAGGTATCGATTCCAAGGTATCGATTCCAAAGTATCGATTCCAAGGTATCGATTCAAGGTATCTATTCCGAAGTATCGATTCCAAAGCATCGATACCTATCGATACTTTACCGATTCCACTACTCGCTAAGTATCGATGCATCGGGTAGCGATGTATCGAGTAGTGAGGTATCGATTCCAAAGCCTCGATACCTATCGATACTTTACCGATTCCAGTACTCGCTAAGTATCGATCTATCTTGTTGAATTTTATATTATGCGTAGCAAATATCCATATTATAACATAAACATAATAACTATAATTATTACAAAAAAAATATCATAATATTGCAAATTTCATACCGGAGATATGTTAGAATCGATAAATTAATTTTATATCTCTTGAAACCGATATGAAACAAACGATACCTAGAAAACGGGTCATCAATACTGATTCCTAGGTATCGAATCAAGGTATCGATTCCAAGGTATCGATTCTAAAGTATCGATTACAAGGCATCGATTCAAGGTATCGATTCCAAATCATCGATACCTATCGATACCTTACCGATTCCAGTACTCGCTAAGTATCGATGTATCGGGTTAGCGATGTATCGGGTAGCGATGTATCGGGTAGCCATGTATCGGATAGCTTACCTTCGTGCATTTTTTTAAATGTACATAAAGGATGCAATAACTTTTTAAGTAAAGAATTTTTAAGTATATATGCATTATATATATTATATAATATATTTTTAAAAGGATGTTATTATCGTGTGTAGCAAATATCCTTATTATGACATAACTATGATAATTACAAAAAAAATCTCACAATATTGCAAATTTCATACCGTAGTTATGGTAGATAGAATCGGTAAATTAATTTTATATCTCTTGAAACCGATATCAAACAATCAACACCTAGAAAACGGGTTATGAATATTGATTTCTAGGTATCGAATTAAGGTTTCGATTCCAAAGTATCGATTCCAAGGTATCGATTCCAAGGTATCGATTCCAAGATTTCGGTTCCAAGGTATCGATTCCAAGGTATCGATTCCAAGGTATCGATTCCAAAGCATCGATACCTATCGATACTTTACCGATTCCGGTACTCAGAATCGATACCGTGCACAGACCCGATACATCGGTAAGTATCGATACATCGATTAGTATCGGTACCCGATACCGAAAACGTCGGTATCGCCCAGCCCTAATGGCAACTAATAAATAGATGTTGCAAACAAAACACAATCCCTCCATTGCTAGCAAGGTAATATGATAAAACCTTTGTGTATATTATTTTTGCTCAAAATATTTATATACGATACGATATTATGTGTTTACATCTTATTTTTAAAAATATCCCTGTAGTGTCTATATATATATATATATATATATATATATATATATATATATATACACAGCGTGTTTCAGTTTTCATGGGGACACCTAAATAATTTTTTTATTTTGAAAGCAATTAATATAAAATTTTTATCAGTTGTGTAGGCCACGACAATGCACCTTTTTGTGTGAATAGAGTTTTTATAAAGTCAATATCTAGCCAAGTATAATTAAAATAAAAAGTAGTGTTTCAAGTAAAGTCATACTAGCGATTAAGATAGAGCAAAAAAGTATTAGGAAAAGTTTTACAAATCACTCAAGAACCCCTAATACCAAACTTCGCTGAAAATTTTTCATTTTTAAATTCTTCTACATTTTTATGCTATCTGTAGATAATAGTTTCTTATTGCAATAATAAGAGTGCCTTGAAGTAAGAAAATAATTTGTCAGTTCAAACGTCAATTTACTAAACAGTTTACTTCAGTTGTAACTATTTAACTTTGCTAAGCAATGGCCGATAGACATTTAAGTATTGCTCAAAAAGTAGAAATTATTCGAATTGTTGGTGATAATGTACGTTCTACCCGAGAGGCTGCTAGCCATATCTCGTAAACTCATGTGAGGATTATTACGATACTCTGCTAATATTACTGCATCGAAATGGTATGCTACAGTTCGATGACTGACGGGTGGTCGTTCAGGATGTCTCGCGTTAAACTCTTCAGCAGGCTCTTGGGTAGAACGTACATTATCACCAACAATTCGAATAATTTCTACTTTTTAAGCAATAGTTAAATGTCTATCGATAGTTACAACTGAAGTAAACTATTGTGAATTGACGTTTGAAATGACAAATATTTTTTTTGCTTCATGGCACTCTTATTATTGCAATAACAAACTATTATCTACAGATAGCATAAAAATGTAGAAGAATTTAAAAATGAAAAATTTTTAGCGAAATTTGGTAGTCTTGAGTGATTTGCAAAAACGTTTCCTAGTACTTTTGTGGTCTATCTTAATCGCTAGTATGACTTTACTTGAAACACTACTTTTTATTTTAATTATAGTTGGCTGGATATTGACTTTATAAAAACTCTATTCATACAAAAAGGTGCACTGTCGTGGCCTACATAACTGATAAAAATTTTATATTGATTGCTTTCAAAATTGAAAAGTTATTTAGGTGTACCCATGAAAAGTGAAACACACTGTATATATATATATATATATATATATATATAAATTAAAATAATAGACTTTTTTATTGGTTTAGCGCCCTTTAATGAATTTCAATGTTTTTCTCTACGACGTTTCGACTCTTTTTATTATTGAGTCTTTTTCAAGTGACTAGAAACAAAAAATTAATATAACGAAAGGTAAGAAAATATGTTTACATTTGTATGAATGAATTAAAAATTAAAGTTAAAATAATAATAAAGTAAGGAATATTAAATGATTACATTTGTATGAATGAATTAAAAATTCAAATTAAAATAATAATAAAGTAAGGAAAATTAAAATGATATAAAACTCACCGATTTTTTCCGTTTCAAAACACATGTGTACATTGGTCGGGCTTGCACGAGACCTTTCTAGGGTCGACCGCGTTCCTCAGAATATTTTGTGTGAGTAAATATCTTTGTTTGAGAAATGAAATTTCCTATTTCGTTTTAAAATTAGCATGGTTAGGCCATGTGTTAGGGAAACATAGTATATGTATTTACAATGGGAAACAATAAAAAAAATTTTGTTGTGTGTGGGTGGGGTTGGTTGTATTCTATTGTTTAATGAGTGGATAATAGAGTTTAGAAAGTCCATCAATCTCGTTACGGTCGTTGATTGTTCTGCTGTTTTTGAAGGACTAGCAATGGGAGCACCTATATCCAGCGTAGTAGCCCAATTAGTATTAGAACACATCGAAGAAAATGTTATAAAATCCCTGAAAATAAAACCAACTTTTTTCAAAAGATATGCCGATGACTGCATAATGATGTTACCAGAAAAAGAAATAAGCAATGTACAAAATAGCTTCAACAACTTCCATCCAAATTTAAACTTTACCATTGAAATAGAAAAAAACAACTTCATAAACTACTTAGACTTAACACTAATAAAAACAAACAACAACATACAAACAAAATGGTACACTAAACCAATCACATCCGGCAGATACGTAAACTTTTATTCAAACCAACCCCTATCCCACAAAAAAAATGTAGTAACAGCGTTAGTAGACAGGGCTTTAAATCTCACCAATCCAGTTTTCAGACCAACAGTACTGAATAAAGTAAAAACGATTTTAACAGAAAACAATTATCCACCACAATTTATACAAAAAATTGTAAAACAGAGACTTAATAAAATATATAACAAAACTAAGTGCCAAAACAAAAATAAAACAACCAATGAATTAACATATATCCCTACACCCTATATAACTGGATTATCCGAAAAACTAAACAATATATTTAAACCATTTAATTTTAAAATAGCACATCAAAGCGGAATAAACCTAAAATTCCTACACACCAAACTAAAAGACTCAACACCTACACTAAAACAATCACATACAATATACAACATACCCTGCAAAGACTGTGACAAAGTATACATAGGCCAAACAAAACAGTTACTACAGGAAAGATTAAAAGGTCACAAATACTCAAAAAATCAGACTGCTTTAAAAAACACCAGATGACACTAACACAATTTTGATTTTGAAAATACCAAAATAATAACAATGCAAAAAAAATACAAAAGCTAGGGAGGTCTTAGAAATGATCCATATTTTCAAAAACAGCAGAACAATCAACGACCGTAACGAGATTGATGGACTTTCTAAACTCTATTATCTACTCATTAAACAATAGAAGACAACCAACCCCACCCATACACAACAAAAAAAATTTATTGTTTCCCATTGTAAATATATATACTATGTTTCCCTAACACATGGCCTAACCATGCTAATTTTAAAACGAAATAGGAAATTTCATTTCTCAAACAAAGATATTTACTCACACAAAATATTCTGAGGAACGCGGTCGACCCTAGAAAGGTCTCGTGCAAGCCCGACCAATGTACACATGTGTTTTGAAACGGAAAAAATCGGTGAGTTTTATATCATTTTAATTTTCCTTACTTTATTATTATTTTAATTTGAATTTTTAATTCATTCATACAAATGTAATCATTTAATATTCCTTCCACCCGGCGAGAAAGAAAAGCAGAGGGGGTTGTAACCCGTTTACTTTTCTTTTGCTAGATATTTCTATATCTAATTATATTTTCTTATGTACCTACTAAGTGCAGATATAATTTACATTAATGGGATACATATACTTATTATCTAAATATTTGACATCTATTTGAAATTATTATCTATACATTACAAATGTTCTGTAAGAGTTACTTAAAGTTATTACACATAGTAAAATATTTCTATCTGTATATCACACATAATAATGTTTGAGACGGTTCTTATGTATCACGATGTATTTATCGTCTATGCGAATCGTTACATTTGGTGGCTTATTTATCTCTGTAATAGTAAAAGGACCGTTATATAATGTCTCGAGCTTATTTCCTGCTTCGTTCTTTACTAAATTTACTAAAATTTGATCTCCAACACAGAAGTGTGTGGATTTGCGATTATTGTTTAACTTACTTTGTCTTTTAACTTTCGATTGGATTAAATTGTATTTTGCCTCATTTAGTGCTGTTTGCAATCTGTATTTCATTTCCGGGGTATAGTTATCGAAATTATAAAGTGGCTCTATCGCGTTGGTTAATGATGAGGGTAGCGGGTTGTGTTTTCCAAAAACTAATTCGTGTGGGGTATATTTCGTTTCGGTATGCACTGTGTTGTTAAATGCAAAGCACCAATAAGGTATCCATGTTGACCAATTGTCTTTGTGGTTAGCTAGTTGAATATTTAAATACGCTCCCAGATTTTTGTGTGTGTTTTCTAATGCGCCTATCGTTTCGTGGTGGTATGTAGTTGATCTCAGCTGCTGTATGCCTAAAAGAGAGCAAGTTTCCTTAAAAACTGTAGCCATGAATTCTGTTCCTTGGTCGGAAGCTATCTGTTCGGGAATAGCGTACCTTAGTATAAAATTCTCGACCAGAGCTTTGGCTACTGTGGAAGCTTCTTTGTTTTGAATGGGATAGGCTTCTACGAATTTCGTTAGTTCGCATTGGAGTGTCAAAATGTATTTGTTCTCCTCCTGGTCTTGGTTTAATAGACCTACTAAATCCACAAAAATCTTCTGGAAGGCGTATGATGATGTGGTTGTGACTTTGATTGGTTCTTTGTTGGGTATTTGAGTGCTTGTATTTTTGGCAATCACTACATCGTTTCACGAATGATTCAATGTCGTGTTTTAGTCTTGGCCAAAGTAAAATCTCTTGATTTTGTTGAATGTTCTATTTACCCCACTATGTCCCCCTGTGGTTAACATGTGGTAGTCGTTGATAATTAGTTGCTGTGTCTCGTAGTCTTCAATTCTTTGCACTCCTCCAATTACATTTACCTTTAAATGGTTTGGCTCTCTCTTGCTCCATGGAATAATTTTTCTCAAGAAGTCGCTATGCCTGGAATTATCTTTGACTACATACACATATTTCTTGTATGTCGTGTTCTGCGCAGAACTCTTGGAGTGTAGTCAACAAGCGCATGTACTGCTGAGGACTCATTGTACCTACAGTCTCCTTCATAAAAATTGTGAGACTATCTTCGTCGTATAGGAACATTTCCTTGAAACGCATGCTTGTTTCGTTACGACGTTGGAGTGAATTGAAGCTTGCCTTTTCGATCACCTGAAGTTCAATAGATCCCGCTGGTCTTTTCAACAGTTCCACAACCCCGGGGTGATCAGCCCTGGAGCCGGTGGAATCTGTGGCTGGTGGTCTCGTACTTTGCCATCGGCAGCTGACTGTCTTGACTGGTACCTAGTCGTAACAAAGATGCTGTCGGTAGCTCCACTACTAACCTTCTTCAAGTCGTTGGAATCTATTTCTATTCGTGATAAGGCGTCTGCAACTACGTTTTCAGAACCCTTAATATAATTGATGATGAAGTCATATTCCTCTAATATTAATCTGAATTTTGTAAGACGACTTGATGGATTGGTCATTCCAAATAAGTATATGAGTGGCCTGTGGTCTGTAAGATCTTAAATTTTCGACCATATAAGTAAGGCCTGAAATGCTTGACTGACCAAACAACAGCTAATAATTCCTTCTCAATTGTAGAGTAATTCCTTTCTGCTTTGTTTAAAGACCGACTGGCATAAGCGATTGGCCTGTCGTTGCTGTTTGAGAGTACTGCTCCAATTGAATAGCCAGATGCATCAGTTTTTAAACAAACATGTTGTCTGCATCAAAATTTGGGTATTGTAGAATTGGTAGTGTCTGAAGGGCTAGCTTTTCGAATGCCTTTTGTTCCACATCGGACCAAGAAAAGGGTATGTTCTTCTTTGAAAGGTTGTTCAAAGGGGTCGCGATGTTGGCAAAATTTGGAATGAAGCGCCTATAATAATTAGCGAATGCCACGAAACGTTTGACGTCCTTCGCGTTTTTGGGAACTGTGTATTCCAGTAAGGCTTTTACATTGGAAGGGTCTGATGAGACGCCGTCGGCGGGAATGACATGTCCCAGATATAATATCTCTTTCCTCAAAAAGTTGCATTTGCTTGGGTTAAGTTTAAGATTAACGCTTCTTAGTCGTTCTAATACTTTAACGAAATTCAGATTGTGTTGCCGAAGATTGTTGCCGAAAACTATGAGGTCGTCTAGGTATATGAAACATTGTTCGTAATTTAGTCCTGACATCGCTATTGTCATGGCTCGAGAAAAAGCACTACTACTCGTCTTTAGTCCCATTGGAAGTCGGCACATTTGGTATTGATCTTTGCCGGTTGTGAATGCTGTATAAGGACGGCTTTTGGGTTCTAGCTGGATCTGATGTTACCATCAGATCCTTGATCCTTGAGCTAGATCCAAGTGAGAAAAATAGACTGCACCTGAAAGCGAGTCTAAGATCTCGTTGATCGAAGGCAGTGGGAATTTGTCATCGACTATTTGCTTGTTTAATAGGCGGTAGTCGATCACTATTCTCCATTTCTGGTTTCCGTCTTTATCCTTCTTTTTGGGTACTAATAACAAAGGTGATGACCATGGTGATTTTGCTTTTTCTATTATACCGTCGGACAAAAGTTTGTCTACTTGTCTGTCGATCTCATGTTTTTGGGCGTGTGGCAATCGATAAGGTTTGGAATATATTGGATTTATTTGTGAGCTAACCTGTATGTCTCCCCTGTATATATTCGTGTGCGTAAGTTTGTCTGATTCAAGGTAAAAAAATGTCGCAATACTTGGCGAGTATCTTCTGCAATGCAATATTTTCTTCCTTGTTTAAATGTGATGTGTTTACAGTTTGAAGAACTTTGTCGACGCGATCGACGCATTTCGGACCGTTGTTGCTGAAAGTGCAAATGTTGTAATTGTCTAGGTCCGCGAATGTCGGGGAAAAATTTTTCAATTTCGTGTCGCTATCTCTTGTATTTAATACGCGCACAGGCACTATGCCTTTTATGGGGGATACTACGGAGCCGGCAATAAATAAACCTGGGGCTACTTCTTCTGGTAATATCACACAGTCGCAACGTGTATTTATTTTAAAATGTTTAATTACTTCGCATCGAGCTGGAATGCTTGTGACCGCGTTTTCCTCTGAATGAAAAGGTAAGGTTATTCTTCGACCTTCTATTAAAAGTGCAAGATTGTATTTTTCGTAATCCAGTATCGCGTTGTATTTGTTTAGAATGTCTGCTCCGATAATACCGTCGAGTGCATTATTTATATTATTCAATATCGCGAACTTATGCTTGACCTTGGCCTCGCCTAATTCTATCGTAATAAATGATGATCCAAGCGTTTTCGCTTGACCGTTAATACCTAATATGTTTACTTTGTCAGCTTTATCAATATTTATGTTTGGACGTTTACTATTTACAAATATAACGCTTATTGAAGCTCCGCTGTCAACCAGAAACGGATGCTCTTTATTATTAAAACGTATTTTAATGTAATTTAGGCCGCCGAGGTTAAAACTGCAAGGGGCTACATTCGTTTTTAGTTGACAGTCTTCTGAAAAAACTGAAATTCGCGTTTTTCCTCGTTATCAAGGGTGGCAGCATTTGTAGATGCTGAGAATACTCTATTGTGGCTGCCGCGATTATCACGTCTTGGAAATTTTTTCTTATTTTCATAGTTGTGACTATTATTACTAAAGTGAAAGTTCCTTTGTTTATTACCGTGATTTTGGTGTCTGTATTTTCTGTACCGATTGTCCCTAACGTGTGAATTTGTATGCGGTGCTCTTTTTGAAAAATGAAAAACAGAGTTAGCGTTATTACTTGGATTAATTATCTGTTCGTTCGTAGCTTATTGAATAGCTGCGGACAGTGTATCCGGGTTACGGGCTTTTATTAAAATTCTTGTGTTCGCGTCGCGAAGTCCGTTTGCGAATATATTGACCGCAATCTTTTCGTTGACAACGCGAAACTTGTTGATTAATGTTTCGTTATCGTCTGCCTGCGCTATAGTCAAATGGGAGAGAAGTTCCTCGATCGTTTCCCCGTATTCTTCAATTGATTTCGCGCCTTGCCTTACGTTGTGCAGTTGCGTGGTTATTGCCGTAATTGACTTCTTTGTAGTAAAATGACTTTTTAAATCCGCGATTAGGGCGGCATTACTGGTATAGGATTTACGTAGCCTTAATTTTGCTTTTGCAGATAAACGAGTTTTGAGAATATAATTTGTTAAATTCTCTTTTCCCGCGTCATCTAATAATGAGTCGTACAATTCAATCGAATCTATTAGTTGAAGTGTGACTTCCTCTTTACCATTCATTACAGGTAATAAGCTTGAGGAAGTGCGTAAATCGAATTTTTCGGCCATGTTACTAGACATTACACTTAAGCTACTTAATCTAAAATTTAGAATCTCCACAGCTTCATTTAAATTAACGGTTACACTTTTAATATAATTTTTGGTCGATTCTATTATAACTAAGCTATGCGATACTTTGTTAAAATTGTCTTTTAGATCGTTTAATTCATGTCTATAATTGTCTATTTGCGCGAGTTGGCGCTCGATAATATTCTTATCACTCCTAACACTAGCATTGTCTTTTTTTAAATTAGTATAAAATACCTTAACTTCGTCTTGTAGTTGAAGAAATTGATCCGGGGTGGACATGGGGTGGCCTAGACTTTTTCTTGGCTTCGGTTAAACTCCATCTGGACCTGGGCGGAGAGGGCCTTTGTCATCCTTCGGTTTATGTGTTTGTACACACCGTAGCAGCAGCAGGAGAGAATGCCACTATGCCGAGGATGTCGACCGTGTCTACGCTGTTCGTCACGTTAGCGTTGTTGCCCGCTATGACGACTTCTTCCTTCGTCGCGTAATTGCCCATTTTGGTTTACTGGTCCGCCATATTTTCGGTGATTCGTTCGGTGGTTCGTTCCGGTCTTTCCACTTAGTTTATTCAGCCTTAAGTGGCTGGCAGGACCGCCATGTGATGTCAGACGTGATGTCTAACGTGTGCAGGATCGCCATGTGATGTGACCCGGTTCTGAGGGGGCACACCGCTGCGTCTGTACGCAGATGCGTCGAAGCATTAAATAATAGGCAGGTAACGTTGGGATAACAACATATAATTAGTTAACACTTATAACGATACAACGATAACAATATACATAATAACAAAATAGACAGTAGTCTAAAGGAGGTTTCTATCTTACGCTCGCTATGTCATACTGTATATCTAACTATGTCTGACTGTGTCTTGTGATCTGATGGATCGTCTTATATACATCAGAGTGTGCTCCTTTTGACTAGTGTCCTTAGTTTAATATCAACAAGTGGTGAAAGCGTGTAACGTATATTGAGGATGCTTGTGTATGTAAATCGGGTGGACCGAGGTCATGTTTTTATATACAATAGAAACAAGACCGGGGTCGCACCTTGAGTAAGATAAGTAGTACAATACATTACTCAATTTGGTTACTACACCTTCCTTTGTTGAATGTTCTATTTACCCCACTATGTCCCCCTGTGGGTAACATGTGGTAGTCGTTGATAATTAGTTGCTGTGTCTCGTAGTCTTCAATTCTTTGCACTCCTCCAATTACATTTACCTTTAAATGGTTTGGCTCTCTCTTGCTCCATGAAATAATTTTTCTCAGGAAGTCGCTGTTCCTGGAGTTATCTTTGACTATACATATTTCTTGTATGTCGTGTTCTGCGCAGAACTCTTGGAGCGTAGTCAACAAGTGCATGTACTGCTGAGGACTCATTGTACCTACAGTCTCCTTCATAAAAATTGTGAGACTATCTTCGTCGTATAGGAACATTTCCTTGAAACGCATGCTTGTTTCGTTACGACGTTGGAGTGAATTGAAGCTTGCCTTTTCTATCACCTGAAGTTCAATAGATCCCGCTGGTCTTCTCAACAGTTCCACAACCCCGGGGCGATCAGTCCTGGAGCCGGTGGAATCTGTGGCTGGTGGTCTCGTACTGGTGCCATCGGCAGCTGACTGTCTTGACTGGTACCTAGTCGTAACAAAAATGCGGAAGCTCTACTACTAACCTTCTTCAAGTCGTTGGAATCTATTTCTATTCGTGATCCTGGCAGGATCGCCATGTGATGTGACCCGGCCCTGAGGGGGCACACCGCTGCGTCTGTACGCAGATGCGTCGATGCATTAAATAATAGACAGGTAACGTTGGGATAACAACATATAATTAGTTAACACTTATAACGATACAACGATAACAATATACATAATAACAAAATAGACAGTAGTCTAAAGGAGTTTTCTATCTTACACTCGCTATGTCATACTGTATATCTAACTATGTCTGACTGTGTCTGACTGTCCCTTGAGATCGGATGGATCGTCTTATATACATCAGAGTGTGCTCCTTTTGACTAGTGTCCTTAGTTTAATATCAACAAGTGGTGAAAGCGTGTAACGTATATTGAGGACGCTTGTGTATGTAAATCGGGTGGACCGAGGTCATGTTTTTATATACAATAGAAACAAGACCGGGGTCGCACCTTGACTAAGATAAGTAGTACAATACATTACTCAATTTGGTTACTACACAATGGGTGACGTCATTGCATGACTCATATTACAATATGAATCCAAAACATTGTCAATCAATTACCACGCGAACCCCATTGTGTAAATATTTTAATTTTTTTAAATTACTATAGCTTGTTCTTCTTTTTAATTATTTATATAGCCCTGAAGTCAATTTCAATAAAAATCGAAAATTTGGAATAAATTAAAATAGTTACGTTTATTCTGATCTTTGACTACTATTCTACTTTCTACTATTCTACTACTATTTTTACTACAATCACGAACATTAAAATATTTGTCCACGTTTTGGAGATATATCATTCATCTCTCTTTATGGTGGACTCATCAATATAATGTTTTACTCATTTATATAGTTTGTATTGTTTGAGCGGTGGTATGTAAGCGAACGTCGTTGAGATTAATTATGATCCCTTCATTTGGTCATAGTTTATTGTTCAAAATCAAAATGAACTATTTTGAGATTGTTTGACACCGGTCATCAACTATGGCGATGAGCTATTTTAATACACGATCGAAGTGAAACAGAGTTGTCATTTTACTTTCGTGAAATAAAAACGTGTTCTCCTTGCTAGCGAATAATAAATAAATATAAACAAATATTAAAATCGAAACACGTTTTTTGCCCGATAAAGAGGTGTTTGCTTTTACACGACAATGAAAGGTATATGAAATAGAAACAAATACCTATGAAGCTGATACAGTTTTATTGAAGTGTAAATGTATATCACACATTGAAAATGGATTTTCGATCCGATGTTTCAAACACAAAAATGAATCATTCACATATATGGCAATCCAATTCAAACACTGTTTTAACCAGGCACATTTATACCACATCCTGAGACGAACGTGCCCTGTTGTCAGCAGAGATTCATAGTTTCTCAACAGGCGTTAAATTAGTGGCTAAATTCTGCAACTACATCTAATCGCCTTGAAGAACTACACCACAATGTTGCCGATAACGACGCACATATCAATAAAGTTAATAAAATACCATACCAAATGTGTCCAAACCTATTCCAATATTTGTTAATTAAATTGAAGGTTGTTATCTATGAACCTGTAAAGATTCAACCTAAAAGCTCAGATAACTACACAATAATAATAAAATCTTTAGTGAACAAAAACGCTGAATTTCACGTTACAAATTGAAGCAAGAACATAATTTTAGAGTCGTGCTAAGAATATGTATATACATTATGTAAATTTTGGAGGTTCACTTCATAAATCGTAGTTATTTTAGGTCTCCCAATTATACAATATATAATATTGATCATTCTGACGGCACTGCTTGTGGAGGTACAGCTATTACTATTAAATTATTAATTAATCGTCACGAATTCAAAATACAATAAAAATGATCTTCGAGCAACTAATATAGCAATGGAAGACTGAGAGAGGCCACTCTCAATGACTATTGTTTTTCACGTTATTCGCAAAAAAAAAATCAATTTGAGCATTTCTGCAAGACTCTTGACAGTGGGTTTCTAATAGCTGGTAACTACAATGCCAAACATATATAGTGGGGATAAGTTCAACAACTTTACAAGACTGGAAGTAATGCCGAAAGTCTTCGTGTATTCAACGTTCAACACTACCTGCGATTAGGTCTGGATTTTCTTAATCGTCTCAAAACGGCGTTGAGCTTCAATTGCAACTTCGCAAATAGGACAAAATCACAAGGGACAAGATCTGAGGAGTAGAGAGAGTGAGGTAGCATTGCCGTCTTCGTTGAGGCTAGAAACTGATGTACAAGTAACGTGTAGGTAGGTGCATTGTCGTAATGTATGATAGACGAATTGTTGCGCCACTTGGCAGGCCGCTTGGGTCGAACGTTTTCTCTTATTCGCCGAAGAACATAGCAATAAAATTGTCCATTAACTATTTCACCTGATTGGAGAAGTTCTTTGTGCATGATGCCATCAGCGTCAAAGAAGCAAATCAACACGGACTTGACGTTGCTTCGACCTTGCAGTGCTTTCTTTAGTTGTGGTGACGATGGCGTCGTCCACTGCGATGACTGCTGCTTTGTTTCGGAATCATACCCGTACATCTATGATTCGTCATCAGTAATGATTCTAGTAATGAAGTTCGTATCTTTTCGGCAGTTTCTTTCAGTTCTGTGCACACATGAACGGGGTGTCGTTTTTGTTCAATGCTTGGCACAAACTTCGCAGCGGTACGCCGCGTTTTGAGTTTGCCGGACAGAATACGCTGACAAACGCCGTACGACAAACCCTTCTTCGGTTTTGTAGGATAGCATCATTCACTTTTACCACATTTTGTTTTCCGTCGATGGACGACCGGAACGATGATAAGTTTGTGTCTGGCCAAAAGAATTCTCACTAAACGATTGTTTAAGCATTTTCAGAGTTTCCGCTGCCGTTTTGCCAAGTTTGAAGCAGAATTTGATGCACGTTCTTTGCCTTTTCACATCCGACATTGTGGTGTCGCAGAATAACACAAACACAAATATAAATACAAAAACTGTTTGTTACCATCTAGCAAGGTACTGTTTGACATGCTGACTTAGTATAGACGTAGCTCACACCATCTAGGTCTATAGAGCTGTACTACTATTCCTTCGGGTGCAACATTCAAATTCCAAGAATTTTTTCTGGGTAGTACCTCGTATTGAGTTCGGCAATTCTGAGAAATTGACTTGCCTGATCATTAGCTTTAGATTTATCTTTTTTGGTTAGAATAGTTTGTATAAATATCGATGACATATGGTTAGAAGTACTTGTCTGACTTTTACTTTGTTAAATTTTTGAAAAATTTAAATTTAAGAAACAGACTTGTCAACATAAAATAGCAAAATTATTGCCAGCTTAAGAAAAAAATCAAAGTATAATCGCCCGTTATATAGAGGGTGAGTAGATATACTATGGGGGTTCTGGCGCAAAATCCCATGTATTTTCTTATGGAGGTTCATTTTGCACTTTTGAGGGTGAAACGTCAATGCGCATGCGCCAACCCCTGATTCCGATTGTGCATACCCAACTCCTACAATAGCAGGTAGCAGGTAGCAGGTAGCAGGTAGCAGGTAGCAGGTAGCAGGTTGCAGGTAGCAGGTAGCAGGTAGCAGGTAGCAGGTTGCAGGTTGCAGGTAGCAGGTAGCAGGTAGCAGGTAGCAGGTAGCAAGTTGCAGGTAGCCGGTAGCCGGTAGCAGGTAGCAGGTTGCAGGTAGCAGGTAGCAGGTAGCAGTTAGCAGGTAGCAGGTAGCAGATAGCAGGATTTATGTTTTTTCAAATTAAAACAATCTTTTTAATTAAAATTATTTTATTCAAAACATGCGAGTTATTACATTGACGATTCATGTAACACTGAAAATTAATTGAATTAATTCACACAAAGTAACTTACTGTATTTTATTTCCTTATCTGCATTCTAAGGACTTATAAGCACAACAAAATGTATTATCTCAAGAATGTGCACATATAGCGAATGTGTATATGTAAGACGTATGTATATGTAACATATGTATATGTAACACCTCCCCTATGAGATAAAAATTTAAACTGGGAATCATTTAAATTTTGTTTATTCGATTTTTCTGGTATTTCTTTATTCTTCTTAACCAATTTAATTTGAAATGTTTTTGTTTTAAATATTTTACAAAAGCATACATTAGGCATGTTATTAATATACAAAATAAAATGATAGTTCAAATACTAGGTGTACTACTTATATACATTGGTTCATTTTTGGTATTGCTTTCTAGAATATGTAGTTTATTTAATATATCGTTAGTTTGTTCTAATTTTATATTTTCTAGGTTTAGTGGATTAAAACTTGTCATATCTACATTGTCTATTTTTACATCGTATTCTAATTGAAGGTATTTGTACATATTACTTCTAAAGTTTTGTGAATTTTTAATAATTTTATTATTTATTGATAAACTGCAGATAAACTGCAACCTGATGGAATATGAATTATATTTGTATCTTTTATTAGTTTAATTTAACATATTGATTACCATTACAACTTGCAGATATTTTAGTTTGATTTAAGGAAAATACTATCCAATTATTATTTTCAATTCTTTGTGTTTTGATATCGCTTAATTTTATTGATGTTTGCTTACAATTTTTGTATTGATTTGTTAACATGATAATTTGAATTTCACATGGACTCGTATCAGTAATAGGCAATACATCTACATAATTACATAAATATTCAATGGGTGAAATTTCTTTACAGTTACTGTTCAAGTTACTATAATATTGTTCGTTCTGAAGCATGTAATGTGTTGTCGGTATTATAATCTTTGTGGCATTTTGAATGTTCACTGGTAATGAATAAATATAATATAGATTATAGATGTTTGGAACGAGAGGAATTTCGAGGATGAAGATGATAGATTTATCCTGTTGATATGCTTCGATATTTATTAGTGTTTCAAGTATCATAATATTTTTCATTGATGGTTTTTTAGGTAATATTGATTGATAATCGGTTATTGATAAAAGCTCTTTTAAAAGTAAGTGTGGCTCAATTATGGAAGGATGCATTATATTCATTTTAGAGAATGTAAGGGCCGTTCTAATATTTCTATACCCAATTTGATTGGCAAGATTCCTGGATTATTCGATACTCGTGTAATTGTTATTTCTTGTTCTTGCATTTCCGTTAATCCGATGTGGAACCGGAATCTAAAACAGTTAGCTGCTTTAATCTATTTGTGTGTATAATAGTTTCAGTGTTTGTTTGTAAATTTTTTATTATGCATGTGTGATTTCTTCGGATTTCGATTAATTCATAAGGTCCGGTATATTTATTTGCTAATTTATTCCTTTTTGATGTTTTTAAATATACATTCTGTCCCACTTTAAATGGTGATTGTGGAACATTTTTGTTTCTGTTCGCTATGATTTCTTGTTTTCTAATTCTGGTTTTTTCTTTAATGTTATCGTAAAGGCGCTTCATTCTTTCTTTATGAAGTTCAGTATAATGTTCATAAAATTCGGTTTCGTATTGTAAATCAAAAGGATCTAAATTTGCGGTGTAACCAAATAATAGTTCAAATGGTGTGTGTTTAGTAGTAGAATGTATGGTGTTATTATACGCGATAATAGCATATTTCATTAAATTTGTGATCGATTCATTTTCTTCTTCAGTCAATATTCGTAAATGTTCTAAAAGTGTACTATGAAAACGTTCTACTAACGCATTCGATTGAGGATTATGAGGTGTGATTGTATGGATATGTATTTTGTGATTGAGTAATAGGCTTTGGATAGTTCTATTAACAAATTCGGTGCCATTATCCATCGTTATAGATTTTGGAATATTATAATGCGAAAAGAAACTTAACAATTTATTCATTATTTCGACTGCTGTTTTTCCTTTTATGCAATAGGCTTGTCCTACCTTAGTAAATGCGTCTATAATTGTTAAAAACACATTATTTTGAATCGAAAATGTATCAATATGTATTTTTTCGAACGGTTTTTCATAAGTTTCTGTTAAATTTAACCGTAATTTCGGAGGGTTTCTGTCATATTTAGTTCTTTTACAGATTTCACACTTATTTATGTAGTTGTTTACTTCTGCGGCCATGTTTTTCCAATAATAATGTCTTTGTAGAAATGAAATAGTTTCATTTACACCTCTGTGGTTACTTTTTCCTTCGTGGTGTTGTTTTATTAATTCTTTCTGTTCTTCTTTATCTTCTATTGTCAGTAATTTCTTCGTACATCGTATGATTTTCGGTCCTCGTTCTCCAAATAGTACACAATATTCTTTACAGAATTGTTTATACATTTCTTCTGTATCGAATGTGATATAATACTTTCGATTTGGTTGTAAATATTCTTTCATGAAATTTTGAATTAGTCTAGAATTATTTTCTTTTGTTATTTGAACATAAAAATTTGTTTTACCTTCCTTTATAGTAAATCTAGTAGGCTGGGGATTTATATGAACTGTTTTAACGTGTATTTGAAATTGTTTGTTGTTAATTGCTTCTTCTTGAATAGGAATACTTAATGGAGGTCCTTCTTCTGTATTTGAATTTACTGTTTCGAGAACGTCGTTTTCATCGTCTAAGTTGTTTAAAAGTTGTTCCATTTCGTCAGCTGACAATCTTCTATTTTCGTTATCGTCTAGTATTTCTAGTAATTCTTGGTCATCTATATTAACAATTAAAGATTCTGTTTCTAGAGGATAAATTTCGATCCTTGAAAGAGCATCGGCATTTGTGTTTTCTTTACCTTTCTTATATATAATTTCATAGTCGAATTCTTCAAGTCTTAGTCTCCATCTTGCTAATTTTGAATGTGGGTCTTTTAGTGAGAAAAGCCATTGAAGAGGGCGATGATCCGTACAGATGGTAAATTTTCGGCCATATAAATACGGTCGGAAATGTTTCGTTGACCACACTATAGCTAGTAATTCTTTTTCTATAGTGGAGTATTTTTGTTCAGTATCATTTAAGGTGCGGCTTGCATAAGCGATCGGAAGATCCTTTCCGATAGGGCCTTGAGATAAAATTCCACTAATTGCATATTGGCTTGCATCAGTTGTTAGTATAAACGGTTTTTCGAAATCGGGGTATTTTAAAATTGGATCATTCATCAATATTTGTTTACACAAATTAAAACTATCAATAAATTCACTATCATGAATGATTTTTTCATTTTTCTTCAGACATTTTGTAAGAGGTTTTGTAATTTTAGAAAAGTCTTTTATAAAACGTCGATAATAACCTAAAAGTCCAAGGAATGATTTTATATCACGTGTTGTTTTTGGAATTGGGTAATTTTGAATAACTTTAACCTTTTCCGGGTTTGGTTTTACACCATTCGGAGTGATAATGTGTCCGAGGTAAGCTACTTCTTTCTTTAAAAAATCGCTTTTGTCTAATTGTACTTTGAAGTTATATTTTCTTAATCTATCGAAAACTGATTTTAAGCGGTCTATGTGTTCTTGTAAAGAAGACGAAAATATTATTATGTCATCCATATAGGTTAGGCAAGTTTCATTTTGAATTCCTCTTAAAATATTATCCATTACGCGTTGAAACGTAGATGGGGCATTTTTAAGTCCAAATGGCATTCTCAGATACTCAAAATGTCCGTTTTCTGAAGAAAAAGCAGCTTTTCTATATCTTTTTCGGCAACTTGTACCTGATGAAAACCAGAGGCCAGGTCTAACGTCGTAAAATATTGAGATTTACCGAGTTTATCGAGTACGTCGGAAATATTTGGCAAAGGGTATTTATCGTCTACTGTGTGTTGATTTAATTTACGATAATCAACTACCATTCGCCACTTCTGTTTACCAGATGCGTCCATTTTCTTCGGTACGATCCATATAGGGCTGCTCCATGGGGATGAACTGTGTCTGATGATATCTTGCTCAAGTAAAGATGAAATTTGTTTTTTCACTTCCGTTTTATGTATTTGCGGATATCTATATGATTTTGTGAACATCGGTGTAGTATTTTCTGTTAATTTTATTGTATGTTTAGTTGCATTATTAAAAGATAATGGAAGTTTATCGTTATAAAAAATATCTTTATATTCATAACAAAGTGTTTTAATTGTTTTTTCTCTTCTATGTTCATGTGATCTAATCGAAGTTTATTTAAGTTTTCGTTTAACAATTTATTAACCTGAGTTTCTTTTAACGTACATATTTCTTCATTTTGCGGGTCTATTTCATTAAAATCGTCGACTTCCATCGGCTCATCAATTTCTATATTTTGTTCTTCGTCAGATGAATTTATTATTGTAGAATAACATTCACTATTTTCCACTGTAACGATTGATGCTGGTATTTCCATTTTTGATTTAAGTTTTGTATATGGTAGAAATTTTTCTCCTGAGTTTACGGAAACTGGTAATTTTACGATTTTCTCTGTTCTTGCTGGTATAGTAATTCGTTTAATTGGTTTATAATGTACATTTGTTTCTTTTAGTTTAATTTCGCTCGAATAAATGGGTATTTGTGCGTTTTTAGTGATTAATTTATTATTGCATAGATCGATTTTTGCGTTTAGTTTTTTCAAAAGATCTAAACCAATAAGACCGTCATAGTTTGGATTAAAATCAAATATATGAAATTTATGATTTGAATTTTCTTTAAAAATTTTTGAAAGAGGAATAATTATACTATAATTATGTTGACTGATGTCATGAGCTGATTGAATTATAAATTTATCGTGTTCGATTAAATGTGAATAATGATCGGATGCTAATTTTGAACATATCAGCGATTTGGTTGATCCCGTGTCTACCATGAATTTAGAATTTGTCTCCGGTAAAATTATATATGGAAGTTTAGATGCCGTTGTGACGTTAATTTCTATTATTTCTTGTTCATTCTTTCCGAGGCTGGTAAAGGAAAATTTTCTTGTTTCTCTTCCTGTGATTCAGTACCTTGGTTGTCGTACTCTTCATATTGATTCGTCTGATCGACTGATTGATTTATGTAATCTACATATTGTTCTGAGTCGTATTCGTAATCGAGGGCGGCTGCTTCGTCTTGGTAAGGTTCTTCTTGATAAAACAATTCTTCTACATCAAATAATGGTCGATTTGTTTGTTGTGGGTAATATTTATTGGCAAATTTGTTGTTCTAGTTAAACCCGATGATGATGACCAGTCCATAGGCGTTGGTTTGGGTAAATTTGGATTTATTTGCGAGGTCTGATGCGTATTTCTTGTGATTTGAGAGGGAGATTTTACATTTTGGAATGTTGGTCTTTGATATTGAAATTGCGGATTTTGTTGATGATAAATTTTAGGAGGTAATGGATTTCTAAACTGGAATGGTGGAGTTGTAAACTGTCTTGTTTGAACAGGGATATGCGATGAGGGGAATCTTACAGGAATATTTGGTTTTTGTATTGGTCGAGATACTCTGGGTTGATTAGATGTGAACGTCATAGGTGTTTTATGTCGTTGATATTGCAAATTTTCTTGTTCCTGTGCGTAACTTAAAGCATCTTCAAGAGTATTCGGCTTCCTACACTGCATAATAAGTCTTGTCGGTTCTCTTAATCCGTTTATAAAGGTTTGTAGGGCTAATCCTTGATATAGTTCAATTTTACTTGCTTTTAACGCTTCGTTTTCTTCGGTGATATTAATACGTGCGACTAACATGCTACATAAATTTAAACATCGTTCGCCAAAAGCACTAGGTGGTTCATTTAAATGTTGTTCTACTCTTTGTAATTCTGATATTAATGTTAATTCATTTCGTTTATCACTAAATGTATTTATTAAAAGGCGGCGTAAACTAGTCCAATCTGTAACATTTCTTATTGATGCAACTTGCGCGGCTTTTCCGTTTAATTTCGAAATGATTGCTCTAAATAAGAACGCATTATATACAGGATCATTTTCTCGGCCTAAAGTTTGTAAAATTGAATCGCAACTCGATAGAAACGTTGAAATATACATAGGGTTACCATCAAAATGAGGAATTGTTTCGAGATAATCTCTCATAGAAATATTAATAGCCATATTGTCTTTAAGAGAGATGTTCGCAAATTTACTTAAAATTTCGTCGAGTGTGTCGTCAGTGTTAAACATTAAATTTGTGCCACAAGATTATATTAAAGAACAATATTATTGTACTTACATTAAAACTAATAAAATAATTTTCATTTCTTCTTCTGTTTCTTGTTTCTTATCCTAGGGGTGAACGTTGGCGATGCTGTCCTTGGTTCGTTGGAACTTCTCGGCGATGCTGGTCCGGTCGGCTCCTGGGAAATCTCGATGATTTCTGTTTTTTTTGCAGATTTTGTGAAACTAAGTGTAGAAACACACGACTTTTATTTACACTAAAAGCCTTTTCACTATCCTCACTGACTGCGCCATTTATGTTTTTTCAAATTAAAACAATCTTTTTAATTAAAATTATTTTATTCAAAACATGCGAGTTATTACATTGACGATTCATGTAACACTGAAAATTAATTGAATTAATTCACACAAAGTAACTTACTGTATTTTATTTCCTTATCTGCATTCTAAGGACTTATAAGCACAACAAAATGTATTATCTCAAGAATGTGCACATATAGCGAATGTGTATATGTAAGACGTATGTATATGTAACATATGTATATGTAACACAGGTAGCAGGTAGCAGGTAGCAGGTAGCAGGTAGCGGGTAGCAGGTAGCAGGTATCAGGTATCAGGTATCAGGTAGCAGGTAGCAGGTAGCAGGTAGCAGTTAGCAGGTAGCAGGTAGCAGGTAGCAGGTAGCAGGTATAAGGTAGCAGGTAGCAGGTAGCAGTAGCAGGTAGCAGGTAGCAGGTAGCACAATTAATAATATTTCACAATATTATAATTACCGTTAAATTGATAATCGCGAAACAAGATTTTACATGAATTTTTAGCAACTCAGTTAATGATATATCTGAAACGCCACAATAATACGTAACAATCTCCTCCTCCACCTCCACCTCCACGCTGATATATAAAGTTCAATCAAGAAAAACAAAATGGCGGAAGGAGCTCGGAACACGGACAAGTCTACCGTCAAGTAATTTATAGTCATAATGACCCCTTGAAATTCAAAGGCGCTACACAGAGGCTCAAGGTAGACGGCTCTTCCTGTTAGGAAGATTTCATATGGAGTTAGCTCTTAAAAGCAATAAAGCTTCCCCAACGTCAGTAGGTTTCTGCCGAAACATTAGGGTGTCGAATGTCTCTTTGGACCGAGCACCACAGCTAATAGACTGCCTAACGTATTTGGGTAAACTCCTGAAATGACCTGTCTCTTCAACTGATAAGTAGGAAGATATAAATTCACATGTTAACGTAAATAAATATGTAAAAAAGTGTATCAATAAATTATGTTAACGTAAAGTATTGATGCTAAATATAACCCCGAAAGGGTTGAGGTGTCTGCAAGGAGATACTAACTATGAAGCACCCTCCGAAACATAACCATACACGCCCCACCGAAACATAACCTCACAATTTAATAAAAAAAAACATGCGGGCACTTAACAAAAAAAACATAGCCACACAGTAAGTTTGAAAAGCAAAAAAGAAAAAATACTTACAAGATGGAGGCCCCTTGGAGGTCGTCAGAAGCAAAAACCACACACACCCCTCGAGCCCTCTTGTGGGTCCCTCTGAAGCACCCTCCGAAACATAACCGCACACGCCCGGACCCCCCTCCCCCCCGTAACATAACAATTGAATAAAAACACGTGAGCACTAGACGAAGGTTTCATATATACTAACTCATATAATATCTTAAGCAGTAATTAAACTATCCCCTCTCCCCCATATGTTTTTTCTAGAACAATTATATTTCATAATAAAAAATGCAGACTGTAGTGTAACATGATACCTGATGTTATTCGATGTTAAAGTCACGTCCGGCGTTCTGTAGCTATGTAAAAAATGATGAATATGTGTTTTTTTTTTTAAATTGCAGACTAGTGTAATATAATACCTGATGTTATTTGAGATTAAAAAATTTGATTTTAAATAATTGATACCTATAACCAAATATAATTTTCTATGTTAATAGCAAATTTATGGAATACTTTTTAATATAAAATGTATATATATATATCACCATAAAAACAATGGTAAGAATGTATTATTATAAAATAGATAAGATACTTAGTCATATTTACAGAAAATGTATCAATTTGATTGAAATGTTACTTTTAAAATTAAGTAATTGAAGCTTAAATATTATAATAAAATAGAAAAGTGCGATATTTGTTTTATATCTTTTTTATATAGTCTGTAGCAGTATTTAATAAATTATATATATATATATATATATATATATCACCATAAAAACAATGTTAAGAATGTATTATTATAAAATAGATGAGATACTTAGCATATTTACAGAAAAAATCTAACAATTTGATTGAAATGTTGCTTTTAATCGGAAAATGCTGATCATACAAATCACAATAATAAAATTTTGGCAATAATCGAAAAGTTAAGAGAGACCGGCATAATTATATAACGTTCACATATATTTTCAAATATAATTTTCTATGTTAATAGCAAATTCATGGAATACCTTTTGAATCTTTGTTTTATAATGACAATCTAAGAAAAATTAATGGATACTTGAAAAAAACACATTACTTAGAAATAATCTTTCCAATAGAATAAACCCTATATATTAAATTCGTATGTTATTACAAGCCTTAATAAAATAAAACTGTAAAATCAGCCAAAAAAATTATGATAAAGTTCCACATGTTACAGTGTAGGATGTCGATATTCAGAGTATTTTATCTTTTTAAATTTGCAAAAAAAATCTTATTTGAAACGCTGTTGTTTATATCTAGATGTAATCAACTTGGAATAATATATCCGTTTTTAGTTAAACTTGAATAAAACATCTATTAAAAATTTATAAATACCTTCAATTGTAAAAATAATCGTTATATATTAACTGATATTTGAAAAACACATTACTTAGAAATAATCTTTTCAATAGAATAAAACCCTGTATATTAAATTCGTATGTTATTACATGCTTTAATAAAATAAAACCTAATTTTATTGTTAATATAAATATTACATGCTTTTATGTTTTTAAAAATCATAGAAATAGTCATAAATTTTACAAATCTATATACCTCTAATAATATTTCTAACAACGAAAAATTTTGTATTCTTCCTCATGTAATACATACTTAAAATATATTAAAATAATGAATTTATCATTCTTTACTAAATTTTGAATTTCTCAATAAAAAATTTAGATATTGACATTTTTTTAATAATTTACAGAAAAATGTATCAATTTGATTGAAATGTTACTTTTAAAATTAAGTAATTGAAGCTTAAATATTATAATAAAATAGAAAAGTGTGATGTTATTACAAGTCTTAATAGAATAAAACTGTAAAATCAGCCAAAAAATATATAAATATATAGATAATTCTTATTTAAAACGGTGTTATTTATATCTAGATGTAATCAACTTGGAATAATATACCCGTTTTTAGTTAAAACTTGAATAAAACATCTATTAAAAGTTTATAAATACCTTCAATTGTAAAAATAATCGTTATATATTAACTGATATTTGAAAAAACACATTACTTAGAAATAATCTTTTCAATAGAATAAAACCCTGTATATTAAATTCGTATGTTATTACATGCTTTAATAAAATAAAACCTAATTTTATTGTTAATATAAATATTACATGCTTTTATTTTTTTAAAAATCATAGAAATAGTCATAAATTTTACAAATCTAAATAATTTGTGTACCTCTAATAGTATTTCTAACAACGAAATTTTGTATTCTTCCTCATGTAATACTTAAAATATATTAAAATAATTAATTTATCATTCTTTACTAAATTTTGAATTTCTCTATCAAAAATTTAGATATTGAAATTTTTTTTTTGATTAAAAATAACGTTTATTTAATCTTAAATAAAACATCTATGGAAAATTTATAAATATCATGTTAAAATAAACAATATATTATTTTCTCATCATTTCAATCTTAATACCATAAATTATATGCCGGTCTCTCTTAACTCTTCGATTATTGCCAAAATTTCATTATTGTAATTTGTATGATCAGCATTTTCCGATTAAAAGCAACATTTCAATCAAATTGTTACATTTTTCTGTAAATATGCCTAAGTATCTCATCTATTTTATAATAATACATTCTTAATATTGTTTTTATGTTGATATATATATTTTATTAAATACTGCTACAGACTATATAAAAAAAGATATAAAACAAATATCGCACTTTTATATTTTATTATAATATTTAAGCTTCAATTACGTAATTTTAAAAGCAACATTTCAATCAAATTGATACATTTTTCTGTAAATATGACTAAGTATCTTATCTATTTTATAATAATACATTCTTACCATTGTTTTTATGGTGATATATATACATTTTATTAAATACTGCTACAGACTATATGAAAAAAGATATAAAACAAATATCGCACTTTTTACTATTTATACTATATTTTCCCGAGAAATAATTTGAACACTCTTTATTGGAAATTTCGCTAAATGGAAAAAAGTTTTCGCATGGCAGTACTTATTTAATTTTTCAACATAATATAATACAAATACATGTAATGGTATTTACATTTTATAACTACATACGTATATTAATAAATTATGATGACGTTGCAGATATCAACGCCGGTGTAATATTTGAAATTAATGCAAATAAAAAATGCTTACTGTAATATAATCCAAATATACATTATTTTATAAGGTTAAATCAAAAATTTTAATCGAATTTATGCTATTATAAGTTATATATTGTCTTATATTTATAATACCTTATATAGATAGACAATAAATTATATTAGAATAATTTGTGAGATTAAAAAGTCTCAATATACAAGTGATTTCAATAAATATTTTTGTTTTCAAAAAATCTCTAAGTATACATCATGTAAGCAATGAACTCAAATCATCTAGATAACATATAATAATTATTTTAAAATGCTACCACAAATTTGCGGAGAGCTGCATTTTTTGAGTAGATACTAATATTTCACCTATCTTAACAATACGGTTTTAAAATATTTAATTATAAATCTTTACTAACTTACTATTATCCGTACTATATATGGAGTATATAGTATGTTTCTTGTTTAATATGATTGATTATATAATACTAGTCGATTAGATAATTAAATCTATGACATTAATTTACCGTAGTATAATCAAAATACACACTATTTATCGTTTTTATAAGGTAAAATTAAAAATTTCAATTGAATTTATACTATTACAAGTTAGATATATTGTTTATAGAAGAATCGAAATAATGATTAACAAATTCAATATATAGGGTCCATTTAATAGGCAAACTTAGGAAATTTTAAAGTAACATACTTCAAATATCTAATGATATATTTATGCTATTATAAGTTATATATTGTCTTATATTTATAATACCTTATATAGATAGACAATAAATTATATTAGAATAATTTGTGAGATTAAAAAGTCTCAATATACAAGTGATTTCAATAAATATTTTTGTTTTCAAAAAATCTCTAAGTATACATCATGTAAGCAATGAACTCAAATCATCTAGATAACATATAATAATTATTTTAAAATGCTACCACAAATTTGCGGAGAGCTGCATTTTTTGAGTAGATACTAATATTTCACCTATCTTAACAATACGGTTTTAAAATATTTAATTATAAATCTTTACTAACTTACTATTATCCGTATGTCGGCTACATTGTTCTAACACATCCATCAGCCCTTCTACACTACAGTATTTACTATTTAGTTATGCAAATGCAGTCATAAATAAACAATTTATATCCCAAACCGAAAAATCAGGTTTAAGTCATCACCAGCCATATATACATAAAAATAAATATAAAATAAATATTCAAATTTTTTTATCGCCCGAATCAAATTTAAACCTTATATAGATATACAATAAATTATATTAGAATAATTTGTGAGATTAAAAAGTCTCAATATACAAGTGATTTCAATAAATATTTTTGTTTTCGAAAAATCTCTAAGTATACATCATGTAAGCAATGAACTCAAATCATCTAGATAACATATAATAATTATTTTAAAATGCTACCACAAATTTGCAGAGAGCTGCATTTTTTGATATTGGGAATTTCGCTAAATGGAAAAAAGTTTTCGCATGGCAGTACTTATTTAATTTTTCAACATAATATAATACAAATACATGTAATGGTATTTGCATTTTATAACTACATACGTATATTAATAAATTATGATGACGTTTGCAGATATCAACACCGGTATAATACTTGAAATTAATGCAAATAAAAAATGCTTACTGTAATATGATCCACCAGCTTCTGCCTTCTGCATACTCAATAATTGTCGCCAAAACGATAAACACGAAGCGAATATATAATCAATATCTAAAACAAAAAAGAAAAATATATAAATACATACTGTAAATACATACACTATTATGTAAACTCACCCATGGTTGGTGTTAATTAATATATTTTCGAACCAAAATTATGATCTTATACAAAATATTTGCAAATAATGCAATTTGTTTTTTTATTATAAACATATATATATATATATATATATATATATATATATATATATATATATATATATATATATATATATAAGACAGCTTGCTAAAAACGTGTACGTGCGCAGACATACAGAAACAATATATAATTACATGCGGGGATTATAATTAAAGCAGATTTTGCGTAATTGGAGTATAGTACAATTTACTTCTTCATGATAACAAAACACTTAAAAATATTATTTTATTGAATATTATAGGGTATCAGAAAATTTATTTTATTATCAAAGCCGCATCACCGTTTACTAAAAATAAAATCATGATTGACATAAACGTTGTAAATAGCATATGTAACTAATAAAATTTTCTAATGACCTACGAATTATGATTAAAGGTAATAGTAGGTATATACATATTTGTTTCTAACTATATATGGAGTATATAGTATGTTTCTTGTTTAATATGATTGATTATATAATACTAGTCGATTAGATAATTAAATCTATGACATTAATTTACCGTAGTATAATCAAAATACACACTATTTATCGTTTTTATAAGGTAAAATTAAAAATTTCAATTGAATTTATACTATTACAAGTTAGATATATTGTTTATAGAAGAATCGAAATAATGATTAACAAATTCAATATATAGGGTCCATTTAATAGGCAAACTTAGGAAATTTTAAAGTAACATACTTCAAATATCTAATGATATATAATTGTTTACTTCAGTGTTGTTGACTAGAAAATTTAAAAAAATTCTATATACTACATGGTGTATGTTTATATACATTAACAAATAATTTTTGATTTGTTATTACTGGTATAAAGAAAAAATTTATATTAATTTACATTATAAACCCCACGCTATATTGTTATATTATTTCTCTTATAACATGGGTATATATATATATCTATTACAAATAGGTAAAAATTTTAATTTCTTGGTTTTAAATAATTGATACCTATAATCAATTATAATTTTCTATGTGAACCGCAAATACATGGAATACCTTTTGAATCTTTGTTTTATAGTGACAATCTAAGAAAAAGGTGTTTAAATTAAATTATTTTTTATTTATAACTTGTATAATAATATTCATTTCCATTATTTATATATACATATTGTTAAAATTTTTAATTTTTTTGTTGAAAACATACTACGTAGAAATCATCTTTCCAATTGTATTCATGTGTAGTTCAACTGGTAGATTGTTAATAATAGAATTATTTTACAAATCTGTATACCTCTAATAGTATTTCTAATAACGAAATTTTATATTCTTCATCATTTAATACTTTAAATATATTAAAATAATGAATTTATCATTCTTTACTAAATTTTGAATTTCTCAATCAAAATTTACATGTTAACAATTTTTTCGAATAAAAATCACGTGTATTTAAACTTAAATAAAACATCTATTGAAAATAGAAATACCTTGTTAAAGTAAACAATATATTATTTTCCCATCATTTGCGACAGTGAAATTAAATCACCGAGAAAAAACTTGTTCTATCATGTTTAACAAAATACACATTACTTGGAAATAATCTTTCCAATAGAATAAACCCTGTATATGCAATTCATATGTTTTTACATGCCTTAATAAAACTGTAAAATCAGCAAAAAAAAAATATATATTATGAAAAGTTTCACATGTTGCGGTGTCGGATTTCGATATTCAGCGTATTATATTTTTTTAAATTGTAAAAAGTCTGTTAATATATAAATATAGATAATTCTTATTGGAAACGCTGTTATTTATATCGATTTTAAGTGTGTCTTGGAACCAATACACTCTTGCAACAGTGATCCGGCTATTCTGTATACGAGGCCTACTCATAAAAACTATTTAAAAATTGTCGTTCCCGATAAATCCTTAACTATTGATGAGATAAAATAATGTTAATAACGCAATTATCTGTCACATTTGTGATTTGTCATTAAATGAAGATAAAGTGGCAGATCACTGTCATTTAACGGAGAAATTCAGGGGTGCCGCGCATTCAAATTATAATCTAAATTTCAAAATTTCAAATATTACACCCTTGTTTCTACATAACATGAGCCATTATGACAGTCATCTATTCATTAGAGATTTGGCAAACGATAATTTAGACATAAACGTTGTTCCGGTTAATAAAGAAAAAATATATTAGTTTTACGAAAAAAGTTTAAAAAAACATAGATACTAATATTTCACCTATCTTAACATTACGGGTTTAAAATATTTAATTATAAATCTTTACTAACTTACTATTATCCATATATCGGTTACATTGTTCTAACACATCCATCAGCAGCTCTCCTACACCACAGTATTTACTATTTAGTTATGCAAATGCAGTCATAAATAAACAAGTTTTATCCCAAACAAAAAAAAGACTTAAATCATCACCAGCCATATATAAAAATAAATATTAAAATTTTTATCACCCGAATCAAATTTAAGAACTATCACGCTAAGTTAATATAATAAAAGAATCGAAATTGCTTTAGGGAAGTTTAATTATCACTCGTAATAATAGAAAGACAGTATACTTCAACTAATGGTTCAGGAGAGTCACACAAATGTATAAACACGATATATTGGAGAAAATATTATAGGAGTATATAATAAATAAATATTCAAATTTAAATTAATTTATTTAGAAGCTATAGAAAATTTGAAATATAAACATACCGACCTTTTACTTAATAATCGTCCCTTTGTGTAATAAAGTTTACATCTTGAATATAAAGTACCCATTATTCAACCATCCTTCTAAGTATAGTTATTTTTTTATTTTATTTTTATTTTTTATTATAATAATTCATTTAAGCTTCAATTACTTAATTTTAAAAGCAACATTTACAGGTATCTGATACCAGTATAAACGTCATTGGATGGGGTTGTAACGGCAATATAAACGTCATTGACTTGGGTTGTGACGTCATTGTTACGTAAGTATGCCGTCATTGGGTTGTGACGTCAGAAGGCCAAGGTCAAGGTCATATCGGGTTGGGTTGTAACGATAATATAAACGTCATTGGGTTGGGTTGCAACGACAATATAAACGTCGTTGGGTTGGGTTGTAACGATAATATAAACGTCGTTGGGTTGGGTTGTAACGATAATATATAAATGTCATTGGGTTGGGGTTGTGATGTGACGGTCACATTACAACCCCAACCCAATGACATTTATATATTATCGTTACAACCCAACCCAACGACGTTTATATTATCGTTACAACCCAACCCAACGACGTTTATATTGTCGTTGCAACCCAACCCAATGACGTTTATATTATCGTTACAACCCAACCCGATATGACCTTGACCTTGGCCTTCTGACGTCACAACCCAATGACGCCATACTTACGTAACAATGACGTCACAACCCAAGTCAATGACGTTTATATTGCCGTTAAAATCCCACCCAATGACGTTTATACTGGTATCAGATACCTGTAAATGTTGCTTTTAAAATTAAGTAATTGAAGCTTAAATGAATTATTATAATAAAAAATAAAAATAAAATAAAAAAATAACTATACTTAGAAGGATGGTTGAATAATGGGTACTTTATATTCAAGATGTAAACTTTATTACACAAAGGGACGATTATTAAGTAAAAGGTCGGTATGTTTATATTTCAAATTTTCTATAGCTTCTAAATAAATTAATTTAAATTTGAATATTTATTTATTATATACTCCTATAATATTTTCTCCAATATATCGTGTTTATACATTTGTGTGACTCTCCTGAACCATTAGTTGAAGTATACTGTCTTTCTATTATTACGAGTGATAATTAAACTTCCCTAAAGCAATTTCGATTCTTTTATTATATTAACTTAGCGTGATAGTTCTTAAATTTGATTCGGGTGATAAAAATTTTAATATTTATTTTTATATATGGCTGGTGATGATTTAAGTCTTTTTTTTGTTTGGGATAAAACTTGTTTATTTATGACTGCATTTGCATAACTAAATAGTAAATACTGTGGTGTAGGAGAGCTGCTGATGGATGTGTTAGAACAATGTAACCGATATATGGATAATAGTAAGTTAGTAAAGATTTATAATTAAATATTTTAAACCCGTATTGTTAAGATAGGTGAAATATTAGTATCTATGTTTTTTTAAACTTTTTTCGTAAAACTAATATATTTTTTCTTTATTAACCGGAACAACGTTTATGTCTAAATTATCGTTTGCCAAATCTCTAATGAATAGATGACTGTCATAATGGCTCATGTTATGTAGAAACAAGGGTGTAATATTTGAAATTTTGAAATTTAGATTATAATTTGAATGCGCGGCACCCCTGAATTTCTCCGTTAAATGACAGTGATCTGCCACTTTATCTTCATTTAATGACAAATCACAAATGTGACAGATAATTGCGTTATTAACATTATTTTATCTCATCAATAGTTAAGGATTTATCGGGAACGACAATTTTTAAATAGTTTTTATGAGTAGGCCTCGTATACAGAATAGCCGGATCACTGTTGCAAGAGTGTATTGGTTCCAAGACACACTTAAAATCGATATAAATAACAGCGTTTCCAATAAGAATTATCTATATTTATATATTAACAGACTTTTTACAATTTAAAAAAATATAATACGCTGAATATCGAAATCCGACACCGCAACATGTGAAACTTTTCATAATATATATTTTTTTTTTGCTGATTTTACAGTTTTATTAAGGCATGTAAAAACATATGAATTGCATATACAGGGTTTATTCTATTGGAAAGATTATTTCCAAGTAATGTGTATTTTGTTAAACATGATAGAACAAGTTTTTTCTCGGTGATTTAATTTCACTGTCGCAAATGATGGGAAAATAATATATTGTTTACTTTAACAAGGTATTTCTATTTTCAATAGATGTTTTATTTAAGTTTAAATACACGTGATTTTTATTCGAAAAAATTGTTAACATGTAAATTTTGATTGAGAAATTCAAAATTTAGTAAAGAATGATAAATTCATTATTTTAATATATTTAAAGTATTAAATGATGAAGAATATAAAATTTCGTTATTAGAAATACTATTAGAGGTATACAGATTTGTAAAATAATTCTATTATTAACAATCTACCAGTTGAACTACACATGAATACAATTGGAAAGATGATTTCTACGTAGTATGTTTTCAACAAAAAAATTAAAAATTTTAACAATATGTATATATAAATAATGGAAATGAATATTATTATACAAGTTATAAATAAAAAATAATTTAATTTAAACACCTTTTTCTTAGATTGTCACTATAAAACAAAGATTCAAAAGGTATTCCATGTATTTGCGGTTCACATAGAAAATTATAATTGATTATAGGTATCAATTATTTAAAACCAAGAAATTAAAATTTTTACCTATTTGTAATAGATATATATATATACCCATGTTATAAGAGAAATAATATAACAATATAGCGTGGGGTTTATAATGTAAATTAATATAAATTTTTTCTTTATACCAGTAATAACAAATCAAAAATTATTTGTTAATGTATATAAACATACACCATGTAGTATATAGAATTTTTTTAAATTTTCTAGTCAACAACACTGAAGTAAACAATTATATATCATTAGATATTTGAAGTATGTTACTTTAAAATTTCCTAAGTTTGCCTATTAAATGGACCCTATATATTGAATTTGTTAATCATTATTTCGATTCTTCTATAAACAATATATCTAACTTGTAATAGTATAAATTCAATTGAAATTTTTAATTTTACCTTATAAAAACGATAAATAGTGTGTATTTTGATTATACTACGGTAAATTAATGTCATAGATTTAATTATCTAATCGACTAGTATTATATAATCAATCATATTAAACAAGAAACATACTATATACTCCATATATAGTTAGAAACAAATATGTATATACCTACTATTACCTTTAATCATAATTCGTAGGTCATTAGAAAATTTTATTAGTTACATATGCTATTTACAACGTTTATGTCAATCATGATTTTATTTTTAGTAAACGGTGATGCGGCTTTGATAATAAAATAAATTTTCTGATACCCTATAATATTCAATAAAATAATATTTTTAAGTGTTTTGTTATCATGAAGAAGTAAATTGTACTATACTCCAATTACGCAAAATCTGCTTTAATTATAATCCCCGCATGTAATTATATATTGTTTCTGTATGTCTGCGCACGTACACGTTTTTAGCAAGCTGTCTTATATATATATATATATATATATATATATATATATATATATATGTTTATAATAAAAAAACAAATTGCATTATTTGCAAATATTTTGTATAAGATCATAATTTTGGTTCGAAAATATATTAATTAACACCAACCATGGGTGAGTTTACATAATAGTGTATGTATTTACAGTATGTATTTATATATTTTTCTTTTTTGTTTTAGATATTGATTATATATTCGCTTCGTGTTTATCGTTTTGGCGACAATTATTGAGTATGCAGAAGGCAGAAGCTGGTGGATCATATTACAGTAAGCATTTTTTATTTGCATTAATTTCAAGTATTATACCGGTGTTGATATCTGCAAACGTCATCATAATTTATTAATATACGTATGTAGTTATAAAATGCAAATACCATTACATGTATTTGTATTATATTATGTTGAAAAATTAAATAAGTACTGCCATGCGAAAACTTTTTTCCATTTAGCGAAATTCCCAATATCAAAAAATGCAGCTCTCTGCAAATTTGTGGTAGCATTTTAAAATAATTATTATATGTTATCTAGATGATTTGAGTTCATTGCTTACATGATGTATACTTAGAGATTTTTCGAAAACAAAAATATTTATTGAAATCACTTGTATATTGAGACTTTTTAATCTCACAAATTATTCTAATATAATTTATTGTATATCTATATAAGGTTTAAATTTGATTCGGGCGATAAAAAAATTTGAATATTTATTTTATATTTATTTTTATGTATATATGGCTGGTGATGACTTAAACCTGATTTTTCGGTTTGGGATATAAATTGTTTATTTATGACTGCATTTGCATAACTAAATAGTAAATACTGTAGTGTAGAAGGGCTGATGGATGTGTTAGAACAATGTAGCCGACATACGGATAATAGTAAGTTAGTAAAGATTTATAATTAAATATTTTAAAACCGTATTGTTAAGATAGGTGAAATATTAGTATCTACTCAAAAAATGCAGCTCTCCGCAAATTTGTGGTAGCATTTTAAAATAATTATTATATGTTATCTAGATGATTTGAGTTCATTGCTTACATGATGTATACTTAGAGATTTTTTGAAAACAAAAATATTTATTGAAATCACTTGTATATTGAGACTTTTTAATCTCACAAATTATTCTAATATAATTTATTGTCTATCTATATAAGGTATTATAAATATAAGACAATATATAACTTATAATAGCATAAATTCGATTAAAATTTTTGATTTAACCTTATAAAATAATGTATATTTGGATTATATTACAGTAAGCATTTTTTATTTGCATTAATTTCAAATATTACACCGGCGTTGATATCTGCAACGTCATCATAATTTATTAATATACGTATGTAGTTATAAAATGTAAATACCATTACATGTATTTGTATTATATTATGTTGAAAAATTAAATAAGTACTGCCATGCGAAAACTTTTTTCCATTTAGCGAAATTTCCAATAAAGAGTGTTCAAATTATTTCTCGGGAAAATATAGTATAAATAGTAAAAAGTGCGATATTTGTTTTATATCTTTTTTCATATAGTCTGTAGCAGTATTTAATAAAATGTATATATATCACCATAAAAACAATGGTAAGAATGTATTATTATAAAATAGATAAGATACTTAGTCATATTTACAGAAAAATGTATCAATTTGATTGAAATGTTGCTTTTAAAATTACGTAATTGAAGCTTAAATATTATAATAAAATATAAAAGTGCGATATTTGTTTTATATCTTTTTTTATATAGTCTGTAGCAGTATTTAATAAAATATATATATCAACATAAAAACAATATTAAGAATGTATTATTATAAAATAGATGAGATACTTAGGCATATTTACAGAAAAATGTAACAATTTGATTGAAATGTTGCTTTTAATCGGAAAATGCTGATCATACAAATTACAATAATGAAATTTTGGCAATAATCGAAGAGTTAAGAGAGACCGGCATATAATTTATGGTATTAAGATTGAAATGATGAGAAAATAATATATTGTTTATTTTAACATGATATTTATAAATTTTCCATAGATGTTTTATTTAAGATTAAATAAACGTTATTTTTAATCAAAAAAAAAATTTCAATATCTAAATTTTTGATAGAGAAATTCAAAATTTAGTAAAGAATGATAAATTAATTATTTTAATATATTTTAAGTATTACATGAGGAAGAATACAAAATTTCGTTGTTAGAAATACTATTAGAGGTACACAAATTATTTAGATTTGTAAAATTTATGACTATTTCTATGATTTTTAAAAAAATAAAAGCATGTAATATTTATATTAACAATAAAATTAGGTTTTATTTTATTAAAGCATGTAATAACATACGAATTTAATATACAGGGTTTTATTCTATTGAAAAGATTATTTCTAAGTAATGTGTTTTTTCAAATATCAGTTAATATATAACGATTATTTTTACAATTGAAGGTATTTATAAACTTTTAATAGATGTTTTATTCAAGTTTTAACTAAAAACGGGTATATTATTCCAAGTTGATTACATCTAGATATAAATAACACCGTTTTAAATAAGAATTATCTATATATTTATATATTTTTTGGCTGATTTTACAGTTTTATTTTATTAAGACTTGTAATAACATCACACTTTTCTATTTTATTATAATATTTAAGCTTCAATTACTTAATTTTAAAAGTAACATTTCAATCAAATTGATACATTTTTCTGTAAATTATTAAAAAAATGTCAATATCTAAATTTTTTATTGAGAAATTCAAAATTTAGTAAAGAATGATAAATTCATTATTTTAATATATTTTAAGTATGTATTACATGAGGAAGAATACAAAATTTTTCGTTGTTAGAAATATTATTAGAGGTATATAGATTTGTAAAATTTATGACTATTTCTATGATTTTTAAAAACATAAAAGCATGTAATATTTATATTAACAATAAAATTAGGTTTTATTTTATTAAAGCATGTAATAACATACGAATTTAATATACAGGGTTTTATTCTATTGAAAAGATTATTTCTAAGTAATGTGTTTTTCAAATATCAGTTAATATATAACGATTATTTTTACAATTGAAGGTATTTATAAATTTTTAATAGATGTTTTATTCAAGTTTAACTAAAAACGGATATATTATTCCAAGTTGATTACATCTAGATATAAACAACAGCGTTTCAAATAAGATTTTTTTTGCAAATTTAAAAAGATAAAATACTCTGAATATCGACATCCTACACTGTAACATGTGGAACTTTATCATAATTTTTTTGGCTGATTTTACAGTTTTATTTTATTAAGGCTTGTAATAACATACGAATTTAATATATAGGGTTTATTCTATTGGAAAGATTATTTCTAAGTAATGTGTTTTTTTCAAGTATCCATTAATTTTTCTTAGATTGTCATTATAAAACAAAGATTCAAAAGGTATTCCATGAATTTGCTATTAACATAGAAAATTATATTTGAAAATATATGTGAACGTTATATAATTATGCCGGTCTCTCTTAACTTTTCGATTATTGCCAAAATTTTATTATTGTGATTTGTATGATCAGCATTTTCCGATTAAAAGCAACATTTCAATCAAATTGTTAGATTTTTTCTGTAAATATGCTAAGTATCTCATCTATTTTATAATAATACATTCTTAACATTGTTTTTATGGTGCTATATATATATATATATAATTTATTAAATACTGCTACAGACTATATAAAAAAGATATAAAACAAATATCGCACTTTTCTATTTTATTATAATATTTAAGCTTCAATTACTTAATTTTAAAAGTAACATTTCAATCAAATTGATACATTTTCTGTAAATATGACTAAGTATCTTATCTATTTTATAATAATACATTCTTACCATTGTTTTTATGGTGATATATATATACATTTTATATTAAAAAGTATTCCATAAATTTGCTATTAACATAGAAAATTATATTTGGTTATAGGTATCAATTATTTAAAATCAAATTTTTTAATCTCAAATAACATCAGGTATTATATTACACTAGTCAGCAATTAAAAAAAAAAACACATATTCATCATTTTTTACATAGCTACAGAACGCCGGACGTGACTTTAACATCGAATAACATCAGGTATCATGTTACACTACAGTCTGCATTTTTTATTATGAAATATAATTGTTCTAGAAAAAACATATGGGGGAGAGGGGATAGTTTAATTACTGCTTAAGATATTATATGAGTTAGTATATATGAAACCTTCGTCTAGTGCTCACGTGTTTTTATTCAATTGTTATGTTACGGGGGGGAGGGGGGTCCGGGCGTGGGCGGTTATGCTTCGGGGGGTGCTCCAGAGGGGCCCACAAGAGGGCTCGAGGGGTGTGTGTGGTTTTTGCTTCTGACGACCTCCAAGGGGCCTCCATCTTGTAAGTATTTTTTCTTTTTTGCTTTTCAAACTTACTGTGTGGCTATGTTTTTTTTGTTAAGTGCCCGCATGTTTTTTTTTATTAAATTGTGAGGTTATGTTTCGGTGGGGCGTGTGTGGTTATGTTTCGGAGGGTGCTTCATAGTTAGTATCTCCTTGCAGACACCTCAACCCTTTCGGGGTTATATTTAGCATCAATACTTTACGTTAACATAATTTATTCATACACTTTTTTACATATTTATTTACGTTAACATGTGAATTTATATCTTCCTACTTATCAGTTGAAGAGACAGGTCATTTCAGGAGTTTACCCAAATACGTTAGGCAGTCTATTAGCTGTGGTGCTCGGTCCAAAGAGACATTCGACACCCTAATGTTTCGGCAGAAACCTACTGACGTTGGGGAAGCTTTATTGCTTTTAAGAGCTAACTCCATATGAAATCTTCCTAACAGGAAGAGCCGTCTACCTTGAGCCTCTGTGTAGCGCCTTTGAATTTCAAGGGGTCATTATGACTATAAATTACTTGACGGTAGACTTGTCCGTGTTCCGAGCTCCTTCCGCCATTTTGTTTTTCTTGATTGAACTTTATATATCAGCGTGGAGGTGGAGGTGGAGGAGGAGATTGTTACGTATTATTGTGGCGTTTCAGATATATCATTAACTGAGTTGCTAAAAATTCATGTAAAATCTTGTTTCGCGATTATCAATTTAACGGTAATTATAATATTGTGAAATATTATTAATTGTGCTACCTGCTACCTGCTACTGCTACCTGCTACCTGCTACCTGCTACCTGCTACCTGCTACCTGCTACCTGCTACCTGCTACCTGCTACCTGCTAACTGCTACCTGCTACCTGCTACCTGCTACCTGATACCTGCTACCTGCTACCTGATACCTGCTACCTGCTACCTGATACCTGCTACCTGCTACCTGCTACCCGCTACCCGCTACCTGCTACCTGCTATCTGCTACCTGCTACCTGCTACCTGCTAACTGCTACCTGCTACCTGCTACCTGCTACCGGCTACCTGCTACCTGCAACCTGCTACCTGCTACCTGCTACCTGCTACCTGCAACCTGCTACCTGCTACCTGCTACCTGCAACCTGCTACCTGCTACCTGCTACCTGCTACCTGCTATTGTAGGAGTTGGGTATGCACAATCGGAATCAGGGGTTGGCGCATGCGCATTGACGTTTCAGCCTCAAAAGTGCAAAATGAACCTCCATAAGAAAATACATGGGATTTTGCGCCAGAACCCCCATAGTATATCTACTAGGGTGTCCTATAACTTATGGGCCATACACCATTTGGAGACATAAGAACAGTTAATTTAAACGTAGTTTGCCTAAGTAAAATGTTTCAGGTTAAAAATATAAAGGATGTTGAAAGCGATAGTTAATTTTCAAGCAGTTCCTTAGATTTTCGCATTCGAATGTTCTGTTGTACATTTTGCCGATGGGTGAAAAATATTTAATTGACAAAATGTGCCATTAATATATACAAACCATTCAATGTTTTGTACCTTTTTCTGTCATAGGTACATCAAAAATTAGTTTTTACATAATTAATCTTTCCAGTTAAAACATGATCACGCTTAATAATTTTTTTAATAACCGTGGTTTATGGGATATGCTCTGTGTTTATGCCCAAGAAAATTACAACGGACGTGCTGCACTTAGAAGATACGAAGAACTCTACTCAACCAGAATCATTCCAGACCGAAATTTTTTCTAAAGAATATTCAATCAGTTAGGTGAAACAGGTTCGTTTTATAATAAAAATCCTGGTTGACGACTGAAAACTGTAATAGTCGAACAATAAAAGATATGCTTGATTAGAATCGCTGAAAATTATAAATTAAGCACAAGGCGTTTGGAAGGTTCTGAAGGTTCGGAAGGTTGGTAAATCAACCGTTTCAAGAATCATCCATGCAGAAAATTTGTTTCCCTACCATTTTACGCCCATTCAAAGTTTATTGCTAGGAGACTTGCAAGCGAGATTAGAATTTTGTCAACATATACTAAATAAAAAAAATGAAGGCCCCATGTTCCTGAAAAAGATATTATTTACAGACGAGGCAACTTTTACAAGATACGGAATTAGTAATTGGAGAAATAATCACCACTATGCTTTGGAAAGTCCATGCCTACATAGAGAAAGACATTTCCAACATGAGTTTTCGATAAATATTTGGTGCAATATTATCGACAATTTCTTGATTGGCCCATTTCAATTTCCGCAGCGGCGTAATGGAGAACAATATTTGCATTTTCTATAAAACGTTTTACTTGACCTTATGGATGGTGTATCTCCGAACGTAAGACAAAATATATGGTTAATGAAAGATTGTGCTCCATCACATTTTAAATTTATTGTTCAAAATATTATGATTTAGCGTTTCCCGCATCGATGGATTGGACGTGATAGTGAGTTTCCTTGGCCACCTCGTAACCTAGATATTAATTCGTTAGATTTTTATCTCTGAGGTCATATGAAGGCTTTAGCATACGCTGATGAAATCAATACACGGGAAGAACTTGAATGAAAAATTCAAGAAGCCGCTATTGTTATTAGAAATTCTCAAAATATCTTTCGGGTTTGAGACGTTATTTGATAAAACTTATAAGAAAATGTATTGAAGTTAACGGTGGACACTTTCATTATTTACTAAAGTAAGTTAAAACAATTTTTTATTATTGAATAAACTGCGTTGTGTTTTCATAATTTTCTATCTTTTTAACCTGAAACATTTTACTAGGCTCATAATTACTATTTTTATATCTATTACCTCCAAATGCTTTACGGTCCATAAGTTATGGGACAGCCTGAACACACACACACACACACACACATATATATATATATATATATATATATATATATATATATATATATATATATATATATATATATATATATATATATATATGAAAAATTTTTTTTTGTGAAAAACTTATCTGCGCGGAATGTGCATATATCGATATTTCACTGTTTTTTACAGATCATCAGTGCACCTCACCGAAGACAGACATGATATTCACTTCTATACTACGTGTATATATACGAACTGTAATGAACTTCATGTGTATGAGAATTAATAATTATTAAATCTCATTTTACATGCGATTGTCGCTATAATTTGTTGCATTTAATTCTACAATTCGGCAAATCACTTTTGCCCTAGATTGTAGACGCAACAAGCCGCGACATCAACTGTACAAGTTGTCAGTACAAATGAAAAATTTTGTGAAAAACTTATCTGCGCGGAATGTGCATATATCGATATTTCACTGTTTTTTACAGATCATCAGTGCACCTCACCGAAGAGAAATATCGATATATGCACATTCCGCGCAGATAAGTTTTTCACAAAATTTTTCATTTGTACTGACAACTTGTACAGTTGATGTCGCGGCTTGTTGCGTCTACAATCTAGGGCAAAAGTGATTTGCCGAATTGTAGAATTAAATGCAACAAATTATAGCGACAATCGCATGTAAAATGAGATTTAATAATTATTAATTCTCATACACATGAAGTTCATTACAGTTCTTATATATACACGTAGTATAGAAGTGAATATCATGTCTGTCTTCGGTGAGGTGCACTGATGATCTGTAAAAAACAGTGAAATATCGATATATGCACATTCCGCGCAGATAAGTTTTTCACAAAATTTTTCATTTGTACTGACAACTTGTACAGTTGATGTCGCGGCTTGTTGCGTCTACAATCTAGGGCAAAAGTGATTTGCCGAATTGTAGAATTAAATGCAACAAATTATAGCGACAATCGCATGTAAAATGAGATTTAATAATTATTAATTCTCATACACATGAAGTTCATATATATATATATATATATATATATATATATATATACATTCAATATCGTAATGGGATATCCTCCATTACATGTAAAATTAAAAAATAAACATTTTTTTCTACAACTTATATAGATCTATATTTTATTTAAAAAACATAAATTGTTTTAAATACGTTAATTCTTATTATTATTTATGATATATGAAAAAGGCTTCTAGTATTGGTGCTAAGTATGTATATTAATAAGTTAAGTATTTAATTGTATAATTAATAATTTAAACTTTTGATATATAATTTGAAGACTGATGGAAAGGAAGACGAAGGAGAAGAATTATATTTGACCTTCATAGATTTGAAGGCAGCATTCGTAACGGTAGCTAGAGAGGAAATATGAAAATACCTGAAGGAAAGAGAAATACTCACAGAACTAATAAAAATAATAAAAAGCGTATATGAAACAGTAGGATGTAAGATACATTGGAGGAAAAAGATCCGAAGAATTTATAATGAGTAAGGGAATAAAACAAGGGGATAGTCTAAGTCCATTGCTACTCATACTGGCTATGGATAAAATAATTAATAGAATAAAGGAAAAGGGAAAGCAATTAGAAACAATGATAGGGTGTAGGAATTTGCAACCGGTCAGAATGAGTAGCCTGTTGTATGCAGATGACATAGTGTTGTTGGCAAACTCCAAAAATAAAATGCAGAAATTGGTAAATATATGGAAAAGCGAAATTGGAAGAAGTAGAATGGAGATTAGCGTGAGTAAGACGAAAGTAATGATAATTAATGAAAATAAAAATTACCAAAATAAGAAGGAAATTAAGTGTGAGGAAAAATATTAGAAAGGGTATCAACATACGAATATCTAGGCACAATGATATCAGAGGACGGGAAAATAGACGCAGAAATAATAAATAGAGGCAACAAAGCAACAAGACTGTATTACTCCATAAACAAAACAATAGTGGGCCATAAAAATATAGATATGGAAATTAAAAGAATAGTACACAATAAAATAACAGTGCCAATAATAACTTATGCAACGGAGAGTTGGGTAATATAAATAGAACACGAGTCGAAAATAAAGGCAATAGAGATGAAACACTTAAGAAAAATATCAGTGAAAACGATATGGGACAAGTGTAAAAACGAAGAGATAAGAGAAATGACAAAACAAACATAAATATTGTGAAGTATAAGAAAGAAACAACTGAAGTGGTATGGACATATAGTAAGAATGAAGCAAGAAAGAATTACAAAAAGAATAATGGAGGTGGGAAAAATAAGGAAAGGGCTACAAGGGAGGCCAAGAATAAAATGGATAAACCAAATAGAGGAAATAGGAAGGAAGAAAGGGAAGACGATGGAAAAAAATGAGAATGATGGCAAAAGATAGAAAGGAATGGCAGAATGGGTAGAGGAAGACTGGAACTCCCAATTCGACGCCTGAAAAGGCATAAGGAGTAGGACAAAGAAGAAGAAGATATCTAATTTGATATTTTGAAATTCATGTTGTAAAATTGCAAAAATAGGTGGTATAATATCGTATCTTTGAAAAGTAGAGTAAATTTAAATTTTACAAATTATATATATTGCAGTACAATCTTCTTGCGGGTTTCTCCGTGTTGTCATAATTTCACTCCAGTGAGTGAAATTACGACAACACGGTAAAACAACCTGCAAGAAGATTGCATCACAAGTGACAACGGTCGTGAAAGACTACGGAAAATTATATATATACGTAATTATCAAATGATTGGATTACAAAAAGCAAGGTAACAAAAGATAAATAATAAAACGAGAATGTTTTTGCTTTAAGTATAAACACGCACTCTCTCGCACGCACTCTCTCGCACGCACACACACACACACACACACACACACACACACACACACACACACACACACACACACACACACACACACGCACACACGCACACGCGCACCCGCACACGCACACGCACACGCGCACGCACGCACGCACGAACGCACGCACGCACGCACGCACACACGCACACACACACACACACACACACACACACACACACACACACACACACACACACGCGCGCACACACGCACACACACACACACACACACGCACGCACACACGCACACCCGCACGCACGCACGCACACACACACACAAAGCACACACGCACACGCGCACGTAGCCCCACACGCAGACGCTCGCACGCACGCGCGCGCACACACACAAACACACGCACACACACACATATATCAATTTTCGGCTTTTATGTGAAATATTTACAAATATTATCAAATTAGTATGTAATTGCGAAGTAAATGTGAATGTAAACATTGCTGTCTACAAATTATAACGCAAATCGTACGAAATTTTAATTGAAAAATTTTGCCTACGTTTGGACTTGAACCCGAGTCTACGGTTTGCCGGACCGTTGCTTTACCAATTAAGAACGATAGACCTTAGTTGGAGCTAATTAGAAATACATTATAAAGTAACAGTGTTAATGATACATATGTCAGTTATTGAGGGTAGATGTCAGTTTTGAAAGCAGAAGTCAGTTTTGAAAGCAGATGTCAGTTTTGAAAGCAGATATCAGTTATTGAAGGCAAATGTCAGTTATTGAAAGCAGATGTCAGTTATTGAAAGCAGATGTTAGTTTTGAAAGCAAATTTCGTATGATTTGCGTTGTAATTTGTAGATAGCAATGTTTACATTCACATTTACTTCGCAATTACATACTAATTTGATATTTGTAAATATTTTATATAAAAGGCGAAAAACTCCAAGAATTTATCAATTGATATATATATATATATATATAATTAATTTAAATTCGGGTAAGCGGTCAATTAAGAAAAAAAAACTCCTTTATTAAATAACCCTGTATTTCGCAACAGACTTTGTCGCTTCTTCTGGGGTAAAAAATGTAGAGTTGAAAGATAATAAAATTGACGTACAAAATATAAGAATGATTAGATATTAGATATATATTTTATATCTAATCATTTTTATATTTTGTACGTCAATTTTATTATTTTTCAACTCTACATTTTTTACCCCAGAAGAAGCGACAAAGTCTGTTGCGAAATATAGGGTTATTTAATAAAGGAGTTTTTTTTCTTAATTGACCGCTTACCCGAATTTAAATTAATTTTTTATAATATATCACGGTCGATAATTTCGTTTCAATTATATATATATATATATATATATATATATATTATAGAGCAATTTGCCCCACGTTGACAGTCAAAATATAGAATTATTCGATGTGAGAGTGAAGCTGGTAATTAATTAAATATTTGATAAATAAATGCTCCTCGTTGGACCGTCAAATTAAAGTGAATTAGAATATTGAAAGGAAATAATACTAACAAAAATCCAAATTGTTTAGTTGAATAAATTTTAATTTGAAAATTTGAATCACCACTTAGCATTTATGTGGTGTATACTATAATATAATTATATTTATATATTATAATATAGTTCGATGTGAGAGAGCAGCTGGTAATTAACTAAATATGTGACAAATATTTGCTCCTCGTTGGACCGTCAAAATAAAGTGAATTAGAATATCGAAAGGAAATAATAATAATAAAAATCCAAATTGTTTGGTTGAATAAATTTTAATTTGATAATTCGAAACACCACTTAGCATTTAAATGTAGTATATTAACGTTCTCTATTTATATAATCGTTAAATTCGATCTTTTTACCTCTTTAATGCCTATTAAAGAAAGTTTAACTTGAAGATATAAAATGAATTTAAATTCGAATTTATACACGCATTAATACATATACTTCAGCACAGAATCAATAATGGATGGAAAACGTTCGAAGTCATCGATCATAAAACTTGTAGAACCAAAATAGTATCTTGTTTTAAAGAATAGCTGATGTTTAATGAAATTAATAGAAATAATGAACATGAGCTCTCTAAATATCTCAAGGGTCGTGAAAAATTCTTATTTGGCAAGATAGGTAAGTTAGTTGTATATATTGTGATTAATCTAGGTTAGTATGATTATATTTTATTAACTTATCGTACACACAAACAACTCGTTTTAGTATCTTAAACTCTGTTTATTAAGTAAATCCTATATATTTGATTTGAATATTTAGCTTGATAACAAATTATTAAGTACAATCAATGGATTAACTATTCTTATTGAAACATAATTTATAATGTTTATAGGTTATATGTAGATTTCTTTTATAGGTGGGAAATTAAATGAATCAGCTGATATGTAACATATATTTGGATATTTAAACTAAACAGGCTCTGGTAAATCAAATCACGCTTAAAATTGGTATATAACTTCCCTATTTTTAAATATATTTTAAATATTATTTTAATATATTTTAAAATGATTATTATTGGAATTTGAATCTACTTTCGGTAACATCGACAGCTGTTACATATTGCTGTTCTTTGATTCTAAAATGAGTTCCAATTATCAAACGTGAATAGTCACACTCACATATTTATTGCTTAGACTCTTCAAAATTGTTCTCGGGGTTTTTGTTTTCAAAAAGGGTTCTTTGCCACTAGGCCTAGCACCCAATGTAGTAAGGAGAGAAATAATACAATAAGATATCAATATACATAAATTTTTAATGTGATATACATTATTAATATATCCTACCACATGAGATACTTAATTTCACATAATTCACAAATAATTCATTCTCTATTGAATGTTCAGAAATTCATAGATTTATCAATAAATAATATCCGTTATTGCAATGTTAAATAATAATATTCGTAACAGTTTGGACGACACATATTTCTCGTGATCTTTAACACATGAATGATTTCAAATTTTGAATATATGGATTCCGAATACAGAATAAGTTCATTATTTATGTTATGCTATTTACGTCGTACACTAAAAAGGAATTGTTTGAGACAAAATTATAGTAACTTAATGTTATAAGTGGTACAAATAAGATGAAACAAAATTAATAAACATGAAGTTTTGAACAATTATACGTTAATATTTTCTATTATTATCACATTTAAATTATACTCACAAAAATATTATTAAATATAATTGTCGATTTTTAATTTATGAGACAACAACAGATAAATGATAAATTTAATAATTCTATTTTTAAATCGTTTAAAATTAATGAAATAAGAAGATGAATACGTAGATAGGTTAAATAGGTTATTGATTGAACTACAAACAATTGTCATAGATTGATCACATTTAGTTAGTTTTAGAATCTGGTAAATAATGCTTATCACGGTAAGTTTTCTTTTATTAATGGCATATCGATGTCATTAATTATTTCAATTTAAAGACAATAAAATTGTATTACGACGATAGTTAATTAATCATTTAAAAATTTTATACTATTAATTAGATATGTATAGTTATGTACAAGGATAATTATATTGATTTTGATTATAAAAGTCTTTGATTACAAAAGTCTTCGTATGATTTTATTTATTTTAAAAAGAAGAGTGTCCGCAGACATGTTCAGGAAAAAATAGTTCATTTTATATTTTCTTGAATATAAGCACTAGATTGAATAATGAGTGTGAACACTTAGTATTTTCGCCACATTATAGTCTGCAAATTTTGGTGGGGTTCAATCGTTTCGAATACTGTAAAAACATTAGTCAAAGAAGTATATCCAAAACAATGAATATTCAAAAATTATAGTCGAAAAGGATGCGGAATCGAAAACATCAAGGATTTTGTACATTTATACACAGGAGTAGCCAAACACGAAAGAGCAAAAGCTGGGGTATCCATACTCATTCATGAAAAACTAAAAAGGTACATTAAGTCTTGGGAACCAATGAACGAACGTATAATTAAAATGACGATCCAAGTGAGGGAAAGATTTATAGCAATTCTCGGTCAAGGATCAATTTGAAGATACTCTTACAAATATAATTGATAAAATCCCGTGTAGTCATGAAATCATCGTAGCAGCACATCTAAATGGTCGAGCCGGAAGACACAGAAATAGTAGTGTAATAGGCAAATATGGGAAAGAAATGGTTAACGATAACGGTAACAAACTGATAAATCTCTATGACCAGTTCGACCTGATGATTACTAACACCTTTTTCGCGCACAAGGATATATATATATATATATATATATCAACAAACAAGAGGACTCAAGTCAATTATCGATTATCTCATTGTTCGACAACATTCCGGAATCAAGGTACAAGATGTTAGGGTGAAGAGGGGTGCGAAGTGTGGATCTGATCACTGCTTACTGGAATCGAAAATATATATTCCCTTTGTTGCAACTCACTTATCGACTAACACCAACAGCTTCACCTAGAATAAGTTTAACACAAGTGTAATCTAAAAAGCTTTGAATATGACAGTACTAAATATTTATATGCCAAGAGATTAGAGCAAAAATTAATTGAAACTGAACGAACAACAGAAGAAGAATATGATCATATAAAAACGTGTATTCTTGAAGCTGCAGACGAGGCTGGTGGTATAATGCAGATTATTAACAAACCTGATTGATGGGATGAGGGGATAGAACAACAAATTAAAAACAAGAAACAACTTTACCAAAAACTTCTTCAAAAGAACGACGACGTGACAAGAGAAGATTACAGAAGAACAAGCACAGAGGTAAAAAACGAAGTCATTAAGAAAAAGAATCAATCTTGGAAAAAAGTGCGAGTACATAGAACAACAATTAGACAGAACCCGAAGCTCAGAAAATCATAAAATCGGTAAAAGCATCAAACAAACAAGGATTTAACTTGAGCAGCATAACAAAACAGCCTGAATACATCACTTCAAAGATCTTTTAAGAAACACGCGTTGAATTTCTAAGAGAACAATACCAAATAGATAATTTAACTCATATAGATCTTCAATTAAAACAAGTATAACAATCCGTAAAAGACACAAAATTGAGAAAATTTCCTGGACCTGGAAGGAGACACTCAGAATTCATAAAATATGGATCTGAAAAACTGATAAGAATACTAAAATCGCTATTTGAAAGATGAAAATGGCGAAGAAGCATCGACTGAATGGAGAACTTCCTATGTATCAACCATCCATAAGAAAGGTTCAAAAGACGATCCCAAGAATTACCGGTGTATAGCAGTCATTCCAGCAATAGGGAGAATATATTCTCGGATTCTTAGAAACCTAATAGAAGAAGACATTGGAGATCAGCAACCGGAGAAACAACAACAACATTAGAAAAGAGGACTCTAAAAGTGTGCAATATAAAATGTTTTGTGTTATTGAATTGTCAATTGAACAAGTTCATACACTATTATGATTGGTTAATGTCATTTGATGTCATCACTATCTGTCAGAAACGACAAATATCAAGAAGGGCAGATAATATAGCCAATATTACATTGACGCCAAACTAAATATTCTATTGCCAACTGTTGAGGATACATGTAATATCCTTTTGTAACATTTTAATTTCAAACGTTTTTGTTAAATAGAAGTAAATCTAGGATATATAATTCAAACATAACATTTCCAATTTTATAAATATTGAACGTTAATTTTCGAATTTAAGCCACTTCATTAAGAGAATTTTATTATCACATTCAAATTGTAAAACTTTCTCTAAATTCTAAGAATCGTTTATATTTGTAAATTTATTTATTAGTTTATGATATAGACCAATTGTTTACTAGCTAGGGTTATAGTGAACAATATGTTTCATCTGGATATCCATTCTTAAGATTTCCTAAATATGTATAATAAAATCTATTACTAAACAATGGAATTTTATCCGGAACACCAACTAATACTTAATTAGTAATGATATTTCATTATTTATTTATTAGCAAGCTCAGATTTTTAAGTCGCTAATATAAATTTTGGTATTGTTGTCCGTAGGTACCGTTTCGACGAATTTGTTTTAGAAAATATCCTCGTTATTGCGTCAACCAATACACTTACAACCAATACGCGTATTTAATTATGTAATAGTTTGTAGGAGTAGTGTTATATTTTTGTGTACTCGTAACACAGTATCAACTTTACAACAACACAAAATAGTACAGTACAGAACAGAACAATCAAGACATACTTTAACAAGGGACACCAGTCTCAACAGCAGTTTTATGCTAGTGCAAGTCGTTGTAGATCCAAAAATAAATGTATTTTGTGTAAATAAATATATTTAGATGAAAGTGCATTTATTCATTTAACAAACATCGAAGATTTAAAAAGTAAAGTGTATACAGCCTTACAACCTGTGCACGGCGAAGCAAACATCGGGGTTGTGATTATAGTAACCGAGGTTGAAGCATCACCGCGAAGTCATCGCAAACATTTGGTTCTACGAGCCGAACAACCCCAAATTCACCAACTGTGAACACTTGATATTGCTAACCCGGTACGCATCATCGTGTAACTTTTTATTAGCGGTGGCAAAAATGGTGGCAATGTGAAAATTTCCTGTGCAAATAAATTTGGAAGTATTCAAATAAATCTATTCAAACCATTGAAAGGCTGGTCTGTACTCTAGAAACGTATTATCAGTATGGTGCGATAGTTAGAGAAATATTATTGTCTGTTATTATTATTATGAAGGTAGTATATTTCATTAGAAATAGTTTTAATAAACTAAAACTCAAATCATTCTATTTACAAGGTGGATTAGATCCTTTTTTTTCTATTTTCTTTTTCTTAACAGGGATTGGTGTATTTTCGCCAGATAAATAATTTTTCTCACTTCATTCCTTTTTTGTTATTTGTTTCTTCTAGTGTTCCGCATTCGATTCTACAATGTCGTTCCCTACTTACTCCCTCAAACTACTTTTCGGCGTTCTCTTGATTTTATTATTCTTTGAATTCCACCCTGTAATACTTCTTAACATTGACTTCCTCTCTCTTATAGATACGACGGGATTTGACGGGAAAATAACTTTTCAAAAGTTGACAATACTTTCGCCATGGTGAGTATATTGCTGACTTAACCAATGTTTGAGAAGGCTACTGTCAAAATTTCGCCGAATATGTTAGATAGATAAGTTTTTATAATTGCTTAAAGTAAACTATTTGTTGTCTTTAATTAATATAGAGAGAAAAAATAATTTCTTGTGTGAATTATTCTTTATTATGTGAAAAAAAACACTAAAGAAATTTAAGAAAATTTACTTAAATATTATAATGAATCTGCTCCTTACCATGGAATGATTTGTAAGTGATTAAGTGCTTTCAAAATGGGTCACATGAGCACAGAAGATGGCGAATGTCCGGGGCCTTCATTTACAGTAACTTTTCCAGAAATTATTAATGAAGTTCTATACCATTATAATGAGCGACAGCCGAACTAAAGTATGTGCGATAGCTAATTCCGGAAACATCTCAACCGAACTGGTAGACAATATTTTACATCAACATTTAAATATGATCAAGCCTATACTCAGAGACAAAACCACAATTAAAAAAAAATGAATTTCTTCTGATGAACATATTCTGAAGAAGGCAAAAAACCGTTTTTTCGGCGAATAAGTTTATTGCCACGATTTTTTGAGATTACAAGGGCGTAATGTTTATTAACTATTTATAGAAGGGAAGTTCAATAATTGGACAATGTTGTGCTGATGTACTGACACATTTCAATGCTGAATACCCTCTCATTCATCCGCTATAGTAACAGCTAAATTTGTGGGATTAGGATACGAATTGCTGCCTTATCTACCATATTCACTAGAACTGTCTTCAAGTAATATTTTCTTGTTCCTAAATTAAAATAAAATGGCTTAGTGGAAAAAGGTTCTGAACAAAGGAGGAGTTGATAGCCGCAACTAACGCCTATTTTGATTTTTATGAGCTTCCGAAAGATTACTTTCAGACGGTTAAAAAAAAATTGGAAAGTCGCTGGGCTAAGTGCTTAGAACTGAAAGGGAATTATGTTGACCAATAAAATATTTTTTTTTACTCCAAAATAAGACTCTTCCGTCCAATCCTTATTCCTCCATTATCTCTTCGTTTTCATGATTCAATAATTGTCTGCATTTGTTTTCATTTATTTTCTTTGATTTCATTCTTATGAATTTTCTTTCTAATATTTTCTTTTTTATTAGTCAGGGTCATTGTTTCTGTTGCGTAAGTTATTATTGGTCTTATAATAATCATATAAATTCTTAAGCAAGTTCTTTTAAAAACTTAAAAAAGGTATATAACCCCTTACCACAATTATTAATCGTATCCTAAATACGTATTTCGACAACTAAGTTGTCATCATCAGTAGGTAAAACCACTAATCAAGGTGTCGCACATGGGGCACAATAAAGCTAGCACAACTGCTTACGCAACAACTTTACACGGCGTCCACGTATACACTAACTTAAACATGCAAATATATCGAACGAAAAGATCGACAAAAAATTACCTCTTTTAAGGAAAGCGGCACCCACATGTGTTTATACTCCAATTTGAAACGTCCACGACCTTTTTATTTACGGTTCTAAGAATGAAAAGAGACAGGTGAAGAGGATCGGTCCTTTATCTCCGTTCATAGAATTTTGTTTGTTTTTAGCGATATGAATACTTTCGTAGGCGTCAAGATCGTGGGGGTTTATTAATGACCTTGGCAAGTTTCAACCCTTTAATCGACACATTGTGCAGTGTACTTAAAGCATGGTTGGCAACGTTAGATTTATCCGGCCTATTGTATTTAATATGTGATATGTGTTCTTTAAACCGGGTTACTATTGGTCGTTTTGTTTGGCCTATATATTTCAAATTACAATCATCGCAATTAATTTCGTATATACCTGATTTCGAATTAAAATTAACTTTATCTATGGTATTCCCTAGGAGACTTTTGATAGTATTTTCGGACCGAAAGGCAACTTGGAGACCTCGTTCTTTCACAACTTTATTAATGTTTTTCGTGATGGGGTGGTATGGTAAACACATGTACTTTTTCTCCTTGTTACTTTGAGATATCAAACTTGTGGATTCGTGGAGGGTGATATACCTTTTTTAAGTTTTTACTTAACCACAGTCTCCAAAGAAAGACTTTTCAAGTTCTTTTACTTAACTATCTCTTAACATTTGTTTATTACAATAAAATACGTAAATGTTTCTATCTATTCGAATACATAATCCCCACATATAAACTTTGGCCTCAATCTATTCTTTATATTGCAATACTTGTATGTATTTAGCTTTTCGTTAATTTTTAATTTTTTTTCTTCGCTTCTTTTATTGGCTGATTTCATATTTTAAATTTGAATGTCTTAGTATGCTGACTAATTCTCTTCTTACACACGCTAAACTTATATTCATTTAACTAAAATTTGGTTCGCGTTTCGAAAATATTTTGCCAATTTATGGACATACTATCGCGGCATTTAAAGTCCGGACGATTAGATATTTATTTTCGCTATAATTAAGTATTGTAATTCGGTTTTTGTATAATTAAATTGTTGTGTAGATAACAGCATACTGACATTTATCTGTAACCTCTCACGCCAAATTATGTTATACATTTTGTTATAAAATTATTTTACTGAGTGAATAAATGAAAGACAAGGATTTATTAATCAGAATACTACAATTATTTGGTTTTAATTTTTAGTACTTTATTTCAGCACCATTTCTAACAGCTCTTGTAAACGTCTAGGAATAGATGTTATGACATTATGTATAAATTCTGGTGACAGATCATCCCAAATATCATGTTTTTTTCGCAGACGCCCGATTTCTCAAGTCACACCCGGGAAAATGTGTTGTGGTCACTGCATTTACAATTGTTTCGAACAGATCGTTTCTTACAAAATTAATCAGATTTTCATCCTGTTCGGGAGTTAACGCACGGATACCACCGGAACCTCGTTTTCTATTAATAACTGACAATCCTTCTTCTAGTAACGTAATTATTTGAGTTTTAGTTTGAATATTCAAATGTGGCACATTAACCTTATATTTTAACAAACCTGTATATGATACTGACAGATCTGTAAACAAAAGCAAATAGATATAAAAAAGCCATTTTCAAACCAAACAAATTACGTGTCCGATTTTTAAATGCCGCGATAGTACATTCTGCGACAATAGATAAATCACGCCATTATTGTTCCAATTTTGAAAATTAGTGTATTTATAAAAATATAAGAAGAAGACGGAAAAGTGTTGACAAAGTTTAATTGAAAATATTGCATTTACAAACGTTGTCATTAATTAATTTTTCCCGATAATGAAAAGCTCATCCATTTTCGTCGATTCAAAACTTACTTACAAAAATCATCGCTGGTAACGAATTATAAAGAGAAAGTTTGCACTTTAATTCCCAATAAATTGATTTACTATTACTTGATATCCAATAATGAGATCTGGAGAAACGTTTGACCATTCTATTATTGCAATAGCATCTCCTTCAAACTAATTTTTGGGCTCACCATGTATTTAATTCAGTTATTTGTTTTCTAAGTCTGTTTATTTCGAAATTCGTTCCTTTCTTTCTCGTACAAAATATTCTGAAATAATTTATTAAGTTTCAAGTTCATAAGTGCCTAATCTATTTGCCTATCTATTTGAAGTTAAAGATAGATTACACATTATTATGCAAGTCATAATATATTTGTATTATGTTGGAGTTGGTCGTTACTTGATGAAATTCCATTTAATAAAATGTACAAAAAAACGGGTGTTTAAATATCCAAATTTATAGTTATTAATATAATTTTGGATATTCAAACACTTTTATTTCAAGTATTTTTGTGCATTTTATTATATTCTTGTATACCCCAAATATGCCATAAAATGTAAGGGCAAAATGTAAACATAATTGAAAAAATATTGCGCAATCTTGGAAGTTTCCTTGAAATAAATTAAATGTTTCTTACGTTCTTATTACATTTATGTTTTAATAACTATTTTTACGGTTAGGATTGCAAAACAAAATTTAAATATTTTACTATAAACAAGTTTCTTTTATGACATATTGGAATATATTGGATCATGTGAAGTCGGATGGTGTGTTTCATATTTTTAATTGCACTATAATGTAAAGCAATTAATGTAAGGTTATCTAATTATTTCGCTCTAACCTAAACTGCTAATCGTTAGTGGTTGGCACTACACCTTTGCACTCTCTTTGATCATTACACTATAAGTTCAAAAGATTTGGCTCTTGTACTTGGTTATCTTTATGAAGCAACTGGGACGGTTCGGAATTTGAATGCTGCAGAAGCATATTTTTGTGCTTTTTGTCAAATTTTCCTATTTCGTTAGTTACTTACCATTTTAATTTGCAAACCTCTATGGATTTTGACATTTCTAACGTATTATGACGCGTCAGCTATCAAGCGAGCCACAAAATTTGTATCCTAGGTAGGCCGTGAACGACTGAGATAGACATATAAGTCACGTCTGAGCTTAGAGAATTAACGAAGTGTCATCTGTAAATAATCATAAGTCAAATTGACAAGTTACGATTTAACCTATTACTAATAGTACGAAATGTAGGTTAGATTACTTAATCAATCTAAGACATACAAAGGTATTTTTAATAATATAAAATATTATTAAAAACCTGGTGTGAAGAACACAAATGCAGGTTCACTATTAATATTTTCTGTGAACGTGTCCGAATATATCCTAGCCCTAGAGACGTAGATACGTATTTCGCCTTTCTACAGGCTCATCGGTACGCCCCTGCTGGAGAAAGGATATTCCCAGACACATTCTCCAGCAGGGGCGTACCGATGAGCCTGTAGAAAGGCGAAATACGTATCTACGTCTCTAGGGATAGGATATATTCGGACACGTTCACAGAAAATATTAATAGTGAACCTGCATTTGTGTTCTTCACACTAGATTTTTAATAATATTTTATATTATTAAAAATACCTTTGTATTATACAAAACTGGTGGGGTTTACCTACTCATGTATGTTTCAATTATTCTGATACAATCTAAGACATAACTGATTTAATCGATGGCATACTTTGAAAACTTATTTTGTGGCTCACTCCTTATTTTTCTTAGAACTTTATTTGTTATATTATGTTAAAATTATTTTATTTCGTACAGACTTATAACTATGTTCTTGATCCACACAGGCTTAATTAAGTATTTGCTTCTAAAGCAGGATTTTATTGCAGGTAGACAATGTTAGTACATGTTCTTATTACATATACTATAAATAAATTAATTATTGTATAAACAGATAGGTATGCATATATTCGCAATGGATGCACAACGCATACCTTCGTTGAATTAAGGAACGGTCAACGTGTTTCGGGCTGCCATTGCCCTCAGCGTACGACGGTGAAAGCTTGATAGTGCTTTCTGCCGATTCACCGTACATGATAAACTTGAACGTCATTTGTTAGTTAAACCTCCATGCATACTACTTACCTTATTTCTTACATGCTCGGATGTTCTTGAATTATATAGTAAATATAATAAAATATTTAAAAAAAAGATTCGAATATATTATTACAAATCGAGTGTGGAGAACACAATACAAGTAAATATTCGTGATGTTGATATTAGTCAATGAGCGACGTTGGGTTTTCTTCCGTTCTGCCTTTTATGACATGAGTATATGTAGTAAGGGAGTTGTTGTTGTGAAAGTTGTGTATCCCAGCATCATGCACTAATGAGCCTATAGTAGGACAAACCACGTGCTGTATGTCTGGTTTAAAATTGGCAAAAACCGATTTATTTCAAAAACTGGATAATCATTTTTCGAATGATCATAAAAACCGATTGATCATTCATATGATTTTTCACTTGAATGTGTATAGTCGTATTAATCAATACATCGTCAAATTTAAATATAATGATAAAGTTCTGCACTGACCAGCGAATAGTCGAGATTTGAATCCAATGGAAAATATTTAGGGACTTATAGTTTATAAGCGAAATTTCCGTTCTCAAAATTCTGATCAACTTATTTAAAATACTCGTACATGGCAGAAAATAAGACAGGGCGAAAATTTTATTGTGCCTTACATTTCATCAATGCCTAAAAGACTTCAGCAAGTTATTTTATCCTATGGTGCATCTATAAAATATTAGACTAATTTTTCTTTTCGTTATTTTAATTTTATATCTCAAAAAATCTGTTAATTTTGAATAAAATATGTGTTACTTTGATATTTCTCATTTGGGTATTAGACAGTTTCGCAATGCTTAAAAAATACAATAATAGTTCATAAGAGTTGTCTCACTTTTTTATGAATGTAACTGTACATTATTAACCATCAGAGTGATAACTAGAGCTGGGGATGTTTGCGGTGTGCCAGGATAGTATTCAGTTAAACGCACGAATATAATGAGTATTATTATATATAATATATTTGCCTATTTGCATTTTATTATTTACTTTTTTTGTTTATAAACCTTATCAATATAAAAAATAGTATATATAATATACGCAAAATAAATTGTCGTCCGCATACTTCTTTGTAGTCATACCAATGAAAAGTATCAAGATAGATAGAGAATTTTTATAATTAAATGAAAACCTATTTACTAAATCCATATGGACAAAAGTAAATTGTGTGAAATGACAAATAGAAATGAATTTGTTTATTATGTAAAACATGTTTATTGAAACATAAAGTTATTCACAAACTTACTTTAATATTACACGAAGCCTTTAAAATGTTTGTAAAACATTAAAAAAAACGCATAGTATTTATTGAGAAAAAAATTGAAATATAATGTTGTCACCTACCTAAAACAAACATACAAAAAGATGTTTTGTAAATATGTAGTTATGAATCCACCATATGTTTATCTCTATCAACGTTAGAGATAAACATATGGTGGATTCATAACTACATATTTACAAAACATCTTTTTGTATGTTTGTTTTAGGTAGGTGACAACATTATATTTCAATTTTTTTTCTCAATAAATACTATGCGTTTTTTTTAATGTTTTACAAACATTTTAAAGGCTTCGTGTAATATTAAAGTAAGTTTGTGAATAACTTTATGTTTCAATAAACATGTTTTACATAATAAACAAATTCATTTCTATTTGTCATTTCACACAATTTACTTTTGTCCATATGGAATTAGTAAATAGGTTTTCATTTAATTATAAAAATTCTCTATCTATCTTGATACTTTTCATTCGTATGACTACAAAGAAGTATGCGGACGACAATTTATTTTGCGTATATTATATATACTATTTTTTATATTGATAAGGTTTATAAACAAAAGAAGTAAATAATAAAATGCAAATAGGCAAATATATTATATATAATAATACTCATTATATTCGTGCGTTTAACTGAATACTATCCTGGCACACCGCAAACATCCCCAGCTCTAGTGATAACTAAGTTTAATATTCTATATATATTTTTTAGTGCAGATGTTTTTGTTACATTTGAGTAGTGTTTTTTATCAGAAGGATCTACATATTATAATGACTCATCCGATGACGCGTCACGCGTCTTACCTCTGGTGTTTTCTCTATACAGGTAGAGCACTCGAGAAAAAACATTCCCATTCATATATAAGCCGTCGAGGAAGGGATGGCGATTCATTCAATACCAGAGCTTCGCGGCAAGTGAACATAAATACAAATACATAAATATGCATATTGTTAGTAATTAGTTTTTATATTGTTATTCGTTTTATTATTAATATAGTGTGTGTCTAAAGTTATCATTAGTTTTATTTAAGAACCCGAAAAGACAAACTTTACAGTGGTGCAGGTGTGTGGTTTAATAAATAATAAACTAAGTAGATAATTAAGTGTTAATTAAGTTTCGTTTAAATAAATATACAGTGCGAAAAGACGTTATTTTAAATATCGTGATGGCCAACAGAATGAAACTGACGGAATTAAAAATGACTGATTTAAAACGAGAATTGGAAAAGAGGGATGAGGATACAGCTGGCAAAAAGGCGATCCTCCAGCAACGGCTTCGCAATGTGTTGATCCAAGAAGGCGAGGATCCAGAAAATTATGTCTTTCAAGGCGGAGATGCTGACGTGAATTTGCTGTTAATTCAAATGAAGCAAATGGAACAGAATAATCTGGATAGTGCGAAAAATTTGGAACAACGACTAATAGAGAACGCGTAAATTCAAATGCAACAAATGGAGCAGAAGAATCTGGATAGTGCGAAAAATATGGAACAACAATTAATAGAGAATGGGCAAATTCAAATGCAACAAAAGGAGCAGAAGAATCTGGATAGTGCGAAAAAATGCAACAATGATTAATAGAGAATGCGCAAATTCAAATGCACCAAATGGAGCAGAAGAATCTGGACAGTGTGAAAAGTTTGGACAACGATTAATAGACAATTCGCAAACTTTGGAACAGCGTCTAATAGATTCACAAGCACAGATGGAAGACAGAAACTTAGAAACTACTAGAATTCTCGAGAAAAATCTAGAAAAGAAATTACTGGAAAATTCTAGAACTTTCGAGAAAAATCTGGAACAAATGGAGCAAGCAAACTTTGGAAATGATGGAAAAGAAGAATTCTGAAAATTCGAGAATTTTGGAGAAAGTTCTAGAACAACGACTAGCGGAAAACTCAGAAGCGTTAAAGGAAGAGGTTTTCATAGCTGTAGAAGAGAAAATTGGAGAACATTCTAAACTTTTAGAGGCAATAATGACTCAGATGAAATTACCCGTTACCACGAGTCATTCTAATCCCAAGCAGGTCAACGAAGAAGTTATACCACGGCCCATCGAAATAAAAAAAGAACTTGTGGCTACTTCAAGGACCAGAATCAAGCCACCAACCTTTGATGGAAAGACGTCGTGGGCAACTTACCTGACGCAATTCGAAGCGGCCGCAGAAGCAAACGCATGGTCTTCTGTCGAGAAGGCGACTGCTTTAGTCATAGCATTGAGGGGTGATGCTAGTGATATTTTGCAGACATTGCCTGCTGAGGAACGTAAAGATTATTCTCAACTCATTAAACGCTTGGAGATGAGATATGGTCATGCGCATTTGGAGCAAGTATACCATACCCAACTGAAAAATCGATCACAGAAGAAAGGCGAGAATTTTCAGGAATTTGAGGCAGATATTGCTCGTCTAGTTCGACTTGCATATCCGATGGCGCCAGATAATTTCATGGAACACCTAGCTGTCCAGACGTTCATAGAGCAAGTTCATCAGCAAGCATTAAGGTTGGCACGACCAAAAACCTTGATCAATGCTTTGGGGCACGCGTTGAGTTTGAGACTGCAAAACAAACCTCTCGGAACCATGCTCGTGTCTGCACTGTTGAGGAGTTCATGGAGCAGGTGGTTAGTAGTTCTAAACCAGATCAAACCAAATAAAAGAGAACTGCGATGCTGGAATTGTGGAGAGATTGGTCACGTTCGGAGTAAATGTGGTAAGTTGGCCAAGAAAGCATCGTCTGAGCAGCAGGAAAACTAAAGCCGGTCGATGAGCGGGGGCAATCATCGATCCAGCATCAGGATTGGCCAAGTCGCATCCTTGCAACATCAAACCAATGGCCTGTATGTGGACGCTATTATGGAAATAAAGACTTATGCTCGCTTGCTAGATAGTGGATCGACGCAAACCATCGTCGTGCGGCCCGATTTGATTTAAAAAAATAAAGAATTACTTTCTAGCAAATGGACACTTAGGACAGCTACTGCAGAAGCAGCTTCTGTGGCAGGTGAAGTAGATGTCAATTTTATCATAGGACCAACATCAATCCGACGTCGTGTTCTCGTAGCCGACATAGAAGAAGAAATAATCTTGGGATTAGACATCATGAACACCTATGGCTTCCAGTTAAACATGAAAGAAGGCACTTTAAAAATAAATAATGAGGAATTATTTCTTCATGGGAAAAATTGTTGTTCTGGATGCAAGAGTGAGACATTTTTGACGGCGTGTATGGAAGGTGATTATTTGGACGGAAATGTTACAATGTTCGAACCAAAGGCTGATGATGCCGAGGTGGGCCGAGGAATAGTAATTGCCAAAATGCTGGTTAAGACTCAGAAGACTGTACCAATAAGGGTAATGAATGTGAACCATTACCCTGTTTCATTGAAGAAGGGCACTATTTTGGGGTGGTGTTCGCCAGTGTCGGCCGTCGTTCATCGTATAGAGGCGAAGAAGAATGGATTTGTGCAGGTTCCTGAGAAATTGTCCAAGATAATCGACTCCGCCTGTCAAGGATTGAGCAAGAAGGAACAAAGCCAAGTTAAGGATCTTGTCAAACATTATGAAGGCGTCTTTGAAACTGAGACTGGTACGAAAGGAAAAACCAATATTGTAATGCACAAAATAAGTACCGGCGATGCAAGTCCAATTCGACAAGGACCAAGAAGGTTACCACTGGCAAAACGTGAGGAAGCCGAGCATATTATACAAGATATTAAAGGCCAAGGAGTAATTGAACCATCGAATAGTCCATGGGCTTCACCAGTGGTCCTTGTCAGGAACAAGGATGAATCTACCAGATTCTGTGTGGACTATCGTCGTTTGAATTGTGTGACCAAAAAGGACAGCTATCCTCTCCCAAGAATAGATGATACGCTAGACACCTTGGCAGGAGTAAAATGGTTCTTCACTCTCGACTTAAAAAGCGGTTATTGGCAAGTGGGAATGGATCCCAATGACAAAGAGAAGACTGCCTTCAGTTTAGGTACAGGACTCTGGCCATTTACAGTCATGCCATTTGGACTGTGTAACGCCCCAGCTACTTTTGAGCGACTCATGGACACTGTACTGAGGGGACTGTCTTGGAACACCTGCCTGGTATATCTCGATGATGTGATTGTGGTAGGGAAGACCTTTGAAGATCACATGAAAAATTTGGAAGTAGTATTCCAGAGGTTGCGAGATGCCAACCTGAAATTAAGTCCAAAGAAGTGTCACCTTTTCCGCAAGGAGGTAAATTACCTTGGACATGTGGTTTCCGGAAAAGGAGTTGCTGTGGATCCAGAAAAAGTAAAAGCTGTGGAAAAATGGCCGGTACCCAAAGACGTTCCTGGATTCTCCAACATTGCAAAACCACTTACTCGCCTAACAGAAAATCGAGCATTCATTTGGAACAACGAATGCCAAGCGGCCTTTGAGTTGTTAAAAGTTGCGTTGATAAATGCACCTGTTTTAAACTATCCACTGCCATCTGGGAGGTTTGTTCTGGATACGGATGCCAGTAACGTCGGGATTGGTGGCGTGCTCTCTCAAATCCAAGATGGACAAGAAAAGGTCATTGGATGTTTCAGCAAGACCCTGTCCAAACCGGAGAGGAACTACTGCGTAACCAGGAGAGAACTATTGGCAATAGTTAGGACCATTGAGCATTTTTACAAGTACCTGTATGGGCAGAAGTTTCTGATCCGCACTGACAACGCCGCCTTAAAGTGGCTCTTACAATTTAAGACTCCCGAGGGTCAAGTAGTTAGATCAATTGAGAGGCTACAGGAGTATGACTTCGACATTGAACACAGAGCAGGCCTCGAACATCAAAATCCAGATACCCTTTCCAGAAGGCCCTGTCCAGAAGACTGTCGACATTGCAAACGAATCGAAGACAAATCGGCCAACGCTCTTCGAACCACCGTGGTTGATGACCAATGGCAACCTGACAATTTGCATGCAGATCAAGAAGCTGATCCGGATGTTGCAGTCTTCAGGGCGTGGAAGAGAAATGAGCAAAGACCGACCTGGCAAGAAATTGCTCCCCATTCACGAGAATTGAAGTCATACTGGGCACAATGGGATTCCTTAACCATGGAAGACGATCTCCTGAGACGTGAGGTCGAAAATCACGATGGAAGTGAGCGGAAGATGCAAATGGTGGTTCCCAAGAAAAGAATACCAGAGGTATTCTTCTGGGGGACATTTTGGAGTCCATAAAACACTGGAGAAGGTGCGCCAGAGATTTTACTGGGTGAATTGTTCACGAGATGTGAAAGAATGGTACCGAAAGTGTGCTAATTGCGCCGAAAGCAATGGTCCCCAGAGGCGTCGACGTGCACCCATGCGCCAATACAATGCAGGAAGCCCATTTGAAAGGAACGCCATAGATGACGCCGGCCCTTTTCCAGAAAGCGACAAACGAAATAAATACATAATAGTGGTCATGGATTACTTTACCAAATGGGTTGAAGGATATGCTCTACCAAATCAAGAAGCTGGAACTGTAGCAGACGTGATTGTGAAGGAGTTCGTCAGCCGTTTTGGTGTACCCCTGGAACTTCATTCCGATCTAGGGCGAAATTTCGAGTCCAGTCTATTCGAAAAGATGTGTCGACTTTTGGGCATACGAAAGACGACAACAACTCTTTTGCATACACAATCAGATGGGATGGTAGAGCGAATGAACAAGACCATGATCAGACACTTATCCAAAGTGGTCTCCGAACAGCAGAGAGATTGGGACGAGTATTTACCATTATTCCTAATGGTGTATCGGGCCTCTGTTCAAGAGACAACTGGCCAGTCACCAGCAAACGTGATATTCGGGAGGGAACTCCGATTACCCTGTGATTTAAAGTTTGAGAGCAAGCCTGGTGAAGATCTTGCCGGAAAAGATTATGTCAGCACGCTCAGACGACGACTAGATAATATCCATGAACAAGTCAGACATAATATCCAAGATGCTAGTGACAGAATGAAGGAGAGCTACGACATCAACGTCGAGAAGAGTGGTTACCATGAAGACGACCGGGTTAGGTTATATAATCCACAACGTCGACGGGGCCTATCTCCAAAACTTCAAAAGAATTGGGAGGGGCCATACGAGGTGTTGAAGCGGATTAACGATGTAATATACCGCATCAGGCGAACACTTCATACTAAGCCAAGAGTCGTATATTTTAATCGGTTAGCCCCATACTCTGGAGACAATAATGACGAAGTCGCTGACTTGCGCCGATTTGATAGTCAATACCAGGAAGTGACCTTCGAACACTTTATGGAAAAGTATTCTGGTTCGAGAATAGCTCGATTTGGGGTGACCATCGAGAAACAGCAAGATTTGTTGACAGTGCCGCCAGACTACGCGCTTGCTCATTGCGTAGCCCAAGATCTGCGAATGGCCAAAGGAATTGCCAGGGAATTTAAAGAGAGATTTGGCGAAATCGAAAAATTAAGGCGCAGGGACCAGCAATTGGGAAGAGTCTCCAAATACTAAATGAAGAACAGCCCATATTTTATTTGGTCACGAAAGAACTGTCAAACCTAAAGCCAACATATCGAGCCTTATGGTAGGCCCTGGTCCACTTACGCGAACAAATGTTACAACAAGACATTTTGAAATTAGCAGTTCCAAAATTGGGTTGTGGATTGGACCACCTGGACTGGAGAATTCTAAGGAGCATGTTAGAAGTAATATTCTAACATAATATGGAAATTTTGGTATGCAGTTACCGGCTTGAATATTCCTGTACATCCAGGCAAGATAAGACCGTGGACTGTTATTTAGATATGACGTTACAATGTAACAAAGGCCCTGCCTGTCTGTTTCGCCATCGTTTGAGGGAACCAAAGCATGACATGTTTCGGGACGAAACTTCATTTTTAAGAAGGGGGCAATGTAATGACTCATCCGATGACGCGTCACGCGTCATGCCCTCTGGTGTTTTCTCGATACAGGTAGAGCACTCGAGAAAAAACATTCCCGTTCATATATAAGCCGTCGAGGAAGGGATGGCGATTCATTCAATACCAGAGCTTCGCAGCGAGTGAACATAAATACAAATACATAAATGTGCATATTGTTAGTAATTAGTTTTTATATTGTTATTCGTTTTATTATTAATATAGTGTGTGTCTAAAGTTATCGTTAGTTTTATTTAAGAACCCGAAAAGACAAACTTTACAATATTTATTTTTAAAATCTATGTATTCATTTAGACATTATAAGTTTATTAGTATTACATAAGCAACAATTCTTTATTCCATGAAGTGCAATTAAATGAAGTTTCATTTTCATCGATATAAGAGCATTATGTCATACGAAATACATAATATGGAAGCATAGTAATCATGTGATAAATAACCAAACGCTAACGTTACGTTTGTTTATTGTTCGTTGCGGCTACACCAATAACTGCATATTTTCTTTTTATCAGATACATAAAAACATGATCCTTTATACCGTTTTATTTCCAGCCACAATTGGTGATTGTTTATTCGATTATTTCAGTAACCGGGTTATTTCGATAATTTCAAAAACCAAATAATCGGTTATTTTTCATTCGAGTGATCCCATCACTGGTCAGGTTAGCAATTTTCAAACAAATATGTGTTCTATTGTATTCTCCAACCCGATTTTTAATAATACAAGAAAAATCATTTGCACTCTCAAATTTTTATATTTGTATTTATAAAAGTAAATAAACTTCAATTAATACAATTATTAAAGGAACTTCTGTTGTTTTAAAGGAATTGTTTTGAAATAAGATTTTGTTTTTTTAAATTGCCATATTAGCAATTCAAAATATTAAAAAAGACAATAATTGAAGGGGAGCCATATAAAAGTGCCCTGTAATGGTCCCCGATTCTCTGAGCTTGTCAACTTCACTACCGTAAACCGAGTGAAGCTTACAACTTATAGAGAATTGTTTTAAATAATATATTGTATTATGTTGATAAATAAATAAAATTATTAAGTCGGAGTTCTAGAATTACCTATGTTAGTACGTCAAGAAGAAGAAAAATATAGGATTAGTATCAAATATTATTATAAAAAAATAAAAACGCTAGAAATACATAGTGAAAAATTTAGCAAATGTGACGTTTCGTTTGAAACAAATATAACAGTTTACTTAATTTGTTGTTTGGATCCAAAAATTATAAATCGAATGCAAAAAGACATTATATTAAACTGCTGCATGATTCTGCAGAATTAGAAGCATGTATAGCAAACGCCAATTAAGTTGGCGCGAGAAGGGGTAAGTTCGCGCAGGATTAGAAGTAGTGGGGAGATTTGTATTTGGTTTTACATCAAATGTCAGATAATTCTAACCTCTGAGCGTGTATGATCCCCTAGCAAAGACATTACAAAATATGTTCTGTCAAACGTCAATGACAAATGTATTCTGACAATTACTTGAGTAGTGGGGGTGGACGTTTTCAAAAACGGCTTCTGCGCACCCCCTCCTCGCGCCAACTTAATTGGCGTTTGCTATACTTATATAACTATCTTACATTCAAACGGACTCTCGAAGGCACATTTAAATCCGAATATACTAATAAACTTTATTGATCATTACAGTGTTGATTTCATTAGAAGCTTTTAATGCGAATTTTAAATATAAACTATTAATTTAATCAATAAGTAAGTGCAATAACAAAATACAGTGGTTCTACTAAATGCATATGAATTATACATTGCGTCGTAATATGTGAATTTGAATACGTCTTTCAGACAGTTCACAATTGATTTTATTCAATTACTAGTCGCACGTGTATTGAATTAATTTTTAACCACAGAAAAAGATAATAAGTACTTTTTAAATTAGTATGCAGTCTGTCAGAGAATAATCTGACCAAGGACAACCAGCATTCGAACTTGTGCACTACCTTTGGAATTTTATAACGGGTGTTTATAAACACCTGATATCGCAGTGGCCCGCTAGTAGCGAATTTTTAAAAACCGTATCTTTATTCAACATTCAACCAAAAATTAGAAACTTCATGATTTGGAAGACATAAATTTATTTGTCAATAGCAGTCAAAATTTTGCTTATGTGTTTAATTTAAAATTAAAATTACAAATATTTAATTTAAAATAGAAATTATAAATATGGTTGAATATATAGTCTATTATGTTCAATATTTAAATTTATTCTGTGCTTTATGTTATTGAATACAGTTTCTAACATATCGGCGCTAATTTCTTGGCATAGGCGCATAATATTGTTCTGAAGATAGTCCAAAAGTGTACACTGGGTTTTCAAAAACCTTATTTTTTAGATAAGGAAACGCAAAGAAATTTAAAGGCGTAAGGTCACATGAACGTGGTGGAAAACGATCCTTACTTATCAATCTGTCATCAAAAAATTCTCGTAAGTAATTCATGTTAGCTTCCGCAACATGTGGCCGGCCGAATCATGTTAAAATAACCAGTGAGTAGTTCATCATCATTAAGTTGATGAATGAAAGGTTCCAACATAATGTTACGATATCTTTGAGCATTTATAGTTTGGTCGAAAAAAATAGGTTCAATTATTCTCCTTCTGCTAATTGCTAACTGCACACATATTTTCTTAGAATGCGTTGTAGCTTCTCTAAAGAAATGTGGATGATCTGTTGCCCACATTTGCATATTTTGTGCGTTAATGTAACCATTCAAATGAAACCAGGTCTCATTAGAAAAACAAGTTTGATCAAGCATATCATTATTACTTATATTCTGATTGAACCACTGATAATACAGTATTCTTTTATTATAATCCAGAGGTAGGAGTTCTAAATACATTTGTACCTTGTATGGATGCATACCTATATCAATGTTGCGCACTGTTGAAATACTTAAATTTAATATAATGTATAGAATCCACGGTTGGCTCTTAGTGAAACATAATGAATAAAATTTACTAAAGAAAACACTCGGTATATTTGTTTCACAAAATATATTTTGTGAAACAAATATACCGAGTGTTTTGTTTAGTAAATTTTTTACTTAAATTTAATTAATAGAAAAGCTTTCTAATAGATAAGATAGGTCGCTCTTGAATTGCATTTCTGACTCTATATTATTTTCAGCGCGAATGCGTGGTCTTCCACCTTTTCGTTTTCTATCAGGGATTCAATTTCCCGAAAATTCAAAACTGTTTTTTTCAGCTGCGTTGCAAATTGATGATTACTATTAAATGCAGTGTTCAAAAATTGTAATTGCATATTACGGAAGAATATTGCCATACTCCATCCACTAATGCTTTTTGTTGAAGGGTAAACATTATGCCGGCTTTAAGAGTTGTATATTTTGATTACTGACGTTAACTAAACACAATTTATTTGACGTTTGTTAAATTTAATTGATTAGAATTAAGTAAAGCTGTATCCTTTATAATCCAAAGCAACTGAGATGTCGGGTGTTCATAAGCACCCGTTATAACGAGCCATCGAAAAAATTCATAATTGGAGTAGACTGTGAAATTGCGTTGGTATTTTAGCCACTTCCACATAATGATGTATTTGACATTGAAACTATAAGTTTGTGTCAAATTTTTCAAAACTCTTATTAAGAAAATTTAATTTATTTAAAAAATGGTATTCAACATAGAACAAAAAGCAAAAATTATCGAATGTTACTTCCGTACAGGTGTGAAAGTAAATGGCGAGTGGCAGTATTCAATTACGGAATGCATGGCTGATTTTAGTGAAGAACATCCTGAATTAGTGTTTGTCTACAATGATTTTTACAATGTTTTGACAAATTGTGTAAAGTTATTCAGAGAAACTGGTAGCGTCGGTCGATAAACTGGAAGTGGACGGCCATCTAAACGTACAGCTGATAATATTGAAGCCCTTCAGCATATGCTGCATAAAGTTTTAGCTGGATTGCGGAGAAGAGTTGGTTTGTGTTTAGATGTAAATGGACAACATTTTCAACAAGTACAGAAGTTGTTGTCTCAAAATTTGTATATAGCTACAGAAGCTATATGTAAATTTTGATTATGATTTCGATACTAAAAAATTTATTTATTTTTTTTTTTTATTGTAGTATCATTTCAATGCCATAACCTTTTTTTTACAATGAAACCAAATGAAACTCTCAAGCATCAAGTAATGTGTCATTATGTGGAAGTGGCTAAAGTACCAACCGAATTTCACAGTCTTCTCCAATTATGAATTTTTTCGATGGCTCGTTATATTATGCAGTACAATATTTTTCTTATATTGCTCTACTAGTTTACGGTATTGAACATTCAGCAATTATAAAAAATTATGATTCTCTCCATTGATTATTATAAATGGTTTGAAATGGCTATTCTTTGACCTAATATACACTCAGCGGCAAAATTAACCGCCCCTATGTGTTGTTATTTTGTTGGTTGATTTTCGCCAATTTTCGATATTAATTGACATTATATGACACTTTGACACTAAATAATTAAGTTTAACTGTTATTGTATGTGTATTACTGTCATTCGTACGCTTATTAGTAATTTGGTTCAAATTTGACTTGTTTAGTGTTAGTTTATTTACGATTTCTTTTTTATTAAACTTAATTAGACTTGTTCAAAAAGTGAAGTTCAAAAACATTTTTAATTCGAAACAATGCCATTTAACGCAAACTCCGTAGACAAAGCTGTGGTTCTATTCGATGAAGGTTACAGTCAACGTAGTATTGCTGGAATACTTGGTGCTGCTCGTGAGACAGTCAGAGATGTCATCAGGCGGGAGACGGGTTCTTACACCAGAAGGCCTGGTCAGGGCCTCCATCGCTGCATTTCCGTAAGGGAAGATCGTTTTGTTGTAAGCACGATTTTTAGAGATCGGTTTTGTATCACCACTGAAGCCCGCAATCGTCTTGATGCGATTAGAAATGTAGACGTGAGCGAGCGAACTGTAAGAAGAAGGTTGGCAGAAAATAATCTTTCAACGAGATGCCCTTACCGAGCCCCACAGCTTCGCCGGCATCACAACACAGCTAGACTTCGCTTCGCGCGGGAATACAGTATGTGGAATATGATTCAATGGAAGAATGTTTTATTCTCCCCTAGAGCAGAATTGCTTTAAGAAATCCCGATGGCAGTCAGCGTCTATACAGACGTCCAAACAAGCAGTTTGCTCCTTGTTTTCTTATTCAAACTCTGGGTTACCAAGGACGCTCAATAATGGTATGGGGAGAATTTCTTACGAGGCTCGTACGGACCTGGTGATTTTTGATAGAGGCGGTGTAGATACTCACAGATATGTACAAGAAGTTCGTCAAGATCATGTCATTACGTTTGCGCCATTTATTGGAGAACTTTGTTTTAATGCAAGAGAACGCACGCTGTCACGTCGCTCGAGTGGTTTTGCAATACCTTAGTGAAGTTGACATTAGAAGTTTACCATGGCCAGCAAATAGTCCAGACATCAATCCAATAGAACACATCTGGGATAACCTGAAACGTCGGATTCGAGCAAGGAGATGAGCTCCAACCACCATTAGAGAGCTGAAATCTGCAGCGTTGGAAGAATGGGAAAACAGCCACAAGTTGACATTCAAACCGTCACGTAGGCTCTTTGATGTGATTAGGGCACGGGGGAGTAACACTCATTATAAATTTCATGCATGGCTAATCTTGTACAAAATGTTCGAAATTTTCAAACACCGTTTTTTCTGTAATTTTTTAAGAGTAAACAAAAAATTTCAATTAATTGGTGTTTGTTTCCTTTTCCAAGATGTACTTTGATATTAAAAACTTGAAAAAAAATCAGAATTACAAAAATCTCCGAAATAATGACAAAACACAGGCTGGACGATTAATTCTGCCGCTGATGTATTTAAATTAAAATTAACGATTTGAATATTATGAACATTATTTGATGCGCAGTATAAAATTAGCAGTACGACAAAAAAGCTGTTAAAAGATACATAAAAAAATTGTATGCGTTTTCTAATTTTTACAATTATACAGACACGCGAAGTGTATCAATTTAATTTCTGAAATGCACCCTTAACAGCTGTACAGTTATACTCACATAAATCTAGTACAGTAATTTTTATTTTGTTGTAATACATACTTAGATAATGCGTCACTTTACTTACCATTTTAAATAATTAAACTTACTTAACTTGATAAATTAAGTATTATAACAATATTGGAAAACGGTTATATTATTGGAGAAATGCACGCCAAGAAATTCACCGTACTAAGTATAGAGAGAAAATGGGAAAATGAAGAAAACTTTAACCGCAAACAAGGAACCAGGATTTCCATTCGGGAGTAAGCCCATATTTTATTGCAATATTTGAGAGATCTTCCTTTTGAAAGTTGAAAAAACGTTCTTTTTCCTGCTGCTCGTCAGACGAGAAGTCGACGGACAAGAAAGTGATTCGCGATACCATATTACAACAAATAAGATTCACTTATGTCCCTATGGTATATCCTGCAATAAAGGATAAGGAACATTCAAAATTTAGATTACAAACGTACATCGGGACACCTAATAAGCATATTTCAAGTTATTTAAAAAAACTTAATATTAACACGGTTTTCAAAACTAATAATAATTTATCCAAACATATTAAAAACAATAAAGATAAAACAGACAAAAATAAGAAATCTGGAGTCTATAAGTTAATGTGTGGATGCGGTAAGATATATGCCGGTCAAACAGGAAGATCGTTTGAAAAACGCATTGCCGAGCATTGTTCTTCGTTTAAAAATAAAAAACAAGATTCCACTTTTGCGAATCATCTATTAGAAGAAAACCACACTTTCGATAAAGATTTTCAAATTCTGCATTTAGAAAATAAAGGCAACAAATTAAATTTACTGGAAAGTTTAGAAATCAATAAATTAAAACAATCACAAATTTTATTAAATGACCAATTAGATTTAAATAACTCGCCTTTATTAAATTTATTTACTTAAAATCTGTTTAGACGATAATACAAATGTATATGTAGTTTATTAAACAAATTTTATGCGTAGACATGTTTAGTACCCTATAATATACAGTTAGGGCCCACCAGATGTGCCACATTTTCTCACTACCGACAATACTTGTGTAAATTCATAGATTTCTTTAAAAACATTGTAAAATAATACCATCCTTCCTGATTTTATATATATATATTTTTTTTTTATTCAGTTTGTAACGTACTCTTTAGATGTAAGCACCTGAGGAAGCCACTGTGCTGGCGAAACAATTGTCGTGTTACGATTAAAGATTAAAAGTGAAGATTAGAACCGTAGTTTTATTTCTATTTTAAGTAATAAATTAATATGAGCAATTCTTCTCCGCTTCGTAAAATATAATGGACCCACTACTTCTTGAGCTCTCACATTATTCTGAAAACATTCTTCGGTACCATATACATTAATGGATATATTATTTTGCTCTTCAAACTTATGGATATCTTTTAAATTTACAGGGAAATGTATATCAGTAAAATCAGCAACTGTACTATAATGTGAATACGATTAAATTCTTTGCGAGAGTCCTACTGGTTCCCTTAAAGCAGAAGTAATAACGGCTCAAGCGAAACATTTGTTGTCAGAATTTTGAACATTTATTATAGCCTTCTTTTTCTTTATTGATGGTCGTAAGTCCATATAAGTGGAACCTCTCAATGGACTAAACGTATTCATATTTACTTCCAAATATAAAACGTTGCTCAATGTCCACCCTGAAATATAATAAAATAGTAATTTATAACACTGTGAGGAATTAACAATAATCTTATTTTACCTGAATCGTACTCCTGAAAATCACTCATTTTATTCTTAATCTCATCAATAAAATCTGCGTATAGCTCATATAAATTTCTTCCATGGGTCATGACTTTATTTCGAGTATTAAACGATTTTATTTCTACAATCTCATTCGTTAACAAATAATATAAACCATACAATTCCAAATTTATTTTCATAGAAGTATGTATACTTAGAATATTATCCATAAGTGCTATCACTTTCTTCCTAATATTATTTGCAAATTCCTCCACATCAACGTATATGCGAGACCAATCACATATTTGATAACTTAATATTCTATCCCCAGACGTGCCTACACTCTTCTTTACACCGTTGTCGATTATTACGAACGCTTTAGTCCGGTGTAAAGTACTGCGAATATGTGCAGTATAACAATTTGTTTCTACATATACATTACAGATTTCACATTTCATTAATTCTACTTCGTTATCGCTAAATTTCATTCTCTTCCCTTTACAAGAAGTTAACACGTGGCGACTTCTGTTATCTCCTCGAGTAAACGTCTTCCCACAGTATTCACATTCAAACATATTAACTTATTATTTTCCAAATATGCACTGAATAAAAACAACACCTCCACTGCACCAGCTCAACTGTAGCTGGAATGGAACGACCATCACCATATATACACCTCATCGAAGGTCATGCTTAATATTATACTATTTTATGTGTGAAATCATTTCAAACATATAAATTATTTTTACTTATTTATACTAGTAACAATAAACATCTTAGCATTATATGTATAATTAAAAAAATCCATCCAATTAATCAAAGTCATACATTCTACTGTCCATATCATCGATTAGAATAATAGTCTCTATTTCAAATATGTCTTCCTCAATTTCTCCCTCCTCAATATCTACCTCGTCTATATCATCTCCTTGCTCCTCCTCAATATCGTCCTCGATATCGTCTTCAGCTTCACTTAACTCATCATCACTACTTCATTCTAATTCCACTATAATCTCCACTCTAGTTTTCTTTCGTTTGCACCACCCATATCCACTTATATGTTCTAACAAATATTAAGAAAACTTAACACTGTATGAGAGAAAAATTCATTCGTTATTATTTATATATTAACGGTTGAACCTCTACCTCGATGTAATCTTTAAATGATGACCTTAAAATCCCTATAGACGTCTAAGTGACCTTGACCTCCAAATGATCCGACAATTAAATTACATTGACCTTCATATGTCCTTGACCTTCAAATGTCCACAAGCTCTAAAATATGTAAAAAAATATAATATTGCGAATGCAACGATTATGTCAGACTCCAAAAGCGTACTGGAATCTTTACACAAGAGAAGTCATCAAAAAAAAAATAACCCCATAATATTGAACATCATCGAACGCTTGAGATATCTGGAGAAAAAACATGTTAAAATCAAATTCTATTGGATCAAAGCAAATTCAGGTATAGAACCTAATGAGTCTGTTGATCGTTTAGCAAAGTAGGCTATAAAGAGTAATAATATACTAACGGAAAAAGTGCCATCTAATGATCTTATTTCTCATCTAAAAACCAAAATATTAAAAGATGATTGGCAAGCATATTGGAAGCATTCGTAAATATCCGAGAATGGCGCAAGGAACATAGGGTATCAAGGATATATCGCACTACCGTCGCTCGATTAAAATTTAACCATGGACAATTTCCAGCATATTTACACAATCTTAAAATTATCGAATCAGCTGTTTGTACATGTGGCACTAATACAGCCGATATGAACTATCTTCGAATGCCTTAAGCACAATAACTTTCGATGTGAATTTATTAGCAGACTTGTTAATGCGGGAGTGGTTATACCTACTAGTATTATATGTGTCCTAATGTATAATACTAAGAATGTTTACGATGCATTGATGGATTACATTTTTAAATCTAGAATTCGGATCTAAAATCAAAACCTAAACTTGTTTGCCTTTGTGGGGAAACCTATTTTTCCGATGGCTGTTTTTATTGTGTCTAAAATCGTCTGTAGGCCCCGGACGTGAAACATGTTTATTCCAACGTTTTATTTGAATTTTATCTTATTATAAATTCTGTAAACATTTCACTTAACGTGGCAATATGGGCAATGATCCCGAATGCCAAAAATAAAAAATAAACATTTCATTACACAACAATAATTAAAATTTATATATACGATATTATAGTGCAACTTATATAATAGTAATTATAATTATGGAAATGCTAAGACAAACAAAAAAAAATTACCGTTCTATAATATGTCGAGTCCTAATGTGAGGCAAGTTATACCTTTCCTCTGTCTGTGTTTGTAAAGCTGATTTGTAAATAATTTTGCAATCGGTAAGAATTGTCTCCTAGCAAAATTGCATTAGGAAAGTCGTTTGCATCCAACTTCATCTTTATTCTAGAATTAATGTAATTTATAGCAACATGAGCAGAACCAAGGCAACGAAACAATACCCATTGCTTTTAATTTATGGTCACAAATAACCTGTTACAATAACTCTGCCATAACTCCTGCAATAACAAATGAAATTATGTTGGCGATAAATGTATTGAATATACATCTCTATTTTTTAGAAACTTTTTGGTTATCTTGAATTTCACGTTCATACTCTGAGGATTTAACAAATTCTTGTAGTAAAGATGCTATTACTGTTGACGATTTTTTAACAATACCGCAAGATGTCTGTGTCATAAAACCTGAGTCAGTAATTTATTAATGTGAGGTCTATTACAATATATTGATAAATAGGACTATATTAAAATAATAATTTAATACTACTTGTAATTAATTGCACTCTATTTGTTTAAATCAAATTATTATTGTTCATTTTTTAGAAGGTAACGTGAATAAAATCCTATATCGTCCAATTGCACCATTTAATTCGGTCAATATTTGATTGTTATATCTACCATTAATAGATCTATTGTGAAAAAATAATTTTACTAGAACGTATAAACATTAACAAAAACTAATTAACGCAGATTTCAACAATCTGTTAATAGCAGATCAATGAAAAATGAAAACACTTACCTAACCTTTCCTAACCTGGCGGAACAAAATATCTTAAAGGTTATATTCATCAATAACTTTTACCTCAAAATAAATTTATCTTAGATAAAGTCCATCCAAAATTGAAGAATGAGAAAAAGGACTCATTTTTGGATTTTTAGGAAAATGTTATAATAAACGATCTTGTATATACAGAAACAATGCGTATGTGAGAGATGTTTTCTCTTTGAAAGTGAATGCAGAATTGCTTTTCTTACAAAAGAAATGTTTTTTTTTCACTCGTCATTATCAAAGAGACTGCAAGGAGGTGAACGGCAATAAAACTAAAAGTAATAAAAATAACGAAACATATTACGAGTCAGACGGGGAAAACAATACGCCTAATTTGGATAGCAACTAATCTATAAATATATGATAATAAGATACCTATACATCAAAGGTACAGCAAAAAGTGCACAGGTAATTTTGCTTGTAATAGCATACGGAAATTCCAAATACTTTACAATTATAAACCAAGATATGATATTTACCTATTCTTTTGCCAATTTAAAAATTAATTCAATGCATTTACAAACAGAGATAAAGAATAAATTCTTTACAAATGAAAGTAATGGTTTTCACTTAGATTTTTCCAAAGTATTAAATATATTTATAATTTTAAACGTATGAATAATTTATTGAGGCAATGACAAAATAAAGATAAACTTAATGTAATAGTAATAAATATAAACAATGCAATAAAATGTGTATTCTTATTATAATCCGAACAGTTATCTTTTCGTTAAAAAATTTCTAGTCGTAGAATACTGGAACTATGCATGTTCAGAGACCATGAAAAACGAGTTTTTATAAGCGGTGTATAAATAACAATGATAATAGGGAATATTATTCATTATTATTATTATTTAAAATATAGCGACAGGGTTACATTAGAAATATAGTACGTTCAATATCCAAGAAATTTGGGGCAGTTCCTTATGCAAATGGCGGAGCAATAAATTATTCACAATACTTTTCGTAAATTTGTATTTCAAAAGCATTCTTTTTGATTAAAAATAGTTAATTGTACCAACTTATACATTAAAGTATAATTTTGAAGATTTTTTTCTTAGACAACGTTTTGTTTGAAAGCACAATCATTCCAAACAAAATTTGAAAATTTTACAGTTTTGTTTTTTGGTTGTCAAAATTTTTGCCAGCATAACTGTACATGTGGAAATGTACGTTATTTGTGCACCTATGTAATGATTTAAAAGCGTCCCCATTTTGAACAGCAAAACTGGAACACATTTTTCAAAATAATGCTTTACTTTGTGTGTAATTACTTATGGGGGGGGGGGGCTGAATAATTTCAAAAATTACAAAATAAATAAAATAATCATCAATTTAAGTATCTTGTTCAAATATGGTATTCATATTTGTTTTCACGACAGTAGAAGTTTTATTATTCTAATGGGTTTTTCGGTTTTTTATTCGGTCTATACTAATTTTATTTTTATTAATTCAATTACATAATTTGATATTGTAGTAACTATATTATCTTACGTGCAGTTATATAGGTAAATTTATTTAAATATTGATTGCAGTGTAAATTAGATGACACGCAAGTTTTTAAATTGTATTAATTTAATTACGTTAGGGTCCAGTCAAAGACCAGAAAACAGTATGTATACTGTTCAGCTGAAATGCCCCTTAAGATTTTTGTATATAAAATATTCTTTTAGAATTTTTACCACCATATGTTTAAATCATATTTCTTTGTTTAATTATTGTATATATTATTATTAATGCTACTCATTGAGGAAAATAAGGACATTATTATTAAAAAAGTTCATTACTTGGTGATCTATAAAATTACGAAATACATATTTATTTGTTGAAAAGTTGTATTTATAAAGTTTTTAATTCTATTTATATAAATGGAAAACGAACGGGTGGTGATCTATAAAATTACGAAATACATATTGCTGTGAATTGTGATTTTTATTGCTTATTGACTTATGTTCACAATCCACAGTAGCTTCTCCGAACTAGACTCAGTTGGGTGGGCACCTTCCTTGAGCTTCTTAATCGTCAGGGGTATTCTCACGAATATCGTGGTATAAAAGAGAAATAATACTAATTAAACTCAAGAAATAAAACTAACATTAACACCACAAACATTTAATTTAAATCGAAAAGAAAAAAAAAAACTACTTTATCAAGTATAAAGCAGAATTGTGACTTAATTACGCCGCAACATAGAGAAAAACTCTTGTAAAATATGACTGATACAGGAGAAAAAAAAACTCTAAACTGAATTCCGAACAAAGATCTAAATAAATATAAACAAACCTTATTAGCTATCATCAATTACTTTATTCCCTCAAAAAATCAAACGTCAAATAGAACTTTCTCTATTTTCACACGTATCCAAAATTAATCATGCGAAATAACTCCAGCATGTGACTAATAAATTTTCCCCCCTTCCTACTATACTACGGTAACTTAAATGAACAAAAACTATATTTCAAAAAAACAGTCTAATACGTTTTGTTAATATTTCAAATGATTATAAAAATATTACAAAGTAAATTTATAAATTTAAGAAGCTTCAAATTTCAATAGAATTATTACTACAAATATATCTATATAAATATCATATTAAAAATACATACATTTAGTTTTGTACACGTTACGTCACAAAAACTATTATAAGAGAGATTCAGATAGGTTATTTTAAATCAATTTATAAGTCTAAATACTCATAAAAATATACGTAATGAATTTTTAATACATCAGCACACTACCAAAAACACACACCGTAATTATCAAAATTGAATTAAATAAAATTACGTTTTATTTAATTTCAAAAAAAATACAACCTATCTGTAAAAGAACTATTCAATCTCTAAAGCATGATGAAGCCACAGGAAACAGCAAGGCATCCCTACCTAACATAAAAATATATAAATCAACATAATAATATATATATATCTGTATTATTATGACTTCCTGCTTGGCGCGGACTTCGAACATCAAAATAGGCCCGTGCAATCTACAGACATGGACAAAAATACACATTACAATAAATTATTATAAAAATTTTTAATTTTTAAAGTTATTTCCCTGGAATAAAATTTTACAAATAAATACAATAATTTTCATATCTTCTTTTGTTTCTTCTGCAGGAAAAAATCCACTGCATGTCCCCAAAATTATCCGAAGAAAAAAGTTAGGACATTTCTAATCTTTGTTCAAGGATAATTTTCCGCACTAATCACATACGACAGTATCGCACTCTGTCCTACTTCCCCGCACTAACATGTTGCATTGCTGTCCAGCAGGTCATTCTCCTCCTGGTGCAACGTTGCAGCGAACAATTACAGTATCTCCATATAAATTGTGTATAAATTTTCAAATAGCAATGTCTTATTTAACTTTAGACATTTTATTGCTTATTCTCTATGTCATTTAGCTTGACATGATTTATTTATGTCATTTTGACTAGACATAATTTGAATAGGCTTCGTTACATGCATCGTAGACGAAGGAACACGCCGAAGTAACAGCCATCATCGTAGTATATTCGAGCACTTCCTCGATTTCTTGGACATGGCAGACTCCATTGAATTTTCATAAATAAAAGAAAAACATAATATTAACATCTCATACACCAAATCATCATAACAATCAAATTTAGAAAACCATATCGTTAACCCTTAATCAACAACAACAATAATAACAAACCCACATCATAACTTTAATTTCTTCTTCCAATACATTGTCTTCTTCTGTAGTATAATTTTATTTTGTTTTATAAATCAATTCCCATAATTAATAAACTTTAATATTCGCAGATAATTTAATTTCTTTCTAACTTCATCAACAACAACTTTATTATAAAACTCATCCTGTATATACCAACTTGCTTAATCCTTATCATTACCTTTTTAATATAATCCAAAACTCGTTAACCATCATAATCAAATATCATAATCATTTTCCTTTTGACATGCCAACAATTCTTTTTATAAATTTATTCATTATCACCATAATTTTATTTCAATATATATATATATATATATATATATATATATATATATATATATATATATCTATATTTTTATATAAACTTTTTCTATAATCATAGCTACTATAATATACTTTTTCATATAACGACGAATTTTTATAAACAAACTTTTATTTTCATTCAAATATTTCTTTCATCATCGACAAATTTTTTTTAAACACATTTTTATTTTCGTATACTTTTTCTATAACCATAATTATCCAAATACTTTATCGTAGTTATTACTACCATCTCTTCTTATAATAATTTAATTTCAATATACATCTTACGTTTAAATTTATTTCAATATCAAAATCATATCCAATAACTTTTCCGAAATTTTTATATATTCTTTATTACATCGAATTCCAATAAATTATATCAAAGGCAAAATCAATATTTCTCGCATATTCATCTTTAATAGTATACAACAAATTTTTTTTATTATGTTGGGCCTATCTAAAATATCCGACTGTAAACAATTTCTGATTTATTTTCATCTTTACCTTTATTCTTATTTTGAATGTGGGTCTAATTATCTTAAATTTAGTACCCTTATATTTCATAATTTTCAGAGTATTTGTTTTATAAAATCATTGTTGACATTATTACGATTTTCACTTCTTGAAAAGCTATTGTGTTTTAAAATATTATTACAGGAATCATTGTATTTATTTACTATATAGTTATTCAAATTATAATTATAAATTCCACTTGGAGAAACCAATTTCCTTTTAATTTCTTTTATTTGTTTATCATTAATAGTATTAATGACAATTGTTTGATTTATTTCTTCATTTACATGTTTATTTAATTTATTTATCATTTTACTATCATTACTATTAATCATCTGACATTCTAACTTCGAATTTGTTCTAATTATATCTAATTCTCTTACTTCTTCAGTTTTAAAATTAATTATATCTACTATAAATTCTTTTCTTACCCCTTTTTTATCTTCTTCTCCAACTTCACTATTGACTTCTTCTTTAACTATATCCTCCTTAATTTTAACTTCATCCTCGAAACCATTTCCATTGTCCTGCAGCTGTTTTACTTCCCCATACATCTGCTCCAAAGTATCCCTCATATTCATTAATTCCTTTTCTTGCTCCAGCATTATCAATTCCTTTTCTTTTACTTGTTTTACCTCGACGTGTAGTAATTTAATTTCATTTACTTTGTTTTCTTTATTTATTTGTTTGTTGCTGTTTATTGGCACAATTTGATACATTATCTGTTCCAATTTTTTCTCTAATCTTCTCTCCATATCCTCTCGTCGTTGTTCTATAACCTCTTGTCGTTGTTTCATATCCTCTTGTTGTTGTATCATATCCTCTTGTTGTTGTATCATATTCATCATCATTTGTGTCATTGTGTACATCATGTCCAGCATCTCTTGACTGCTTTCGTCATTGTGTCTTTCTTCATGTATGTAACTAGCATTACCTATTCTTCGTTCCATATTTATCATTTTCAAAAATTATTGTTTACTTATAATTTTATTAATAATTTTTTCTTCATTCGCCGTCACGTTGGGCTGCCAAATAATTGTGCTGTGAATTGTGATTTTTATTGCTTATTGACTTATGTTCACAATCCACAGTAGCTTCTCCGAACTAGACTCAGTTGGGTGGGCACCTTCCTTGAGCTTCTTAATCGTCAGGGGTATTCTCACGAATATCGTGGTATAAAAGAGAAATAATACTAATTAAACTCAAGAAATAAAACTAACATTAACACCACAAACATTTAATTTAAATCGAAAAGAAAAAAAAAAAAAACTACTTTATCAAGTATAAAGCAGAATTGTGACTTAATTACGCCGCAACATAGAGAAAAACTCTTGTAAAATATGACTGATACAGGAGAAAAAAAACTCTAAACTGAATTCCGAACAAAGCTCTAAATAAATATAAACAAACCTTATTAGCTGTCATCAATTACTTTATTCCCTCAAAAAATCAAACGTCAAATAGAACTTTCTCTATTTTCACACGTATCCAAAATTAATCATGCGAAATAACTCCAGCATGTGACAAATAAATTTTCCCCCCTTCCTACTATACTACGGTAACTTAAATGAACAAAAACTATATTTCAAAAAAACAGTCTAATACGTTTTGTTAATATTTCAAATGATTACAAAAATATTACAAAGTAAATTTATAAATTTAAGAAGCTTCAAATTTCAATAGAATTATTACTACAAATATATCTATATAAATATCATATTAAAAATACATACATTTAGTTTTGTACACGTTACGTCACAAAAACTATTATAAGAGAGATTCAGATAGGTTATTTTAAATCAATTTATAAGTCTAAATACTCATAAAAATATACGTAATAATTTTTAATACATCAGCACACTACCAAAAACACACCGTAATTATCAAAATTGAATTAAATAAAATTACGTTTTATTTAATTTCAAAAAAAAAACAACCTATCCGTAAAAGAACTATTCAATCTCTAAAGCATGATGAAGCCACAGGAAACAGCAAGGCATCCCTACCTAACATAAAAATATATATAAATCAACATAATAATATATATATATATATATCTGTATTATTATGACTTCCTGCTTGGCGCGGACTTCGAACATCAAAATAGGCCCGTGCAATCTACAGACATGGACAAAAATACACATTACAATAAATTATTATAAAAATTTTTAATTTTTAAAGTTATTTCCCTGGAATAAAATATTACCAATAAATACAATAATTTTCATATCTTCTTTTGTTTCTTCTGCAGGGAAAAATCCACTGCAATATGTATTTGTTGAAAAGTTGTATTTTTAAAGTTTTTAATTTCATTTCTATAATTGGAACATTTTTATTTGTTTATTTTGTCGTTCAAGTTGAGTAAAGGAGTATTAATATTGACTAGCAATAGTTTCTCAAGGTTTTCTTCTGTCAATTTTGTTCTCTTTGAATTAAGTACATCCTTATAAATATAAAACGCCCTTTCTACATCCCAACTGGTTATAGGTGCATACTGGAAATATTCTTTTATTTCTTCATATTTAGCCGTTAGATTTTGTGGAATTGTCTCCATACATAATTGCTGCAATGTAATTAAATCTGGATTTATTAAGAATTGCTTCAAACTTTTGCCGAAGGCCACATCCGAAGTCACTTGGAATACTTTTCAAATTATTAACAGCCACATCTAATGTGGTTAATCCGTCATTTAATTTGAGACTTCGATTTTCAAAATAAGTAATTAGTTTTGGCAATTTTCCAAAGTGTTCGTGAAGAAAGTACAACTGATTTTTTAAATTTGGGATTTGTGTGAGCTCCTTGCACTCACAAATACTTCTAGCATCCTCCTTTAGCAGTGTTACGAAATGATTTAGACTATCGAAATTCTCAGCATAATAACTAGTAGCTTCCAGCCATGTTTCCCATCTAGTTATTACTGGAGTGGGAGGCAGTGACAGAGATTGAAATTTTTCCCTCAAAAGAGCTACTCTCAATGGTGCTTTTCTGAAAACTTTTTTAAAAGCTGATACAAGTCTATCAACTTCCGGAAAAGTGTCTCTGTCTGTTCACAGATTCTGTGGAGAGCATGTGCTACACAAGTAATATGCAGCATATTAGGATATGTTTTCTTCAATAGTCTGCCTGTTTTTAACATATACGCAGCACTATCATTGACAAATAAAAGTATTTTTTCTTTGTACGTGGCGTCCGAATGAAGCATTTTTTGCATATTCTCCTTAATGGTTTCAGCATCTGTTTCCGCATCAACTCTATTTATAACACTTGTTGCTATTACATATGAGTTATAGGGAATAGTTGGATGTAGTACACCAGCTACAACATTTACCACACAGCGTCCTAACGTATCCACCGTTTCGTCGGCGCTTATCCATATGTATTGATTTAAAAGATGGCTTCTAATGCATTCTACTGTTCTCGTATAGCACCTAGAAACATAATATTTGCGTAAAGTTGATTTATCAGGAACATTTCGACCAGTATATTTTTGAAGAAATATTTTTAAAGTGGGATTGCTAAGTTTATTTAATGGAATATTAGCCGCCATAAAAGTTTTACAGAGTTCAGATGTGTTTGCGATCCTAAGTGACGAATTTTTGACGATATTTTACGGATTTTGTAATAAATTTCGGAATCACTGACAATGGACATACAATCAGTATGACCGTCAATCCAACTCGCCATTGTTTTACGATCCCGTTCTCGACGTTCTTCCATATCATATCTGAAAAAGTAAGTTAAACAATGCTCTAGATCTAAATAAATGAAAACTAAAAATGTGTGCGTAAGTTATTGAAACTGAACGAAATTCAATGCATACTTACGTCGAAATAATTGGTAGAAATAGATTCAATCAAACGATATTAAACAGGATCTATCACAAAAATTACGATGTAAATAACAGTTAGAACTACGAAAACAAGAAACTAACTCACAGCACTTTATTTATCTTACGAAATATAAACTAATAAATAAAATACATTATAAAAACCCCGCTTCTATCTACGCTCATGAAAACACTTTAAAAAGCACTATATTCTCCTAATACAATAGCTGGCTTTTCCATTGTTAGCGCTGAGAGCCCAGGTGTCCGAGTAAGTCAAACAAATACTTCATTGAATTACGCCGGGAAGTACTCAGCGACGTTATACACAATTCCAATTGCCGATTGCGTTTTATAGAAATTGCGTCCGTTCTCTAGTAATAATTCAAGAAAGACCGCATTTATTTTCTTGATCACAGTTCTTTTGTGAAGCATTCCTAATCTGTACGCCTGAATAAAAACATTACTTTGAAAAATTTCTTTTCAGATATCCCCCAAGTAAAAAGATACATGTCAGTCAAGTCAAGAGAACGGATGGACGAATAAGCCTTAACGGCAAACATACGTTGCTTACCTGAGGAACCACTAAGGGAACTATGGGAATTGATGACCCGATCTCTTTTCTTTTATCTTGTCTATAAGGGTAGTTCCAAATCGTCCGATCTCATTGGCTGACCTAGTATAAATAAGCTTCGACATTTCGAAGAATTTTTAATTTTCCTAATATCAAGAAATTAGAGAAGTTAAGCCAAGTGAATAGACAGAATAAACTAATTGGGAAATATTTTTTTGACAGAAAGAGTTTCACAATGAGGTACTGTAGCTTATCGCCAGGCCTCAATTCGGATTTTTTCGTCTAACGTATCTTTTAATTTCTTTAACGTCTGTTAATAGCGTTGTTGACTATTTGTGCCTGTTCAATAAATTATTGGTGAACTATTTACTCATGGCCGAAAAACCCTACTAGCATGCTCTTAAATTGTGAGCATGAAATGCATAATACTTTTTTGAAATTAACATGAAAATTTCCGTTCTGCATTCCGAAAATTTGAGTCGTACTGTAAGCATCATTATTTCATTACCCGTAATAATTTTCGAAAACGCCCGCATTTAAAAAAAAATTAAACCCATCAAGCCGACACTATATCTGTTTATTCATCATGATTCGGGGCATAAATTTCATAGAAAGTTTCCGCACACTTAATTTCTAGTTAAAATTAGCCTATGTGTCTCGATTAATTTGCCTTTCTTTAATATTAGTCCCACATTTAAACGTCTATTGGACAGCATTGAATCTCGTACTCCGTTAATATTCATGTCTGTCAATGTTGCTTTTTTTCTGTCTGATTGTAGGGCAATCCATCGCATCTTCTAGCTCATAGAATATCCAGCATGAGCAACAGTAGTAGTCTTTCAGTATCGAATTTGCCAAACTTCACACAAAAATTAATTTGATAATAATATTGATAGGCTGTTTTCTAAATTTCGATCACCTATTTTTATGCTTTATCTATTACGTTTCTAGTGAGATACTAAAGACCAGCCTTAACAGTTTGAAATTTGTGGGTCACGCGAAGACGTCCTCGACGTGCACGTCAGCACGACCCTAGAACAAATTAGAAGACTAGTTCGGGTGATGGACTATAAAAGAGATTAAGAGAACGATGACTCATTAGACAACCAGCGACCGACAACGAGTATTGTTATATAAATAAATATTGATATATAAATATTGTGAAATAAATACTGTTATCAGTTCTTAAGTGTTTTTAGTGTATATTTATTATTAATATAGTATTTTTTAATTACCATTAGTTTTACTTAAAAGAAATCAAAAAGACAAGAATTTTACAGTACGTATTACGTATATGTGCAAACACGAATAGGCATTTGTTTTCAATGCAATTTAGTCACTGGTCACTATTAAACGATCATGCCTTCAATATGCACGTTCATTTGCTAAGCTCCATTCTTTGATTGAATTAAATTTTACTTTTAAAATAATCTCACAAGATCGTAATAAATGGAAAACAACATGATTTCCGTTGGAATTTTTCTGCACATATTCATTGTTCCCAATAAATTAAGGTAAATCTTTCAAATTATTTTTACTATCAGATTTATGTGTCATAGATATTATGAAAGCATGTGATAAAACCCGAGTAAGTGAGGTTATCGTTTTCTATTATAGAAAAAGTAGATATTGAGTAAGCTTATACTCATTATAAATAGCCTTCACAAAAAAAAAAAAAACAACGTCGCTAAAGATACGTAAGAGATAGTCATAACCTCGTTAATATGAAAAAGATAATTTAAACTTCCTTCTTATTTAACTCGATATATCTAACAGATCAAATAATCTCAGAGGTCCAAAAAGTGTAAGCAAGATATCAAATGGACAATGAGAAAAACTTGTTAAGTGGGATGATGCATAAATAGATCTCCAACGATATTTATATAAATTTAAAGAAGTATAGTATGTAAATAAAATATGGTACCAATAGTAAAATTGGCCACAAAGATGAACTAGCCATTAGGATAGACTCGTAGACAGGTGGTGAAATTTAAATATTTAATGTTACGATAAAACAAAACAATAAACAAACCACTGTTTCAAGAAATCTAAAATACATATGTTTTAAATATCTAAATATAGAAATAATAGAAAAAAATATATATAGTCCGTGTCGGTGCCGGATTTAAATAAGAATTGCTACGAGGAAACAAGTTACAAAGAACAAATGAAACAAAAATAACTTGCAGTATCATACAATGAGAAAATAAGTAACTAAACGATGGGAATGAGAGCGAATATGATATCCTGATGAACACATTAAACTTATGTACAAATAAAACTGTAATTAGTCACAAATAGAGTTCGAATTTTATGTAAAAAACATATTTTTTATTATTAGGAATATCATGATATATCCATTCTACACTGAAATAATGCGATTAACGGTATAAAAAAATTATATATTTTACATAAAAGTAAGATTTAGTTCAAACTTTTAGTTTGTATGCATAAAATGAACATTTGTTACATTATCAACATAAAATCGCATATTTTTGATTAAACGACCGATGTTCGTGGTTGCTATATTGCAAAATTCTTCTTTTCGTGACAGATGCGACTGCGTATATGATTAAAGCAGGGCCAAATTAAAACAATTTTTACAAAAAATTAATCCAAGTGACTTGTCTAGCACATGGAATAAATATAGTTTGTGAGGATATTAGAAGTCAGTTTCTTTTAGTTAATTCTTTAATTTCGAACTTAAATAAAATATTTAACAAAAAACCTCTACGAGTCCAAGTATATAAAAAAAATTGCCGAACGTTCCTCTACCTTCTGAACCGGTAATTACCCGATGGGGTGGTTAGATGCAGCCATATTCCACGCGAATAACTATAAATAATATAAAAAATATTGTATTAGAGTTTGCTGATTCAACTGAATCAATTACTTATAAAATCCAAAAATTTATTCTAAAAACGCGAGATTCTAGAGCAGTTGACGTATATTAAAGCCCATCATAGTTTTTTAAGTGGATTAATTACAAAATTAGAGACTGACCAAATGTCTTTGTTAGAGTCAATTTCTATTGTAGAACATTGTGAAAACTTATTAAAAAATGTTCCAGGTCGAACTGGTAAAGGTGTACTAGATAAATTTTATAGTATTACAACAAAGAATGACGGTTTTCAAAAGTTAACAGAAATATCATAGATTTTATCTTTATCATTAAATTCAACTGTTAAAGATAATAATTTACATTTGGACACCGAACATCTGCGTCATTTAAATATGCGACTATCATATCAGTTGAAGTCGGAAGAACGTCTTCAACATATAAAAATATTTTAAGCGATAGAAGGCAAAATTTTTGTGTCGAAAATCTAGAAAAGCACTTAATTATTAATTGGTACAATAATAAGTACAATAATAAGTTAAGTAGATAAGTTAAGTAGATCTCATTGCGAAAGTGAATAGTTATTAATAGAGACCGGACACATCGGGCTGAAATGACGTCATTACGACGGACGATATAAATAATCTACAACATCTGTAAGTACATCACGCAGTTATTTAATAGCACTATTCATTCGGTTAACCCCACGCAAAAATAGATGCGCAGTTAACTATTATAACTACTATTTATATCGTCCGTCATAATGACGTCCATTTCAGCTCGATGCGTCCGGTCTCTAGTTATTAATACTAAACTATGCATATAATTCTATTGATGTTACTTAATAACATAATAGCTTATTATGTTATTAAGTAACATCCATAGAATTATATGTATAAAGCTATTAATTGTAATCTTTTACCATATTATTATGCAATGTTCTTATCATATATTATGTAATAATTATTATTTTTTTATGTATAGATGTAATTTAGACTACTTTTTGTTGTTTTACTACTCTTCCTTGATTTCTAGTAAGCGAAATACATCAAAAATAAAATGCATAAAAATGCATACGTGGTAAAAATAAAACATATATTTGACATATTTTTTGGAAGAACGTGACATATTTATGCGCGTGTTTAAAGCATTTCTTGTGCATAAAAATCCGAACTTTAGTCATAAACCACGAAAGAAGATACTATCAGAAAAACAGCTGGCCTTGTCGTAAGATTTTCCAAATCAGTAAAAAACAGGACTCGACCGAAAATACAGTGAACAAAATGAAGAAATGGAATAAGTTTATTCTGGTGAAGTTTTAGCATTAAAAAACTCCTGAAAAAACATCTAAATATCCTTTTAATTGCAGAAGTCTTTAGTCTGTTAAGGTTATATATAGAGAAGAATATGATATATATGATTCAATTTGATCCATATCTGTTCCTTTAAAAGATCTAGCAATTTAGCAATAAGTTATTCTCATGGCCTACCAAAGCTTGCTATAATTGGCGCTAAGCTGTTGGGAGATGCTAGGACATGCATTATTATTATAACAACTATGTCTAAATATTATTTTTTTTAATTATTTAAATAGAATGACTTTTTGGATAAAAATTGGTATATTTTCAAAGTTAATTATTATAATAACCGATCAAGCAATTCGTATCCTATTGATGGGATTGTATGCTTAGAAAAGTTACGGTAACATTTTTTCAATATGTTTGATTTCCTCTTAAATGTGCATTTAAATATTTTAACAGTACAGATGTAACACGTATTTTAAATATTTTAATAACAATTGATAAATTATTGGAGTTTTTCGGCTTTTATATGAAATATTTACAAATATCAAATTAGAATGTATGTAATTGCAGAGTAAGTGGGGATGGAAACATTGCTGTCTACAAATTACAAAGCAAATCATACGAATGATGGTATGATATGATAAACTTAATCAGTCGTATGATTTGCTTTGTAATTTGTAGACAGCAATGTTTACATCCCCACTTACTCTGCAATTACATACATTCTAATTTGATATTTGTAAATATTTCATATAAAAGCCGAAAAACTCCAATCATTTGTCAATTGTTATATTTAATAAACGGTTAAGAAATTATCTAAACACTTATATATATATATATATATATATATATATATATATATATATATAATCAAATAAACTAAAAACGGGCAAGCGGTCTGTCAATTAAAAATTCATTTATTAATTATCTCTATATTTCGCAACAACTTTGTTGCTCCTTCCGGAGATAAAAATGTAGAGTTCAAAAAAATAATAAAAGTGACGTACTACAATTGATGTACTACAATTGATGGAATTGTAGAATAAACCGTTAGGAAAGATAGGGCTTAAAATAAGAGCTTGTAATTGACTAAAATAGAGGCTTTTATGCAGGCAAAATTATGTTTATTAGTTCTGTCAAATTAGCTTTTTGCTGTCAGTACTGACCGGTATTTCTGTCACTGCTAGTCAATTGCGTGTTTTACTAGTTGTTTATTGTGCTATTTATTATTAATATTCGTTAAAGGTAGTTCTTTATAGAGATTATAAAGTGAAAACCCAATTTTCTAAAAATATTTTATCACTCATTAATTTATTTCATTTATTTAATCGCAAAAGAGCATGGATGACACAGCTTTACCAGGTCCATCAAAAAATCGTAAAGGAAAATATGTAAAAAGTGGACAGAGGCAGATGGCTTATAATGTGTATTTTAAGAACAAAGCTAATAAGTCCAAAACTGAAATTGAAATGTCTGGAGTTACACATTTTATTGTCCGTTGTACGTCACTTTTATTTTTTTTGAACTCTACATTTTTTTATCTCCGGAAGAAGCAACAAAGTTGTTGCGATATATAGAGATAATTAATAAATGAGTTTTTAATTGACAGACAGCTTGATCGCTTTTAATTTATTTTATCCAATATAGTACGGTCGGTAATTTCTTTTAAATTATATATAGATATATATATATTCCTCAACATGTTGTCTACTATCTCACTGGGGCAAGATTGTTAATTGTTAACAATTTTGCCCCAGTGATAGTAGACAGCATATTGAGGAAGAAACAATTAAAACAGGCTGTAACCTTATTTTTCCTACACATTACAAATAACAAAAAATATACAGATCTACTACTTATCTAGGTCCTAGTTTAAAGAAAATCAGCACACTCGTAAAAAAGAAACTAAACATAAATATTTAATTTAAAACTAATAATACCGTAGCTAATATCATCAAAAATAATAAAGGATGAACTGTGGGAGTTGCCAAAATTCTATGTGAGCTTTTAATACAAGAATCAAAGAACACATAAGGTCCTTTCGTAAACATAACTTTGACCCAATTTCAAAATTTCGCATGCACAGAATAAAAATGTTTTCTTAAATAATTTAGAAGTTTTAGGAATTAAAAAATTCAAAAACACATACTTATTATTACATTAATTGATGTAGCAGACACTTCTTGGTGAAACATTTTGTAATTAACAAATTATTATAAAAACACACTTGGCTATTTCACAATTTTTTATTAGATCTATGTCTAACATATGTTTCGGCTGTTATGCCATTGTCAAAGAGTATCTTAAAACTAACTTACAATACGTGTCCTTTTAACTTTTATACCTATATTTTAGTGCTAGGGTGCTGGTTGGGACATATTTACAATCACGTCTATTATGGGAGTGTTAACAAATTCTAACTGTGTATTCGTAATTATTCTATTTTGTTTTTGTGATTTTTTAATTTCTAGTATTTCTAATAAATCTAGTCTTCTACTTTTTATTACGTTATGTAACACGGTGGAGCTATTCATATCGGGCAAATGGTTTTGTTCGATACAGTGTGTCGAAAAACCTGTGTTTTTATTACTATACTTTATATCTCTTACGTGTTCGGATATGCGTTTTTTAATGGATCTTCCACTTTGCCCTATATATATAGCTTCACAGTCATTACATTTTATTGTGTATACTCCTGATTTTTCTATATTTTCTATTTTATCTTTGTAATTATTTAACATTGTACCTAATTTTGTTTTATTGCTACATATGATGTTAATATTTAATTTTCTTAATATTTTGTTTACTTTGTCTGTGATTTGGGGGATATATGTAATTGCGTGCCAAATGGGTTTATTTTCTTTTATTTCCGGATATAAGAATTTTTTCTGAATATTCTTTTGTTCTTTTCGATTTAATATTTTGTCTACTATGTTGGGATTGTATCCATTATTTTCTGCTATTTTTTTAATATATATTATTTCTTCTTTAAAAGCCTCAGTATTCAATGGTATGTGAGTTGCTCTATGTATATAACTGTGGAATGTTGACATTTTTATTTTAGTATCTTGTTTCGCTTCCGCATGTATTATATTATCTGCAAATGTTGGTTTTCTGTAAATTTTATATGCTAGATTGTTATTGTTTCTGTATATGGTAATATCTAAAAAATTTAATTTGTTATTTTCTTCTTTGTCTATTGTGAATTGTATTTTGGGGTTTAATGAGTTTAATAATTTCAAGAATTCTGTTAGTTGCCTGTCTGTACCTATCCAGATGCAAATTATATCATCGACATACCTGGCCCAGAAAAGGATTTGTTTGATTAAGTTGTTATTTCTGTTAAATAGACCTATTTCGAAGTTATGCATATAAATGTTAGCCAATATTGGGCTGAGAGGATTTCCCATAGGTAATCCTTCTACTTGTGAATATATATCATTATTAAATTTGAAGTAATTTTGATCTAGGATTAACTTTACTATCTCTTTTAATTGTGTTTTCTCTATGTTGTCTGAAATATTATCATTAATTTGGTTTTCTATTATGTCTTTTATCTCTTGAATTGGTATTGAAGTGAACAGGCTTTTAATATCGAAGGATACTAATTTCGCGTTATTTGGTAAAACTAATTCAAATTCTACACCCAATAATATTCGATAATATAGACCGAGAGATCCGAGAAGAAGTAAATCAAAAAAGTCACAAACAACATAAAACTCAGTTAAGGAAATTAGGAAATCTAAGAAATAGTAAGTTATCTTTGATATCCAGTAACATTATACCTAATAAAATAGCAGATAACATAAAATTTTATCCAAAACTAATAAATCTCACCACAACACAGTTTTCAAAGTCAGAAACTAAATTATTGGAAAAAGGTTTGAAATACAACCCAGATATTAATAATAAAAATGATATTAATAACTTAGCAGTAGATTTAGAATTAGCTTTAAAACCAATAGAAGGACATAACTTAGAAAAAGAAAAAATAAAGAAAATAATAGTAACAGAATATAAAAAATTAGAAAAGAACAATAAAAACATAGATGAAAACCGCAACATAAAAACTATAAAAAAGAAATTAAATGATAACAACCTAGTAATTACAAAAGCAGATAAAGGAAATACAGTTACGATATTAGAAAGACCTAAATACAATGATAAAATTTATGAATTACTCAACACAAATGAATTCAAAAAATTAAAAAACGACCCCACTAATAAATACCAAACCAAAATAAGACAGCTATTAAATAATAACAGTAATCTAAAAAACAAAAACTTAACAGTAATGAACCCGAGTATCCCAAGGTTATATGGCCAACCGAAATTACATAAAAATAACACCCCAATGAGACCAGTAGTATCATATGTAAATGCACCCTCATATAAACTATGTCAATATTTAAGTAAAACATTACCGGAAAAAATAAAGTTCAAATCCGATTATGCAATAAAAAACACTATTGAATTAACCAATAAATTAAAAGAAATCACTTTACCAAATAACGCGAAATTAGTATCCTTCGATATTAAAAGCCTGTTCACTTCAATACCAATTCAAGAGATAAAAGACATAATAGAAAACCAAATTAATGATAATATTTCAGACAACATAGAGAAAACACAATTAAAAGAGATAGTAAAGTTAATCCTAGATCAAAATTACTTCAAATTTAATAATGATATATATTCACAAGTAGAAGGATTACCTATGGGAAATTCTCTCAGCCCAATATTGGCTAACATTTATATGCATAACTTCGAAATAGGTCTATTTAACAGAAATAACAACTTAATCAAACAAATCCTTTTCTGGGCCAGGTATGTCGATGATATAATTTGCATCTGGATAGGTACAGACAGGCAACTAACAGAATTCTTGAAATTATTAAACTCATTAAACCCCAAAATACAATTCACAATAGACAAAGAAGAAAATAACAAATTAAATTTTTTAGATATTACCATATACAGAAACAATAACAATCTAGCATATAAAATTTACAGAAAACCAACATTTGCAGATAATATAATACATGCGGAAGCGAAACAAGATACTAAAATAAAAATGTCAACATTCCACAGTTATATACATAGAGCAACTCACATACCATTGAATACTGAGGCTTTTAAAGAAGAAATAATATATATTAAAAAAATAGCAGAAAATAATGGATACAATCCCAACATAGTAGACAAAATATTAAATCGAAAAGAACAAAAGAATATTCAGAAAAAATTCTTATATCCGGAAATAAAAGAAAATAAACCCATTTGGCACGCAATTACATATATCCCCCAAATCACAGACAAAGTAAACAAAATATTAAGAAAATTAGATATTAACATCATATGTAGCAATAAAACAAAATTAGGTACAATGTTAAATAATAACAAAGATAAAATAGAAAATATAGAAAAATCAGGAGTATACACAATAAAATGTAATGACTGTGAAGCTATATATATATAGGGCAAAGTGGAAGATCCATTAAAAAACGCATATCCGAACACGTAAGAGATATAAAGTATAGTAATAAAAACACAGGTTTTTCGACACACTGTATCGAACAAAACCATTTGCCCGATATGAATAGCTCCACCGTGTTACATAACGTAATAAAAAGTAGAAGACTAGATTTATTAGAAATACTAGAAATTAAAAAATCACAAAAACAAAATAGAATAATTACGAATACACAGTTAGAATTTGTTAACACTCCCATAATAGACGTGATTGTAAATATGTCCCAACCAGCACCCTAGCACTAAAATATAGGTATAAAAGTTAAAAGGACACGTATTGTAAGTTAGTTTTAAGATACTCTTTGACAATGGCATAACAGCCGAAACATATGTTAGACATAGATCTAATAAAAAATTGTGAAATAGCCAAGTGTGTTTTTATAATAATTTGTTACTTATTATTAAACAACTAATTAGATATATCCAACTCCCCACTTCTAAATTTATTCATCGTAAACAAAGACCACCTCCACTTAGGTCAGATACAGATAGGTTAGATACTTATAATATAAATTCAAGTTTAGTTATTATATATATATATATATATATATATATATAATATTTTCGAGACCTTGGTATGATATGGTAAACTTAATAAGTCGGCGATTAAAGGTCTGGTTTATTACTTCAAAGTATATATATTTAAAACAACCCTACATGTTTCGGCAATGATGCCTTTATCAAGGATATAAAAAATATAGATGACAGAATATAAATGTCAAATAATTGAGTTGCTATGGTTTAAATTATTCAAAGATACATTCCAATAATAATAATAAATCATGCCTTAGTATTCCAAAAAATAGATAGCAAGTTGTGAACATATGTGTTGTTCGCTGCTAGCAGCTTGTGTTTCTTTCTGGGTATGAACTTGTGTGTTGGTTGCTGCTGGCAGCTTGCGTCTCTCTCTGGGTGTGTGGTTTTGTATTTGTGTAAGCGCGCAAGTGTAGGGTTTTGTATGTTGGTGCGCTCGTGCGTGTGTTTACTGTGTTTGCCTCATTGGGGCGGGGGTCGGGCCGTCGAAGTACTGCACAGAAAAGTAAAGAAGTTTCCGGGAAAGGGTTGGCGGCCCTACGCAACGGCTGGTTAACCGATCTCTCTAAATTTACGCGACCGGTCACTAAACACACGCACGAGCGCACCAACATACAAAACCCTACACTTACGCGCTCACACAAATACAAAACCACACACCCAGAGAGAGACGCAAGCTGCCAGCAGCAACTAACACACAAGTTCATACCCAGAAAGAAACACAAGCTGCTAGCAGCGAACAACACATATGTTCACACCTTGCTATCTATTTCTTGGAATACTAAGGCATGATTTATTATTATTATTGGAATGTATCTTTGAATAATTTAAACCATAGCAACTAAATTATTTGACATTTATATTCTGTCATTTATATTTTTTATATCCTTGACAAAGGCATCATTGCCGAAACATGTAGGGTTGTTTTAAATATATATACTTTGAAGTAATAAACCAGACCTTTAATCGCCGACTTATTAAGTTTACTATATATATATAATATTTTCGATACCTTGGTATGATATGATAAACTTAATCAGTCGGCGATTAAAGGTCTGGTTTACTACTTCAAAGTATATATATATTTAAAACAACCCTACATGTTTCGGCAATGATGCCTTTATCAAGAATATAAAAAATATAGATGACAGAATATAAATGTCAAATAATTGAGTTGCTATGGTTTAAATTATTCAAAGATACATTCCAATAATAATAATAAATCATGCCTTAGTATTCCAAAAAATAAATAGCAAGGTGTGAACATATGTGTTGTTCGCTGCTAGCAGCTTGTGTCTCTTTCTGGGTATGAACTTGTGTGTTGGTTGCTGCTGGCAGCTTGCGTCTCTCTCTGGGTGTGTGGTTTTGTATTTGTGTGAGCGCGTAAGTGTAGGGTTTTGTATGTTGGCGCGCTCGTGCGTGTGTTTAGTGACCGGTCGCGTAAATTTAGAGAGATCGGATAACCAGCCGTTGCGTAGGGCCGCCAACCCTTTCCCGGCAACTTCTTTACTTTTCCGTGCAGTACTTCGACGGCCCGACCCCCGCTCCAACGGTCACTAAACACACGCACGAGCGCGCCAACATACAAAACCCTACACTTACGCGCTCACACAAATACAAAACCACACACCCAGAGAGAGACGCAAGCTGCCAGCAGCAACCAACACACAAGTTCATACCCAGAACGAGACACAAGATGCTAGCAGCGAACAACACATATGTTCACACCTTGCTATCTATTTTTTGGAATACTAAGGCATGATTTATTATTATTGGAATGTATCTTTGAATAATTTAAACCATAGCAACTCAATTATTTGACATTTATATTCTGTCATCTATATTTTTTATATCCTTGATAAAGGCATCATTGCCGAAACATGTAGGGTTGTTTCAAATATATATACTTTGAGGTAATAAACCAGACCTTTAATCGCCGACTGATTAAGTTTATTATATATATATATTATCAGGATAAAATAAAACAAATTTTAATGAATTTCACTTTTTAATTAACACTGTTACGATCGTTTCGCTCCAACCTGAGCTTCATCAGACATATAACTGTTATATGTCTTATATGTCTGATGAAGCTCAGGTTGGAGTGAAACGATCGTAACTGTGTTAATTAAAAAGTGAAATTCATTAAACTTTGTTTTATTTTATCCTGATAATAGTTATAATGGAATTTCATCAAGTAAAGGTTGAAACAATCATATATATATATATATATATATATATATATATATATATATATTTGATAGATAAAGCGACAGTGTGAGCAAAACATGTCGTATTTTTATTAATACAATTTTTGGAAAACTCTTCTAACTCGTGTTCTAACACAATTTTAATTAAAATACACTTTTAGGGTAAAATTTCACAAAAAAAGCCGCCTGGTGCAGAGTTTAAAAAAATAGAGAACAGAAGACTGAAAATATAAAGGAAAATATAACTCCGATTGATATTTTTCTTAAAAAAATCATCTACATTTCTAGTTCATTCAAGCTTAACTGAATTATAAACCTGTCTTCCACAAGTAGTCATGTTTCATGTGAAATTGAAACAGAAGAGAAATGTACAATTCAACATCAAAACCAGGAAATCGAGAAACCATGTACATGTGATGTTGATAATTATATGGTTGATGTTAAATTAGAAAATATTGGTAATAATGCAAAAATAATAGATTTTACTGATTCCACAACATGGCACTTAACCAATAGCAACATACAAATATTTATTCAACCTGAACCAGACTTGTTTTTGTAATTTAAGTGTTTATTCTGATAGAGAAAATAGGCATTTTGATAAAAAAAATGGTTTGTAGAAATCATGTTAAACGGAGAACAAGTATTCAGAAATTGATTCATGCATTGTAATCGAAAAAATGCAATGTTCTGTTCCTATGTTTTATTTTTGGAAAGAATCAGAATGTATGAACCACTGCGGGGTTTCGAGACTGACAGCATTTAAAGCTTATGTCACCACGTCATAAAAGTTAATTATATCATAAGAAAAGTTATGTCGAATGGAAAATATATAATAATAATGCATATTTTAACAGTTATTTTGGATGTCATTCTACACTGGGTAAAAAATAATGACGCTACGAGAGGAACGTGTGAAAAATCGGTCGAATGTGGAATACTTCTGAACACGATAGAATTAATTAGTCATTACAATACTATTATTGCGCAACACATTGAAAGAAATCATTTTTTCGATTCGCTTTAGAAACTTACATTCTAGAAAAGAAGAGGCACAAAATAAAAAAATATGCCTATTGAGAAAGTTACTAATGATTTGTTTGGCACGAATGAAAGTGCATTATTAAAAAGAGAAATGTGTGAAGTTCTAGATATAATACTGAAACAACTCAATGACTGCTTTGCAAGAAGTCGCAAACGACTTCAATTTTTTAAATGGACACGCTTTAAAAATCATATCGCTAGATGATCTTAAACGATGTGCAACAGACCTAGCATTGAAATATAATAGCGACTTAGATCTCCAGAATTTGTATGTGAAATTGCGAGTTTCAAATATAAAACATCGAAGTTTTTGAAAATTTAGTGGATATAGACGCTTTTCAATTCTTGGAAAAAAATTACGGACTTTCATTACAAAACACGTATCCAAATCTAGACATAGTATTAAGGATTTTCATAACAATGCCTGCGAACGTTCGTTTAGCAAATTAAAAATTGTAAAATCGTACCTTCCTTCTTCTATTAGACAAGAAGGATTAACAAACATGTTTATAATATCATTTGCAAAAGATTTTGCCAAAACATTAAATTATGAGGATATAATAGATGTATTTCCAAATGAAAAAGTAAGAAAAAGTGTTTTGTAAAATAAGCTAAACTGTTTTATGATTTTATTATATTGTTTTAACATATACTTATGTTTTGGATTTTTTTTAATTTTGTCGTCATTGAATATGAATAAAAATTTGTTCTTATTTAGGTTATAGATTATTTTTTTTATACAAATACAATATTGACGCCAATATGTAACTTATTTTTTATGAGGTTAATAGTATTTAATATATCGCATTTAGTAACATTTAACTGGTTACATTAAAATTTTTAATTTGATTTAATTATTGGGTTACGGGGAAGTGCAAGTCAGACACTTACCACAGGCGTTTCATACCCTCGTTATGGCACTGAGCCACTGAGGGATAGATTCAGTGATCTATCTGCTTTCATGTATAACACAAGGTTAAGTAAAGTTTAGGAATTAAATAATTATTAAAAGATCTTAAATTAATTAAATCTAACTAGTAGGTCCATAGTTTTACACATTTTTAGCCGCTTTACTTCATATGCATTATCCACTCTCACTAAAGCACTTGCAAGCTTGTTGTTGTTGTTGTTGTTGTTGTTGTTTGGTGACAATTAAGTCTTCTAACATATTTTTTTAAATATTCCATTCATTTATTCTCCTACTGAAGGTATTTGTATTTGCATTCACAAAGGTATTCAATGGTTGGCTTACTAGCTGTACTTCAAAGTTGGATATCCAAATCGGTTTTAATATAACTTTGTAAATTAATAGCTTATGATGATTTTTTCCATAGAAATCTCTTAGTCAGGTACATCCTTAGATATTTAGCCTGTTTTTCTTGTGATATATAGAAGACCTCAAATTTAACTGGTGGACAAGTTTCATGATTTAGATAAAAGCTATATGAACGGATTTAGTGGTGTTGACAACTATTTTTCAGATTTCCAGCCATTCATTTATTTTATTTAGGTTGCTTTATAGATTACGGTATTATTACTTTTATAAGATTTTATTATTCTATATAATTCTATTTAATTTAACTATTTAATTTATGAAAGACAGGTTATAGATGATCAGTCATTCATTTAAAAGATGTCATAACAAACGCTAAAAGTTCATTCTTGACTTGTTATAATACGTGTATTACACATGCACACACAAACAAATGTAATAACTAAGATAAAATAACAAACATTGACAAGAGCAATTTGTGTAAATTTAAAAAAATGTATTCTTGGCATTTTAAAATGCAGTGAATAAACTACAGAATATTGTGTTGTACTCGTATGTGCAAAAGTCTTATTTATTTTTTTAAATTAATAATTAATGAAATATTTATTAAGGATGTAATACTTGTATTTTTTTTATCCTTTATTAGTATTTCCTATTTTTTTAAAGATTATAATATGATAATTAAAATACAACTATGTTGAACAACTAGGCTATTTATCAAATGTATCTTGGAAATGTACGAGAAAGTTACCATTACAGAATCTGAGGAAACAGTTCTTTCGCACACTTGCACACTGTGAGATAATACTCTTCTTGTATGTGTATATGTGTATTTAATAGAAAACGTGTTTATTTCATTTCTTCGATGTTTGTTTCGATACAGTATAAACAACGTTGTCTGATATGCAAATATTTACAAATTTTATTGAATTCTATTTAAGATTATTCTAAATTTATGAAATACTAATTCAAAACACAAGTTCCAGTGATGACTTAGTATTAGTATTATTATTTATTAGTCTCGATAGTCTAGTCAATCAAAATAATAATAATAACTGAACATATTATTTCTTAGAATGGAAAGTACTAAAGTGTAAAAGAGAAATCTTAATGAAACTTTCCATTTTGGTCAGAATATGATAATTGGGACAAATTATTCACGTAGATTTTTATAACAAAATTTAAAGTGCATTCATATATCGGGTGATATCATCTTCTATCACTTCTATTATATATTTCGAAATTATAGTCTATTGAAAAACTATTGTAATATTTGTATTTTTGGGACCTTAAATAAAACTAACGGTAATTTAAACACACACTATAGTAACAATAAAAACGGTATACACTAAATAAACAACTTAAAACTACAATTAACTATAACAATATTTATTTGCACAGAATTTATATCTATGTTTATTTATTACAATATCAACTCGACGCGGCGACTACCCGTTGAAAAAATGGTCTAAATCCGTCTCGAGTGTTATTTATATTCACGGGAAAACTTCTAGCATATTCGGCAACCTGCGTCTAGATTTTTTCCGATGCATCGACATCTTTCGAGATGATGCCAGGCCTGACGCATCGTCGTATAATTCATCGCATTGCCCCCTTCTTGAAAATGAAGTTTCGTCCCGAAACATGTCATGCTTTGGTCCCTTCAAACGATGACCAGGTAGGGCCTTTGTTACATTGCGACGTCATATCGAAATAACAGTCCACGGTCTTATCTTGCCTGGGTATAAAGGAATATCCAAGCCGGTAACCGCATACCAAAATTTCCAAACCAGTATTTTGGAATATTACTTCTAATATGCTTCTTACAATTCTCCAGTCCAGGCGGTCCAATCCACAACCAAATTTTGGGACTGCTAATTTCAAAATGTCTTGTTGTAACATTTGTTCACGTAAGTGGACCAGGGCCTCCCATAACGAGCGATAGGTTGGCTTCAGACTTGACAGTTCTTTCGTGACCAAATAAAATATGGACTGTTCTTCATTTATAATTTGGAGACTCTTCCCAATTGCTGATCCCTGCTGCCTTAGTTTTTCGATTCTGCCAAATCTCTCTTTAAATTCTCTGGCAATTCCTTTGGCCATTCGCAGATCTCGGGCTACGCATGAGCAAGCGCGTAGTCTCGCGGCACCGTGAACAAATCTTGTTGTTTTTCGATGGTCACTCCAAATCGAACTTTTCTCGAATCAGAATACTCCTCTATAAAATCTTCGAATGTTAGATTCTTGTAGTGGCTATCAAATCGGCGCAAGTCAGCGACTTCGTCATTATTGTCTCTAATCGATTAAAATGTACGACTCTTCGCTTAGTATGAGGTGTTCGCCTTATGCGGTATATTACATCGTTAATCCTCTTCAACACCTTGTATGGCCTTTCCCAATTCTTTTGAAGTTTTGGAGACAGGCCCCGTCGGCGTTGTAGATTATATAACCAAACCCGATCGCCTTCATGGTAACTACCCTTCTCGGCGTTGATGTCGTAGCTCTCCTTCATTCTGTCATTGGCATCTTGGATATTATGTCTTACTTGATCATGAATATTATCCAGTCGTCGTCTGAGAGTGCTAACATAATCTTCTCCAGCAAGATCTTCACCAGGCTTGCTCCCAAACAAAATAACAGGGCAGTCGGAGTTCCCTCCCGAATAGCACGTTTGCTGGTGATTGGCCTGTTGTCTCTTGAACAGAGGCCCGATATCCCATTAAGAATAATGGTGCTCGTCCCAATGTCTCCGGTGTTCGGAGACCACTTTAGATAAATGTCTGATCAAGGTCTTGTTCGTTCGCTCTACCATCCCATCTGTTTGTGGATGCAAGGGAGTTGTTCTCGTCTTTCGTATGCCCAAAAGTTCAAACAGACTGGACCCGAAATTTCGCCCTTGATCGGAATGAAGCTCTAGGGGTACACCAAAACGGCTGACGGACTCCCTCACAATCACGTCTGCTACAGTTCCAGCCTCTTGATTTGGTTAGAACATATGCTTCAACCCATTTGGTAAAATAGTCCATGACCACTACTATGTATTTATTTCCTTTGTCGCTTTCTGGAAAAGGGCCGGCGGCATCTATGGCGATTCTTTCAAATGGGCTTTCCACATTGTATTTGCTTCGGCGCAATTAGCACACTTTCGGCACCACTGTTTCACATCTCGTAAACAATTTAATAATAAAATAAACCACCATTTGCATCCTCCGCTCGCTTCCATTGTGATTTTCAACCTCACGTCTCAGGAGCTCGTCGTCCATGGTCAAGGAATCCCATTGCGTTCAGTATGATTTCAATTCTCGTGAATGAGGATCGATTTCTTGTCAGGTCGGTTTTTGCCCATTTCTCTTCCTAGCCCTGAAGACTGCAAGATCCGGATCAGTTTCTTGATCTGCGCGCAAATTGTCAGGTTGCCATTGGTCATCAACCACGGTGGTTCGAAGAGCGTCGGCCGATTTATCTTCGATTCGGTTGCAATGTCGACAGTCTTCAGGGCAGGGCTTGGAAAGAGCATCTGCATTTCGAAGTTTGAGGCCTGCTCTGTGTTCAATGTCGAAGTCATACTCCTGTAGCCTCTTAATCCATCTAGCTACTTGACCCTCGGGATTCTTAAATTGCAAGAGCCACGTCAAAGCGGCATGATCAGTGCGGATCAGGAACTTCTGCCCGTATAGATACTTGTAAAAATGGTCAATGGTTTTAACTACTGCCAATAGTTCTCGTCTGGTTACGCAGTAGTCCCTCTCTGGTTTGGGCAGGTCTTGCTGAAGTGTCCAATGACTTTTTCTTGTCCATATTGAAATCGCGAAAGCACCCCACCAATCCCGACGTTACTGGCATCTGTATCCAGAACAAACCTCCCAGATGGCAGTAGATAGTTTAAAACAGGTGCACTTACCAGAGCTTCTTTTAACAACTCAAAAGACGCTTGGCATCCGTTATTCCAAATGAATGCTCGATTTTCTGTTACGCGGGAAAGTGGTTTCGCAATGTTAGAGAATCCAGGATCGTAGCGTTGATAATACGTGCACAATCCCAAAAAGCTTCTTAGCTGATGTTTGTTTTTGGGTACAGGCCATTTTTCCACAGCTCTTACTTTTTCTGGATTCAGGGCAACTCCTCTTCCGGAAACCACCTGTCCAAGGTAATTTACCTCTTTGCGGAAAAGGTGACCCTTCTTTGGACTTAATCTCAGGTTGGCATCTCTCAGGTTGGCAACCTCTGAAATACCACCCCCCATTTTCTATGTGGTCTTCAAAGGTCTTTCCTACCACTAACACATCATCAAGATATACCAGAAATCACCCACCACCAACACCACCCTAGAATAGTACCCTTCTTCAATGAAACAGGGTAATAGTTCACATTCAGTACCCTTATCGGTACAGTCTTCTGAGTCTTCACCAGCATTTTGGCAACTACTATTCCTCGGCCTACCTCGTCATTATCAGCCTTTGGTTTCAGCATTGTCACATTTCCTTCCAGATAATCACCGTGCATACAAGCCGTCAAAAATGTCTCACATTTTGCATCAAGAACAACATTCTCTTCTGTAATTACTTATACATGCCCACAATCTTTCCCATGAAGAAACAATTCTTCATTATTTATTTTTAAAATGCCTTCTTTCATGTTTAACTGGAAGCCGTAGCCATTTTTATGATGATTTTTATTCATGATGTCTAATCCCAAGATTATTACTTCTTCTATGTCGGCTACGAGAACACGGTCTCCGATTGATGTTGGTCCTACGATAAAATTGACATCTACTTCACCTGCCACAGAAGGCGTTTCTCCAATAACTGTATTAAGTCTCCAAATCCTAGAAAATATTTTTTTTATTTTTGGAAATTTAATCGGGTCGCACGATGGTTTTCGTCGATTCCGAATCTAGCAAGCAGGCATAGGTCCTTCTTTCCATAATAGCGTCCACATTCAGGCCGTTGGTTTGATGTTGCATGAATGCGATTTGGCCAAGCATCCTTGAGGCTTCCTGATGCTGGATCGATGATTACCCCCGCTCATCGACCCGCTTTAGTTTTCCTGCTGCTCAGCCGATGTTTTCTTGACGAATGTAGGGTTTTGTATGTTGGCGCGCTCCTGCCGTCACTAAACATACGCACGAGCGCGCCAACATATAACACCCTACACTTACGCGCTCACACAAACACGAAACTACACACCCAGAGAGAGACGCAAGCTGCCAGCAGCAACCAACACACAAGTTCATACCCAGAAAGAGACACAAGCTGCTAGCAGCGGACAACACATATGTTCATACCTTGCTATCTGTTTTTGGAATACTAAGGCATGATTTATTATTATGCAATTGGAATGTATCTTTGAATAATTTTATCCATAGCAACTCAATTATTTGACATTTATATACTTTATATTTTATATCCTTGATAAAGGTATCATTGCCGAAACATGTAGGGTTGTTTTAAATATATATACTTTGAAGTAAACCAGACCTTTAATCGCCAACTGATTGAATTTACTATATATATATATATATATATATATATATATATATATATATATATATATATAAACAAAGGTTAGAAAACAGAAAGGGATTAGGACGATCAGACAACCAACAACCGGCAATGAGTGTTGTAATATAAATAAATACTGTGAAATCAATATTGTTATTATTAGTAATAGCTTTAAGTGTTATTTAGTGTATTTTTTTTGTTAATTTTTTTTTGTTATTAATAAAGTGTGCTTTAATTACCGGTAGTTTTAATTAAATAAACTCAGAAAGACAAATTCTTTACAGTGGTGTAAGGTGTGGGGTTTAATAAATAACAGACTAAGTGGACAATTAAATGTTATTTAAATATTTGTTTAAATAAATATTTGTACAGTGCAGAAAGACCTTTTTTTTAATATCGCGATGGCGAATAAAGTGAAATTCCCTGATTTGAAAGAGACTGAACTGAAGCGGGAACTAGAGGAGAGGTAAAAAAGCAATCATCAAGCAGCGACTTTAAGATGTATTAACCAAAGAAGGCAAGGATCCAGAGATCCAGTATAATTTCAACTTTGAACATAGAGCAGGCCTCAAACATCGAAATGCTGATGCTCTTTTCAGAAGACCTTGTGTAGAACACTGTCGACAGTGCAACCGAATCGAAGACAAATCGGCCAACGCTCTTTGAACCACCGTTTTTGATGCCCTGTGGCAACCAGATAATTTGCACGCAGATCAAGAAGCTGATCCTGATCTTGCAGTCTTAAGGGCTTGGAAGAGAAATGGGTAAAGACCTACCTGGCAATAAATCGCTCCCCATTCACGAGAATTGAAGTCATATTAAACACAATGGGATTCCTTGATCATTGAAGACGATCTCCCGAGACATGAGTCTGAAAATCACGATGGAAGCGAGCGAAAAATGCAAATGGTGGTTCCCAAGAGAAGAATATCAGAGGTATTGCGAGGACTCCACAATGGTGCTTCCGGGGAACATTTTGGCGGTCATAAAACACTGGAGAAGATGCGCTAGAGATTTTGCTGGGTGAATTGTTCACGAGATGTGAAAGAGTGGCAACGAAAGTATGCTAATTACGTCGGAAATAAGGGTCCCCAGAGAGGTCGACGTGCACCCATGCGCCAATACCATGTGAGAAGCCTATTTGAAAGAATCGCCATAGATGCCGCCGGCCCTTTTCAAGAAAGTGTTAAAGGAAATAAGTACATAATAATGGTCATGGACTGTTTTACTAAATGGGTTGAAGTACATTCTCTACCAAATCAAGAGGCTGGAACTGTAGCAGACGTGATTGTGAAGGAGTTCGTCAACCGTTTGGTGTACCCCTGGAACTTCATTCCGATCAAGGGCGAAATTTCGAGTTCAGCTTTTCGGGAAAATATGTGAGCTTTTAGGCATTCGAAAGACAAGAACAACTCCCTTGCATCCGCAATCATATGGAATGATAGAGCGAATGAGCAAGACCATGATCAGATACTTATCCAAAGCGATCTCCGAACACCAAAGAGATTGGGACGAAATGTACCATTATTCCTAATGGCGTATCGGGCATCTGTTCAAGAGATAACTGAGCAGTCGCCAGCGAACGTGTTGTTTGGCAGGGAACTCCAGTTGCCCTGTGACTTGAAGTTTGGGAGCAAGCCTGGAGAAGATCTCGCAGGGGAAGATTATGTCAGTATTTTTTGACGAAGACTGGGCAATATCCATGACTAAGTAAGACATAATATCCTGGATGCCAGTGACAGGAAGAAGGAGAACTACGACAGCAACGCTGAGAAGGGTGGTTGCCATGAAGGCGATCGCGTTTGGCTGTATAATTCACAATGCCGACGAGGCATGTCTCCAAAACTTCAGGAGAATTGGGAGAGATCATTTGAGGTATTGAAGCGGATTAACGATGTAGTATAAAACGAACACCTCATAGTAAATCACTAGTCGTGAATTTCAATAGATTAGCTCCATACTCTGGAGACAATAGCGACGCAGTCACTGACTTGTGCCGACTAGAAAGCTACTGCAAGGAACTAACCCTTGAAGACTTCATAGAGGAGTACTCTAGTTCAACGAAAGCTAGATTTGGGGTGACCACAGAAAAGCAGCAAGATTTGTTCATTGTGCCGACAGACTACGCGCTCGCTCATTGCGTAGCCTGATCTGCGACCGGCAATTGGGAAGAGTTTCCAAATATGAGAAATGAAGAACAGCCCATATTTTATTTGGTAACGAAAGAACTGCCAAGCCTGAAGCCAACCTATCGTGCCTTATGGGAGGCCTTGATTCATTTTCGTGAACAAATGTTACAACAAGACATGTTGAAATTAGCAGTACCAAAAATTGGGTTGTAGTTTGGACCACATGGACTAGGGAATTGTTAAAAGCATGCTGGAGACGTTATTCCAACATACCGGTATGGAAATTGTGATATGCAATTATCGGCCTGTATATTCCCTCCCGCCCAGACAAGATAAGACCGTGGACTGCTACTTCCATATGACGTCGCAATGCATCATGGGCCCTACCTGTAGATTTCGTCATCGTTTGATGGAACCAAGGAAAGGCATATTTCGGGACAAAACTTTTTTTTTAAGAAGTGTGAGTCATCCGTCAGGCGAGCGATGACATCACCAACAAAACACATCAAGTCTCCGAGACAATATATAAGCCGCCAAGAAAGGAATTAGGACAGTCAGAGGAAAAAATTATGAAATAAATACTGTGAAATAAATATTGAAGTAAATACTGTTATTATTAGTAGACTCGGCAAAGAGAGGCAATTTCCGGTGCAGTGCCGAGAGCAACGTAGGGGGAGAAACGTGCAGCACGGCAACTCAAGCGTCCGTATCAAAGCACACTTGTTCAGTATTATTCCACTGATCGTTGTGAGTGCATGTCAGTAAACACATACTTAGAAAATATCGCATTTAGTTACGTTTAGAAAACGACGTATTTCGAAGAAACTAGAAAACGTAATAGCGAGTATGCCGGATTTAGAATACGAAGGCTTTAGAATTAAATGTTTAAGGTGCGATGACTATTTGTCTTGTACCAGCAGGTGGGAGTGTGGACGCCACCTAAAAAGTATAAAACACTGTTCTGCAATCCATGGCAGACGATACAGCGAACAATTAACATTTGATATAAGTGCTTGTTTTATTATATGTAATCTACCGTCCACTTTACTAGACCAAAAATCATTTGTCTCCTTCTGGAGCAAGTATTCGGATTATACATTACAAAGTCAGACATCGATAAGAAACGTTATGCCATCTACTCGTGACTATGTTGAAAGAAGAATTAAAGCAGAATTGAAAAATAAAAATTGTGGTTATGTGTGGACGAAACAACCGATCGGCAAAAAAATTATGTGGTGAATGTGATGGTACGTACAATGGAAGAATTTGAACCGTCATCTTCTATCTTACTTGGCCCAAAAGAGTTGCAAAATGTAGTAGCGATCAAATTTTAAAAGTGGTTTTGAGCGCATTGAACAAATTTCAAGTTTCAACAAACCAACTTTTAATGTTTGTGAGTGACGGTGCCGCTAACATGCTTTCCTTAGGCCGATCTCTTAAAGAAGAGAGTGTCAATCTGTTACATGTAACATGTAAAATCCTTGCTATAAACCTTGTGGCGCAATTGATACCTAAATGTTATACACGAGTAAATGCTTTAATAGCTCATACGAAGGCAGTGTTTCTAAAGTCCCCAAAACGTAGAAAAAAATTTCACGAACTGTGTCCCAAAGTGCCTGAACCACCACAGTCGATTACTACGCGTTGGGGAACATGGTTAGAGGCTGCGTTTTACTACCGCGAACATTTTGATTATGTAAAGAAGGTAGTTTTATAATTCGATCCGAGACACGCCGAAGCTATCAAGAAAAGCCAGAAAATGCTTTAAGATAGTCAGGTAAAAAGTGATTTAGAAACTATTCACAAGAACTACTATGGACTAGCGGAGGGATTTGAAAAATTACAAAATGATTCGATGTTCTTTGTGGATTCTGTTCAAATTGTGGATGATGTTCACTCACACCTATGTGCGGCGGAAGGCGAAAAAAATGAGTGTGTAATACGAAAATTTGAAAATGTTATTGACAAGGATTCATATTTTCTCATACTAAGACAAATTTGTGAAGGTGCGTCAAAAGATCCATTAAGTTGTTACAAGGATTACTTTAAATTTGAAAATATACATCACTCGATGTGGAACGATCGTTTTCATCATTGAAAAATATTTATTCCGCACGCTGTACTCATTTGACTGAAACAAGTGTGGAAACATATTTATTGATTCAAATATTTAATAGATGCCACACAGTACGTAAACGTTACTGAACGCTCGCCTTGATACGGCCGCTAGGCCCCTCCACGCTGTTCTCCGCACTGCACTGAAACTTGTCCCTTTTTGCCGACTCTAATTATTAGTAATATCTTTAAGTGTTATTTAGTGTATTTTATTTTATTATTAATATAGTGTGTTTTAATTACCGTTCGTTTGAATTAAACGAACCCAGAAAGTCAAATATTTTACATTAACAGTAGCAAATAGAATATTAATGATGAGTTATTACCCCAGTAACAGGAAAAAAATAGGAAACAAAAGAATTGCACTGCACTTAAAATAAACTTTCTTTTTGCATCTATACTTAAGCTTGTGAAACATGGTTAATGAATAAGAAAGATGAAAATTAACTCGAAATATGGGAAAGGAACATTTTAAGGAAAATATATGGAGGGATTGAAAATAGCGGAGAATTTAGAAGAAGAGCAAACAAAAAATAGAAGAGCTGTTCAACAAGTTAAGCAATATCCATGTAGTGGGAATGCAAAGAGCCAGATGGTTGGGACATATAGCTAGAACCTCTGACGACAAATGGGCCAAAAGAATTTTAATGGGAAGGGAAGGAGGGTAAAGAAGAAGAGGACGACCCAGAAAAAGATGGTTGGGGGAAGTGAAGAAAGATTTGAAGGATGTAGGAATTACGAACTGAAAGGAAGAGGTAAAAACCAAAGGAAATAGCAAAGAAGATTGACAGAACTCATAACTAAGAGCACCTAGGCCAGTAGTAATGTTGATTAGTTCATGTATTTTGTTTGTTAAAAAATTAATCAATTTTGAATTCAATGGAAACATTACGAATTTATGCATGAACCCAATATGTAAAATAGTAGAGAAACGAAAATTCACCAGGTCCAAATTTGTGATTAAAATAGCTTCTTTTTGGAATATGTAAATCCAGAAAAATATTTTTAAGTGAAATAAAAGACTATGAAATAAATTACTATGGTACAGAATCTTATGTGTACGTTTTCAAAAACGTTTATCTCGTTTACATATCAGAGTGGAGCAGCACATTCAGATATGCCGCTGCGGTCAGTTTAGTGAGAAGTACATATAATATCTCTCTAGTAAGGCGTTTCATAGTTCCTAACAAACATTTATTAAAAAGCGATGCTGAACCTTGAAGTAATCGTGAAAAGTCCCACAGACCTAAAAGCTTTGCGTTTGGTCTGATTATCATGAACGAATTAAAAATTAAGTCTAAGTTCGTCATTTTTCTATTGCTATGAAATTGTCTGCAAAGAATTCTTTATGTACGAGCATATAGTGAGATTTGATATTGTGTCTCCCTATCTAATATTTCCGATCATATTTCATTGTCGATTAGTCAATTTTAGCAGAGAGCATTTTTGCATTTTCAGACACTCCGGTATTCGGACATAGTTCTACGTGATTATTTTTTATTTTTGAAAATGAAAAAGTTATTAAAAACGTTTTCTGCGGTCTAGTTCACACAAAAACCTAGCAGTATAAATTCTGAACAATCTAATAATGTAAGCGAAATCGTCGAAGTCGTATTCATTGTCAGTAATATCCATTGAATGAAATGAGATTAGAAAATATTAAGTACTTTTCATCACTCCTGAATTTTTCTTGTATTTACTTTCATTATCCCTATATCTTCGATTGTTGTTTAAATTAAAACATACTTTTTTTTCAGATAAAAAAATTTTAAATTCCATAAATGGTACATTTCATTCGGGAAAATTAATTGGACTATTGGGACCTAGCGGTGCAGGGAAAACATCATTATTGAATATTCTTGCAGGTTATATGTATGTTAAAATAAGCGTAAATTCGTTCGTTCTTAAATGATATTACTTTAACAGGACAGCAGGTGTAACTGGCAATATATACATCAATGGCATTACAAGAAATTCTGCGGATTTGAAACGAATATCAACCTACTTGGGTCAAGATATATCAGTGCAACCATTTCTAACAGTAAAAGAATCTCTGATAATAGCTGCCAGATTGAAGCTTGGTTATAATAATGAATCTGCGCAAAATGTAGTAAGAAAATTAAATTTTTTTATTCAATTTATTTTATCTAGCGAAAAAGAAAATTTTATGTTTTTGACAGATTGTTTTTCATTTAGGTACAGCGTATAGTTGAAATATTATATTTGAATGATTGTTTAGAAACAAGAAGCGAAAATCTCTCAGGTGGCGAAAGAAAAAGGCTATCAATAGGCTTAGAGTTAATTAGCGATCCTTCTGTTATACTTTTAGATGAACCAACGACGTAAGTACTTATTAAAAGATGTATAAAAATTCATAATCAGAAAAACAATTCACGTAAAAGTTTTGATAAAAAATAATATACCAAAAACAGCATCTCTTTCATCTCTAGTTAGAAACTAATAGTAGTAGTAGTAGTTTACAATAGTAAATAGACAAATTAATGGTGTTCGCTTTTATCAAAATCAGGCTTTATTTGATATATTATATGGACACTACGGTTAGGCTAAGATGTTTTAATGTACTGCAAGTTTCTAATTACTTTTTCGACTGCTTGCTCACTAGCAAATAGGTATATTAAATAATATAGGGGTTCAAATACTACCTTAAGGAAGGCTATTTTACAAGTTCTTTGACGACTTTCTTTTTTTTTTTTAAATTGAGGGAACTACTATTGATAGGAGGTGAGGATAGCACCTTTGATTATAGTCTTTTTCAAAACAACCTACTATTAAATGTATCATAAAAAGCAACAGTCTATGAAAATTTCTTTTGTAGTTTTTCTTCTTTTGAATTTGTCTAAATATTGTTAAATTAAGTTAAATTAAGAATTTAAAAGTTAATATTTTTTCCTGCTCTAAAGCACGTGATTCTACTAATCTGTAAAATTCAGTTAGAACAATACTTTGAAGTCGTCACTTGATTTAAGGATGGTAACTGATTTTGTTTCCGATCCTCGTATATTTTAACTCATTTCACTGTTACATATATAATTTTTCTTACGGCATCTGGTTTCTTTCTTCGCCCTTATCGCATTCACCGGTTTCTTTCGCATTGACTAAATTTCGACTTTACTCATAAAACATCCTAGACAAAGTGCGCTGACTTCAAACCATTATATTTTTGTTATTGTTTTAAATTTCCTAGTTTACATGTTTTATACTCTTCACAATAAGTTTTTGTCATATCTAAAATATAACTAGATATAAATTTTAATTGATATCTTCTTTCTTTTTATTATAAAATCGCTTAGGAATTTTCAATTGCTAGTGTAAGTACATTTGCATATTGTATGGCTAATTTGTTATATCAGATTTGTGTTTGTTTTGTTTCGTTTTATTTGATAAATTAACCCAAATTCTATTTTTATGTTTTTATTAACAGTGAATATATATATATATATATATATATATATATATATATATATATATATATATATATATATATATATATATACAGAGAATTTCACTTAAGATGCAATATACAAACATGTATAAGTTTTTTATTTCCATAGAAACTAGGTAATACATTCTTACATTGTCCCACGTAAAATGCAACATATCAATATAATTTGATATTAGTTAAGTCAAAAGTAGCAGTATTTCTATTTCGATATTAGCTTAGTATCAATCTTAAATGATATACACAAAGGAAGAGAGAACTCAGTTAGTGACATGGTATCTTTCGGGATTCAATTCAATAAACGATATTTATTGGAAATGTAGTTTTAATTCTAAAATACTACATTGAATTAAATTTACTGTCAATAATTTGACAAAACAACCATGAAAGATATCATATCCATCATATAACTATTACATATTGCATTTTATGTGGGACAGTGCAAGTGCACAGTATTTTCGTATCTATGGTTACTACATTCATATATTGCAAGTTACATGAAATTCTCTGTATATATATATATATATATATATATATATATATATATATATACAGGGTGTCCAGAAACTCTCCTGACAAACGAAGACCGGAGATTCCTCTGATAATTTTAAGACAATTAAACTCAAATTCACCTAGTCCGAAAATGCTTCCTAAGGGAGCTAGAGTTCTTTGAAGATGGCGCCTTGTATTTTTTTTTTAATTCCTCCAGAACGCTTCTATTTAGAAAAACAAAAACTGGTATGCTTATTTATCCTCCAGAGATCGACCCAATCGATTCCATCAATTGCGAATTTCTAGTACCGGTCATAGGCGTCCGTTTTGGGTAGGTCAACGGTTATTTTAAGGCATAACTTTTTTGTCTTTAACTTTTAAGCATTTGTGACACTAGATTATTAAATTTTCAGGTATTCCAGTACTAAAATGTACTCTTACTTTAAGTCGGTAGGATACACCGTTTTCTAGAAAAATCTATGTACCTACTTATTTTTAGCGACGAAGTTGGCTTGGACTATCAAGGCATGGATGAAAATTAATTTAATAAATTAAAAACAAATTATTTATTACAATGGAACGAAACTAACAAAAAAAGAACAAGTATCAAAGGTAGATTGTTACAAAAGTTGCTTGATGTGATGACCATTAGTCTCTATGCATAAGTTTACCCTTTTGCTTAGAGAACGCCGAATTCTTGCAAAAATTCCAAAGTTATTTCTAAATTCGTTGCAAGCATCTTGTATCCTTAGCCAGAGTTGTGCGCGATTTTGTATCGGAACGGAATAAACAAATGCATTTATGTATCCCCAAACACAATAATCGCAAGGATTTAAATCCGGCGACCTTGCTGGCCAAGCAACTGGACCGCCTCTTCCAATCCAATGGTCTTCGTAGTTATTATCTAGAAAGTCTCGTACATTCCTGCTAAAGTGGGCCGGACAGCCGTCCTGTAGAAACCATAAGTTTTGCCGAATATTTAAACGCACCTCATCTAACAAATCAGGTAAAATATTTTGCAGGAAATGTAAGTAATCAGCACCATTTAAACGAGCAGGTAATTCCACAGGTTCAAGTAGATAATCGTCAACTACTCCTATCCAGACGTTTATGCTAAACCTATGCTGATGCTTAAATTCTTGAACAACGTGGGAATTGTCACCAACGTACGAATAATAATGTGCATTATGTACATTAAAAATTCCATTTTTTGAGAATGTAGCTTCGTCGCCAAACAAAATGTTCCTGAAGAAATCTTCATCTTGATTTTTCTGATTTTATAACCATCTAGCGAATTCTACGCGAGCAGGAAAATCTCCTTCTAGCAGTGCTTGCACCTTTGTATAATGAAAAGGATATAAATTTTCTTTGTGTAAGATATTTTCTACGGAAGATTTTGAAATTGTGGGGTACATGGCAGATAGTCTTCGAAGGCTAATTTCTGGATTTTCCTCAACTTCCATTAAAATAACATCTTCATGTTCTGCTGTTACATCATTATGTCTCCCTGTTTCATTATTTTTTGGGACCACTGAACCTGTTTCTCTTAATCGTTGATGAAGAGCTGTAAATGTTGAGTGAGTGGGATGCTGACGATTGGGAAATTTTTCAGCGTATCTACGTTGCGCCGCTTGAGCGTTACACCTCATTTCGCCATAAACTAAATGCATATCGGCGTATTCCTCATTAGTAAAAACCATTTTTTTTTTAATTGAAATCTTTGTGTTTGAATAACACAAAGTAAAAAATGAAAAGATAAACTTCGCGAACTGACAACAATTTGACAATGAAAAACGTAGGTTTTACTTCTGTTGGCAGTTCAGAGCTAACTATTGCAAAAAATAAAAAATTGAACTTTAATGAAGAAAAAACGAAAAATTTACAAATCGATTTTTCTAGAAAACGGTGTATCCTACCGACTTAAAGTAAGAGTACATTTTAGTACTGGAATACCTGAAAATTTAATAATCTAGTGTCACAAATGCTTAAAAGTTAAAGACAAAAAAGTTATGCCTTAAAATAACCGTTGACCTACCCAAAACGGACGCCTATGACCGGTACTAGAAATTCGCAATTGATGGAATCGATTCATCTCTGGAGGATAAATAAGCATACCAGTTTTTGTTTTTCTAAATAGAAGCGTTCTGGAGGAATTTAAAAAAAAATAAATACAAGGCGCCATCTTCAAAGAACTCTAGCTCCCTTAGGAAGCATTTTCGGACTAGGTGAATTTGGGTTTAATTGTCTTAAAATTATCTGAGGAAACTCCGGTCTTCGTTTGTCAGGGGAGTTTCTGGACATCCTGTATATACCTATATATATATATATATATATATATATATATATATATATATATATATATATATATATAAATATGAACAAAATTTGAATTAACATTTAGGCGGAAGTTACTAAGTTATATTATTCTGTTACTTTAAAAACTATTTCTACAAACTGTAACTAGACTATTTTTAAGTGGATTAGATGAGGTATCTATGAGAATGTGCGTGAAATTCCTAAAAGCTCTCTCTCTTCAAGGAAAAATGATTATTTGCAGTATCCATCAGCCATCCGATTCAGCCTTAAAGTTATTTGATCAGGTAAGTAAATTCTCAAAGTTCTTCTATCTATAATATATTGTAAATAATTTGCTTTATTCCAAATTGCGGTATACGTTTTCATTATGAACAGTTATACACAACACACAATTTTGTGTTAAAGTTTATTAATCAAAATGTAAAGCTTTGTCGATAAAATAATATGGACATTTACAATGAAGAGACACCAAACCAAACTTCACTTGATCAGTGAAATGAAATATTGCAGCTATTTTTTACCAAAAAATAGTATATCGATGTATAAACACAGTAAGTGTATATAAATACAGATATGTTAAAACATATCTGTATCTGTACACATGTACATACACAATGCATTTAGCCAATGGTCACTTAAACTGGGTAGCCATTTGAGAGAAAGCGCACATACTAGCGTGCCTCTCTCGTCCGTCAGGTGTCACGAGATATCTCTTGTTATCGGCACTGACAAGATCACTATATTGGAACGCATGTGTCTGCAGTTGAAGTAAACATTAGTTAAATACGTTGTCTATGTCCATGCGTATAGATTCATAAACGTTTTAACATAATTGTATTAATTAGCTATTTTTTAACAAAAGTTTGGGAAAAGTTTGTTGAGTCGTAGTGTGATTTACCAGATTGAGAGTAAACTTGAATCATTTGACTATTTCTTGAATTTGTTAAAGAAAAGAGCCAACATCAATATGATGTTTATTTTATTTAATTTAAGCAAAGTTTTTATCTCGTATTTTCGTATACTTTTCGTATTCTTGAAAGAGGGAGGCAAAATAATAAACAAGAAAATATATAATCTAATATAATTTAATCATAATCTAATATAAATATCATATGAAATAAGGAAAGTCATCAAGTTGATCACAGACTTTGGTAGTACATATTGCTATGAATAGTGGGTTTACTTGAAGGGTAGTCCACTGTTCATCCACAATATGTCCGAACTAACTCAGTCTGGTATGCTTCTTAAATGAGACTTCTTGATCCTGGACTCTCTCGTACGAGAACGTGGAAAAATTAAAATAGTCAATAAAGGTTCACAATTTGCAATATAATATTTATTTAAAAAATTTAAAAAAAAAACTCTTTATTAAGTATAAAGAGGGCTAATGCATCATTATACAAAAGCGGAGAGGAAAAATTGTGTGATAAAAGACACGCACACAATGAAAAAAACTCTCATTACACGCGAGCTAAATTTAATTTTAATAGATTGTTTAGAAAACTTTCAAATTCAAAATTTAAATAATTAACCCCCAAATTCAAGACGTAAATAGACCAATTGTCAAACACGCGTAAATAACTTTCACTCGTGCGCACTAACACAAGCATAAAATCTCCCTCCAAAACCTGACTTTCAAAATTTTCTAGAACAACGTGACAAAAACTCCCTCATAAAAAAATATGATAGTTTTCTTCCCCATCTATATTTTAAGCTAATATAACAATAAATCAAAATACAAATTGGCACAATTATAAATGAATTACAAAGAAAATTTTAATATAAATATATTATGAAAAATTACTTACGTTAACGTAAATTTTTCACACACAAAAAACTTAATGCGAGAGATATCAAGTGGATTTCAAATATTCATAAATATACGAGATAAAAAAACACTCGTAATTAAACGATAATGAAATTAAATTCACATCAAAGCATAAAATACAGAATAAACCGAAATTATAAAAATATAGAAATAAAAAAGGAAGTTTTTTTATTTCTTCGACTGTTCCACTTGCAATACAAAATATCTCTGAGTGGCCGGAAAAATAAAATCAGACATCAGGTACATCTAATACACAATAATCCCCCTAGCCGATCCACTTCCTGTTCAATATAACTTCGTTACACAATATAAATATATAAATGTACAGGCGCCGTCAACAAAACAAGCCCAAATAAATATTTAAACAAAATTCAAAATATTAACAAATATAAATTTGTAAACAAGTTTAACATAATAAATAATTATTTTTAAATTGTTCTTCGGGGAAACATTCACGACAATATGTTGAAAGGTGATGTAACTATATGCTAGATTATAGAAATATTTCACTTCCAGGTGTCATGTATAACATTTTTGTAAATATGCTTAAGTGAAGATTACAAAATCTACTTTTAAGAATATAGATAATATTAAATATTTTAGAGTAAAAATAAATAATAGAAATGAAATCGAAATAGATGAGCATATTATGAAAGATTTTCCAGTATAGTGCTGTATCAAGAAAAACTAAAGAATTAATTTTGAAATTAGACCAGTAGGGCTATATAGTTGTGAACATTGGACCCTGAATAAGAGATAGAAACATATGTAGAAGAATTTCTGCATTTGGTGATGAAGAGGCATCAAAGACAGGTATATTTCTGGTTTCGAAAATTTAAGTGTGGTCGGTAGGAAAGTAGTTGTTCTGTTGTGAAAAATTCTAAGAAATATTATTTTGTTAGTCTTTCGCCATTCATTAAAGAGCCAGCTAATATATATGTATGTCGCCTATTCAATAAATATTACGGATTTTATCTGGTGTTATTCCAGTAGGCCCACGAACGTGTTGACGCGTACAGCGGGTGACGTCATTGCATGACTCGCATTACAATTATATCTTTTTACCAAGACTTTGTACTTCCAATTTATAAATTTTCCCTCACAAACTTATTCAATATAAAGTATTATTAATAATGAGATTTTACTTCTTTCCTCATTTAATATTTTAAATATATTAAAGTAATTAATTTATAATTCTTTTTACTAAATTTTATAACTTCCCAATCAAAATTTTTTACGTCGTTATGAGGGACAGTCGAAAAATTTCGAGAATATGATAACGCTGCTTAGTTTGATAAATGATGCATGTGCACTGGTATACTGCAACTTGTGATAAATATGACGTTTTTACCTGATTGTCAAAATATCAGTCGGTTTCTGCAGAATGCAGTTTTAACGTTTGCTAATCGTATTAATTGGTGAAAATATTTGCGCTATGATTTATTATGATTTTTGTTGGGGTTTAACTCAATATCAGTGCATTGAGCGTTTAATTTCTGCATTTGGTGATGAAGAGGCATCAAAGACAGGTATATTTCTGGTTTCGAAAATTTAAGTGTGGTCGTATGTGGCTTCAGGATCAAGCAAGGGAAGCGCGTCCTGCAACATCTATTATTGCGTGAAATATTGATACCCTACGTAAAATAATTGAAGAAGATCGTCATGTAACGTATGATGAGATTCAGGCATGCTTCCACATTCCTAGGACCTCGACACATTCAATTTTGCATTCTCATTTAGCCATAAGAAAGACTCTGTGGAAAGGCTCGTGGGATACCGCATAATTTTTCCGCGACTCAAAAAGACGATCGCGTAAAATTGTGGAAATCAATGCTGAAAAAATTCAACCACGGATCTTCTAAACATGTATATGACACCATTATAGGTAACGAATCGTGAATATATTCTTATAAACTGGAAGCAAAACAACAATTGACAATTCGGGTGTTTCGAAATTGTTAACAAAAGTTGCTCGTTAGCGAAACACTTCTAGACAATCGATTACGTGTTCATAATAAAATCTGGGCATGTTGCTATAATTATTATGGAGAAGCCTCGAACTATAAATTAGGAATGGTATACAACAATTTCCTTGCCCAAGGTTATTGATAAATGGTGCAAAAGCAACCCTAAGCGTGCAATCATCCTTCCATCATGATAATACTACTCCCTATACCGCTTCCACAACAGTCGATTACTTGCGAAGTAAAAGCTTCGAATTAATGACTTATCCAGCCAATAGTCCTGACTTGGCATCAAGTATTTTTTTACGTTTCCAATAATAAAAAAAAGAGGGGGGCACCGTTTTTCCTGTCCAGAAGAAGTCATCACTGCATTCGAGTCACATGTTTTTCAATGATTGATTTGAACGAATGAAAAAATGCATAGAATTTAGTGGTGAATATTTCGAAAAAACTATTTTCTTTATAGCTTTTCAAGACTGCCCCTCGTATATATAATAAATAATCAATCTCTTTTTTAAAAATACCCAGCGACTTGTTTATATTTTAAACAAATCTCATTATAATAGTACCTACTTTTCACCGACAATCTTATGCTATCTTTCTGTCAAATCAATTTGACATATACACATATACATATATATGTTCAAAGGTCAAGAAATAATTATCTATCTATATATATATATATATATATATATATATATATATATATAATAACTTCGTGACCTTGGTATGATATGGTAAACCTAATCAGTAGGCGATTAAAGGTCTGTATATTACTTCAAAATATATGTATTTAAAAAACTCTACATGTTTCGGCTGTACGCCTTTATCAAGAGAATACAAAATATAAATTATAAATTATTATTACATTTATATTTTGTATTCTCTTGATAAAGGCGTACAGCCGAAACATGTAGAGTTTTTTAAATACATATATTTTGAAGTAATATACAGACCTTTAATCGCCTACTGATTAGGTTTACTATATATATATGTATATGTATATATATATTTAGTGTTAATAAGAATTAGATTTCTTATTTATTTTATTGGCCGTGTCCTAATATTAAAATAATAGACTTTTTTATTGGTTTAGCGACCTTTAATGAACTTCAATGTTTTTCTCTACAACGTTCCGACTCTTTTTATTATTAAGTCTTTCTCAAGTGACTAGAAACAAAAAATTAATACAACGAAAAGTAAGAAAATATGTTTACATTTGTATGAATGAATTAAAAATTAAAATTAAAATAATAATAAAGTAAGAAAAATTAAATGATTACATTTGTATGAATGAATTAAAAATTAAAATTAAAATAATAATAAAGTAAGGAAAATTAAATGATATAAAAACTCACCGATTTATTCCGTTTTAAAACACATTTTTTGTACATGGGTGGTTCGGACTTGCACCGAGACCTTTCTCGGGACGACCGCATCACTTCGAATATATTGTGTGACTACATGTCTTTGTTGGAGAATTGAAATTTCTTATTTCGTTTTAAAATTAGCAATGGTCAGGCAATGTGTTAGAGAAACATAGTATATGTATTTACAATGGGAAACAATAAAATTTTTTGGTGTGTGTGGGTGGGGTTGGTTGTCTTCTATTGTTTAATGAGTGGATAATAGAGTTTAGAAAGTCCATCAATATCGTTTCGGTCGTTGATTGTTCTGTTGTTTTTGAAAATATGGATCATTTCTAAGACCTCCCTAGCCTTTGTATTTTTTTGCTTTGTTATTATTTTGGTATTTTCAAAATCAAAATTATGTTTTAGTGTCATCTGGTGTTTTTTTTAAGCAGTCTGATTTTTTGCGTATTTGTGACCTTTTAATCTTTCCTGTAGTAACTCTTTTGTTAGGCCTATGTATACTTTGTCACAGTCTCTGCAGGGTATGTTATATATTGTATGTGATTGTTTTAGTGTAGGTGTTGAGTCTTTTAGTTTGGTGTGTAGGAATTTTAGTTTTTTCCGCTTTGGTGTGCCATTTTAAAATTAAATGGTTTAAATGTATTGTTTAGTTTTTCGGATAATCCAGTTATATAGGGTGTAGGGATATATGTTACTTCATTGGTTGTTTTATTTTTGTTTTGGCACTTAGTTTTGTTATATATTTTATTAAGTCTCTGTTTTATAATTTTTTGTATAAATTGTGGTGGATAATTGTTTTCTGTTAAAATGGTTTTTACTTTATTCAGTACTGTTGGTCTGAAAACTGGATTAGTGAGATTTAAAGCCCTGTCTACTAACGCTGTTACCACATTTTTTTGTGGGATAGGGGTTGGTTTGAATAAAAGTTTACGTATCTGCCGGATGTGATTGGTTGAGTGTACCATTTTGTTTGTATGTTGCTGTTTGTTTTTATTAGTGTTAAGTCTAAGTAGTTTATGGAGTTGTTTTTTTCTATATCAATGGTAAAGTTTAAATTTGGATGGAAGTTGTTGAAGCTGTTTTGTACATTGCTTATTTCCTTTTCTGGTAACATCATTATGCAGTCATCGACATATCTTTTGAAAAAAGTTGGTTTTATTTTCAGGGATTTTATAACATTTTCTTCCATGTGTTCTAATACTAATTGGGCTACTACGCTGGATATAGGTGCTCCCATTGCTAGTCCTTCAATTTGTTTGAAATATTTATTGTCGAATTGAAAATATGTGGAAATTAAAGTTAATTCTATTACTTTAAGAAAATCTATTAATGGTAAGTCTGTGAAATTTTTGATGGAGTCCCATTTTTCTGTAATTACTTTTTTGGCTAGTGTTAAAGGTATATTGGTGTACATTGATTCTACGTCCAAGGAAACAAGTTTTTCGTTGTTATTTGTTTTGATTTTATCGATATATTGTTTGAATTCGAAAGTATTTTTAATATAATATTTATTTTGACCTATGAAATGAACTTGAAATTAATTAAAGGTCGCTAAACTAATAAAAAAGTCTATTATTTTAATGTATATATATACGTATATATATATATGAAAAATTTTGTGAAAAACTTATCTGCGCGGAATGTGCATATATCGATATTTCACTGTTTTTTACAGATCATCAGTGCACCTTACCGAAGACAGAAATGATATTCACTTCTATACTACGTGTATATATACGAACTGTAATGAACTTCATGTGTATGAGAATTAATAATTATTAAATCTCATTTTTACATGCGATTGTCGCTACTGATGATCTGTAAAAAACAGTGAAATAACGATATATGCACATTCCGCGCAGATAAGTTTTTCACAAAATTTTTCATTTGTACTGACAACTTGTACAGTTGATGTCGCGGCTTGTTGCGTCTACAATCTAGGGCAAAAGTGATTTGCCGAATTGTAGAATTAAATGCAACAAATTATAGCGACAATCGCATGTAAAATGAGATTTAATAATTATTAATTCTCATACACATGAAGTTCATATATATATATATATATATATATATATATATAACAATATTATAACATTATTAACATTGTTATATTTAATAAACGGCTAAGAAATTATCTAAACACTTATATATATACAATGTGTCCGGGAAAATGTGGGAAATCTCTCGGATTCAGATAGAACATTAAAAAATAAGATGACAAGTCCTCATAATTTTTTTCCTAGCGGCCCTCCCTACGGAGATACGGCCTCCTAAAGGACGCCACTGGAAATCAATTTTTCTTGAATAACTTTTAAACTACTTATTATAATTTAATGAAAATTTAATATGATAAACAGTAGTAAGAACCTCTTAAAATACTGCCCTTAAATTTAAATTAGCTTGTTTAGTTTACCAGGGGCGGACTAGGTTGAACATTTTAATGCTTACATTTTTAACACCCTGTATGATAAGGAGTTAAAAAAAACAAATTTGGATACCTTGAGCATTAAGCTAAAGAAAAGGTGCTCTTGTTCATTGTCGATAAAATGAACCGTTTTCGAGGAAAAAAATAAAAGAATTAATGTTTTATTTCTATTAAAAAGAACCATGTTTTTTATTTTTTTTGTCTGCAACAAAGTGTGATACAAAAGTCATTCCAGGAACAAAAAAGTTTTAGTTTAGGTTATTTAATACGACAAAATTACAAAGATTCTTAGAAATGCAGTTTTGTCCCAGAAAGGCACCTTAACAAAAATTATGTTTAGAAATGTACTCACTAAAGCTTGCAACGATTGAACCTAAATACACTAATTAGAAATAATCAATTAAAAACGTCATAAGTGGGTTCAACATGGGCTCCGTGAACTCTGATACACTCGCGGGCACGACGAATAGAGGACTGCTGTACTCGCCACAACAACCCAGCATTGTTTCTTATCACATCACAATGAAATGTGATTCTCTGTAAAAGTTCCTCCCTAGTATCAACCGGAGAGGAATACACCAAGGTTTTGAGATGACCCCACAGGTGAAAATCCATTGGCGTTAGGTCGGCAGACCGTGGAGGCCAGGCAATGGGACCTCCTCTGCCTATCCAACGGATTGGATAGACGTTATTCAGGTGGTCGCGTACAGCAACGCCAAAATGAGGTGGGGCCCCTTCATGCATAAAATACATGCTTTGGCGGGTTGCAAGTGGCAAATGCTCTATTGAATCCAGAAAAGCGTTCTGAAGGAACTGTAAATAAAGTTCGCCATTCAATCGTGGCGGCAATACGCATGGTCCAATCAAAAATTGCCAATTATTCCTGCCCAAATATTAATTGATTGGAACTGATGTTGATAATGATGAACGACAGTGGCATGAGGGTTTTCATCAGCCCATACATGCGAGTTATGTAAATTTACAATACCATTTTTGGTAAACCCTGCTTCATCGGTAAAAAGAATAGTGCTAATGAAGTTTGGGTTCGTTCGTTGCTGATCTAGCAGCCAGTTTGTGAACTGGATTCTACGAGGAAAATCTTCAGGAAGTAGTAGATGCACTTTTTGCAGATGATAAGGGTAAAACAACTGTTCTTTAAGTACTTCATGAATTGTCGTTTTTGACGTATTAAGCTGCGCGGCTAATCTTCGAGTGCTTATTGAAGGAGTATCACCTACAGTATCCAAAATATTTTCCTCCAATTGCACCGTACGTACTGTTCTTCTCACACCAGCATCAGTACTTTTTTTCGCAAAACTTCCTAAAACATTAAAGAAAGTCAATAATGTTACCTTATTAACTGGAATCGCCCACCAGTCTCTCTTAGACGTTGGTCAAGTCGCTGAAATGTTTTCTGATTTGGAATATTGCGATTAGGATATCTTTCTTCATACAACCTTCTTGCTTCCAAAGCATTGCAAGATGCACGAAAACGGTTCATTTTATCGACAATGAACAAGAGTACATTTTCTTTAGCTTAATGTTCAAGGTATCCAAATTTGTTTGTTTTTAACTCCTTATCATACAGGGTGTTAAAAATGTAAGCATTAAAATGTACAACCTAGTGCGCCCCTGGTAAACTAAACAAGCTAATTTAAATTTAAGGGCAGTATTTTAAGAGGTCCTTACTACTGTTTATCATATTAAATTTTCATTAAATTATAATAAGTAGTTTAAAAGTTATTCAAGAAAAATTGATTTCCAGTGGCGTCGTTTAGGAGGCCGTATCTCCGTAGGGAGGGCCGCTAGGAAAAAAATTATGGGAACTTGTCATCTTATTTTTTAATGTTCTATCTGAATCCGAGAGATTTCCCACATTTTCCCGGACACATTGTATATATATATATATATATATATATATATATATATATATATATATATGGTAAATTAAATTAGATAGTTGGCGATTTAAAGTCTGTTTTACTATAATATGTATATATTTAAAATAATGTTACATGTTTCGGAAATTACTGCCTCTTTCAAAGAATTTTAAATTATAAATGACGGTATATTATTGTCATATTTATACATGCGAACTAGTCATTGATAAAAATTACATTATTCAAAAATACATTCAAGTTTAATAATAATCATGCCTTAGCATTCCCCAACAGCTTGACGTCAATTACAGGGGGCATTGGCAAGCCATGAGTTATTATTATGTCTGCGCATAGCTTGCCAATGCCTCCTGTAATTGGCTAAAAGAAACTTTTTAGATACATAAACCCTTATTTGTTAATCTTATATATTTCTAGTAAATTAAGTTAAATTTAGATAACGTATGCCAAAGAAATTTTGGGAAAGTTTTCGTCGGCTTAAAAATAAATGTATATGACCTGTAATGCCTATAGTATCCATGGTAAACAAATATTCATCAATTCTCGAACTTGTTATAACATTTCGAAGATGTCAAATAATTTGCGCCGTTATGTCGTACAAAAGTTTGAAATACGAAATGCATTTACAACCTGGTTGGACATGTGCCCAAGGGAGAAATTAAAAACATTTTTCACAATCAAAATATTTCAAAGACAACCATTTATAGAGTGATCGCAGAATGTGAACAGGGAATTCCATGTCTCAATTTACCAAAAAATAGACGTCCGAAGTTGCTGACCGAAAATTGCGCTAACAGTATCTTTGAAAGTGCAAAAGACCGAGTTGGAATATCATATCGAAAGTTATCCAGAATATTTAATTTTTATCATGAACTGTAAGAAGGGTATTTCAGAAAAAAGGCTTAAGGTGTCGTAAAAGACGTAAATGGACACGTTATACAGAGAATCAGTTACCAAGAATTCCAATTTGTTGTCGAAATCATTTTGCAAACAATAAAATGATCGTAATGGATTATAAAAAATATTTCACATTATCTCTCACTCAGAGATGAAAGGCAATGATGGATTTTATACCGATAATGTAGAAAAATTCTCCACATAATATTAAATACAAAGCAAAAAAAATTTAAGTGAAAATTATATAGCACACCAAACTAAGGTGTGCTATATCAGAGATCGGAATTTCAAAACCTTTTATTGGGCATGTAAAGCAGTTAATGCTAACATTTATACCGAGAGATGTCTACCGAAATTGCTTCAATTTATTAATACGACTCATACACGTGATAAAATAATGGTTTGACCAGACTTAGCAAGATATCATTATGCAAGAAAGACTAGAGCATGGTTAGAAGCTCAAAACATACATTTTGTGCCAAAAGCTGACAATCCGCCAAATGTACCACAGGCTCGACCATTCGAAGATTTTTTAGAAATATTTACCAGAAAACTATACGATAATGTGTCGGAAGCTCAAAATGAAGAACATCTAAAGTGAAGAATATATCAAAAGATAAGGAGAAATTGATATAAACATCGTCCAAAACATGATGGTACAAGTTAGACAAAAAAATGTGTACCATTGAAAACCATGGCCCTCTGTCATTATTTTAGATGTATATTTATTTAAGTTAGATGTAAGATAAAATGTTGATAAACTATTAATTTAAATGAATTATTTTATACTTATTTTAAAGAACTAATTTTTTTTCCCAAGACTTCTGCGACTAACGTTAGTGCGGGTATGCCGAGTTTTTAGTAAATAAACGTGCATATAGTCACTCGCATATATTATTATGAATATATGTCGAGTATATGAGTATATGTTATACACATCCATAGAGTGGACCAATCTGGAGCGATATTGGTAAATATTTCATATAAAATCCGAAAAACTCCAATAATTTATGAATTACTATCTAGATATATATATATATATATATATATATATATATATATATATCAATTTATATATATATATATATATATATATATATATATACATAAATTGATAAATTATTGGAGCTTTTCGGCTTTTCGGCTTTTCTATGAAATATTTACCAATATCGCTCCGGATTGGTCCACTCTACACATCATACAAACGAGTTTTATTTTAATTTCAGTTGTATTTTATGGATGATGGATATTGCATCTATAATGGATCAACGCACAGATTGGTACCTTTCTTATCTGAAGTTCAACTTGAATGTCCGACAACTTACAATCCAGCCGATTATAGTATGTGTTGCCTATTTTTTATGGTATTCTTAAGTTATGATTTGTATTTATAAGTGCTAAAATATCACATACTACGCTACATTGAAGGGAACCGGACTCAAATTGGATTTTTGGAGAGCTCTAGTGGTAGCAGTAAAAATTGGAAATATATTAATTAGAATGAACACAATACGATCGATACAGTAAATAGGATCTAAAAAGGGATAGTTTTAAGGGGGGCATACAGATATCACAGGAACTATACTGAAAGAGCTAATATTTCAAGTGTCGGCGGACAGTATGGCGCTTAAGATTATGTTACCGACCAGGGAACAGGCAAAAATTCGCTCGAGCGGTTGTGGTGCCGGCACCTGATACACGGATGGATCACAATCCAATCAGGGGACAGGTGCAGGCATATGCGGAATGTGCCCTAGAAGGAAGATGAAATATGTCTGGAAAAACATGCAACCGTTTTCCAGGCAGAATTGTTTGCAGTTGCAGCCTGCGTCGAGGAAATTCGGGAAGACGGCTGCACAAACAAAAAAAATCAACATAATGACTGATAGTCAGACAGCTATTAAAGCTATTATGAATCCATCTACCTGGTCTCAACTGGTGAAATATTGCGAACAGGTCCTCAATAAACTAGCACAAGACAATACTGTGTCGTTGATATGAGTGCCAGGACATGAGAAAATTAAAGGCAATCAGCCGACAAACTGATCAAAGAAGGTACTAATAGGAACTCATAGGACCAGAACCTGTATGTGGAATCGCTAAGGATTCCGCTAAAAAGGAGATCTGGTTATGGCTAGAAAGAAAACAGAAAGAAATGGAGGTTAACAGAAGGCCAACACCATACTAAAACACTACTAAGGGATCTGGAGGGAAGGGTTTTCAGCCAACCTAATTAATAATATTACTGGCATAATAACTGGATATTTTCCTTTAAGGAAGCGTCTGTACAGCATGGGCTTGGTTAGCAAGTCCTGTTGTAGGAGATGTGAAAAAACAGGAGGAGACTAGCCTTTATGTAATATGCACGTGTACAGAAACAGAAACTTTTCGGAAGAGATCTATTGGGTCCTACAAGTGTACTCAAATTTTACCTGAGGAAGATGGCTTTTATCGAGGCCACAAGACTAGCAGAGTGGAACTGAAAGATCTATTGCTGAACGTGCTGGCGTCCAACCCAAAACAGAAGAAGAAGAAGAAGGGATTGTGTTCTTGGTGAGACACCCATATATTGTAACTTCAACAGAACTGGTCGACTGTATCAAACTAAAATCAGTGTAGTTAAATCCAAGACTTCATCTATGTATACCCAAGTTCGTCGTAAGTAATAGTAAACTTGACTCTGAAAAAAAACATGTTGATTAACTGGAAGGTATAATTTTATGTTGTCATGCATGTTCAAACACTTTAATACAGTTTTAAGGGAAACTTATAAACCTGTAGTTACATATGTTATGACGATCATATTTCTTAAATACTGGAGTAACTCTGCTAATCTTCCGGTAGTCCGGCAGTATTGAAATTTGAAGTGATAACCTGTCTCTGCTGAACTGTCAACGTAGTCTGAGTTGCTTTAATATTTTATCCTGTTAAAATTTGATTGTAATACATTGTTAAACAGAACAGAAGAGATCGGCTGTTCAGGCATCGCGATAGTTATTGACAAAACGATTCGGTACGAGTATCCTTGTCTAAGGCACATTGTATGTAGTGCAGTACAGCGTAGGGAAGCCGAAGGTGACGGAGGTGTATCTAACATATGCAAGTAAATATATCACCACATCGAGGAGTAGCAACAAAGTCACAAACGAGTGGGGGAATACTTTGTGTTACTGCGTTCTTTGTGATTAGAACACAACTTCCTCCAGTTTCTGTTGGTCGCAGGTGTTTTTTATACAATGGAATCTTAATTCAGCTAGTTCAACAAAACAAAGAAAGTTTTGTATTATACAAACGATATAACAGCCACACAGAATATTCTACCACTCGTCTGCTATTTATTTGCATATGTTATCTACAAATACCTGTTTCGCTCTTGGCTATACTAGTTGCACGTAGTGCGCTAGTCTGGACGACCTAACAGTCTAATTCCATTAGCGGCGTCCAACTATCTATATTAATCAAAATTATTTCCATCTACTTGAACTCATTTTTTCCAACAATTAAGCCATTACAAAATGAATGAAAAGTAAGGCCTCTTCATTAAAAAATTCTGTTATCTTTAGGAAGGTATCTAGATGATTAAAGAAATAATTATAATTAAGTTTATATAATTAAGTTTTGAAACTGTTATTTGCGATGCCTGGACTTTTGCATTATTGTGTATCAGAATAGGTTCTTTTCTGTTTACGAAAGAATGAATGGCTTGTTTCTTTGAGAAAATTTACGAGGTACACACTTATATATCTTTTAATTTTGTCTATGGCTTAGTCATAACTACAATGTCGATACTTTTACAAAAAAATAGTTACGCCAGGTAACTACTGAAGACGTACAAATAATTTTGGTTATACTCACAACTAAACGAAAGATAACCAACCACAAAGCATAAAATTCAAAATTAAAATTTTTACAAATAATTTGAATTCACAATTTTTTATAACAGCATCGTAATTCAGCCACACTGCAACAAATTTATTTTTCAGTTTTGGAAATATCTCAGGCAAATAAAGAAAATAGACAGATATTAATCGAACATGCTCGTAAGATTGTTCACGAGCAAAATGCATTAAATAAGAATTCTAACGAAAATATTTTAATAATGAAGAAAAAACCTGAATCCCTTCGCAGGCCGAATTACTGGAAACAAGTGCAGATACTTCTACAAAGAGGCTTTTTGCAAATGACAAGGAATAAATTCAATGTATTTATGCAATGTTTTCACTTCACCATGTGTGGTCTGGTAATAGGGGCGATATTTTTCAATTTCGGAAATGACGCCAAACATCTCTTCCATAACTTTATGTTTTGTATCATTATTTTGGTGTATGCAATATTTAGTACTGGTATTGCACCTGCTTTAGCATGTAAATATGTTATACAGTTTTAGATGCATTGCTTATGTTATCACATTTTTTTTAGATCCTTCAGAATTCCAGTTGTTTAAAAACGAAATTTTAAACGGATGGTACAGTCTTAATGCTTATTTTACTTCCTTGTCTGTGATATCTTTGCCGATACCAGTAAGTGTATCGTTTTTAATTTAATTTTTACATTCTTTTATTTGTAGATTGTAATGAGTTTCTGCTTCTGCGCACTTACATATTTTTTGAGTTGTCAACCTACTGAAGCGGAAAGATTTTTAAAATTTTGTCTAATAATGATTTTAACTGTTATTATAAGTGAATCTCATGGAAAAGCTGTCGCAATGTGCTGTCCTAGTATGGTAAGCTTTCTCAAAATAATAAGAATTATTATATTATATTAATTATTGTTAAAAATTTGTCAGATTTTATATTTGTTTGTGGTAAAAATCCTTCAAGTGACAAATTTGATAATTCCTGTAATAATATTATATAATAATGATTTTGATTTTGACACTTTTGATTCTGCTATCTTCCTTTTACTTTGATTATTTTTAAGATCTAAGTGACCAACAATTAAATTCCTCTTAAAAGTAATGGGCTTCCTAATTTTAATATATTAGACTGGCGTGTATATAATGTCGATTTCTCCTTTTTTCCTCCAACTGGTCCATGTAATGTGTGAGACATCTATTTCGCCCAAATATTTACATATTTAACGACATGAAATACGAAATTCAAATTTGGAAATTATATAATTGTCATAATTCATAACTAGAGAGGTTCATTCGAGTAATATCGAAGCGGCGGCTCGTTCCTAGCGCGAATATATATTTTGTTAGTCGCCGTCCGAACACCGTCCAGTGCACTTTGCTGGTTTACAGTGATAAATAATAATTATATAATGTCACAAATAACCAGAAAGAGACCGTTTTATTATTTACCGAAGTGCGCTCAACGGTATCCGGCGGTGATTAACAAAATACATATACGCGCTAGGAACGATGTTACGTTTAAATGTTGAAATATCTTGGTAATGTGTGTACGTGACACGCGATTGCCTTTCCAAATCATCTGGTCAGGAAATCAACGTTACCTCGATCTGTATGCGCGCATGTGTGTCGTACTTACCATCAGCGATATCGATAAGGCCTGTTGGGCTGATTTTTTGTTAACACTTTAAGCTAGATTTCAGCACCAAAAATAATTGGATTTGTGCCTTGCCGACTTCGATATTTATCAAGGCCCTTAACAACTATAGGTAACTGACACCATTTTCTTGTGCAATGTTCATTGTGCATATATCTACACATTTCTCATGAAATATATCTTTAGGGCTCTGAGTTTATCAGTCTTGTTACCGTTGATCGTAATTACTGTTGGGACTATTTAAATTAATCGTCGTGGGACCGAATGCCATCTGGATTCTCGTGGTAGCAAAGGTGACCCCATTGAAATTCACTCATCGCTGACATATCGACACGAGATAGATCTAATTTATTTCATATTTGATCTCTCTATTTGTCTTAGTTCATCAGCTAATATTTGGATATCCTTAGATCCTATCTTATTTGTTAGAAATTTAAAAATATAAACAACGTAACGTTAGAAAAGATTTGTTTGTCACTTTTGCCTATGTTACTTAATGTGTAATTTAAACGTTTAATGATTAATAGTGTGCACATCATCTTACATTTGTTATTTAATATCTATTCGCAATATTGCTGTATTTGTTATTTGCATAAATAGTTACCGTCACATTTATTAGTAATAGGTTCCATATTTATGCTTGTATTTTTTTGTTAACGCCTACGGAGATCTGTTCTGTGTATTTACTACTATTTTTGAATACAAATATATACAGTCTGTTTTGATAATTTAAATATAATATTGGTGATATACATATATATATATATATATATATATATATATATATATATATATATATATATATATATATATGCACAGTGCTTCACCCATTATTTTGTTTTGATGCCTTGATATTGATTTTTTTTTTTATTTTTACTTGATATACAAAGACGTTCAAAATATATGTATTATTAATGTGTTTTTAAGGGAAAAAAACGTTCCCAATAAATATTGTTACATGTTATTTGGGTATCGTTCTTTTTCTTTTAATTCTTAGTTATAGCTTCCTTACGGCACTTACGCTAAAGCGGGTAAGTTAACACATATACGTTCCCCGTGTAAAGATAAATCCACTAGTACAAGCCGCCTTCAATTTACAATGGCGTCCTTTTTAAATATAGATATTGTCAGGTTAACAACGTTTCGTAAGAAAGCTCACCCATCTTCACTAGAGCTAGATCCGTGGAAGGCTATTTGATCTCGAAAATGATCGAATCCAGGTTTTGCAATTTTTATTGCTTGCACTTTATGTGGGTAACAACGAGTCACCGCTTCGATGTTATTCGAATGAATCACTAGACTCATAACATAAGTCTACCAATTGAACTAACCAAACAACGAAAATTAGTAGGTCTGAAACCTTAGTCGACAATAAAGTTTTCTACTGTATAATGAATGAATATTAAAATTTAATGTTGATAAACTTGCAGGAACATTTGCTGTCAGTCATAACTAATATCACTACAATTTTCTGCCACAGGAAACGCTAAAGAGGTAGATATGTGAGTGCCCTATGAATTAAATGGGTGTCTTTGGTATTTAATAAAACCGGAAACCTTTTCCTAAACTAATTTTGGATATGTGCAAAAATCACTCAAAATACACTGCAGAAGCAAACAATCTTGTCTAATCAAATAAATATCGCACCTAGAGCAATCTCTTGCCTCATTGGGAAAGCTTTATGCATGAAGACTTACAGAAGGAGCAAATACCATCTTCTAACACCAACATTGAAGGCCATAAGAGCCGAAAGAGCGTGGGTGTCACCTACGAAGATATTTCTTTTGGAAACTGCGATGGAACATCTGACATGGGGAGGAAATGGATGTTTCAACAGGATTCAGCACTCGTTCACAAAGCGAAAACGATTCAAATATAGTCGGAAAACAACGCTCCTGGTTTAAATGCGTTCCATTGTCCTGACCTGAACACACTGAATCGACTATCGATTATAAGAGGTTCTCGAAGGTATAGCTTCGAAGAGACGTTAACAAAATTTGGAGTCTCTGAAACGAAGTTACAGTTACAAGAATATTGTGGCTGCAATTAAGATATTACTAGAAACAGCGTCCAAATCGATAGACAAGCGTTTTCAACTAGACGAGTATATAAACATGAACATGGGAAGCGAACACTTGGAATAAATTACACCTCGTACATACTTTGAAAGCTTAGTTTTCTGTACTTTTCGAATATATATATATATATATATATATATATATATATATATATATATATATATATATATATATATATATATATATATATATATATATTGGAAAAGTTGATTGATTGATATATATATATATATATATATATATATATCAATTTATAAATTATTGGAGTTTTTCGGCTTTTATATGAAATATTTACAAATATCAAATTAGTATGTAATTGCAAAGTAAGTGGGGATATAAACATTGCTGTCTACAAATTACAAAGCAAATCATATGAAATTTTTTATTTCAAAATATTGTCTACGTTGGGATTTGAACTCAAGTCTACAGTTTGCCGGACTGTCGCTTTTACCACTTAAGCCACGATAGACCTTGGTTCAAGCTATTTAGAAATGCATTATAAAGTAACAGTGTTAATGAATCAGATGTCAGTTATTGAATGTAGATGTCACGTTGAAAGCAGAAGTCAGTTTTGAAGGCTGATGTCAGCTTTGATAGCAGATGTCAGTTATTGAAAGCAAATGTCAGGCTATTGAAAGCAGATGTCTGTTTTGAAAGCAGATGTCTGTTATGAAAGCAAATCTGACGTTTGCTTTCATATATATATGTATATATATATATATATATATATATATATATATATATATATATATATGTGTATATATATAAGGTAAACTTAATAAGTCGGCGATTAAAGGTCTGGTTCATTACTTCAAAGTATATATATTTAAAATAACTCTACATGTTTCGGCAATGATGCCTTTGTCAAGAGAATACAAAATATAAATGACAGAATATAAAAATATATATATATATATATTATATTTATATTTATGTATATATATATATATATATATATATATATATATATAATCCATTTCATCTACAGAAAATTCTGATAACACTTTGAGAGAGTATATGCGGTATAATTTATTATTCCTTCCTAATGAATTGTGAAAGTGTAATATTGAGTAGGTACTGTCAACATATTCAACAAATAAACGATAAATTGAAAATACAGTGTGTAACTCTCATAAATAGGAAAGTATATTATTATACGATATTTAAAAACACCAAACATCGCAAATAATAGATTCGAGATATAAAGATTTAAACTATAATATTCTACAGATTCATCGAACTTCTTCTCGACCGATTAACGTTTTCCTAGATACTTGAGAGCTTTTAAAAAAGGAAATTAAATTCTTAATTATGGAAAGACTAAAGGCGCTGTTAGAACTTTTATTAACTTGAGAGATTAACATTAAAAAAAAATAAGTTCTTAAAGAAGAATTTTCCAGGAGACTAACGTTGTAGATAATCCAAATATAAAGAATTATGATTGAAATCCATTTTTTGACAATGTTGATTGATCGTCCTATTACAATGCCAACTATTGTAACAGAAGAAATCGGTCGTGCAATAGATTTGTTATATTTCATCATCTAAGAAGACCGGCACATATTTAAGCAGGAAAAGTAATGGCCACAGATTTTTGACACCCAGAAATATTCTACTGTATAAGTATATTTAAACGTGGTTTATAATTGCAGAATATACAAAAAAGGGATATTTATCAATACGTTTTTGCCGTATTACGCAGTTGTTATATAATGAAACAGATATGCAAAATACATATCCGTCACTGTAAACATGGACAAACACCTCGTATTTTTAGCATTTACTTCTGTTCAATACATATGTTTCGGCCATCTAGGCCTCATCGGTTGAACTAGTGAAGCAATGTGTATACAAATTAATACAGATCTGTTAAACAACGGATCTGTATCTGTATCTACATTTACGCTAAAATCGTCTCCAAGCTATAACCAGTTTCGTTCTATCAGGCGACACTAATTTAATCAGTGACATCTGACGGAAGAAAGCGACTAGGCCAGAAAAGGCGATCTTCCGCTCGAATAGCAATGCTATTACGTAAAGCGGAAAAATACGTATATTGGTGCTGTCCATTAACACGCGCCAGATGGCCAGATGGCCAGATGTTTACAGTGACGGATATGTATTTTGCATATCTGTTTCATTATATTGCAGAATATGTTTACGAAAAACTGACCAAGAATTTGAAAGGTAATACATATACGAACCCACAATTATGCTATCAGCTATTGTCTGATAATTGTAAGAAGGAGTGCGTTTTCAGAGATATGAAACATACTCTTGACTCATGTGAGTATATTTAGATCTCAAACACATCCAAAGCACTGTTTCTTGCCAGAGGAAGTATTGAACAAGTTTTTTAAAACAATTTGTTTGTGGGAATAGTATTATTGCAAAAAACCTTGATAAAAGTTTGTATAAATGCCTGCATGTTTAAGAGGTATTACAAAGATCATTTATATTATTGTATTTAATCAGTTTAACAGTCTACATACGTAACCAAAAAATTTAAAATATAATGTTCTTTATACTACACTGCTTTGAATATCTTTTCCTTTCAGTATGGTTGCTTGGTTGCTCCTGGTTCACTAGTACCTGCAGTAGCATTGAGTTTTTATGGTTTCGGTTACGCCACAGAACTTAGTAAATGGATCAAAATTATAATGGAAACTTCATTTGTACGACATAGTCTCATGGGAACCATGGCGGCTCTCTATAATAACCGAGAAAAAATAGATTGTTCCGACATCTATTGCCATTACAGTGAACCCAGAGTTTTCCTAGAAGATATGGGAATGATTGGTTCCTACGAAATTCAGGTTTTCACGTTGGTCGCATTTATAATATTATATAAATGTGCTATCTATTTCTTTATACGAATTAAGATAGGTCTTTTTATAAAACCGTTCTTTTATATAAAATAAAAATGTAAAAATACTTACCGTCTTTTATTTATAATATCAATAATTAGGTTATATGTTATACCTAATTGTGAATATATAAATAGCAACTAAAATATATTTTTTCTATTTTGCGTTCGAAATGAACTCATTATGAAACCAAAAACAGTATCGAAATGAGCTCTATTTCGATACACTCTTTTTCATTTTTCAATGTTGGCGTTGTTCGAATACAGAAATAAAGATCATTGCTGTCATATGTTTTTAAGAATTTATGTACATTTGACAGATATGATATATGTTCGTATTTTACACAAACAACGTATGTTGTATACAATTGACAACAACATATATATGTTTCTATGTCACTCATGTTTATATTTTTAAATGAAATATCAAGTAATGTTAACGAAAATTAATAAATAATATGTAATATAATATACTTCGCGGATAGCAAGATTTAAATTTGAAAATTTCAGTAACAATGTGACCAACTGCATGCTTTATATAAAAATTTAACTCTGAACTTTCAAATTAAATAATTCCAATTTAAGCAATTTATTAATGTAAAAAACGCAAAATAGAAAAAATAGTAATAAAAAACTCGTTTCATAAGGCCTTTTGCCGCACTCGCTCTTTAGAAAACTCGCCGCAAGCGGCTCGTTTTCTAAACTGATCTCGTGCGGCAAAATGGTGCCTTATGAAACTCGTTTTTTAATATACTATTATCTTCAATTAGATCTAAGATTTTATATTAGAGTTTCTCAACTTGTGGGGACGAAATATATAAAGAATGATACAAAATAAAATGAAACAACATATTGTAAATGTAAAATAATAAGATGCTTAAATCGGTTGTATTAAATAAATAGGTATGTTAAGCTCCACGTATGGGGCCGGTAAAAACTTGTCTTTTGATCACTAATTATTGTTTTGTTTGAGGTGAAAGAAATTATTCCTCGCGATAGCATTACAATTTATCAATGATGTACGTCAAAGATCTAAGACATGCAAAGTACAAAAAGAAAAGATAAAAACACAATACATATTTAACAAAATTAAATAATTAATTCAGGAAAATAAATTCAAGTGTGGAATTAGTCAATAACGAAAACTTATAAAAAAATAATGCGTGTGTATGTATAATATGGACAGGACCTGTGGTCTGAACCAGATACACAAAAATGCTGGACAACACGAAGAAAAGAAAAATGTCACAAAAATGATCTGTGTACTAAGTAATGCAGTGCAGATTCCTCTTGATTTAAAGATCGTGTTTAAAGGAACCAGTAAGATTAATGGTGATTACTTTTGTCAACCAGACATTCTTAAGGGCTGGTTGTACCATTGTACTCATTGCCTTTAATTCCCTCGTGTCCTGGCACCCATATTAGTGACACAGTATTATCTTGTGCTAGACTATTGAGGACCTGTTTACAATGTTTCACCAGTTTAGACCTGGTAAATGGATTCATAATGCTGCTGACTGTCAGTCATTGTGTTATTTTTTTTGTTCGAATAACCGGCTTCCCGAATTTCCTCGGCGCAGGTTGCGACTGTAATCAATTCAGTCTGGAAAACCGTTGTATGTTTTCTCAGACTTAAGGATATCTTCCTTCTGGGGCACGTTCCGCATATACCTGCACCTGTGCCCCAATTGGATTGAGATCCATTCTTGTACCAGGTGCCGGCACTACAATCGCTCTCACGACTTTTTGCCTGTTTCCAGGTCAGTATAGATATATTCAGCTTAGCCGTAAGCATAATCTCAGGTGCCATACTGTCCGCCGGCATTTGTAATATCGGCTCACCTATAATAGTTCCTGTGGTATCTGTATGGCCTCCTATAAATTTATTAAGTCACCATACGCCACTGGGCTTCAGTTTCAGGCCACAGCCCTAACTTCCGCTTTCACAAATAGTTCTAATGGAGGGAGACCAACAATGGCCTCCATGGAGACAGTTTCCGTGCTGTTCATAGCTCCCGTGATTCCCAACAGAGCCTGTCGCTGAAGAGTCGTGAGGAGCTCCACCGACGATGTCAGCGCCGTCCTCCTCCACCAGACAACTGCCAAATAGGTAATCGTCGGTTTTACAATTACTCTGTACAACCAGTGTACCACACTTGGTTTTAGTCCCCAAGTCTTACCAACAGCTCTCCTGGATCTCCAGAAGAGCTGTGTTGCCCTGTCCGTCACTTTGACTGGGTACCCTCTCCAATTCAGTTTCGCATCTAAAGTAATGCCCATTGTCCCCGGCAATTTCCCTTGGGACATAATGATAATGTCGTTAACAAACCCTTGCGTCCCATATCATCTAGTCATTAAATGTCCCAATGAGATTATCCACTACTAGGCTCCATAGTAGCGGAAACAATCCTCCTCCTTGAAAACAACCTTTTGTTGTCCTCAAGAAAGTGCAAGCGCAATTTCCTTGTGATGTGGACCCCTTTCGACCCCCCCCCCCATTAGACTGTGCAGGGCAGCCTTACCCGATTTTTCCATCTGGTATACCCATTGCAGTGGATGATGAGAAGATCTGTCTAGAGCCCCTTGTTTAATATTTAAATATATATATTTTTTCCATAGTCTTCAACATAAAAGTGATAAGACTAATTGGTCTAAATGATTTGTAATGAGTATATGTTACTTTTCCAGGTTTTGGAATAGACACTACCCTAGTTTCTCCGCATGCCCTCGAGATATAATCCATGGAATGGCTAACTCCTGTTGGTAGTAATGAAAAGAACGTATTCAATAGATTAATTAACTAGTACGTGTACAGTATAATAAGCTCGAAACTGGAAACACTTCATTGTTATTTTAATATCTGCTTTCGACATGTTTTGTAGTTTTAGTCTTCATTTACTTAAATTCGCATAGTTTTTCTTGAATATTTTAAGCTTAAACAATTTTTTAAGGTAAATATTTATATATTATATATAAACTGAAGTTGAGGTGGAAATAGTAGATGATAAGATTAATTTGTAATACATGTACGAGGTGCATTCGTTGTCAATACGTCACAGAGATGGCAGCACTGTACGGCAGATGGAATTGTAGTGGCAGCGTCGAGAACGAGAACTGTTTTAGATACTTAAAATGGCTACGTTTTCCTTACTTGAACAGCGTGCAATCATTCGTTTTCTGAATTTGCGTGGTGTGACACCAATTGAAATTCATCGACAGTTGAAGGAGACATGTGGTGATGGAGTTATGGATGTGTCGAAAGTGCGTTCGTGGGTGCGACAATTTAATGAAGGCAGAACATCGTGTGACAACAAACCGAAACAACCTCGGGCTCGCACAAGCCGGTCTGACGACATGATCGAGAAAGTGGAGAGACTTGTTTTGGGGGATCGCCGAATGACAGTTGAACAGGTCGCCTCCAGTGTTAGCATTTCCGTGGGTTCTGTGCACACAATCCTGCATGACGACCTGAAAATACGAAAAGTGTCCTCCAGGTGGGTGCCACGAATGCTGACGGACGACCACAAGGCTGCTCGTGTGGCATGTTGCCAAGCAATGTTGACACGCAACCAAGGCATGAATGGGACTTTCTTTTCGTCGCCAGTCAACTCAATGGAAGCACACAGATTCACAGCCACCAAAAAAATTTCGGGTAACCGCCAGTGCTGAAAAAATGATGGTGTCCATGTTCTGGGACAGTGAGGGCGTAATCCTTACCCATTGTGTTTCAAAGGACACTACGGTGACAGGTTAATCCTACGAAAATGTTTTGAAGAACAAGTTCCTTCCTGCACTGCAGCAAAAACGTCCGGGAAAGGCTGCGCGTGTGCTGTTTCACCAAGACAACGCACCCGCGCATCGGGCTAACGTTACGCAACAGTTTCTTCGTGAAAACAACTTTGAAGTGATTTCTCATGCTCCCTACTCACCTGACCTGGCTCCTAGTGACTTTTGGCTGCTTCCAACAATGAAAGACACTGTCCGTGGCCGCACATTCACCAGCCGTGCTGCTATTGCTTCATCGATTTTCCAGTGGTCGAAACAGACTCCTAAAGAAGCCTTCGCCGCGGCCATGGAATCATGGCGTCGACGTTGTGAAAAATGTGTACGTCTGCAGGGAGATTACGTCGAGAAGTAACACCAGTTTCATAGTTTTCGGGTGAGTAGTTAGTTAGAAAAAAAATCGGAGGCCTTAGAACTTGAATGCACCTCGTATAAAGAAACTCATATTGCTTTATTTAATGTAGATCAAGATAAATATGATATATTACAGACTCCATCGTATTCAAACTGGTCTACCTACAGCCCAAAAATGCTAAGAGTACCCAAATAATCTGCCCTTAGGAAAATCACTTCTAACAGAGGTAACTGATAATTTTGTAAATAGGAAAACCATTTACATATTTTTGTAATGCAAAAATGTTCTAGAAGTACATTACCAAAAAAAATTAATTGTACAACAAAATAACTTAATGGGCAGATTCGAAAAAGGAGTTGGCAGAAGTACAAAAAGTAAGTTTTTTGGAGGAGCATCGCTTAAAACTGTAGTTGTTGCAAGATGCACATAATATGGAAATGAAAATTTAAAAAATGCGAGCGCGCTCGAATTAAAAAATATGGAAGAGCGACATAAAATAAAAATGGAAAATTGTAATAATTGAAAATAAAAACCAATAACTAATACAAATGTTATTTTATTTTGGTACGAATTTAGCATTCTACATAGATTCACGACACATTACAAGAGAATATATCTTAAAAAAAAACCTACGTAAATTTATCAATCATATAGCACACATCGCAAAATATTAGTTTATTTTTAAAACATAAACTTAATAATTACAGATGAATAGAAACAGTGATATATTTGATATATTTTTTGCATATTTAGTATTTAATATTTGTAATATTTGTTCACGCAAATGAACCAGAGCGATTGGTTGGTTTCAGGCTTGACAGTTCTTTCGTGACCAAATAAAAGATGGACTGTTCTGGATTTATTATCTGGAGATTCTTCCCAATTGTCGGAACCTGCTGCCCTAATTCTCCGATACTGTCAAATCTCTATTTAAATTCTTTGGATATTCCTTAAGACATTTGCAGATCTCCGGCTACGCAATGAACGCGCGCGTAGTCTGACGGCACAGTAAATAAATCCGGCTGTTTCTCGATGGTTATCCCAAATCAAGTTTTTCTGGAACCAGAATACTCCTCCATGAAGTCTTCGAAGGTTGGTTCTTCGTTGTAACTATCCAGTTGGCGCAAGTCAGTGGTTTCGTCGTTATTATCTCCAGAGTATGTGAAATGTACGACTCTTCGTTTACTATGAAGTGTTCGTCTCATGCGGTATATTACATCGTTAATCCGTTTCAACATCTAGTATGGCCCCGTAGACGTTATGGATTATACAACCAAACGCGATCGCTTTCATGGTAACCACCCTTCTCGGCGCTGATGTCGTATTCTCCTTCGTCCTTTTGCTGGCATCCTGGATATTATGTCGTGGTTGGTCATGGAAATTGTCCAGTCTTCGTCGAAGAGTACTGACATAGTCTTCCCCTGCGAGATCTTCACCAGGCTTGCTCCCAAACTTCAAATAATAGGACAGTCGGAGTTCCCTGCCAAATAGCACATTTGCTGGCGATTGCCCACTTATTTCTTGAACAAATTTCCGATACGCCATTACGAATAATGGTAACTGCTCGTCCCAATCTCTCTGGTGTTCGGAGACCACTTTGGATAGGTGTCTGATCATAGTCTTTTGCATCCTCTCTACCATTCCATCTGATTGTGGATGCAAGGGTTCTCGTCTTTCAAATGCCCAAAAGTCCACACATCTTTTCGAACAGACTGGACTCGAAATTTCGCTCCTGATCTGAATGAAGTTCGAGGGGTACACCAAACCGGCTGACTAACTCCTTTACAATGTCTGCTACAGTTCCAGCCTCCTGATTTGGTAGGGCATAAGTTTCGACCAACTTGGTAAAATAGTCCATTCCACTATAATTTATTTATTTCCTTAGTTCCTTTCTAGGAATGGCCCGGCAGTATCAATGGCAATTCTCTTGAAGGGCCTTTCCATATTGTATTGTCGCATAGGGGCATCTCTGCGTCTTTGTGGTTCGTTACTCGCAGCACAATTAACACATTTCTCTCACCACTCTTTCAGTTCTCTTGAGCAATTTACCCAGTAAAATCTCTAACGCACATTTTCCGTTTTATGAACACCAAAATATCCCCCAGAAGCATCATTGTGGACTTCTTGCCATACCTCTGGTATCCTTTTTCTGGGAATCACGTTTCAAAACCTTTAAGATTGCAAGATCAGGGTCAGCTTCTTGTTCTGTGCGCAAATTGCCAGGTTGCTATTGGTCATCAACCACGGTTGTTCGACGAGTATTGGCTTGATGTAAGGACGCAATTTGGCCGAGCGTTCTTTCAGTTTCTTGCTGCTCAGTCTATGTCTTCTTGGTGACCCTTACTCGTTTGTTTTGAACGTGACCGATTTCTTCACAATTCCTCTTTTATTTTGCTTTATCTGATTCAGTACCCGACTCACCATTTACTCCACAAATTATTCATTTTCCTGGTTGTCAGCAGTACAGACTCGAACATTGTTCCTAGATACCTTTTTTGCAGTTTCCAACTCAAGTGCGTGCGCTAGGACATCGATCAAGGTCTTCGGTCGTACCAGCCTTAATGCCTGCTGTGTATTACTATCCCGGAGATCATCTATAAACGTTTGAACAGCCAGGTGTCCCATAAAATTATCTGGCGCCATTGGATATGCATGATCGATTCTTCACTTGGGTATGGTATACCTCTTCCAAATTCGTATGACCATATCTCATCTCCAATCGTTTAATAAGCTAGGAATAACCTTTACGTTCCTCAGTAAGCAATTTCTGCAAAATGTCACTGGCGTTTGCATCTGCAGCTGCTTCGAATTGCGTCAGGTAAGTCGCCTATAACGCTTCATCAAAAGTCGTGGTTTGATTCTGGTCTATAGCTAGATAGCTACGGCTTCTTCTTTTATTTCGATGGGCCGCGGCACAGCTTCTTCGTTGTCCTGCTTGAGATCGGAGTGACTCATGGTCACAGATAATTTCGTCTGAGCCATTAATTCCTCTAAACGTCTAGAGTGTTCTTCCAAAAGTTTAGACTTTTCTTTTAAAAATTTAGGATTTTCTTCAATTTCTTCCTTTATAGCAATAAAAACGTCTTTTAATGCTTCCGTCTTATTAACTAGTCGTTGTTCTAGAGCTTTCTCAACTTGTGCCAGACCTTTTTCGAAGCTTCCAGAATTTTCCAGTAGTTATTTTTCCAAATTTTCCTCTAGAGTCTGCTCCATTTGTTTCATTTAAGCCTATGAATCCATTATTTGTTGTTCAAAAGCTTTCATACTGTCCATATTCTTCTGCTCCATTTGAATTTGTGAATCTATTAAACGTTGTTCCAGAATTTACGAAAGTTTTTACACTGTTCAGATTCTTCTGTTCCATTCGAATTCGTGAATTCATTATTCGTTGTTTCAATGTATGCGAATTGTCTAGTAGTAGCTGTTCCATTTTCATTAACAATGAATTCACGTCAGCATCTTCACCTGGAACTTGGAAGAAATCATTCTTTGGACCCTCGCCTTCTTCTGTCAATACATCTCGAAGTCGTTCCTGGGGCATTGCCTTTTTACCGGTTGTATCCTCATCCCTCTCCTCTAATTCTCGTTTCAGGTCAGTCACTTTTAAATCAGAGAATTGTGCTTTATTTGCCATCGCGATATTTTAACAAATATTTAATTAAAATCGGCAAAGAGGAGCAAGTTTCAGTGAGTGCGTAGAACAACGTGGAGGGGCATACCAGCCGTATTAAGGCGAACGTTCAGAAACGTTTACGTACTCGCATCATTTATGTTCGTGACTTTAATGAGTGAGCATAGGCGATGCGGACGCGTGAATGTTTACACACAAACTAATGATAAAAAATATATTATATAACGTACTGAAACACTTACTGTTTTAAAAAGCTTCCATAAAATCACAAACTGGGTGGCATTTATTAAATATTTGAATCAATAAATATATTTCCACACTTGTTTCAGTCAAATGAGTACAGCGTTCGGTATAAATATCTTTCAATGATGAAAACGATCGTTCTACATCGAGTGATGTTATATTTGCAAATGTAAAGTAATCCTTGTAACAACTTAATGAATCTTTAGACGCACCTTCACAAGTTTGTCCTAGTATGAGGAAATCTTAATCCTTACCAATAACACTTTTAAATTTTCGTATTACACTCATTTTTTTCGCCTTCCGCCGCACATAGGTGTGAGTGAACATCATCCACAATTTGAACAGAATCCACAAACGACAATTTTTCAATTCCCTCCGCTAGTCCATAGTAGTTCTTGTGAATAGTTCCTAAATCACTTTTTACCTGACTATTTTCTAGCATTTTCTGGCTTTTCTTGATAGTTTCAGCGTGTCTCGAATTGTAAAACTACCTTCTTTATATCATCAAAATATTCGCAGTAGTAAAACGCAGCCTCTAACCATGTTCCCCAACGCGTAGTAATCGGCTGTGGTGGTTCAGGCACTATGGGACACAGTTCGTGAAATTTTTTTGTACGTTTTGGGGACTTTAGAAACACTGCCTTCGTATGAGCTATTAAAGCATTTACTCGTGGATAACATTTAGGTACCAATTGCGCCACAAAGTTTAAAGCATGGATTTTACATGTTACATGTAACAGATTGACACTCTCTTCTTTAAGAGAAAAGCATGTTAGCGGCACCGTCACTCACAAACATTAAAAGTTGGTTTGTTGAAACTTGAAATTTGTTCAATGCGCTCAAAACCACTTTTAAAATTTGATCGCTACTACATTTTGCAACTCTTTTGGGCCAAGTAAGATAGAAGATGACGGTTCAAATTCTTCCATTGTACGTACCATCACATTCACCACATAATTTTTTTGCCGATCGGTTGTTTCGTCCACACATAACCACCATTTTTATTTTTCAATTCTGCTTTAATTCTTCTTTCAACATAGTCACGAGTAGATGGCATAACGTTTCTTATCGATGTCTGACTTGCTAATGTATAATCCGAATACTTACTCCAGAAGGAGACAAATGCTTTTTGATCTAGCAAAGTGAACGGTAGATTACATATAATAAAACAAACACCTATATCAAATGTTAATTGTTCGCTGTATCGTTTGCCACGGATTGCAGAACAGTGTTTTATACTTTTTAGGTGGCGTCCACATTCCCACCTGCTAGTACAAGTCAAATAGTCATCGCACCTTAACATTTAATTCTAAAGCCTTCTTATTCTAAATCCGGCATACTCGCTATTACGTTTTCTAGTTTCCTTGAAATACACCGTTTCCTAAACGTACCTAAATGCGATATTTTCTAAGTATGTGTTTACTGACATGCACTCACAACGACCAGTGTAATAATACTGAACAAGTGCTTTGATGCGGACGCTTGAGTTTCCATGCCGTGCGCATCTTCCCTCTACGTTGCTCTCGCCACTGCACTGGAAATTGCTCCTCTTTGCCGAATCTACTTATGAATCGTCATTCTCTTGATCTCTTTTGTCTTCTAATTTGTTCTAGGTCGTGGTGACGTGCATGGCAGGATCGTAATCGCGTGACTCACATCACACTGTTGTTTGATTTTGATTAGTATATTTTGCAATATTTATATATTATTCTATCACAGGAATATATTGATGTGTCTAAGAATTTTTTATCGCGTTTTTTAAATATTTTTATAAGTAAATTTTAAATATATATATATATATATATATATATGCGTTGAGAGCAAGCTTTTTTACTCCTTTTTATATTATTTAAAATTATTATTCATGTTAATTTGTTAATATTTTATTTCAGGACATCATTTATATTTGTAAAATATGGACATGGAAAATGTTTGTACCTTTTTCTACTTAAACTTGTACAAGGGCATCTTCTGAGCAACAGTAATTTAATCCAGAAAGAATTGATTCTTGTTAGCTTTATACTAACTCAACATTTTAAACGTCATGTGAATATTTTGTTCTGTTATTACAGCGCTAGGAGCAGGTTGATTTTCTTTCATATCTAAGTTAATAACAGTAATACTTTATAATATCATAAGATACAGCAGCTTCTTTTACAATTGTTACCATGTTCTGGTGTGTTTGAGCAGCATCATCGCTTTTTTATAACTCATTTTCATTATCTTTGATGTCTTAAGATATAAAACTAGAATGTTATATACGAGGGAAAGTCATCAAATAAGTCACAAACTGCTGTAGGAAAGCTGAAAATAGGAGTGAGTTGTTTCCCTATTTGTCAATAGGTGTCACCACAATCCAGCTTTAGAATTCTCAAGTGACAGTTGGTGTGCGCGAACACAGGCAGTGTTAAAATGGCGACCGTGTTCGAAGATTGTACTGTGGAAGAGCAACGTGCTATTGTGCGTTTTTCTGGGCAAAAGGACATTCTGCAAAAGATATTCATAAGGAAATGTCTCCTGTTTACGGTGAAAAGTGTTTGTCGAGTAAAGCCGTATATAACTGGCTCGAGAAATTCTCTCAAGGACGCTCAAAAGTCGTTGACGATGAGCGAAGTGGCCGCCCCGTTCAGATTTCGACAGATGCAACACTTCAACGGGTTGAAGAGATGATTCGAACTTACAGGCGGGTAACAATAGACAGTATAGCAACTGCAATAAGGTGTTCTCATGGTTTAGTCTACGAACTGATGCACGATCGTTTGAATTTCCGAAAAGTTTGCGCACTGTGGGTACCTAGACAACTGACCGAGGAATATAGAAGAATTCGAATGAGCTTGTCCTTGCAACACCTCTCTCGATACATAGTGAAAGGGGAGAATATGCTTAACAGGATTGTTACTGGTGATGAGTCATGGGTGCACCACTACCAACGCGAAACAAAGCGTGCTTCAATACAATGGAAACATCCTTCTTCGCCGTCAACAAAGAAATTTAAGGTTGTGCCCTCAGCTGGTAAGGTTATGCTTACCGTGTTCTGGGATTCTCAGGGAGTGCTCCTAGCCTATTTCCAGAACAAAAAAGAGAACGTGACTGCTGAATCATACTGTAGAGTTTTGTTGTTGCTTCGGGATGCAATTCGACGAAAACGTCCAGGCCTACTGACAAGAGGAATATTGCTGCATCACGATCATTCCAGGCCCCATTCGACCCACTTGACCCAGGCGAGAATTGCGCAATTAGGGTGGGAACTTCTTGAACATCCGGCTTACAGTCCCGACCTGGCCCCAAGCGACTATCATCTGTTCGGTCCACTCAAAAAGCATCTTGGCGGCAAACATTTCGAGGGTGACAACGATGTTCAACAAGAGGTACGCACGTGGTTCAGACGCCAGCCCAAACACTTTTATACAGCAGGCATTAGGGCATTGATAAAGCGATGGGATAAGTGTATTAATGTAGATGCAGACTTTGTTGAAAAATGAAACTTGTTTTTGGCTAACTATTTCTCTAATTATTTTTATAATACCTTTTTGTGACCTAATTACTGACTTTCCCTCGTACATATATTGTTTTTCAAAAAAATTCAAACACCCAGTAGGATTGATTAATTTTTGTCAAGTTTATATATAATGTTTGTTTAATGAAACTTAAGAAGTGATTATATTTTCAAGATGAAATACTTAATAACAATGTTATTTAATGACTGAGTCCACCTGGGTTTCTTATGCATTCGATAACTCTTCGATGCATGCTTGAAATTACATGATTTATGGTATGCAATAGCGTTGATCCAGGTGTTCTGAACAAGGAATCTATAACCGTCGTCATGGATCCGGACGACCTCGAGGAACTACAGCACGGGAAGATCGCCATTTGAGGATTGCAGCTTTACAAGGCATAGTTTCTACCCGGTCGATTGGAAATGCTTGGTTGGGAGTTTTACAACAAAGAGCGATATATCAGAGAATACGCGATTTGTGCTTCGTTCGTATAGACCATTTCTATCCCACTCACACCTCGACTTCGTGCTGCTTGGATTGAGTGGTGTAACACCAGATCAAACTAGAATGGTGAATAGAATTGTGTTGTGTTCTCTGAAGAGTCCCGCTTCTGTCTGTTGGTCCACGATGGGCGCAGAAGAGTAAGACAATTTCGTAAAGAACGCAAAAATTTAGAATTTGCTGTGGAATGGCATACGGTCCTTACACCGGGTGTGATGGTATGGGGTGCGATAACATACGGTAGCTTCTAGTTTTTATTGGTAGAAATTTGAATGCAAATGATTATGTAATCATAGTAGTTTCGTATGCAGTACGTTTCATATGTACGAAACGTACTGCATCCTATTGCACTGCCATAATTACGAAAATTAATTCAACCACTTTTTCAACAAGAGAACACCCGTCCTCATACAGCAAGGATTACTACAAGGTTCTTACAAGAAAATAATGTGACCGTGCTACCATGGCCTTTTCGCTCTCCAGACTTGGCACCAATCGAACATGTGTGGGATATGACTGGTACTCGACTGAGCAATTTTCCCCAATCACCAAATAACCTACTTGACCTACTTTACAGAATTTAATAAACCTGGGATGACATTTCCCAGGATACCATTAATCATTTGATTTCTACCATGCCTTGAAAAGTCATTATTAAATCAAATTGTTTTTCTTTTTATATTTTAATTTGAAAATGTAACCATTTCTTAAGTTTGATTAAACACACATTAATGTTAATGTATAAATTTTATTAAAATTGATCAACTCCTACTAGGCATTCGGATTTTTTTAGAAGTCAGTATATAGGTACCTATATTCAAATTACCTGCCAAAAGTTTCATGATATTATACAATTGTAACAACCAAGAACACAGTGAAAGAAATAACTTTCGTATCTACATATTTGGATATACCATTTATGACTGTTTCATATGAATAAAACACTTAAATTTCACTAATATACTTTTTATAATTTTTGTATCTATTATGTCAAGTTTATGTTGATAAATTGGTATTAAAGATAACTCAAAATTTCGTATGTATTTATCACATTTTCTTAAATTTTTTATCCTATTCTTTTAAAGCATCAAAATTATGATTGTATGTATGTATAGACAAACGGATTTTTCACAAATTCGTTGTGTTTGAATCATCTAAAGATTTTTAGATGTACAGACTCAACAGAAAAAGTACGATACAATAATAATACGGAGCAGTGCAGAAATAAGTGCACATATGAAAAAAATATTGTCGATTTTAATTGAATGTGGTTTTTGAAAGGTTTAAATTTCAAAGTAAAGTATTCTTTAGGCTTACGTATTTTTTAGACTTTAAACATACCCGTGTTATTTGTATATTTTAAGCACATTTTTGTGTATAGATTTTTAATAGGTTAACACAACTAATAGAGTAACAATAAATGTAGTAAATATTAAATACCACGATTAAAATATTTAATATTAACAATATAGATCAACAATATCTGAAAAGTTACTGCAATTATATAACAAAGAACACTAGTATGAATGAAAATTGCAGAACCCTGAAAACAGAGAGGATAGTAAATGATTAAGGTAGCAATCAGTATTCGGGAAGTACATTCCCTTTTGACACTTCCCTTGCATTTGTTCCAAAGTGACTCGTGTAATATAGTTACGGCTTAACGGAACAGCACGGTAGCGATAATAAAGTATTGATGCTATATCTGAATTTGAGTGTAGTTGCGTTGTCAGGGTGGGTTGCCATACTAGAATATTATGACTTGCATAGGTCATCAAGTTAATATTTCTTTACCAATATGAGATCAATGAAAAGAAAGAAGAAATATGACAAGTCATTGTTCAAGATCTATTGCCTGTCGGCGATCATTGATTATTACGAGCATTAAGACGATGATTACTAATCACACCATTGTGGTTTTTCGGTCAAAAGTCAAAAATGAAGGACTGCAACAGGTCGCCATCTTTTTCCTAATGGTGTCAGATACTGTTTGGTGTAGGAAGTACATTTGCCAATAACTGAAACTCATCCTCAAGGGCGTTCGGAATAAGAGTAGGAGAAACCGTGATCAAGAATATAATCATATCATGTTCTCAGACGAGTCCTATGTTCAACACTGTTAGTCCCCTTAGTGAGGATGACAGCTTAGTTGTCGAAATAAATATTGAGGATACGAATATAAATGTGGTAAGGGGTCTTATATCTTTTTTTAGATTTATATTATACCGACGTCATACAATAATATTAACCATCATTGATTATTAATTATAGAGCAATTTGATGCGTATTTAAGACAACGCCATGTCACAGTGCTAAGTAATGGAGACCCTAAGATTGAAGTGATACACTTTTTACCGAGGTCGCCAAGAACCAACATTCCAGAGCATAACGCTAGGTTATACGTCAAATAAAATGCACTCTTTCGAGGCAAATGAAAGCTATATGGGCCAATATCCCCCAGACATAATTCAGTCATTGATCCAATCAACGCAGCTAATACTTTTTTTTTATTGTAGAATACGTTTGCAATAATTCATGAATGCTGTTATTTTTCAAACAAATTTACTTATTTTGACTAGCTGTGTTCTTAGTGTTCTTTAAATTTTTTGTTGTTGCAAATTCCATTCATAGCAGTGCATATATACATTGTAAACTATAGAAAAACATTATACTTATGTACATATTATTTTGAGTTCTATAACAGATTACGATAAATGCAAGAAATGCACTATTGTAATATATTGTTTAAAGTTTGAATTGAATTATTTTAATGTCAGAATTTTTAAAATATTTTTTAATTCCTATTTTATTTAAAATCTGCTCTCAAAGCAACTACTATAAAGATCAATAAGCACATCATTCGACTGAATTTAAGTATATGACGTGAAGAATATATTTTTAATAAATCATTTTTCTAAACTAAATAAAAGCATCATTTTAAGAATTCCTGGGACGAAGGTGGACATTTCAATGTAATTACTTTATAAACGTTCAATTAAACGATGTCGGTAAACTAAATGACAAAAGGCCATTTAGCTATTTGTTGTTAAAATGGACGAAGAATTTTGTATACAAATTTGAGTACAGTCTATAATTATGGACAATATGATGTTTTGCATAAATCCTCAAACACGAAGGAAAATATATTAAAGCAATCAAAAATGAATACACTATTTTAATTGTTTATTTAAGGGATCTATAAAATATTTGTTGGCGTTGTCTATTATATGGGCTAGATATACACATTGTTGCTGTACCAGGCGAATAATATCATGTTTTTCTGAAACGTTTCGCAGTCGGAAATGGTAGTGATTTTTTAAAATATTTTTAATTCTTCAGCGTATGCGAGAACTTTGCAATCAATTAAGATTAAAAGACTATTTATATTAATAATAGTCCTAGAATGCGTTAGAATCCATTATAATAAACATGGGCCTATTATATCCAAATAAGAATCAATTAGAGTGGAAAAGCCGAAGGAGGAAATCTTGCTGATAATTATATTGTAACCTATTGTAGCAAACGCTTTAGCAAAATTTGTATACCTATATTACATCTTATATCCCTATTTTAAAATTATGTTGGTATGAGGAGGTGTAAGGTAAAGCACATGTATATAGTTTAAAGCAAAAAAGTTGTTCAAAAACATTGAAGCAGGTATATAAAATACTTACAGGTCGATAACTTTTGATGTTGATGTTTAAAAATTGGTAGGTATTATACAACTTAACTTGCAAAAGTGGACGTATTGATACTTAAGTTAATAAAAGTTGTGGTTAGTACTCGGGCGCAATCTCTAATAAAAAAAAGTTAGGAAGCCCATCGTGACCTGATCAGATTTTAACTGTAGCAAGACAAACAATACTTCATTAGGCAAAGCCAAAAAATGTGCTTACTGCTTAGTAACTACACGAAGTGGAGTGTTCAACTTTCAGTTACCACTACCTCATGGTATTCAAAAACATTCAATTCAGTAAATGCAATACGACATAAAAGAAAAAAGAGCAGGACTGATTTCAATTTTACTTCTTTTCACATTGTTTCATTTGCTTCACCATCAAACACGTTTTGTGCTGTAATTTATCTTGTTCCACATCATTTTGTAATTTATATAACTTTTTATTAATAGATACAATAATTCAATTCAATCACAATAATTCAATACTTAATTTATTAACAAACAAGCAAATATTTTTTAGGATTTTGTTGAATAATTTAAAAATAGGTATTGAGAGTTAATTTGTTATTTAATTATTGTTATCTATTAATAAAAAGTTATATAAATTACAAAGTGAGGCCGAATAAAGTAAACTACAGAAGAGAACGTTGCGAATGAATTATCAGTCACATATTCTATAAATTCATAAAAATAATGTACGTTACAGATATCCATGGTTTAATTACAAAATTAGATAAGTACAAATTTGCACGTGTCAATTGCTCATAAATGTTAAAATATTGAAATGAATTTTACTTGAGTGCACTGTTGCCTCCAATCAATGTTCATTTAACTTTCACTCGAAACAGTCTTTCGAGTCAACTGCGCCCTCAGCCATTTTGCGTTTCTAAATACGATAAAACACTCTTGACTGTGAGTGGAGTGTTCGGACAACTCTAGTTGGCTTTCTGAATTTCTCCCTTAATCTTCCATGTTGCATCTGCCTGCTCTAGAGAACTTAGAAATAATGAGTTTGAATCGCTCCTTCTTATTTTGAAATATAATAATTTCAAAATAGACATGTTAGCAATGATATAACTTTATGCAATAATATGAAAAACAGTTAAGTAAATCAACGCATCCAATGCCTAGGATTAGAAATTGTTCAAACGCTATTGCTAAGCATGAAGAATATTTGATAGTTTTTCTACTAATGTATCTTCATATTTTTGCTTTTTCTTCTAAATTAATATATCTATCAGAAGCATAACTATAAACCAATATATTTTCATAACGAAATTACGTATTTCTTTAAATAAATGTTTCGATTTCACTGACTGGTTTATGGGATTTACTTTATGTAAATATATTAGGTGATCATAGATACAATTAAATCAATTTACATTAAAACCATGCTCATTATATTATTAATATTTATAAGCATTATAAGCAATTAAAAAAAAAAAAGTGAAATACCGGCTCATTTACAGTCCCAGATTATTTATAATTTAATATAATTTGAATTCTAATGTGAACTTTGTCACCACATCGAAAGGCATCAAGGCCACTGAATTACGCACTATGCTATATGTTGGTACATCTAAGTTAATATAAAATTTCTTTACAACATAGTTAATAAATTCAATTCAGACTTTAATCAAATTTTATTTATAGTAATGACATTATGATGTATAGCATCTAACTAATATAGAAAGTTGTTGTTTCTTAAGCAAAAATAAACAGCGAAATTGTAAATTGTATGAAAAGGGATAGTGATATAATTCTATTAAGAAGTATAGGTACGAGAAAGAAGAATATTAAGTAATCGTTTGTACTATGCATTATCATTATCTATTTATATCTTAATTAAACTTCCACTTGTTCCACCAGTCTTAAAATTGGTGCTGATCTAGAGACAATTTCGGCAGCGTCACCTCTATCTAACTCTAATAGACTCGTGATTAAGTTACCTGCAAAAAATAAAATTATAATTATATTGGATATTAAGTCAGTTACTGCTTATTTTTTATAATTCAACGTCGTTAGTTCTAAAGAAAAGTCAATTAATATAAACATTTCATTATACTGTATACTACGATTTGAAAAACGAAATTAAATAAAGGTGCGAGGTGTTTAAAGATAATGAAGAAAACAATTTATTTGGTGCTGTTAGGCCAATTGATAATTAATATTGTTTTTATAATATGTGTTGGGAAAAGCTTTTTGGTGATAATCTAACAAAATCTGTATGTACAAAAAGTGTGAAGTGTTTTGTGCGTAAAGGCTAGTTTTGCCAATGAATTATTAAAAAGACAATTTCCAACCACGAACTAGATGAACTAGAACTAGACGAACTTTAACTGTCTGTTGTGTAAGTAAGACATCATCAGTTGATCGTTCGTCGACAGTAATAGAAATACTATGTTATTCTTCGTTCTATTTTCTTAATTTAAATACTTACTTCATATGTGTGCCTTAGTGGATAGAAGGAATAATATTGTACAATGTACGTGGCATCATATTTATTGAATATATATGGAGAGGGAAAAATAGTAATTATATCACGAAGTTTTTGTCAAGACATTTTACATTTCCAAACTATTAACAAAATACGTTAAATAAGCAGTATTCTGAAATTAATCTTTCTTTGTGGGGCTACCCAGAAATTACCGTTATACAAAAAAAGTAATGAATTGTTCTTACAACGTATTCACTACGATATCCTTCAAAGTACTCTCCTTCCGCATGAATACACGAAATCCCAGCTATTTGTCCATGACTGTAAGCAGTGCTGGAAATCCTCGCGTGTTAACGTGTTCAACATTGCCTGCGATTCGGTCTTGATCTCTTCAAAACAATCCCCCTTGAGCTTTGGTTTCAACTTCAGAAACAGGAAGAGAAGTTACAAGGCGCAAGATCTAAGGATTAAGGAGGGTGGGGTAGTACTGTCGTCTTCGTTGAAGCTAAAAACTGACTCACAACAAATGACGTACGGGTTGGTACATTGTCGTGGTGCAGCCTCCACAAATTATTGCGCCACGTGGCAGGCCGCTTGTGTCGAATGTTTTCTTATTGGTCGCCGAAGAACGTCGCAATAAAATCATCCATTAACTGCTTCACCTGGTGGGAGAAATTCTTTGTGCACGGTGCTACTAGCGTCAAAGAAGTAAATCAACATCGACTTGACGTTGCTTCGAACTTGTTCCACTGCGATAACTGCTGCTTTGCTTCGGGATCATCTCCGTACATCCATGATTTGTCGCCAGTAATGATTCTGGTACTGAAACTCGCATCGCTTTCGGCAGTTTCTTTCAACTCTGTGCACACATGAACACGATGATGTTTTTGTTCACTGCTGAGTAAGCGTGGCGCAAACTTCGCAGCAATACGCTGCATGTTACAAATGTTTATGGATTGTTCTCCATAGGTGTTTAGCATCATCTACTTTCGACACATTTTGTGACTTGTTTTCTGTCGATAAACGACCGAAACACTCATCATCAACCGACACACGTCCATTTTTAAAATGGTTGTACCACTCATAAATTTGCGTCTGACCTAAAGTATCCTCACCGAAAGCTTGCTTAAGCATTTTCAGAGTTTCTGCTGCCGTTTTACCGAGTTTGAAGCAGAATTTTATACACGTTCTTGGCTCTTGCACATCAGACTTTATAGGGTCGCAGAATAACTCAAACACAACTCAACAAATATAAACACAAAAACTATTTGTTACCACTTAGCTAAGTACCGTTTGACAGACTGACTTAGTATAGACGTAGCTCAAACCACTATCCTCTCGCGCGTCACTTTCAAATTCCAGGTATTACTGGGTAGCACCTCGTTTGGGAATTATTAAAACAGTACGGTTGCAAGAAATTAGAATTAGAATTGCGATTTATGTGAAGACCCCTCCTAAATTCTATAATCCTTCGTGTTTTAAAAATCTTAACTATTACACGATATTAAAAGCATCTAGGAGAGCTTAAAAGTAAAATAAAGGAAACATTTGCCTAACAATGGTGTTGTCGTAAGTGTATGAGTTTCAAATCAAATTAGTGTTATTGTAACATTAGATAAGGCGAGACAAATAGCCCAGATAAACAAGTAATCCTGATAAATCAACTGCTCATAAATTGAAGAGATAAATAATCTTAACTCACACCCCATTTTTCTTATTGTCTCCCAAGTTCTTAAACAGATTCCGGAAGAATGATGCTCAAAAAATGATGAAAATGCTTAGCAATGGCAGACCCTGCACACCTAAGAAGCAGCCGACACGAATAAAGTCATTTACAGATTACCATACTGAAAAAAATAACTTGCCAAACAATTTTTAAACGTAAAACTCTTATTTATTTAAGTCATCTTGAATTGATAAATTAAAAGAATATTCGCCAAAGAAAAACCTAGTCGGTAAGATACTGAAATTTATTAAGGGTATCAAACACCAGTTTTTTTATTTAAACCCGAGGTATGCATAATATAATAATGTTTTATGCATTAAAACCGTTATTTATTTTCTCGGAATAATTACTCAATAAATATCAATTTTAAAATATAAATAAGAAAAATCATATAATATATATATATAGTTCATAAAGTATAAGTTTTCAGTTCAAGGCCAAATTCGAAGCATGTGATTCAAATCAATACTGCAGAGTCAAATAAAGTCAATATTCAATCGCGGAAATAACCGTTTGTCATCATAAAATATAAACGTCATGTTTTACAATACATATTGTCAAAATTTTAGTATGTCACTTGCAATATATAATATAACTAAGAAAGCATATACATAACCTACATGTCAAAATAATAATAATGAGTAAAGTAGGAACATGAATAGTTCAAAAGTATTGTTTCTTTTCTAGTATAAATATATTCATTCTATCCAAGAAAACTATGAGCAAATTATTACTTTGATATTCGAACAAATTACCAGGCATCTAAGAAATATTCTGTAAAATAAATAGGTAGGTTAGAAATGTCAAAGTGATAATCAAACAATTTCGTACTTATTGTCACTAATTGATATTACTATTTATTATCAATATTGTTCTGAAAAGAACGGATTTTGTAATTTTTTATTACAAACTAAATATTCAAATTAGAAGAATGGTTAACCTAGAAGTCAGAATACCGGAAACAAAGTCAATAAACAACTGTTTTCAAATAATTTTACAGCAAGCCGAATATCATAAGACTATCTCCTGGACAACTTATCCTTTTTATTTAATATAATATTTCAAAGACGTACGTCTTAACTTAAAATGACAAACGTGTGTAGTATTACAGCGCGTATTCATGTGTGTTAGAAAGAGATAAAGTACAATTTGCGGTTCCCACTTGGGCAGTACGAACTGAAAACTTATACTTTATGAACTGTATATATATATATATATATATATATATATATATATATATATATATATATATATATATATATATTGAAAGTATGATTCATATAATTGTCATCGGGTAAATTGAATCCATAATATTTGCCTTACCTATAGAACAATCTGCTATTGTTAGTAGCCTCATAGTATGACTAGAATGTTGAGAATCCAAGGCAGCAATTCTTTCTTGGCTAAGACCCAATTTTAAAGCTAACAAACACCAGTCTCTTCCATGAGGTTCGGGTGGATCTAGAAGTCCGCATATTTTTAACTTGGCCGGAGCGCACAGATCGGAAACTTTTAAAGCGCAACCCCATTGAATATTATTCGCTAACTCTACGTCATCTAAAGCACAAAACGTGTAAATATACAACCTTAAATTTGCGATTTTAGAAGTAGTTTTTCTAACGTACCAAATAACACCAATTGTACTATACTTTCTGTACGTTCAACTTCTTGGTTATAAAGCGTAGCATCTAATGTGGATTCTGCTTCTAGCATTGCGGACATTATTGTTTGAGGATCATAACAATACGGTTCCAAATGATGTACTCTTAATTGGTGACTGCTCAATATATGCTGTTCTATTAATAATCCCGGACAAATTCTGTGAATAGCCTGTGAAGAAGTGTGGACAAAATCTATGTTTGAGGCGCCATCTTCCTGGTTGTTAGGGTAATGAAAAATTTGTGAAAAGTCACACCTATTCCGGAATGTGTGGATGCATTTCGCTCTTATTGGAGCTCGTAAATACACACAGTATTATGGACAGACATGACTTTTCGCAGCACATTAGGCGACATTTGCATGTAAAGTGAGATTTAATACTCATTAGTTTTCATTTAAAATAAGTTCATTATACTAACTATATATACGCGAATTATAGAAGTGAAAAGTCATATCTGTCTAGGATATTGTGTTCTGACGAGCTCCTATAAGAGCGAAATGCGTCCACACATTCCGGAATAGGTATGACTTTTCACGAATTTTTCATTATCCTAACAACCAGGAAGGTGGCGTCGCGCCTTGTAGCGTTTCTGCATACTGATACAAGCTTAGAAATGTAAAAATTAACGCAGCACATTAGGCGACATTTGAGATTTAATACTCATTAGTTCTCATTTACAGTAAGTTCATTATACGAAGAATATGCTGCATTGCAATGTAATATCAATTTATGAATAAACAAAGACTTACCATTGTAATTATGTTTTGGACTTGTTGAAAAAAATAGAAACAATATTGTGAAGTCAGTCTAGGTCCTCTGATTTTCATTTCGATGTGCTCCGCTCCAATATCGTTTTCGTTTAATGTAATTAATGTTTCCAGAGTTGTTGTGCATAATTTAGATCCGTGGTACCACTGATATAGATCAGTGTCGGCATCACCATTTGAATAATAATCGAATGTTGACCTTCTCAGATCTGCCTAAATAAATCAGAGTATTTTTACTTGCCGATAATTTAGGAAATGCAAAATGTTTTTATATTAATTTTAAAGATGTTGGTACTGATGTAATACCGATAACTTCTCCGCAGTTTTTCTTTAAATTCTAAGTATTATATAATTTATATTTATTATTTATTAAACTCAGGCAGAAAATATAATTACTTTTTCATGTTACCAATTTTTGGTATTTTATTCTATATTAAATACTGCAAAAATGATGAATTTTTTGCACGGTAGAGGTTGGCATTAATAAACTACTAATAATAATTCGAATATTTTACGGCACAGTCAATCTTGGGTAATTCGAAGTTAAAGGGACCAAAGAAAAAAACGGATTATCCAAAAATTCGAATTACATATTGCTATGGATTTTTTTCCCAATAAATAGTAAAAATTTATTTAAAAATGAATGTAATATTATTTTTGGATATCTGTGTATATTCGTATGTATTTATGTGTATGCAAAAAACTTGTAATTTTGAAGGTCAGCCTTTTGCGAAGCCACCGAGCTTGATGTGGATTCTTTAGATACAAGTTAACAGTTTTTTACGTAAGTAAAATATATTTTAAAAAAGATATCTTTTTAAATTGAAAGAATTGAATATTGTATTTTGAATTGTATTAATATTGTTGTATTGAGTTTTAGTCTTAATTAATTGATATAGATAACAAAGAGGATTTTTAACATTTCTAAGTAAAAAAAAACAGTAAATGTAAAATTTTATACGTTGGGAATTTCAAGGGCATTTTTTCTTGGACATGTAAGTGCGCATTTTTTTAGAGTTTTGTTCGAGCTGTCAAGTCTGTTTATTTATATTGTTCTCTGGAGAGAAATTAAAAATATTCTTTGTGATTTAGTTTATTTTTAAGTTGTTCGGTATTCATTAAGGTTTTTGAATGCACGTAGCTGTCATTTCCGTGCGATATTTTTACCTTTTAAAATATTGTTTAATGATGCAATATTAATCTTCATACTCTATAAAGGTTAATTTTTTTTTCTTTTTTTTGATTTTTGTATTAAATTTTCATTTAAATTTTATATTGTGATTTTTAATTTAATTATCCTTTTGAAAATAATAAAATAAAATAAAACAATAACTTTGTTATACCACTTTATTCACATATAGTAGTGACCGCGGTTTCGACATACAATGTCATTATCATTATAAATGACACAAAAATATATGGGGGTGGTTTATGATGTTATTTAAAATTACTACTATATACTTAACTATTATATACAACATTGGAAAAGAGGTGTATATATAAGATCCAACTGGTCGTTCAAAACAATATCTATTGTGTTGTTTCCGCTTTTAAAAATTTCTAGAGCCTCTAAAAGAATTAATTTACGACCTTTCTCGGCCAAATGCAATATTTTATGATGGTTTTTTATATTTACTGTACCACCGATCATCATAAAATATTGCGTTTGGCCGAGAAAGGTCTTAATTAAATTAAATCTTTTAGAGGCTCTAGAAATTTTTAAAAGCGGAAACAACACAATATATATTGTTTTGAACGACCAGTTGGATCTTATATATACACCTCTTTTCCAATGTTGTATATAATAGTAGTAGTAGTAGTAGTAGTAGTAGTAATTTTAAATAACATCATAAACCACTCCCATATATTTTTGTGTCATTTATAAGGTCTATGTAGGCCTGTAACTTTTGCAGTTTAATAATGACATTGTATGTCGAAACCGCGGTCACTATTATATGTGAATAAAGTGGTATAACAAAGTTATTGTTTTATTTTATTTTATTATTTTCAAAATGAATTACGACAAAGTTACGGCTACCAGTATTAATTATCCTTTCATTACGAGTTTTATAAGTAACTTAAAAATAATTGTAACTTTTGTCAATACTCTTTTACTGGCGCCTTATATATTTGTAGAAGAGACAACCACGTTTCCGATTGGAACCCTGAGAGGAAAGCAGTCCCATTTTTTGGAAATAAACCGACTGAATATCCTAGTTGGATAGATTTGTCGTGATCGGTGGTACAGTAAATATAAAAAAACCACAGTTCATAGCAATATGTTCCCTCAAAGAGTAGAGTTCTTTCGAATAATTTTAACATGAATGTAATGAATTTAATAGATCAAATGAATGGTTAAACAGGCTAATCTGTAGAATCTGTGTAAAAATTTGGAAGCAAAGGTAATGCTCTGTCCTTGGTTAAGTTACGAAGATCCATTTTAAATTGATATCTAAAGGTACAACGATAAACGTTAAACTATATAATAACAAAAGAACAGTTCGATGACATGGAGTTGTTACCGCACCATTCCCACAATCTGAGCTTGCCATCGTGAGACTACTGCTTCTTAAATCAATGTCGACTTTTTCTCCTTCTAATCTACAGAAATGACATCAGCAGGGTATCAAATACATCGCTAGGTACTCGTAATAGCTACAAAATCATAATAAATCAAAATCATAATTAAACATTATAAAATGAAAAAGAACTTTTTAATAAGCTATCATCGTAAAACTCATTTGTCTGGAATATTTTTTATCGAAACTACCAAATAATTATTTAACAATTGCAGCAGGAAATGTCGGTATACGATATTTCAGTCATATACGAGGAGGGGTTACAGAAATGGCAGAAACGTTGGGAAAAGTGTATTGCACTAAAAGGTGATTACGTTAAAAAATAAAAAAAAAATTTGTGAAAAACTTGCGTCTTCTTTCCTAACATGGGTATTTATTGATCCACCCTCGTTATGTTGTATATCAAGAAAGAAAGTTTCGTTTCCAATTATTACTGCAGTAGTGTCCGGCACATAATTACGCGATACACATAGGCGATAGTTCTCTTGACTTATTAGAAAGAGATTGATGCCAGTTTGAATCAGTTCAGTGCTGTATTCGCTTCGTGAGGAGTGTTTACAATTTTCAAGAAAATCTGTCATTCGCTTTCTGAATGCAAAGAACGTAAATGGAAAATTAAATGGTGAGGATAGGTACGATAATTTAATGAAGAACGTGAAAATGTGCACGATGAAGAGCGGAAAGGATGCCTATTCTCGGTTATTACTGATTTGGTCAGTACAGACGCAGAGAAGATTAAAGAACACCAAAGATTCACCATTACATAATTGATAATAGATTTTCTACAAATTTCACGTTCGTTGCTGCATGAAATTGCGTCTGATAAATTGAACTTTCTAAAGCCGTGTGCTAGTCGACTGCAAAAGCTCTTACGGAGGAGCACAAAACTAAACGTCAAGCCAGTGCATTTGATTTTCTGTCTCGGTATAACGAGGGCGATGATGTCTTTTTAAGCAGTATAGTCACTGAAGATGAGACCTGGGTTTCTTATGAAACCCTTGGATCAAATCAGCAATCTCTGGCGTAGAGACAAACTTAATTACCAGCAAAGATGAAAGTCATTAACCCCTCGAAAAATCATGTGCACAGTGTATTGGGACAAACGCGGCGTTTTGCTAATAGATTTCATGCCACGAGGGGAGACCCGCTAGAAAATTACGTCGTGCAATAGAGAATAAGCGACTAGGCATGCTCAGCCGCAGTATTGTTCTTATTCAAAATCCCCGTCCGTATACTGCAAATTTGACCATACAACTTTGATATGGACAAATTTGATCACCCACTTTTCAGCTCAGACCTCGCACCTTGTGGGTGCGCCTTAATGGTTCCTTTCCGGTTATCAGTTCAATGAAGACGAGGTGAAAGAAATTGATACCACATGGTTGTATCATTTTGCAGAAGTGTTCTTCAATGAAGAGGGCATACAGAAAATGGTGCCCCGTTATGACAAAAGCCTAAAACAACGGTGCAAAATACGTAGAAAAATAGTGTAAGGTATTTACGTTATGGTGTAACAAATTTTCCTTTTTGCCGTAGGGAATTTACTTTCTAAATAAGCGTCGTAAATTATACCCGCACTAATATTTAGATAGGCCGTAAAAATAACAATGATTTTCAGTTAATACAAATATACATTGAACAAATAATATCTTACTTGTATATAAGGAAAAACTGATGAAAATAAGTGACAAGTTCTCGGCGGTGTATGTAAAATAAGTCCACCATAACATGCCCCTGTTGTTCTATACCTAGGATCTCCAGGATCCCATAAACCTGATAATGTTTCTATATGATTATAAATTGGAAACTCATACTCTATTTCACCATCTATATCACACTAAAAACATATATTTCCTAAATCTCTATAGAAGCCATATTTACTAAGTACCTCCACGCATAATTCTAAAGCTTTCAGTAACTCCAGTACTGCCACGGCATCACATTGATTATAGCTCGCTTGGAAATCTTCAGCCGTGTATATACCGGTGATTCTAGATTTTAAGATAAATTGCGTAGAAAGAAGTTCACCAATTAATTGCATACCTAACCATTGAACGCTGATAACGATCAAATCTTGAATACAGAACACCTACGGCGAAAATAATAAAATTATTATCGCGACTCTTACATTCGAAATTTACATACTTCACCCATAGAATGCAACTGTTGCAATAGTTCTTGTATGTGTTCGTCTGAAGCCAATAAATTGATATTAACTCTAAGCAATTCAGCGAACAATTGTCTGGATAGAACTGGCAACTGTTCGTATTCTTTTTGAAGAGATGCTAACCACGTTAATGTTGCCTCCAGTAAGCCTGTCCAAGTACCTATTGTTTGCTGCGAATATTAATAAAAATGTGACAATTTTAAGGAAGAAGCTTATTGTCCATTCTTTGAAAATGTTTAAATTAATCTCCCTATTTCAACAAAGAACTTTTTACATGATTTTTTATTGTGTTTCATAATTGCTTTTCTAATAAAATAAAGTAAAATAAGTTGTATTAGAGTAGTTTTTGCTTGCAAAAAATCTTAAACAAATTATCACATTTGCATTTCTTTTGGTTATAGCAAGAAGCATTGCTAACACAGAATACTGAAATGTCAAAATTAAATGAATAAAAATATCTATTTGTAGACGTTTAACTTATATTACTAAATAAATATTTAAATATTATTCACTGTTTATGCTGATATCAGTTTCAACTGCATTTAACTCTTTCATCACATTTTTTTACAAAAAAAAGTTTAATTCTTTTTACAGTACTATTGACCAAATTTATTCTCACTCACTTATTGTAGTTGAATATCTTGTTAGTATACGTATCAAGATAAACAAATACAATAAATACAACTTTTTTTTAGTGGTATAATATATATAATTTATTTTTTCTAGTGATATTGTATGTGTCAACGATACAAAAGTGAAAGGTTTAGTGCATATCATGCACTGCAGTGGACTTCACTGATTTGAAGTGTGCATAGAACTGATGTACTACAAGCAGTAGTTAATATCCCAAATAGAATTACGTTTTCGGATGGATCAAGGTTCATATTGCGGATAAAAAATTAATTTTGATCAGTCTACGATGTGTCGATTGGCTTGTTAGTTAAAACCTACATTCGACCACCACATTCATCAAAAGTAAGTCATCATAATATGGGTGTACGCCCTAAATGATCTCAGTAGTCACCAAAAAATTGATCTTGCCTAGGTCCTAAAGTACGAAGATTGTAGATATAATAAGAATGCGGACAAATTGGCCTGACGAGCTTGGTAGCCTTCATAGGAGCGGAACCTTCCTGTGACATTGCTAAGATAAATACCAAAGCAGCCATTAACAAGTGGGCTAAAAAAGATCTATGGAAAGGTAGAAGAATGTAACCGTATTATCTGGGCGTGGTAAGTTCAACAAAGATATGAATGATATGCGTTTCACAGAAGAAACGATATGCAGATTCTGCCAAGCAAAAAAAGGAAACCGCAGTTCATGTCAATGCGGAGGCCTAACATGAACGCGGTTCTTACAAATAGGAAATCGATATTATAAAGCGGAATTATATTTAAGAGAACCGCTGTGGAAGGTGTTAAGCTTAATTAAAAGATCAGGACCAGAAAAAGTGCTTTAAAGAGACAATAACGACCACAATAGATCTAGAAAGGTCGCAATGGAATAGGTTCTGTGACCACATCAAATCATTTAATCTAATCATAATATGGAATACCAGTAAATATGTAAACCGCACAGCCTAGTGCAAGTATAGCGGACGATGACAATCGACCCACTGTTCCACGAAAAATATTCTATATAGGTATGTCCTGTAATGATCCAATACACTCCGCTATACCAACTGGACAACAAGGTCCATATAAAGTGGAGACGAAATAATATTACCTTCTGGTGTTTAAACATCTCTCAAATATGTTTGGTAGCTTACTTTAATGTTGTAAAATTTCCTTGGCTAACAATGAAAAACAGCAACGCGTACAGCAGATATGTCTGACCATCTTCTAAAACGATTGGCTCCACAGTACGTCAGATCGTTGCTAAATTTATTTTAGGGTGAGGTTTGACTTGTCAGTATCAAATCAGGAAATCGGCTGATTCTTTAGGTGAGCACTTCTTTACTAATTTATTTCTATTTCCATGTAAAAAATCAATGCTGTCATACGCGTTCGGGAGATACACAAGTGGGGATAAACTTTTGGCCAATAGTTAAAACTATGTACATTTTAAATTGCATTTGACAGTTTTTGTAATGAAAGCGTTAAAGTTTCCAGTTTATGCACCACACAAGACGATACAAAACAAACATTTCACATTTGTGACCAATGCCTATGTACAAATATATCACAGTTGCATTATCAAGTGTTATTCACAGAAAACAAAAGCCTGTGCTGTGCCCTAGCCTAAAAAAATCTTTTGGCTCTTGTTCAACGCACATAAAATTTTTATTTAACGATTAAAACCTAACCTTGGACATTGAAAGTAAATCGTAAGAATTTCCCTTTTTAACGCACCGTTTTTTGTAAACACCCTGTAAATAAATCGACAATTAAAATAATTGATAAATACAGGATATCATTGTAGGGTAACTTTATACTAGAATTTGTGTTGAAAATATTTGGAAGTAATTAAAAATGTAAAATATTCTAAAATTTAGAATTTTAAATTCTAACCTCAAATATTTCACATTCACATTCATGAATTTTATATACAGAGTGAATATTATGAACTCGACTGCGTCAGTAGTACGAAAAACAAAAAGATATAATTTTCGAAATTCTCTTGTTTCTCAAACATACGATACAAAGTTTGTTAACAGGTTTTCCTTATGTAATTTATTATGCAATTTAGACCAAATTAACTTTGCTGGTCCTAAAAATAAAAATAAACCATATTTATTTATTCATGCGAATCCCATTCGATATACAATAAAAATTGGACTAATTTTATAATTTTAAAAAATTGACTTCATTGAACGAATTTTGTCAAAACAATCTGGTCACTCTTCAAAGATTTCGTGATTTTTCTGTTTTATACGAATAATAATAATATTTATTAGCCCTACAGACTTTACAATCTAATTATAGGACAAAGCATATCAAACATGCGTATGTACCAATATATTAAAGATTAAATAACTGAGAAGCATAGGTTAAGAAAAATGTAGCAATGATACGAGCCCCTTCCTATAAAACAAACCTAAATAAGGCAATGCATGAGCTGAAAATATTATTAAATGAATATAAAAAAAATTGGATTCACAATTACTTGACTAACTTAACAGTCAACTATTGTGGAAGATAATGAGAAAAAATAGACCGATGGCAGTCTCACAATCCTCCCCTCTGAACTGAAGAGGGTCATTGGGCTAAAAGCCATAGCTAAAAAGCACAACTATTTGCCAGGCATTTGGAATCTCTTTTTCAACCACGTGCATCGCATAACATGATTAACAATGATGAAGAAATTTAGCAACTGTTAAATTCAATTAGATTTGCTACTCGGAAAATTTACTGCAGGACAAGCTATGAATTTTATTAAAGCAAGATTAAACCGTGGTAAATATACAAAAAAGGTTTTAAATATATCTATACGTTAATGCAGGTATAACGCTTTTGTTTCATTATAAAACAGACATGTAAATAATTTACATATCTGTAACTGTATACTTGGACAATACCTCGTATTTTCAGCATTTACTTCTGCTTAAGACATATGTTTCTGCCATCTATAGGCGTCGTCAGTTAAGCTAGTGAAGCAATGTATACAAATGATACAAATCTTTATAAATAGATCTGTATCTGTATATGACATTAAGCCGAAATCACTTACTAGATAAAGCAAATTTCATCCTGTAAGGTGGCACTTATTTAATAAGTGACATCTGACGGACAAAAGAGACTTTGCCGAAAAACATATGCCGAAAAACATAGAAACATATGTCTTAAGCAGAAGTAAATGCTGAAAATACGAGGTGTTGTCCAAGTATACAGTTACAGATATGTAAATTATTTACATGTCTGTTTTATAATGAACGTATAGATATATTTAAAACATTTTTTGTATATTTACCGCCATCTGGCTCGTTTTTGAAGGACTACCCGTATTGTTTCGTTTTTCGTATCAGCATAGCTGGTCAAACGAAAGATCGCTTTTTTCGGCAAAGTCTCTTTCGTCCGTCAGATGTCACTTATTAAATAAGTGCCACCTTACAGGATGAAATTTGCTTTATCTAGTAAGTGATTTCGGCTTAATGTCATATACAGATACAGATCTATTTATAAAGATTTGTATCATTTGTATACATTGCTTCACTAGCTTAACTGACGACGCCTATAGATGGCAGAAACATAAGTCTTAAGCATAAGTAAATGCTGAAAATACGAGGTATTGTCCAAGTATACAGTTACAGATATGTAAATTATTTACATGTCTGTTTCATAATGAAACAAAAGCGTTATACGTGCATTAACGTATAGATATATTTAAAACCTTTTTTGTATATTTACCGCCATCTGGTTCGTTTTTGAAGGACTACCCGTATTGTTTCGTTTTTCGTATCAGCATAGCTGGTCAAACGAAAGATCGCTTTTTTCGGCAAAGTCTCTTTCGTCCGTCAGATGTCACTTATTAAATAAGTGCCACCTTACAGGATGAAATTTGCTTTATCTAGTAAGTGATTTCGGCTTAATGTCATATACAGATACAGATCTATTTATAAAGATTTGTATCATTAGTATACATTGCTTCACTAGCTTAACTGACGACGCCTATAGATGGCAGAAACATATCTCTTAAGCAGAAGTAAATGCTGAAAATACGAGGTATTGTCCAAGTATACAGTTACAGATATGTAAATTATTTACATGTCTGTTTCATAACGTGGTAAATCTCCTGGCTATAACTTTATTACTGAGGAAGTTCTTTAGAAATTGCCCTATAAAGCTCTAGAATATCTAACATTGATATACAACGCTATTCTAAGAATATGTCATTTCCGCTTCCAGTGGAAAGTAACACAAATCATCTTCCTCCCAAAACCAGGTAAACAACTGGAAGAAATATAATCACATAGACCTGCTCTCAGTAACGTCCAAACTTTTAGAAAAGTGAATCTACTATGTACTACAGTCAATAGTGGAACAAAGTAAATTACTGCCGAGTCATCAATTTAAGATCAGACATGAACATACCTTTATCGGACAGGTACAATGAGTTGTTAAAGAAATAGGTCAAGATTTTGAAGATAAAAATCCAACATTCGTAGACATTCCTCAAATGTCCGACATGGTTTTGAATACTGGGATTTAATAAAAAAATTCAAAAAGCTCTTAACTACTTCCTTATCTTTGATTCTACCACGGCCACTTTTTTATTAAACATCACTCTATAAAATAAACACTGGAGTTGTACAAGGAAGTGCGCTTGGGCCGCTACTATTTATTATACACAGCCGATCTGTCAACTAGCAAAAACACCATAGAAGTAATATTCGACTTCTCATAAGTATCACAAAATCGTCTTCACAAAGTAGAAGATTGTAGTAGAAAATGGCGTATAGGTGTCAAGAAACTAAAGTTTGTTTATATCAGCTTACTAATCGTAAAAGTAACTATTCACCAGTTACATTAAAAGATAGGATATTACCACACCATGAAGATGACATATCCTTAGATAAATGAATACATGGAAGAAACATATTTTCATGAAACGGAAGCAGCTAGGACTTAAACTTGGAGATATATACTGGGTAATTCCCAGAAATTCCAAAATAATCGTTCATTAAATTTACAAAGCTATCTTTGAAACCCTTATGGCCCTATGGAATTCTTTTGTGGTGGTCCGCGTTTTTCACCATTATTGAAATAATGAAAAGGCTCCAGTAGAAAGTGTTGAAAATAATTGTGTAGCTTGTCCCAAACTACATAATCCTACGTAAATTCCAGATGAAAACAGTGAAATCAGAAATAAAGAACTTTTGTAATAAATATACCAGTAGATTAAGTGTTCATGTCCCATGAGATTTTAGACGCAGGTTTTAAGTTAGTGAGTTTCCCAGAGACGAAACTAGTTAATGTATTAATTATAATCGTATAGGAATTAACCAATTTTAATGTATCATACAATTTGCGTATATTTTACAAATTGCAAATAAAGTGGGAATTAAAAAAATATATTTTAACATAAAAATAAAAGCGCATTATAATACAAATATTAATTAATGATGAAAAATTAATATGTACTAATATATCTGATATTTCATTGTGCATAGTAGTGACTTAATCATATATTTGTGTTTGGCTTATTGCAGTAGAACACCTTGGACGACTTGGACGCCGAACGATAAAATTAATTTTATCCAGAAGTTTAGGCGAGTCCAATGAAGTAAAGTGTATAAAAATTTTAGGTATGCTATATGTCTTCTCGTTCATAGTCTACTTTGAAAAGAAAATATTGTGGCTCAGTCGCTATTATGGAATGGTTCGTATTGTACAAAATGGGAAAGAAATCAAATGTTAAATGATTATCATTAGGTAGAAGGAGCGAACACCATTTTTAACACCGGCCTTGAAGGCTTCATAAGAATTGAATGAATAAAAAAATTGTTAAGTCATTACGACAAAAGACGGTATTGTAAAATCTTATGCTCGAACGACAAAGCTCTATTGAGGAAAAAATTATCCCATAGAATGGATAGGGTGTATAATCCGGCCTCAGTAATAGTTCCGTGAGATGTCTCCTATAAAGATGTTTCTCCTATTCATTTTTGAGTAATTTGGGTGGTAAAGCCTCTGAGAGATGTCTTGTAAGAAATATGTGTTTTAACAGGATTTGGCACTCGTTGAAAACGACCAGATTCATATTTAATGACTGGAAAACAACGTTCTTAAATTTATTAACGCTTCCAATTGGTCGGCTGGTAACGCTGCTTTGAACACTCTCTGGGATGTTATCCAAATTCGAAGTTTTTGAAACGGAGTATTCTTGAAGTTATAACAAGAATATCATTAGAAACAGTACGTAAAAACGCAGGAGGTGAAAGTTATAAGTTTTTTTTCTCTAATTTTTAATATATATATTTTAGTTTTGTACGATGAGACATTCGGTTTTTATACGTTATTAAAATACTGACAGTATTTAGGGCTACAGTGGTATATAATATCGGTGTTCCCTTGTACTGTGTCGGTTTTCTGTTTCTTAAGGAATAGTTCCATATTGTGTTTTTAGACACGTTAAAATTGTATATTAAGGTATTCAATTCGAGTTTTATTATTATTCGATAAAAATAGTCCCATATTACAGTAACAAAGAAGAAAATGCTTAAATTATTAGAATAATTGAAACATACATGAGTAGGTAAACCCCACCAGTTTTGTATAATACAAAGGTATTTTTAATAATATAAAATATTATTAAAAATCTGGTGTGAAGAACACAAATACAGGTTCACTATTAATATTTTTTGTGTTCTTCACACCAGATTTTTAATAATATTTTATATTATTAAAAATACCTTTGTACTTAAATTATTACATTTTAGGGATGGTCTCCTATGTTCTTTTGAGAAAAAAATTTACTTGAGTAATACTTATGAATGTTACATAGCTATTCGAACAAGTAACAACATGTAAGAGTTATAACGTTTAAGCTGTTAGAACTCTATGTTTTTTTCATAAAGTTAAGTTTCAATTTTTTAAAATTTTTGGCTTGACCCGAAAATCTAGGGTAAGCAAAGTTAATTCTGGCAATTAGATCTGACTTTTAAATATTAGAAAGCATTTCCATATAATGCAGAGATTGTAGGCATTTTTGATTGCATTTTATTTATTTTACTAAAACTTGAATATAGTAATTCACGCATTATATATTCATGCATTCAAATATACGGTAATCTGATTGAGATTCTGAATTACCTTGACTATAATGTCTTTACGCTTTAAAAAATGTTTATTTTCAGAATGTACCTGTATGCAATCTTGTTTAATAGAGGACAATATTGATTTTAATTGCTTAAAGGCAAATGATGCTGGTACATTGGAGTCCATAATTACTGGATTGGTTATTAGATTAGGCGTATGAGGTAGTAACTTTTTGACAGTTTCGGCGGTTTTTTGAGCGTCGGGACTTAACCATTCCCCTTGCTGAGTTTTCACAGCTCTCGTACTATCGACATGAGTTGCTATTAAAACTATGCGACCGTACTCATCTAAAATATAAATACAATCATAATTAATAGGTGATTACAGACACAATATTTGCACTATTAATAGGTGAAATTAGATATTTTTGCACTATTAATAGTATATTTTTTAGTTTCAAAAGAAAATTTTATACTTAAATATATGTACATGCAGATGATACCGAAAGTTTCCAAAAAGGCATAAATGAAATATAAAATTTTGCTAATTTTTGTTTTATGTGGAGCAAACTATGGCCCACATAGTAATCGACTGCCCCAGAAGAAGTCTCCCGAGTGGCATCCACACGCTGAGCAAAGACACTTCTACAGTCCTGGACTGGTTGAAAAATTTAAATAATAACGTATAAATTATTATGAGTATTATGACTTTTTTGTCATAAAAGTGATTTTTACAAATATCTTTTTTACATCACTTCTTGTACGAAATAACTAAACAATTATTTTTCGAAGAATTCGGCATGACAACTTATGCATTTTGTATTCAGCTCAACTTTGTAGAGATACTTCAGAGAGTAACTGTTGGTAAATTGAGATAACAGCTTTAGTAGTATTGAAAGCCAAGCTACGCATTTCACTTTCTGTTGAAAAAGGAAAGCAACTGTAAAATCGGTGATTTATCAGTTTCATTCTCACGTGTTGGAGCTGCAGGGAGAGTGGTAACAGATTCGTTATTTTGATGCAGAATAGTGTGACGTTTATTCCAATACTAGGTATCGATAAACAAATGATGGCGTCCTGTTCAGCATTTACAGTACGACAATTATCTAATAGAGCTGTGGCCACATGTAACCGTCTAAAGAAAAGATTCGATTGTCGTTTTCCTGTTACACCTTATTACAATATCGAACTAGGTTGACTGCGTACGAATATGGAAGAATACGCATGCAATATATGATGCTGAGATGTTCGGCATTAACATTTTCATCCACGGCGACAGGCTACCTCTTAAGGATATCGTTGCTGGCGTGTACGCATCCGTGTTTAAATTGCACAGACCAGTGATAAACAGTCTCTTGTGATAATGTCATCGTTGCACGAATATATTTTGTACAATTCGTTTTTTTGTTTTGTCAAAGTCTTCTAAATTGACATCCTATCAACACTTTATAATATCTATTATATGCTTGGATGCCTAATACTATCTTGCAGAAACCTTCGGTGCCATTTTCGTATATAAAAAGGCTTACAAGTTGGTAAGTCTGCAGGTTGTCTAGCCATTAAAAAATTTAACCAGAAACACACTTGTTGCACTTGCAACGCAGGACAATCTTCCAAATTGAAAAGAACTGCTGTAAGAGTATAAGGTGATGGCCAGAGAAAATGATGATAGGTTGGAAAATAGTTTTCCTGTCCAGAAAATTCCCACACAGACACTTCACCCACATTGGAAACATCTATCTGTAACAATGGCAAAAGAAAAACACATTAATTAATTAATTAGTTTTATATATATATATATATATATATATATATATATATGCCGGGTATCCATTTATCATACTTTGTCTTTTTATTTCAAGGATACCTGTATATATAATCAGAAAATCAGAACGGCCAACAGTTCCTTTATCTTTTCAACTTGCATAGTACTAGTGAAAGACGCCTTTTTCACATTACATTAATATTACCTGTACAAAATGCAGATGGTGCAGGAATTTTCGGAGTGCGATTTTATTTTATGAACAGGTTTCTGCGAGTAATTTCTCGCCCTTATGCAGGAGGAACCGATGTCATAAGTCCATTAATAATATTGAATAGACCACCTTTTGAAAAATCGTCGTGTGTTAATAAGCTGCTTTACATAAAAAAAAACCTCTCCACAGTTGTATAATTACTATATTAAATATTCGCTCTCGAAATAGTTGGCCTGCCCTTATTGCTTTGAAGGCAAAATTTGTCAAATAGCTATTGAGAATAATATGCGCAGATATGAGTTTAAACAAATACTAGTTTGCATAATTGTGCAACATGGGCATGTTACTGCGATTAAAGAGTGGGGTTAATTCAATCGGACTCAATATTTTTTCCTACGCAGTATCTTTGATATCTATACAAGATTCGATGTTATTATTCTGATTGGTGAGTAAACAAACGATTGTTTCTCTGTCACAAAAAAAAATTTCGATTTTTTTATTGTCTGATTCTGTTGCGTAATGAATTTACATAAATCTTATTTGCGAAATAAAATTTGGAACAACGAATAATAGACAATTCGTAAACTTTGGAACAACGTCTAACGAATTCGCCAGATGGAACAAAGTCCAGATGGAACAAAGAAATCTAGAAACCGCTAGAATCCTCGAGAAAAGTCTGGAAAAGAAATTACTAGAAAATTATAGAAGCTTCGAAAAAAGTCTGGAACAAGTGGAGAAAGTTCTAGAACTAAAAGAAAACGCTGAAGTATTAAAAGAAGAAGTTTCTATTGCTGTGGAGGAGAAAATTGGGGAAAAGTCGAAACTTCTAGAAAAACATTCTAGACTTTTAGAAGAAATAACGGCTCGGATAAAATTATCTGCGACCATTAGTCATACCGACAACCAACAGGTCAACAAGGAAGCTATATCTCGGGCCATCGAAATAAAAGAAGAAGCAGTGGCTATCTCAAAAACCAGAATTAAGCCACCAACCTTTGATGGAAAGACGTCATGGGCGACTTACCAGACGCAATACGAAGCAGCCGCAAAAGCAAACGCATGGTCATCTGTCGAGAAGGCTACTGCTTTAATCATAGCGCTAAATGGTGATACCAGTGACATTTTGCAGACATTGCCTACTGAGGAACGTAAAGATTATTCCCAACTTATTAAACGGTTGGAGATGAGATATGGTCATGCGCACTTGGAGCAAGTATACCATACCCAACTGAAGAATCGATCACAGAAGAATTGTGAGAATTTTCAGAAATTCGAGGCTGATATTGCCCATCTGGTTCGACGTGCATATCCGATGGCGCCAGGTAATTTCATGAAACACCTAGCTGTCCAGGCGTTCATAGATGATCTCCGGGATATTGATACGCAGCAAGCATTAAGGTTGGTACGACCAAAGAAAGACCTTGATCGATGCTTTGGCGCACGCACTTGAGTTTGAGACTGCAAAACAAGCCTCTCGGAACCATGGTCGTGTGTGCACTGTTGACAAACAAGAAAATGAGGAGTTCATGGAGCAGGTAGTTAGTCGAGTCCTAAATCAAATCAAACCAAACAAAAGAGTGCTGCGATGCTGGAATTGTGGAGAGATTGGTCACATTCGAAGTAAATGTGGTAAGGTCGTCAAGAAAGCATCGGCTGAGCAGCAGGAAAACTAAAGCGGGTCGATGAGCGGGGGTAATCATCGATCCAGCATCAGGAAGCCTCACGGATGCTTGGCCAAATCGCATCCATGCAACATCAAACCAACGGCCTGAATGTGGACGCTATTATGGAAAGAAGGACCTATGCCTGCTTGCTAGATTCGGAATCGACGAAAACCATCGTGCGACCCGATTCAATTTCCAAAAATAAAAAATTATTTTCTAGCATTTGGAGACTCAATACAGTTATTGGAGAAACGCCTTCTGTGGCAGGTGAAGTAGATGTCAATTTTATCGTAGGACCAACATCAATCGGAGACCGTGTTCTCGTAGCCGACATAAAAGAAGTAATAATCTTGGGATTAGACATCATGAATACCTACGGCTTCCAGTTAAACATGAAAGAAGGCATTTTAAAAATAAATAATGAAGAATTGTTTCTTCATGGGATAGATTGTGGGCATGTATAAGTAATTACAGAAGAGAATGTTGTTCTGGATGCAAAAAGTGAGACATTTTTGACGGCTTGTATGCACGGTGATTATCTGGAAGGAAATGTGACAATGTTGAAACCAAAGGCTGATAATGACGAGGTAGGCCGAGGAATAACAGTTGCCAAAATGCTGGTGAAGACTCAGAAGACTGTACCGATAAGGGTAATGAATGTGAACTATTACCCTGTTTCATTGAAGAAGGGTACTATTCTAGGGTGGTGTAGAGGCAAAGAATGGATTCGTGCAGGTTCTTGCGAAATTTTCCGAGATAATCGACTCAGCCTGTCAAGGGTTAAGCAAGAAAGAACAAAGCAAAGTTAAGGATCTAATCAAACATTATGAAGACGTCTTTGAAACTGAAAGAGGTACCAAAGGAAGAACCAATATTGTCATGCACAAAATAAATACCGGCGATGCAAGTCCAATACGACAACGACCAAGAAGGTTACCACTGGCAAAACGTGAGGAAGCCAAGCAGATTATACAAGATATGGAAAGACAAGGAGTAATTGAACCTTCGAATAGTCCATAGGCTTCACCAGTGGTCCTTGTCAGGAAGAAGGATGGATCTACCAGATTCTGCGTGGACTATCACCGTCTGAATAGTGTGACCAAAAAGGAAAGTATGCTCTCCCAAGAATAGACGATACACTGGCAGGAGCGAAATGGTTCTCCACTCTCGACTTGAAGAGCGGCTATTGGCAAGTGGGAATGGATCCCAATGACAAAGAGAAAACTACCTTTAGTTTAGGCACGGGACTCTGGCAGTTTATAGTCATGCCATTCGAATTATGTAACGCCCAGCTACTTTTGAGCGACTCATGGATACTGTACTGAGGGGACTGGCATGGAATACTTGCTTGGTGTATCTTTATGATGTGATTGTGGTAGGGAGGACCTTTCAAGATTACATGAAAAACTTGGAAGTAGTATTCCAGAGAGAGGTTGCGAGATGCCAACCTGAGATTAAGTCCAAAGAAGTGTCACCTTTTTCACAAAGAGGTAAATTGCCTTGGACATGTGGTTTCCGGAAAAGAAGTTGTTGAGGATCCAGAAAAAGTAAGAGCTGTGGGAAAATGGCCTGTACCCAAAGACAAACACCATGTAAGAAGTTTTTATGGGATTATGCACGTATTATCGACGCTACGTGCCTGAATTCTCTAACATTGCGAAGCCACTTACCCGCCTAACAGAAAATCGAGCATTCATTTAGAACAACTAATGCCAATCGTCCTTTCACTTATTAAAGGAAACCTTGATAATTACTCCAGTTTTAAGCTTTCCACTGTCATCTGGAAGGTTTATTCTGGATACGGATGCCTGTAACGTCGGCATTGGTGGTGTACTCTCCCAAATCCAAGATGGTCAAGAAAAGGTCATTGGATACTTCAGCAAGACCCTGTTCAAACCGGAGAGGAACTAATACGTAACCAGGCGAGGCCTACTGGCAGTAGTTAAGACCATTGAGCATTTTTACAAGTACCTGTATGGGCAGAAGTTCCTGATCCGCACTGATCATGCCGCCTTAAAGTGGCTCTTGCAATTTAAGAAACCCGAGGGTCAAGTAGCTAGATGGATTGAGAGGCTACAGGAGTATGACTTCAACATTAAACACAAAGCAGGCCCCAAACTTCGAAATGCAGATGCTCTTTCCAGAAGGCCCTGTCCAGAAGACTGTCGACATTGCCGAATCGAAGACAAATCGGCCAACGCTCTTCGAACCACCGTTGTTGATAACAACTCGGCCAAATCGGCCAACGCTCTTCGAACCACCGTTGTTGATGACCAATGGCAACCTGACAATTTGCGCGCAGATCAAGAAGCTGATCCGGATCTTGCAGTCTTCAGAGCTTGGAAGAGAAATGGGCAAAGACCGACCTGGCAAGAAATCGCTCCCTATTCACGAGAATTGAAGTCATACTGGGCACAATGGGATTCCTTAACCATGCAAGACGATCTCCTGAAACGTGGGGTTGAAAATCACGATGGAAGCGAGCACTAGATGCAAATGGTGGTTCCCAAGAAAAGAATATCAGAAGTATTGTGCGAAAACTTTACAATGGTGCTTCTGGGCTACATTTTAGCGTCCATAAAACACTGGAGAAGGTGCGCCAGAGATTTTAATGGGTGAATTGTTTACGAGATGTGAATGAATGGTGCCGAAATTGTGCTAATTGCGCCGGAAGTAATGGTCCCCAGAGGCGTCGACGTGCATCCATGCGTCAATACACTATGGGAAGCCTATTTGAAAGAATCGCCATAGATGCCGCCGGCCCTTTTCCAGAAAGCGACAAAGGAAATAAATACATAATAGTGATCATTGACTATTTTACCAAATGGGTTGAAGTATATGTTCTACAAAATCAAGAGGCTGGAACTATAGCAGACGTGATTGTGAAGGAGTTCGTCAGCCGTTTTGTATACCCCTGGAACTTCATTCCGATCAAGGGCGAAATTTCGAGTCCAGTCTGTGCCAAAAAATATGTGGACTTTTGGGCATACGAAAGACGAGAACAACTCCCTTGCATCCACAATCAGATGGGATGGTAGAGCGAATGAACAAGACCATGATCAGACACTTAACCAAAGTGGTCTCCGAACAGCAGAGAGATTGGGACGAACACTTACCATTGTTCCTAATGGCATACCGGGCCTCTGTTCAAGAGACAACTGGCCAATCACCAGCAAACTTGCTATTCGGGAGGGAACTCCTACTGCCCTGTGATTTGAAGTTTGGGAACAAGCCTGTTGAAGATCTTGCTGGAGAAGATTTTATCAGCATTCTCACACGAAGACTGGATAATATCCATGATCGAGAAAGACATAAGATCCAAGATGCCAGTGACAGAATGAAGGAGAGCTACGACATCAACGCCGAGAAGGGTGGTTACCATAAAGGCGACCGGGTTTAGTTATATAATCCACAACGTCGGAGGGGCCTGTCTCCAAAACTTCAAAAGAATTGGGGGGGGGGCATACGAGCTATTGAAGCGGATTAACGATGTAATGTACCGCATAAGGCGAACACGTCATACTAAGCCAGCAGTCGTACATTTTAATCGATTAGCCCCATACTCTGGAGACAATATTGTCGAAGCCGCTGACTTGCGCCGATTGGATAGCCACTACCAGGAATTAACCTTTGAAGACTTTATGGAGGAGTATTCTAGTTCGAGAAAAGCTCGATTTGAGATGACTATCGAGAAACAGCAAGATTTGTTTACAGTGCCGCCAGACTACGCGCTTGCTCATTGCATAGCCCGAGATCTACGAATCGCCAAAGGAATTGCCAGAGAATTTAAATTAGTTTTTTAAGTTATTATTTAGTGTATTCTGTTTTTATTTTTAATATAGTGTGTGTTAGATTACCGTTACTTTTATTTAAGAACCCGAATAGACAAATACATTACAATAAAGAATATTATTTTAGTGTTATGCATTATTTACGCAAAGCCATACGTTTAAAATGACCTGAATTATAGAAAGATAACTTCTTGTTTTGATCACAATAATGCACTTATCGCTTGTTCGATACTATTTGACGAAGAATCAACACACACTGTTAAACAACCATCCTTTTCACCTGATTTAGTATTGTGTGACTGTTTTCTATTCCCATGTCTAAAAAGTGGAAATAGAAATGGACTCAAAGGGATTGAAAAAATTAAACAAAATCTTTAAATGCTATACCCGAAATAAACTTTCAAAACTGCTTTGTAGAGCGGAAGAATTGAAATAAGTGTATTATTTCGAAAGAGAACTACTTTGAAGAAAATTGAATAAATTTGGAAGAATAAAAAATATATTTTACGGTTTATTTAATCAGTTCCGATACTTTTTGATTATAGTACATTTTAAACATACAACACATGAATAACGCCTTGTGAACGATATTTTAATACCAGGTTTTGTTTCCGTTTGTACATAGGTATTGCTTTTTTTTCTCAAACATCAAGTTTGTAACCGGCCTCTGAGTGTAAACACATTCAATTAAAGAATCGCAGGGGAAACTAATTCTATAGGGGCACTCACATTGTTGCGAGTTATTTTCAATATATACGAGGGGCAGTCGTAAAATTTTGGGAACCTGACAACGCTGCTTAGTTTGATAAATGATGCATGTGCACTGGTATATTAGGGCCGTTCAAGTATTACGTAAGTAGAATTTTAGTAATATGTAACCTCTCTCCCCCCCCCCTGTCAACAACAAAAGTAAGCAAAGCTCTTACCCCCCTCCTATGCTTACATAAGCATGGGTATAATTTTTACAAAATCTGTTTAAATTTCTTTATTGTTATTCATGAGCAACTACTATTTATCATAGTTATTAAGTCTATCACAATGAAATAAGCAATTTTTAAACTATAAAGAAATTTACTGCATATTTAATATTTATTCAAGCAAATCATTAACATCATATTTAAATATTATATTATTAACATATAAACGATATCTATTTATTTTGTTCTATTTAAAAATTTGGTAAACTCAAATTAATCGTCCTCAGTCCAAGACACTGAATTTCTGACTATAAATAAATAAATATTGCTGACGTAATTACCATTCAGACCCCCGTCCCCCATGTCATCAAAAATAAGCAAAGCAGAGACCCCCCCTCCTTGGTGCTTACGTAATACTTGAACGGCCCCATTGCAACGTGTCAACAATATAACGTTTTTGTCTGACTCTTAAAATATCAGTCAGTTTGTGCAGAATGCAGTTTTAAAGTTTGTTAATCGTATTGAAAATGGAATTAACTCGTGAAAATATTCGCGGTATGATTTATGATTGCGGTTGCGGTTTAACTCAATACCAGTGCATAGTACGTTTAATTTCTGCATTTGGTGATGAAGCGGCATCAAAGACAACGGTATATGGCTGGTTTCAAGAATTTAAGTGTGGTCGTATTTGGCTTCAGGATCAAGCAAGGGAGGCGCGTCCTGCAACATCTGTTGGTGAAATATATAGATGCTGTGCGTCGAATGATTGTAGAAATCGTCGCGTTACGAGATTTAGGCATGCTTGCACATTTCTAGGGCCACGGTGCATTCAATTTTGCATAATCATTTAGCCGTGAGGAAACTTTGTTCTGTTAGATACCGCATAATCTTTCCACGATTCAAAAAAACGATCACGTAAAATCATGCAAAGTAATGCTGAAAAAATTAAATTACGGATCTTCTAAACATGTCTATAATATCATTCCAAGTGACGAATCGTGGATATATTCTTATGAATCGGAAACGAAACAATAGACAGTTTTGGGTGTTTCAAGATAAATTTCTGCCAAAAAAAATGTTCGCTTTCGAAGCACTTCTGAACAAATGACTGTGTGCTTCATAGCAAAACCTGGTCATGTTGCCACAATTATTCTGGAGAATTGTCGAACTGTAAATGCGCAATGGTAAACAACAATTCACTTGTCCGAAGTTATTGATGAATGACAAAAAGCAACCCTAAACGTGCAATCATCCTTCATCCTGATAATGCTACTCCCCATACCGCTCGCAGTCAATTACTTGCTGAGTAAAAGCATCGAATTAATGACTCCTCTAACCAATAGTCGTGGGTGGCCCTAAATGATTGTTTTACGTAAGCGACAATAAAAAAAAATACGGGGCCACCGTTTTTCTCTTCTGGACAGGAAAAACGGTGGCCGTTTTTCCTGTCCAGAAGAGACCATCACTGCATTAAAGTCAAACATTTTGTACTTCAGAATGACGTAAATGTTTCAAAGATTGGTTTGAATGAATGAAAAAGTGCATAGAATTTAATGGTAATTTTTTCCAAAAACAATAAAGCCGTTTATTTGTGTATTAAATGTTTTATTCGTAGCTTTCCCGAAATTTTCCCACTATCCCTCGTATAAAAATAAGTTGTTCCATGTGTATTTCTTGTTGCTCTCTATGATCTAAATATCAAGCTGACTTATTCTTTTGAAATATCGCCTTTTCATTGAAGAGATATTTGCTACTATAATTTTATATATCTTTAACATAAGTCTATGTAAAAAGAAAAAAAGAAAATATGATTGTTTTATAGTATCGAATAAAAAAAAGCCAAATATGTTTGTCGTTATTACTACAATGTATTTCTACTGGATCTATTATTTAAAAGTGTTCTATTTATTACAATAATTATTTTAAGAACAATTACACATAGATTCTCATTCTCAAATCAGAAATGGAAAGAATGATTACTTAGATTAACATATTGGGTGGCGAAAGATGGTAGAAGATCAACAGATACCAATAAAATAACAGCAAGAAAAAATATTTAAAGCATTTTAAATGTAGGCATTTAGAAGGCATGAACTTCTAAAAATAATTCGAATACTTAGCTTGAAATCTGAAACAGACAGAAACAAGAAAAATCCATGACCACAATAAGCCAATAAGCTCTAAATACGAATTTCGACAACTATGTTAACTTCTTCAGTAGAATCATCTGAAAACTAGTGTTAAACGTAGCGTCTTTGGCTAAAGCACAACCTTTTAAGATATGTTCTTCACCAAATCGCCAGTGAGATGACGCTTAAGTGTTACCTTAGCCAAAGACGCTACGTTTAACACTGGTTTTCAGATTGTTCTACTGGAGATGGCAACTTTGTTGCCGAAATACGCATTTAGAGTTTATTGATTTATTTCGTGGTTAGGGATTTTTCTTATTTCTTTCTGTTTCCAAAAATCAGTTTCGTTTACCTTTATTCCACATTTATCTTTGCACATACATATACGATATAATAAATTTCAATTTTTACTTTGCTGCACTTTTAGTATTATGTGCATATAATACTAAAAGTGCATCGAAATAAAAATTGTGGTTTATTTATCTTGAATTGAACAATCAATCCTGAAATATGACATCATATTGTCGCGCCCCAAATGTTTGTAAGAGTAACTATTTTTCTCTTAACAAACATGGGGGGGACAATGAAACCACTTGCTGTGGAGTCGCCTATCTTGGTTAGTTTTAGCTAGTATAAAACGTTTCTTGTGTAGTAGAAAATAACAGCACACAGGTAACATAATTGTCAATAAATGGGATTAATAATTGAGAACATATTGCCTGATTAAAAATGGTAGTTGATCGTTATATCTTCATATAAATAAATGATTTACACATGGAAATTTTCAACATTTCAAAATTTAATAAATTGACTGATTAATTACTTACAGTTTGAACTTAATGCAAATGAGAATTAACATTTATTAAAACCTCATTTTATATGGAATTGTCGTCAAATGTTTTACTTTAATTTCTACAATCCGACAGACTAAGTTTGTACTAGTATTGTACTGACGGATTGTAAAAGTTAAAGTAACATATTTGGTGACAATTGAATGCAAAATTAGGTTTTAATAATTGTTAATTCTCATTTGCATTAAGTTAAACTTGTTTCGCACATATACACGCAGCATAGAAGTGAAAATCATGTCTGTTTCCGAATATAATTTCGTGTACTGACGATCTCTAATGAGAATGAAATCTTAGTATATACACGTTTCGGGATGGACGTGGTTTTCACGAATTTTTTCATTTGTACTCACAGTTTGTATTTGTACTCCGTTAGTAGATTGGTAATTTCCCGTTGATTCGAATGTTAAAGAATTTTGCCTAGATGTTACGTCCATTTCTATTTGTGTGTTATTTGGAGAAGACGGTCTAGCTGTAAACAAAACATTCGACTTTGCATAAATAGTCGATGTACAAACAATATAGGAAAAATTTTACGAAATCATAACTTTTTTAAATTAAACAAGTTACTGTTAGTGTAAGCTTATATAAAAATTTTAAGAATTTATATTATACAGGGTTACTGCTGAATAGCGCCCAAGCTATACGAATATGAAGAATATGCCGTAATTTCCGTTCAAAAAAATACTTGAAAGAAACCAAATATATTATACAAATAAACAACGATCGATACATATACAGGTGGGTTCGCTGGAAACGGAGCAAAATAAAATAAAGAGAATGCTAATTTAATACAAAATAAATGAGCTTTACGGACACGTAAGAATTCCCCTAACACTCCCTATAAAATAAAAAGGAAAAGAAGTTTACTTTTTTTTTTGTTTTGAAGAATTTTTACAAAATTTTTTTATGAATTTTTGAATTTAAGAAAAGGAGCCCTTTTTATCAAGGGCGAAGTAGGCCCAAACTAACAAATGGACTACAACCAGCTGCGAGCGAGGAATGCCCCGACTGAGACCAAGTCGAAAGTATACCTTTCCGGACGGAAAATAAGTAAAGCGGAAAATAAGAGTAGAGTAGAGAAAAGCTTGAGTAAGAAAAATAGAAATGATGGAAAAGTGAAGCAGGTAAACAAGAGAAGAAAGCTAGGTGAAGGGAATCGAGAGTTGCGGCAATGCGGAAACGGCAAAGGCTCATCGTCCCGACGTGGAGTGACGTTCCGGTTGTGTTCTGTTGACGACCCTTGTTTCCTGATTTTTTACCTTGATTACTTTAGTTTACCTTCTTTTTTGCTCGTTATGTGTCTACCGATCTTCCGTTTCCTTACCTGTCATGATTGCGCCCTGTATGGGGGCCTGACGAATACTCAGTCTGGTGTAATCCACCATGTCGTAAAAAGCGACTAAACGGAGACCTGTTAGTTTGTCAATTTCATGTAGAACCATTGCGGCCTGTCTGGGGGCCTGAAGAATACTCAGTCTGGCGTAATCCACCATGTCGTAAAAGGCGACTAAAAGGAATCATAGACAATTGGTTCATTCCATCTTGAATATGGTTTATGGCCTGTCTGGAGGCCAGAAGAATACTCAGTCTGGTGTAATCCACAATGTCGTAAAAGGCGACTAAAAGGAGTCATGGTTAGTTTTGTTTCATTCCATCTGTAACATGGTTTCTGACCTGGAACACCGTTCTTTTTCCTTGATTTTCGTTCTTTCATTTCAGATAGAGTTTTTGAATCGTTTGACATCTATCAGTTTGTTTGATTAGTTAGGCTCAGTTAGGTTCTCGCGTATTAAGGTTGGTTCCTTTCTTATGCCTTAGACTTTTATGAGTTTGATTTTTTTTAACATCGATGCTTGTCATTGCAGTTTTATATTTGTGGTTCATTTCACCCCTTGCGTAAGTGCAAGGTTCCGTTCTATTTGCTTTTTCTTGCGTTTCATTTAGTTCAGTCCTTTTTGCGTTTCGGACAGAAGGGCGTTTTTATATGTCACATGTGTGGACATCGGATTGGTTCCGGATTTGTAACGGCTTCTGGTTGTAACGGAGAGTTGTGTCAACCTTGAGTTTTGTTCATCTCTTCATCGGCGTGGCCGGATTTAGAACATTTATCATTGAGATTGCTGTTCTGTGAATTCTTCTTTTAGGAGTAAAGGAATTACTAGCTGGTTTTGTTCCATCATCCACGCACTTTAATTTTTATCGCTCACTCTTACGTTGGAACTTATCTGTAGTTTTCTTTTGCAGTTCTTTTTGAACGGAAATTACCTGAAATTACCTGGTTGTTGTTGTGTCATTGTTTTGGATTCTGTTGGAATCAACTTGGTCTTGTTTTCTGACGTTTCGTTTGCTGGTTGTCTGTTTTTAGGAACACAGCCTGTCTGGGGGCCACCGAATACCCCGTCTGGTGTAAACCACTATATCGTAAAAGGCGACTAAACGGAGCCATGATTAGTTTGTTTTTTTCATCAAGGATACCATTTCGGCCTGTCTGGGGGCCAGACGAATATTCAGTCTCCTATAATCTGCCAAGTCGTAAGAGGCGACTAAAATGAGTCCGGATTAGTTAGTTCTTTCGTCAAGAACATCGTCGACGAATAGTATCTCATTCTTTTTCTTTTAGTTTTCGTACTTTCGTTTTCTTTTCCTTTTGGAGGATGTTACTTTTGTTTAGGAGTTTCTTATTGTTGGGACTCTTGTGGGATAATTTTATTTTATTTTTAATCATTTCGACTTTTCTTTCCTTGCCGTATATTTTGGAATATCTATCTTTTCACATTTACTTTGAGATAAGATATAGCTCGTTACCTTACCGTTGCCGTTTTCTCTTTTCCGTCTCTTGAGTATATCTTGTCTCGAGTTTTGTTTGAGTTCCTACTTGGTACTAAAGCCTATGATAGCTTTACTTCCCGGATTTGACAATTTGACTTTTCCTGATTTTGACGTTTATCTTACTTTTGGCCATATAGGTTTCTTCCCAAGCTTGTCTTTGCCTGGTCTCGCTGACTCCGGCAGTTTTGTGGTTGCTTAACGTTCATTCTTTTTGTTCCGGACATTGATCGGATTATTTTTGTTTTCCTTTGTGATTGAAGGCTGCACCTGCTGGGTCGGGGTTTGCTTGCGCTGTCGCCGTTTCGTGGGTTGCGTTTCCGGATTTCTTTTCTTACTGCCTATCTTTTTCCACCCACGAATCGAGAGCATGAGGGCCTTGCCGTTTCCGCATTGCCGCAACCCTCGATTCCCTTCACCTAGCTTTATATCTATCTAACTGAAAATGAAGAAATAAAAATAATTTTTTTGTAATTCATCAAAAATTTCGAAATTTTAAGGGCCAAATCTAATTAAAGTCGGTCCATATCTTTTATTTTATATTTATCGAAATACTGCTGTAATTCAAGTTCATTGACCTGCAAAAAAATCGATGAAATGCCTACACATTGTTGGACGCTAACAGTTCTTATTCATAAAAATAGTAAATGTTGATATTTTTATATCAAAACATTATGCCCACACATATGGTGTGGATTTATTACGTTTTTTGTGGATATCAGTAATGGTCGAATATGGCGACAAGCCTATGCCGCATTTAATTAATGTGACTAAAATTAAATGAACATTAAACTTCATTTCAAATAAAATTATTGTTTACAATATAACAAAAATCATAAAACAAAAAGGTTTATGTAGCGTATCCATGGGATAGATACCTGGTTTATAATTATTTGCATGGAATTATTTACATTTTCTTTTCTTTAAATTTGTGTGTGGTACTGATAAATACCGATAGAACAATATAATTAGTCGGTAAAGAGAATTACTGATGAATTAGAAGTGGAAACCCGACTCTGGAAATAATGGAACAGAAGAATTTAAAAAGTTTGAGAGCTTTGGAGAAAGTTCTAGAACAGCGACTACATGAAAACGCGGAAGCATTAAAAGAAGAAGTTTTTATTGCTATGGAGGAGAAAATTGGAGAAAACTCTAAACTTCTAAAAGATAAGTATACACTTTTAGAAGAACATTCTAGAATTTTAGAGAACTAATGGCTCAAATGAAATTACCTGTGACCACGAGTCATTCTGATCTCAAGCAGGTCCGCGAAGAAGTTATGCCGCAGCCCATCCAAATAAAAGAAGAAGCAGTGGCTATCTCAAAAACGAGAATTAAGCCACCAACCTTTGATGGAAAGACGTCATGGGCGACTTACCTGACGCAATTCGAAGCAGCCGCAAAAGCAAACGCATGGCCATCTGTCGAGAAAGCTACTGCTTTAATCATGGTGTTGAGGGGTGATGCTAGTGATATTTTTCAGACATTGCCTCCTGGGGACCGTAAAGATTATTCCCACCTTATTAAACGGTTGAGGATGAGATATGGTCATGCGGATCTAGAGCAAGTATACCATACCAAACTGAAGAATCGGTCCCTGAAGAAAGGTGGGAATCTTCAGAAATTCGAGGCTGATATTGCCCATCTGGTTCGGCGTGCATATCCGATGGCGCCAGATAATTTCATAAAACACCTAGCCGTCCAGACGTTCATAGATGGTCTCCGGGATATTAATATGCAGCAAACATTAAGGTTGGCACGACGAAAGACCTTGATCGATGCTTTGGTGCACGCACTTGAGTTTGAGACTGCAAAACAAGCCTCTCGGAACCAGGCTTGTGTCTGTACTGTCGACAAACAGGAAAATGAGGAGTTCATCGAGTAGGTGGTTAGTCGAATCCTAAATCAAATCATACCAAATAAAAGAGTACTGCGATGCTGGAATTGTGGAGAGATTGGTCACATTTGAAGTAAATGTGGTAAGGAGGCCAAGAAAGCATCGGCTGAGCAGCAGGAAAACTAAAGCGGGTCGAGCGTAGACGATCCGCGTAGCCCGAGATCTGCGAATAGCCAAAAAATTTCCAGAGAGCTTAGAAAGAAATTTGGCAGAATCGATGAATTAAGGCAGCAGTAACCGGCAATTGGGATGAGTCTCCAAATAATAAATAAAGAACAGCCCATATTTTATTTAGTCACGAAAGAACTCTCGAACCTGAAGCCAACCTATCGTGCTTTATGGGAGGCCCTGATCCAAACAAATGAACAAATGTTACAACAATTTTGAAATTAGCAGTTCCAAAATTGGATTGGACCGTCTGGATTGGGGAATTGTAAGAGGCATGTTAGAAGTAATATTCCAACATACTAGTATGAAAATTCTGGTATACAGTTACCAGCCTGAATATTCCTGTACACCCAGGCAAGATAAGACCGCAGACTATTACTTCGATATGACGTCGCAATGTAGAAAATGCCCTACCTGTAGATTTCGTCATAACTTTAGGGAACCAAAGCATGACATGTTTCGGAACGAAAGTTTTTATTTAAGAGGGTGCAATGTGGTGTGAGTCATATGACTCACATGCGCCGAACATACCACCCGTCTCTGGAAAGGCCTAGGAACTCCAGGGATATTCTCGAAGGTCTATAGACCTATAAAAGGACTGGAAATGGAGGGAGACAGGGCATTCCACGAGTAATCATCATGGAGTGACATTATATAAATATAAATACATACTTATTGTGAAATAAATGTTCTTATTGTTAGTTATTAGTTTTTAAATTGTTATTTAGTGTATTTCGTTTTTATTGATATTATAGTGTGTGTTTAAATTACCGTTAGTTTTATTTAAGAACCTGGAAAGACAAATATTTTACAATATTATTTATTACAGCACTATTCTAAATATTTTTAATTCCAGAAATAGTGTTTTACTCATTAATGATCGACTTTATATTTTGTCCGTATCACTATCCGGTACAGAGCGTTGTTATTACAGTAATATACAACGCTACATACACAAATATCATAAATACCCGTGCCGGTTGATTGCTTAGTTGTGGATAGTGGTCTACCATCAACATGCAACATCTGTAATATCGCTTTTTGCAGATGTTAATAGATAATTATGCGAACTTGAGGTTTCGCTTTACTTTTCTTAGCGACGTTTTTTAAAGTACCAGAGGCGTAATAATTTCTCTATACTTAAATTTGTAGAATACACCTTATTATTTAATTTATTTAACAATCAATAAGTTAAGTAATATCTATACCATTTCATCTTTTGTTAAGAATTGGGTAATTTGCATAAATAATTAGTTTTTTTTTTGTTTTTATCTGTTCATTTGTTTCGTTTTGGAGTTAACAAATCGTTGAAATGTGAAAACGTCCTCTCTAAGTCGCAACTAGTTAAAGGAGGATGATTAAAGTAATCTGTAAATTGCGTATACTTCATTTGTGTTTCTATAGTTTGAAATTTTTTCTCTTTCCGGATTTCAATTAAATATATTTTTTGTTTCAGTTTAGGCAAATTAGGCAAAAAGAGTTCCAAATTAATTTATGTCACACCGATTGCTTCTGGGATTCCGGGCTAGAACCACGTCGTTGGTACTTCCTTCTTGGCCGACGTTTCGTCAATTGTTGCAAAGGGCATCTTCAGGGTTGCTACTACCGTTGCACTGAAATTGAGTTTCAGTTCAGCAACAGTAGCAGCAGCCAGAAATCCGAGAAGCAATCATGAATAATGAGCCTGGAAGCCTACAAGCCAGATTTTGTGACACTAAATGTAGTTTTATAATTCTTACCGATAGAGCTATATTTTGATATTCAAAATATTTGATGGCACTTTTAGCAAATGTTAGAAATGTATTTCAGTATATTTCAATTGATTTAATAATTCCGATTTTTTCAGTAACTGCCTTACATTTGATAATTCTACGGGTATCAATGAAAAAATTACGTATCTATGTATGTACGACCGAAGCCGAAAGTAATGAAAAAGATGGATATTTTTCTTTTTATAGCGATATTCTTCGTGGATCTTTCAAAAATATTAATATCTACAGCATTTATTAATAAATCTACACCGGTAATACAAAAGCATGAGCAACACGTGCTATATGAAGTTGCTAAACGTAATAGCAAAAATAATTATCGAGATAACTGGCTTCGGTAACCCTTCGATAAACGAGGGTGCTTCAAGGATTTACCTTTGTGGGAGGGTTGCTCTTAAATCACAATCTAACTTGCCAGTACCCAAGCTAGGCCTGTGAAGACGGCGTGGGGTTCTTTCCGAAGTGTAACGTAATTAACAATCTATAAATTGGAAAAGAGCGCCAACGTGATTTCGAGTTTCATTGAATTAAAAAATCGTGATCATACGCCACACGGAGAACGTAGATAATAAATTGACCCACCAGTTGAAAAGAATAGATGTTAAAGAAAAGAAGCTACCATTACCTGTCAAAAGAAAACACTCACTTAAATATTCTCACTACCATATTTATTAGGGAAGGTTTACTCCTCAACAAGTGTGAACAGCTATGTATTACAGTATCTATAAAAATGAACAGTCTAATCTGTATATAAACCCCAAAAAAAATATTAAATCTATAACAGGTAATCGATGCCAGTATACAAGAGAAACCCTGTATATGAAATTTAAAAATAAATTAACAATGATCAGATCAGTGGGTGAAGCCCTGTAACTATGCACATTAAATAATAGTAATTTATTTAAAACAAAATATAATGTGAAGGAAAAAAAGTAACTCAAGTTGACATAGGCCTGACAGTCGATATTAAAATAAAACGCCTGAGATCTCATCTCTTGTACATTTACACATATGCAATTAAGTCATTGCGAGACATAGAGTAATTAAAATCAATTAACCGGTATCTAATCAAAATTGCTTGTGCCATAAAAAAAAAGATAATGATGTCATTGTGCAAAACCAATGGTGTCATTCAAAAAGAAATTCCCCAAAAGACGGCATTTTAAAAACAAAAATTGACCTGTCCGAGCGATTTTCTTAAAAACATTATAGAACGCTTTTATGAATTTTGTTCCAAATTTTATCACCACACTGTATATATATTACATGGATGTTTATCCCATATTTACATTTATCGTTTCTTTATATGTATTCTATAAGGTTATGTTCATAATACGCTCTCTTATTATCATCTATAAGCTAGCCAAGTCGAATACTATTGCTAACTAAAGATCTACTTTATAAAATTTATAGACATCTATACTTAATTATTTTCTTCTTAATGAGATGTAATTATTTAATTTTCAATATAATGCTTAAATTAGCATTATAAATATCTTTTTTTTAATAGTTTTTATGTAATTTTTATGGTTGGAAAATGTATAGTAAGTAGACGTAATTATTTTTTTTCTTGGCATATTATATTTGTTGCGTAGACACGAACAGGCACTGAGTAGATTTCTCGTTTGTATATAGTGGTTGTACGAACCGTAAGTACGATTCCATTTATATTAGTGAGCAAATTGTTCGGGGATGTCGGTTAATTCCTATTTAGAAACACGTATAAATTCTAGACACTACATCTATTGCAGGTGTCAAAGGAGAATCTACGTTTAGTTTTCAAGCAGTCCAAATCAATTAACACGCTTCATGCATTTATTCAAAATAGTTTCTATACTTACCATCAAATAGTTCCTTTAAATTATTTATATTTCTTATCTTACGAAGAAATTGGAATTTCTTTCATAGATTTTGTTTTATTTTTTTAACGTTTAAAACTTCGAATATATTTTATTTAAATAATTTTTAGACAATATTTTAAATTTATCACTATGTCGGAATTTATACTAGTTGGAATTTAAAAACCAGTATGAAAACGAAAAGGCCTGTACGTTTATATTATAATTTATATCCAACTTATTGTGTCGGTAGTCATCATCTAAAATTATTTTATTGATTTATAGACGTATTTTTAATATTAAAATAATTTTGTATTACAATAATATACACATAAACATTTTATATCTATGGAGATTGCTGAAAGCATCTGACGAGGGTGATAAGAGATCCCATTAGATGATCACCGAGTAACGTAAATTTGCTTTTGTATATAAATTACCTACTCACTTTTAAGGTCTCTTAAAATTCTTTTGCTTTATTCTACTATACGGAAATAGCTTACGCGTGTTACGTGAGAGTAATAAGAGTTCCCAATGCACGACCTGTGAACAGCGTATGTTTTATTTTTACAACTATTACTTATATCAGCATAGAATCATTCAAAGCGTACTCAGAGGGTGAAATAATATGACCCTCGACAAACGTCCTTTATACTTCATTTGACATAATTCAATTGGAAGGAACAAATGTGAAGTATTTCAGAAGATTATAAGATTCAGAAGATTATAAATTTTGATTACACTTGACACTTGATCAAATTTATTCAATTAACTATTATATTTTTGTATAATCTGTGGTGTTATTTCTCTAATTATATATTCTTTATTAGATGCTAGGCCTGATAAATAAGAATTGAAAAATCCCCTGAAATAAAGCTCTAAAATTTCAAATCATAAAAGGTAACAAGTGTTCATTTGAAAAGTCAATCTAGTAGCATGTGATTTACTGAGAACATTTTGAAGTATGTCGTAAATTAAAATTTACTACTTAACCTACGAAGTCGTATATTTTGACAGTTTCATACATACAAATAAATAACAAATAATAGGTATTTATTGAAAACTATAACAAATGTTGAAAATGTTGTCCTTCAAGATCAATGCACTTTAAAATCCTCCGTTCAAAATTTCTGATGATATTCTGCAACATTACTGGATTGTTATTAATTTTCATGCATTTCTGTTCGATTCTCTGTAGCATATCATTCAAATTCAATATAGGTGTTCGAAATATGTTATTTTTTAGATAAGGCCACAAAAATAAATCGCAAGGTGTTAAATCGCATGAACGTGCAGACCAGGTAATTTCAGTATTTCGACTAATTATACGCTCATCAAAAAATTCTCTTAAATAATCCAAATATTCTGCAGTACAGTGACAAGGTGCTCCGTCTTGTTGGAAATATGCATTTTGTAGTTCATCATCATGCAACTGATTGACAAACGGTTGTAAAATTTCCGTACGGTACCTTTGAGCAGTTAACGTTCCCTGAAAAAATATTGATCAAATGATTCGCCTTTGGCTTATCGCTGCCCAAACACCAATTTTCTCTGGAGGTAGCGATTCTTCATTAATTACATGTGGATTTTCACTACTCCAAATTCTTGTATTTTGTGAATTTAGGTATCCCGTTTTATAAAACCATGCTTCATCAGTAAAGATGACTCTTTGCGAAAGTTCTCCATTATTGTTCATATTTACAAACCAATTACAAAACCGTAGTCTACGTGGGTAATCAATTTCTAACAATTCTTGTACTGCTGTGACACGGTATGGATAAAGTTGCATATCGTTTTTTAATAACTTGTGAGTTGTACCAACAGAAAGGTTTATTTGGTGACTCAAATGTCGAACAGATGTTTGTAGTTCATTTTCCATTATTTCGTCAACACGATTGACAACTTGAGGTGTACGTTTCTTTACTGCTCCGCTGCCTGATTTTCTTAAGAGACTACCAGTTTTAGAAAAAAGTTTTAAAGTTCTATCCAAAGTATTCTTAAATTGTATATAATCTATTACAAAATGTGGAAACTCAACTTGAAATTCTACCATGCAATCTTGAACTGAATAAACCCATAAACCATCAATTTTATTACCACTTCGAAAATAAGCCTGGACTAAAAAAAATTTATGTTCTAAAGTGAAAGCCATTTTAAAACTGAGAAGCAATTTATTTAAACCAGAATCGACGCACGATTATTTTATGCACTAACTGATATTTGTTATTGACATTATCAAATGTCATTTGGATTTACGTTTACGGAACAACAAACACATACTAATATATTTGCGTCTTATTCTATCAAAATTTCAAAGTAACCTAGATTGACTTTTCAAATGAGCACTTATTAGCTTATATTAGCTTATAATAATTCAATATATTAAATTGTGTGTTCGCCACACCTGATTTTCAATAATACTATGATATTATTAAAAAAATGTTTTTGTTCAATTTTTCATTTACCCAACAAACTCAATGAACAGCAATATGGGCAACTTAAAAAAAATTACTATTTATGAACGACGTTCTTTTTTTTCATTAGAATACATTATGTTTCGTAAATAAAATTTATTAATTTCTTTTACTTCATAGTGAATTTATGATCAAGTTTCAAAGTCGCGCTTTCGCAACTTATACATTTATACTTACATTTATTACTTTGGAGTGAACTAGATCTTCTAAAAAAGGAACTGAATATGCCAGCATTCAGTGACTTAATCATGGCTGTTTTTCCTACACCACAATGTCCAAGTACACGTAAAGATATTCTTAGTGCAGGCTTCGAGGTTGGTACTAACTGTCTAGCGAATAAATCCCTTTGTCCAGTTACCCTCAAACGATCCAACAAATCGGCTATGTCATTATGACCGTATTTAAGAGCTGTTATGTCCGCCCTTATGTTATCGGTGTTCTTACCATCGATATTACATCCTGCTGTACAAAGACATCTAAAAGAATATTTCGAGAATTTATTTTTGAATATTATAAAAAATGTTTACTTTAAGTGCCGCGAGGATAATAAAATCTTATATTGAAGTAGATATATGTCAAATGTAGAGAGAGTCTACCAATTCTAAGCATTTAATCGAAGTAATTCTATCTAAACTATACCATTTAGAAGGATATATTTCCAAATTCATAAATGAAAACTAATAGGTAACTAAATTTTTAAGCTAACATCTACAGAAAATAACTTGTAAACTAACGCTATTTTAGAACTAGCACTTAATGAAATACTGTGATCAAATAATTTAATGAAAACAAATTTAATTGCTTTGTTATAGAAATGCCATATTTTGACATTTCCATAACGATGAAAATTTCTGTTAAACGTTGAATTTAACATACTCAGTATCTTCACGAATCGAGCATTATTTTTTGTGATATGTTAATAATAATAATAGGCGTCAGTTTACGTTGCTAGTTGTTTGTGTGTGATTTGCACTACCTGACAATATGTATATGTCCATTTTTGGCAGCCAAATGTAAAGGAAACAGGCCTTTCGAAGTGGGTACTTCTACACTACATCCCAGAGCGCATAAGGTCTGTACTACATCTAATAAACCTAACGCGCAAGCTATATGTATGGGGTAATCTCCATGCTAAAACACATGTAAGTTTATCTAAAAATTGAGTATCTAAAAAGAGCTATCCGCTACAGTCCTTAGCATAGAGGGTCATTCAAAAATGTGGGATTCACAAATTAAACATGTCAGTTTAATTGCTGTTAGCAAACACTGAATCTACATTATTATTTATCAAATTAATGTAACTATTTAGGCAAAACTTTTTCTTACTATAATATCCTATAAGGTGCATAGTAACGGTTTCTTTTGTAACTTATTGAATTAAATGCGATATTTTGTTGCCTAGTTTAAACAAATAGCTGTTTAAAGTGGGAGTTTTTAAGTAAAAAAAAAAATTTTGAATAGCCGTAGGCGACACACGTTAGAATATATCAATCACAATTATTTCTTTATTAATTTATTATTTGATATTTATAATCACGTTAACTAACATTGTATATATTTTTTTATTCGAAATAATATTCTCTTAAATACGTATGGGATCACAAAAAATATCTCGGGAATTTGTAAAGTGTTTCTATGCGATTTACTTATTGTTTGTTCATGAGTTACATAGCAAGAATTGCTCATGCACTGCTTTCCAAACTCATTACAAATACATCGAACTGTACTAACTTAATAAGCGCAGAGTAAATATACACATTCAATAACTTGAAGTTTAGTTTACCAAGTGACGATTGGGACAAGTAGCATGTTGTTGCGAGAGCTGCTGGAAAAATATCTGGATTTACTAGTTTAAATGGTGTCCACAGTTGTTAACTGTCATATTAAAATCTAATCAATAGTCCAATTAACCATTCGTACTTAAGCGAACTACTTTTACACAACATTACAAAAGAAAGCAATGTTCGGAATCAATCAACAGTTGTTTGGCGACAAAAATCGTTCATCATGCATTTTATTTTTGGTGTTTGGGAACAAATAGAAATCACAAGGTGATAAAACAGGTGAACAAGGGCAATGAATCATGAATCCAACATTTTCACTAAATAACGTGCTCAGTGAGTAGCGTTATTATGATAAAAAATAATTCATTGTTTCGATTATTTCGTCTATTTCATCGATGACTTCTTCTATTTCATCGATGACTTCCTGCAAACAAATTGTGATGTTTTGACTCGCTTCGAAAGTCGTAAACGGTGGATTATTATTTATCTTCAAATCGTATGAAATTTGACTAAATTATAACGACCTCGGTTGCCTTTTTTTTAGTAGTTCTTTACATCATTCGACACGGCATTGTTTTTGAGTTTCTATCAAATTGTGACCTAGCGACTGTATAATCCATTGGCACCTTACAAAAAATATATTTGAATAAAATTACAGTTGGTGTTGGTGGTTATGCGTTATTTGTTTTTTTTTTGTAGAAGAAGGCGATTATATAGAAAAAGAAACTAAAATCAAATGAAGAGGACAAAAATATACAGGTAAAGGCAATATAATGACTTGTAACAACAAGAAACAAACTGGTAAATGAAAGAGCTAATTTCACTATATTCTAATTGTTTGAGGGCATCCGACAATACTGCACACAAGTTAATGACAGAGTTATAAACGGTAATTCATTAACTAGAAAGAGATACCATGCCAGTGCCTAAGACTATTGATGCATTGGTTCGGTGTTTAACCAAATCATGGCTCAAAAACTTCCACATGAAAGTTTCATTTTTCCACGAAACTATTTTCTTTTAAATGCTGTGTAAAGAAAAACAAGTTCACTTATGATACGAATTACTCACTAAACTTTTGGTTACACATATCGAATTTTACGAATATGGCAGTTGAAAACTGCGGGCGCCACTTAAACTACTAGATTTCGGAAATGTTCTTAGCAGCTTTTATTTAGGCCTGTTATAGGGTAAATTCGCCAATAGTCGCCCACTTTACCAATAATGCTTTTAATATATTATTTTAAATAGTAACGAATGTTCGCAAAATATATGCAAATAGGTTAATTGTAAACAATGAATTTTTTTTCGAAATACAAACACAATCTAACAATACTTCTCTCAAAAAAGTTAGCAAATAAAAAATTCAAAAAGTACGGGAAATTTCAATAATCGCCCACAAAAAATGTACTGTCAACCACATGCGTCCCTATAATCGTCCATACTCGTAAATTTAATATTTAGTTAGAGAGAAAATATAAAATTCACGTGTTTTGTTAGTTTTTATTATACCTACTCTTTAGCAGAAGTAGAACAAAAGTGAGATCAAATATATTCAACGTAATTATAACGTATACTACATAACATACTACAGTATGCATATAATTATAATCTATGAACAATAAAAACAAATAAAATTCTATTTTCTGACTTCTTCATATGTCATTCCATGAAAATCCGTGCACATTAGATGATACCATCTCTCACAATTGTCACAGCCAACATTTTTCAAGTTATCGTCTTCAACATCACTTATTAGCTCATCATCGCAATTACTACATTTTATGGCAACCTTAGTATCATCTTTCTTCTTCGTTTTAACATTATTCACTTTCATCTCATTTTTATTTTTTTCGCTGTTCTTTCGGTTTCCTTCTTTTAACTATTTTGGTTCTGACTCCTAGTTATTCTTTTTCTCTCTTTTTCTTCTGCAATTCTTTTCTTCATATTTTCTTTTTCCTCAAGATATTTTCTATATGACTCTGATGACATTGCTGATGGCAGCCTTTCTTTACCTGCATTCCTTTTTTTTGCTGACAATAGGTAAAAGCCAAAATACATATTCCTTGAAGCTAGTGGATTTACTTAAACTCGTTTCATCAACTTCTTCATTATTTACATTCTGGACACTATCACACACAATTTCCCAAGATTCTTTCTTTGATTTTCTGTCTTTTGCTTGTTTTCAAATTCGCTGTCTTCAATTTCATTATTCACACTTTTCTCTGTAATAACTGTTGCATTTTCAATAGATTCGTATGCTTGTTTAAAGTTATCTGTTGTAGTCTGATATTCTGAAGTAACATCCTAATGATCAGTTAACTGTTTGCTAATTTTTTCCAACTTTAGTTCATTAATAGAATTATCTTCATTTGATTTAATATCTTGACAATATTATGTATTAGAGTTTGTTCCTATAGTATTGAAATCGAGATTGATATTTTGAACTAGATTTAATAAAATATTATTTTCTGCTGATGCTTTTGTATCTGTCTCATATATAGGAATTATGCTATCAGCCATATTGGCTGTCTGGTTTCTTCCATAAAATTTGTTTTTTGTGTCCGGATTTCATTATATATTTCAAGTTTGTTAATTATTATTTCAGTATCAATTACCTGAGACTCGAATTCTTTGTTGAATATTTTTACACCTCTCACAGTAGTATTAATATCCTGCTGGAAGACTTCTTCTATATTTACGTTATCTTCAATTTTTGTATTATTAATAATACATTTGCTATAGTAACTGCATTTGGGTTAAATGGGAAGAGACCACATCTTTTAAATCCGTTTTTATAGAATCTGCAAGTGTAGGCATTGCAAGACAGTCTTTCAATAATGGACAAAAGGTATTTATGTTAACTACACAGTTAGAGTTTTCTGGCTTAGCCTGCCATTGCCGGACGGTTTTTCTTGCACTTAGATTTAAGTGGTTTAAAAACATTTACATCGGCTGGCTGGGCTTTGTGGGTCATGTTATAAGGTTAGAGCATATAGTATAATTCCATTTCTATCACAGAACGCACTTAATGCATGTGAAAGGTGTGACTTGTGTCCATCTATGAACAAAATAACAGGTTTTGGAATATTATATTCTTCCAGCCATTGATTAACACAATTCGTAATATACTCATAGAATACTAAACATCTCATCCAGCCAGTTTCAGACTTTCCCAGAAACCATTTCGGAGGCATTGATTTGACCACACTTGATGGTGGTCTTGTATACGAATATACTACCATAGGGTAAAGTGTTTCTCCAGCCGTCGAAAAAACAACTGTGATAGTTTCTTTTTCATTGGATTTTTTATTTCATAAACATTTTTCCAACCTTTTGGGGCAATAACTTTGCCCGTCTTTGGGCACATTGAAAAACTTGTTTCATCCCCATTCAGTATTCTTCGAGGATCAGTTAGAATATCTTCTTATTTTAAGTCTCTTAAGTATTTTTCTAACGTTTCAAACCAGTTCACTAATTGTTCACTAATGACGGAACGACCTTTGCTTAGACTTTAAGGCTCCTTTAGCCTTAAATCTGGATGTCGTCTTAAAAAATTTGCGTGCCATTTTTGCCCTGGTTTATAGTCTTTAAAAAGTGTTTGTCTCTTTTGTGTGGACATTATTTTAGCAACAGTATTGATGAGATCGTTTTTCTTTTGGGAAAATTCTCTTTGCTAATTCTTTAAGCCATTCAGCTAACTGCTCATCTTCCTCTGTTGTTGGTCCCATTTTCATAATAGTTGCAGTTATTCTACCATGGATCCTATCCAAAAGTGATGTTTTAGGTACATTATACTCTCTGCTAGCTTCTCTAGTTGACATACCATTTCTTACTGCTTCCAGAGCTTTAGTTAGTGTTTCAATAGAATACTGATGAATCAGCCGTTTTTAATCAGAGCCATCTTCCTATATGTAAAGATAAAATTGTAGGTAGCAATAATTTTGAAAATGTAGACGGTCGAGTACTGGCTATATGATTTCCTAAAGTCGTCCACTAAATTTATAACGCGGTCGACTTCTGGTTATTTTTAAAATATGCCATGTTTACTGTATCAGAGGTTTCTATACTAATAATTTTATGTATGTATGCATTATGAGTTAATTTGGCATTGTTGGAAAATTAACCAATAGCCAACCGCCCGCTACAATTAGAAAATCGAAAACCAGTACTCGACCATTAAAAAATAATAAAATCACATGAAATACGTGCTTAAAAGTATTTAAAACATGTTAATTATTTAATATTAAAATATGTAAAGCAGACACACAATATAATAATCACTAATAACGCTAATCATGCTAATTTCAAAACCATTGCACTTTAACAATAACTAATATTTTTAACTTACCGACATCAACGCACGAACATCTACCTAAAATATCTATACGGCTGCAAGCATAGACAACAGCAACAGTGTTACCAACCTAGTTATTTATTTGAATAGTAAAGAGTATAGAAATTATAAAGAGAAATGCGTTCATTTTCTAATATTTGCAGCTTATTTTCCGAAGTGGTCGAACTTAGGCGCATTTACCCTATGTTATGTATTTGTCTAAAATGCAAACATCGACTTATCATCAGCTGCGCAAGTACAGCGTCATCGAAAAGTCACGCACATCAAAATAAATGTATAGCAAGCGCCAATTAAGTTGGCGCACGAAGGGGGTGCGTAGAAGCCGGTTTTAAAAACGTCCACCCCCCACTACTCAAGTAATTGTCAGAATACAATTGTCATTGACGTTTGACGGAACATAAAGTCTTTGCTAGGGGATCATAAAGTGATACCCACTCAGAGGTTAGAATTATCTGACATTTGATCTAAAACCAAATACAAATCTCCCCACTACTTCGAAACCTGCGCGAACTTGCCCCTCCTCGCGCCAACTTAATTGGCGTTTGCTATACCTACACATGTATTTTATAACATTTTATAATTATAATAACTTTTTGTAACCTTACTATACGCTTATTACTAACATTTTATATGTTTTACATCATATGTTTAAAATGGTTGCATTGTTCAGTATTGCACGCATGAACTCGTTTTACCAAGTTTAAGGCCACTCTATGCGACACGTTTACACTGATGTTGTTAATCTCCGTTGTTATGTTCAGCTTCAACTCATCCAATGTGTGTGGCCTGTTTTTGTAAACCCTTCCTTTAAGGTAGCCCCAAAGGAAATAATCTAGAGACATTAAATCAGGAGAACGTGTAGACCATAAACCTTTAGAGATGATACGCTCGCCCACAAACTGGCGTAAGAAATGCATTGTTTCATTAGAAGTGCGACATGTGGCCCGTCCTGCTGCAACCAACAATCACGTTCATCAATTTCAAACAACGAAATAAATTGTGAAATGATGTCTTGGTACACAACACTGAGCCCAATATTCGACGACATGATATGGCACACCACACTCTAATTTTCTGACAGCGAAAGAGGTTTTCATGAAAGACATGAGGATTCTCGGTTGATCAAATTCTTGTGTTTTGACGTATCCATTAAGGTAAAACCACGCCTTATCAGTAAACAAAACACGGCCAACTCCATGGTTATCGACGAATGTCCGAAACCATGTACTATCGTGAGCAAATGAAAGTGGACACTTTATTATGTTGGCATGTCGAAATTTCAAAATTTATCTAATGTAAACAGTACTTTTGAAGTGTCAGTGTCAGCATTTAATCATAACATAAATGACATTAGCCTGACAATTTGGTAAAATTTACGCAGCTATAACAGTGCGTTTACTTTCATTTGCTCACGATAGTACCTATCAAATCCTAAGCACTACTAACATAATATGGACAATTTTTTTTAACTTCTTCATCGCTACCATATGAAATCCGAGTGTGTGTTGATAGTCTCCTTAAGTTTCTTGAACATCAATGAAAACTCATTGTTTTTGAGAAAGCGACAAATTTACGAAGCAGTGAACACCACAATACTAAAAACGTCATGTGTCAAATTTCCATTACAATGAAGTCTAGGTTTGTTGCCGGTAATAGAGTAAAATCGCTTTGGGAAGACACCTCTGCGCGAGCGAATCGCGCAACCTGAGTATTAACGCCCTCAAAAACATAGGTCGGGCTGGGTCTAAATTAGCGCGCAATTTAAAATTCGAATTTTACGTAAAACGTTTTGTATTTTTATTTCGTGTGCAGCGGAAACAACATATTTCATTTATTATGTTCGTTTGCCATGAAACATAATTTCATAAACACATTCTATTGTCTGAATGAATAATAAAGCGTTATTATTTTATTTACGCAGAGATACAACCAACAATTTCTGGTTCAATTATTTATTTTCATTATAATTTAAACATTTACATATATCACAGTTTTTCTTCTTTTACCAAGATTTTATTCATTATATTTGTAAATTTATGAATATTGATTCGGAGTAAAAATAATTTGTTGTTTACACGTCGTCCTACAGATATAAAGGCCTTCTATTCCAAATAGTTGTGAAAAGAACTGATTTTGTAATAAAATAAACTCAAACAACTGATTTTGTAATAAAATAAACTCAAACAACTGATTTTGTAATAAAATTAACTCAAAGAACACGATCGACACCTTACGGACCCTAGAAGACAACTGAAGAATATTACAGTCAATGTTATTCGGCCTTTCTATACATGCAAGAACTATGTCTTTCTCTCTCGTTTGGAGTACACTTTTCTTTATAAGTTCCAAATTGGTTTCTGCGTCAGTGTCTTCCCAAATTGACACTACTCGCCGATAACAATAATTCAACGAAACTACTATTTACTGAAACATTTATTTTGATGTTGGCGACTTTTAGATCTCATTGTCATAGAAATTTCAGAAAAGCTTCAAGTATCAAATTAATGAATGTAGATTAAAATAGACCAGAGATAATTGTCGCAATCGGTTCAATTTAGGGTCTGTGTTTAGAAAGCAACTATTGTACTTATAAAATTAACAGAAATAACTTTGTTAACGTTTCCACTCAACTAATATGTGTAAATTAAAATTCATTTAAAAGTTTCCTAGTACTTTTTCTTATAATTTCATTTTGTTTAAATAAATGTCAATAAACTAAAACTCGAATTGGTCTTAAATCATAATAAAATGTAGATTAGAAATCAGCGAAAATAAAATGCATTTTATTAAAAAGAAAAATTAATTAATCGCTAAAATTATACATAATGATTTTTTAAATTTCGCTTAGAAGTTTAAATTCGGCTTACAAAAATTCCCTAATAATACTTAGTTTTATTCGTTTTTATACTATTGGTTAGCTGAAGTTAGTTAAAATAAATAATTCAAATAGAATTAGAATGAACAAACCAACTACATTAAATAATACGTAAACGATTAAAAATTGAGTACAATCTTATCACCACAAGCAAATTGATCGGAACCTAATTAGTTTCTGAATTATGTATAAAGTTTTAAATACTTCTCAATTCTTTAGAGGTTCTCTTCATATTGTTTGGAACGGGAGATTATTTTAGTTAGATCAGATTAGATTAATTTAATTGCTTTGTTTAAAGAAACAATTTTTATGAGTTTGTTAAATAGAAAACCGAACAAAGATACGTAAAACGAATAGAATTAATTTGTTGTGCCAAAGCAATTTAGAGGGCTGTCAAAATTAAAGTAATTTCTCTCTAATTTAATATAATTTTCGCAAGTAGTATGTTTCAAAAATTTAACGCTATGTCGATACATAACATTATTTAGTAGGGTTTGGAATGGGCGTAATTATTTGTTGCTCCTGTCTCTCTGGAATTGAAACACCTATTGAAAAGGTCTGAGTCGCATATGTAAGTACGTCACGTAAAATATTTCATGGAATTTATGAAAAACTAAAGATATGTTTGGCATCTGGTTAACCTATTTTATATTGCGTTAGCATTGGATGCATGCATGATTTCATGTATTTAGCGCAGATTAAGCTTTATAACAGGAATATATTACTGTTTGGCAATTTGGTAATCGTAGCTTTTTCGCGTATCTTCAACGATTACGAACATGTACGAGATGCGGTAATTAAATAACGAGATTTTCTTATTTACAAACGCATATTGGACAGTATAATGAAGTTAAGGTTATATACCTTCACAATAGGCCCCAGTACTTCCAAAAGCTATTTTGAAACTTTTTCGGAGTTATCTGCTTTAAGAACACGCATCGCAGTCGCTTGGATAATCTCAACTCCTTAGAAATGGTTCATTTTGATGTGACCATATTGGGAAGACGTAGAACTGTAAAGGATGAGCTCAGGCAAATACAGGGATTGGGGAGCACAAGGACCTTTTGCAGCTAAAAATTCACGAATAATCAATGCTGAACGCGACGGAGGGTTGTTGCAATGCAGCAACCATTCATTCTCAGTTAATTCCGGGCGAACGCAGGTCAGACACGCTCATAAACGTTTCAAAACGTCAAGGTAGAATTGCCTGCGTGACGGGTTGGTACAAATTTTAAATAGATTACACCACAGATATTAAAGAAAGCAATGAGCGTCGCCTTAATTTACGACTTTGATATCCTGGCTTTCGTTGATCGCGTTCTGACTCCCCCGCCCACTAAGGTCGTACTGGAAGGCTCACAATTTAGCACCAGTCACGCAGTGGCGGCTGGCGCATAAGCGCTGCAGTGCTGCAGAGCTCCTAAAAAATTGGGCGGGCGAACCTGTATTAGTTATAACTAGTTTTCTTTTACATAATTTTTCCGACATTTCTGATGTTTATAAAAGCGTAACATATTGTTGTGAAAATTCTCCCCCTGCATATCAAAAAATTTGCATATTTTTCTACATCATCCTGTAGAGGACATCAAACCCTACAATTTGACACCTCAATCATCAAAATCCGATCAGTAGAAGCCGAGATATTCGCTTCCGAAATTCCAACACTTAACGCCGGTTATATACCTATAGTATATTATCAAATAATATACAATAGGCGACCAGTGGAATAACCAACCTAATTCGCGCGATCACTCACTTGTTCCTTATCTGGTCCACACGTACGTGCGCTCAGAACTCTTTCAAACACCCGCGCGCACCCCGCTACCCCCGCGGTTGTCATAAACCAATGCGTGATTTTACCAGGCATGTTCGCTGCATTTACACCAGCGCCGAGGGCGATATGATTCGGTATCTAAACTAATATTATAAAGAGGAAACATTTGTGTTTTTGTATGTATGTTTGTAATGCTTTCACACAAAAACTACTGCACCGATTTCAAAAATTCTTTCACCATTAGAAAGCTGCATTTTCACTGAGTGACATAGGCTATATTACATTTTCAAGAAAAAAATATATCCCCAATAAAAATGCATTAAGGCCCAATAAAGGCCCATAAATGCCCAAGGTGTGAAAAAATTAGTCACAAAGATCTGCCATCGCGTACGCTGCGGAAACTATTGTTGATAGAACAAAAAAATGTTCTACAGTATTATAGAACGTATTAATATCTACAAAAAAGTCCGCGAAACCATATGTCCAACTACTGTAGTTATGCCACTATAACTACTTTTTTACATTTTAAAAGTTAATAAAAGTGCCGACAATAATCAAACCATATTATCCATACCTCTGTATTATTTCTTATCCTATTAAATGATATTTTATTAAAGACCATTTCAATACCAGTAAAATACTTTTTAAATTATCAAAATCGGACATTCCATTCAAAAGATATAACGAATTTAAAAATGTCAATCTAAAGAAAATAATGTTATAATATAATGTAGTAGTATTGCGATGGCCATATTCATTTTGTTTGTAATAAATTGACAATCGAAAAATTATAACTGGAATAAGAATAGTATTGGCAGAAGGAATTTAATAACAAGTTCAATGAGAATGAAAAGTAATAGGAAACAGGCGCATAGGAAACAGAGAAGCTGTTATAGAAAGAAGTTAAACATAAAGTGATATAAAATCCAAAAATTAAGGATCACAAGAAAAGAAGATTAAATATTTAAGAGAATACACTCACTATTGTATTTATTCAAGGTAGGATCGAAGAAAAGACAACATATACGATACAAATTTTATTAAAAGAATTTAAATAACACTGAGATATTTGAAAGATGACGTTTTTGAAGTAATTTCGACAATGTGTCAAAAGCCAAGTGACAGGAACATTATTAAAATAGCGGGTTACATTGTTTATAAGTTATGTTAAATTAGTAAATGGACTAAACAGATTTAATAAGCGATGAGCCACCACCAGAAAAACGCAAACGTCCAAATAACAGCAGATTTAATCATCGAATTTCGGCTTTAGAGGTGTGTGATGTTATTCTAAATTTTGCAAAAGATCGATTTCATTTTAAAGAGCATCTAGTAGTGGCATCACTTTTTTTTTCGGAATGCTTTGGAGAGTATTGCAGTAAATTTCCTGAGGACAAACTCACTTCCACATGCTCCTATTATCCCACCCTTGATAAAGAAAGATTACGAACTGAATTGTCTGTTATTTACTCAAGAACTGATTGTAGATCTTTAAAAGGCGCACTACCTCTTCTAAAATTTTTAATAAAAAACAATCTGGGAGATACGTTGATGGAGACTAGAAAATTATTAGAAATTGTAATAACAACTCCCATGACAACATCAGAGGCCGAACGATGCTTTTCAACACTAAATCGAATTAAGACGTTTCTCAGAAATTCAATGACCGAAGATCGTTTAACATCTCTTTCCATGCTATCTATCGAAAAAAAGTTTATCTCCGAAATAGACAATTTTAATGAAAAAGTGATAACAAAATTTGCAAATCGAAAAGAACGTAGAATAGATTTAATTTATAAGAAATAATTTGTTAGTAAAGTAGTGCTTAGTGACTCTTATTTTTTTGTGTGACAATTGACAATCGTTCCAGAAATACATTACTTCAGTGCGGAAGGCGAAGAAAGCACGATAAGATCGATGGGAGACAACCTCTTACTGCCCGTGCAAGGTAAATTTTTTTGTAAAACTTGCAGAACACCTTAAAATTTTTAGCACGAGCCGCCACTGCAGTCACGATCAATCGATTTTTCACAAAATTTCACAAGACATTGATGTTGATTAGTTGCTTCATTTCACGTTACTTATTTTTTCAACTAAGGGCACTTAACACTATAATCTTAAAAATGTATATATCGAAAAGTACTAATGCAATCGATATGCAATTTGCAAAAAGTACTGTACAAGATCTACTGAATGCCGTTAGATAGTCGACAGCGCGTCGTGATGCCATTTCGAGCGCAAAAATGTAGTGTGATGTACTTGTGACGACTCGACTAGCAACATTGCTTGCTAATAACAAGTGACTATATATGCTTGCAAAAAATTTTGAAAATTAAATCAAACTGATTCGAAAGGGAATTATATGTTTATGAATCGTAAGACTTTAAGAAGCTTAAATTTCTAGTCGGCATCACTAACGATACGATCTTCCTCTAGGTTTCGCCGGGTCGTCGTTATAGGTATTAATCGACATTTTGCTGTTTATACTATTACTTTCTTCGGAATCAGTCATAGCAGATCCTGAAAAAATTGACAGAATGAACATCAAAACGTCTTATACTAGAACGATAACACGGCGAAACTTGGAAGAATATCGTATCATTAGAGTTCAAGAAGACTCCAAACTCAATAAAAAGGTGTTGACCTAGAATGTTATCATATCAAAATATGTTGGTATGTCCTTCGGTTGCATAATTTCGTAAGGAACATTGTTTAAACAATCAGATTGGGAACAAGTGCTGGCAGATTTAAGGTTAACATAACAAAGTAATAATATTCAAATGGTATAACTTTAACAGTCCACACAATACTATCAAGTTATTCATGTGCGAGGGCGGTATGGCAAGTATCAGTGCTTGACGACTGATATAAACATACATTATAGCATCGTTTAGCACCAACCTTGAAACAACTGTCAAAACTTAATCAGTGGCGTTTGTTTTGACAGTTGTTGAAAGTGACCATGTTTGTATTTCAATGATAGATATTATGAGCAATATCGGCCAATGATTCGATTTCTTTTTGTTATGAAAAAACATAAGAGGAGACCAAAGAGAAACTGTATGCGGTTTATAAAAATAACGCATCTTGGATGACTATTATCAGTTATTGGCACAATGACTTCAAGCGAACATTTGTTTTTGATAAAGAGCACCTAGGCCGTCTGATTAAGGTGATTACGAAAGATATAATGTAACGAAATGTATAATATCATGTTATCAGACCAGCGGGTCAGATCAGAGAAATAGATGATGTAAAGATTTCAACATTAGTGTCCAAAGTGATAATTACTTTTGATGTAAATATATAAAATTAAACACAATACCATTACTTTTCGAAATGTTTATTGGCCAATATTTACTAATTACAATTATTTAAGAAAATGGGATAGTTTGTGCCACATTCCAAACAAAAAATTGCACTGTCTTGTTCAACATGTTGTCAAGTTTTGAAGTTTTATTCCTTAAATTATGCCGTTTTTTTAAAGGTAAGTACATTTATGTTTGAATACAGATGTGAACAACTTGTGGCCAAAATAATTTTTTTTATACGGAAACAGCTTTATGTTTAAAAGTTAAGCCAAAATATACTGAGACTATGTATACTTTTCCATTTTGGTTGAAATGATTTCATATTGTGATGTGCTTCTACGACGTTACATCAGCCGGTGACGTAAGCAATGACGTCACCGGCCATGCACCTCATGCGACTCCCGATCCCTCTAGAGGCTAAGAATCTAGAACCACCAAATAACTACATAAACACTCAACAGTAAGGATGAGTCATTTAAGCCACGATCATCGGGAACTACTGTAGTTCTAAATATATATAAATGAATACAAATACTGTATTTATTATTAATTATTATTTACTGTACTTTTTTATTAATACAGTTATTCTTAATTACCGTTTGTTTTATTGAATCGAACCCGAACAGAAGATTTATCACAGTGGTGTCAGGTGTTCAGGATAATAAATGAGCTAGGTGGACAATTCAGAGTTAATCGAACATTAGTTTAAATAAATATACAATACGGAAGGACAATTGTTTTAAATATCGCAATGGCTACTAAAGTAAAACTATCCGATTTCAAAATAGCTGACCTAAAACATGAACTGGAGGAATGAGACGAAGATACACCCGGACAGAAACCAACGCTCCAGCAATGACTTCGAGATGTATTGACCAAAGAAGGCGAAGATCCAGAAAATTACTTATCTTGGAACAACGACTAATGGATTCGCAAACTTAAATGGAAAAACGACTACTGAAATATTCGAGAACTTTCGAGAAAAGTCTGGAGCAAATGAAGCAGAGGAAACTGAAGAGTGAAAACATTGGTACAACAACTAATAGATTCGCAAAGCTAAATGAAATAAATTAAGTAGAAGAATCTGGACAACTTTGGATCAACGCCTAACAGAAAATTCGCAAACTCAAATCAAACAAAAGAGCAAATGGAACGAAGGAGCCTGGAAACAATTTTAGAAAAAAATTTGGAAGAAACTACTGGAAAATTCTAGAACTTTCGAGAAAAGTTTGGAACAAATGGAGCAGACTCTAAAACAAATAAAACAGAAAAACACAACGACTTTGGAGAAAATTTTCGAACAGCGACTTGTAGAAAACTCGGAAGAATTAAAAGAAGTATTTATTGCTGTGCAGGAAAAAATTGGAGATATTCAAGGGTTTTAGAAGAAAAGGCTAAACTTTTAGAAGAACATTCTAGATTTTTAGAGCAACTAATGGTTCAGATAAAATTACCTGTTACCTATCTGACCTGATTCTGTGAGTCATTCTGATCGTGAGCAAATCAACAAAGAAGTTATACCTCGGCCCGTCGAAATAAAAGAAGCTGTGGTTATTTCAAAGATTGGAATCAAGCCACCAACCTTTGATGGTTATTGGCAAGTGGGAATGGACCACAACGGCAAAGAGAAGACTGCCTTTACTTTAGGCACTTTAGCACTTGGCAGTTATTATGTAACGCCCCCGCTACGTTTGAGCGATTCATGGACACTGTACTGAGAGGAGTGCCATGGAATACCTGCCTGGTATATCTTGATAATGTGATTGTAGTAGCGAAGACCTTTCAAGATTACATAAAGAATTTGGGAAATGTATTACGGAAGTTGCGAGATCTCAATCTGAGACTAATTCCAAAGAAGTGTCATCTTTTCCGCAAAGAGGTAAATTACCTTGAACATGTGGTTTCTGGAAAAGGAACTGATCTGGGAAAGGTGGGAGCTGTGGAAAAATGGCCTGTACCCAAAGACAGGTATAAGCTAAGAAGCTTTTTGGGATTATGCATTACCTCTTAAAACAGAAAATCGAGCATTCATTTGGAACAACAAATGCCAAGCGTCCTTTGAGTTATTAAAAGGAACTTTGAAAAGTGCACCTGTTTTGAGCTATCCACTGCCATCTTGAAAGTTTGTTCTGGATACAGATGCCAGTAACGTTGGAATAGGTAGTGTGCTCTCTCAAATCCAAGATGGATAAAAAAGCGACTGGATACTCCGGCAAGACCCTGTCCAAACCAGGCGAGAACTGTTGGCAGTAGTTAAGAACCATTGAGCACTTTTACAAAATATCTGTATGGGCAAAAGTTTCTGTTGCGGACTGATGCAATTCAAAAATCTCGAAGGTCAAGTAACTAGATGGATTGAGAGACTACAGTAGTATGACTTCGACAGTGAACATAGAACAGGCCTTAAACATCGAAATGCCGATGCTATTTCCAGAAGGCGCTGCCCAGAAGACTGTCGATATTGCAACCAAATCGAAGACAAATAAGCCAATGTTCTTCGAACCACTATTGTTGATGCCCAATGGCAACCTGACAATTTGCCAACAGATCAAAAAGCTGATCCTGATTTCGCAGTCTTTAGAGTTTGGAAGCAAAATGGGCAAAAACCAGCCTGCCAAGAAATTGCTGCCCGTTTATGAGAATTGGGCACAATGGGATGCCTTGATAATGGAGGACGATCTCCTGAGACGTGGAAAAGTGGAAAATAACGATGGAAGCGTACGGAAAATTCGATTGGTGGTTTCCGAGAAAGGGATACCAGAAATATAGCGAGAACTCCACAATGATGCTTCTGGAGGAAATTTTCGCGTCCATAAAACGTTGGAGGAAGTGCTACAGAGATTTTACTGGGTAAATTGTTCACGAGATGTAAAAGAATCATGCAGAAAATGTGCTAATTGCGCCGCTAAGTAATGAACCGCAGAGACGTCGACGTCAATACAATGTGAGAAGTCTGTTCGAAACAATCGCCATAGATGCCGCCGGCCCATTCCCAGAAAGTGATAAATAAGTATAAGTCATAGTGGTAATGAACTATTTTACTAAATGGGTCGAAGCCTATGCTCCGCCCAATCAAGAGGCTGGAACTGTAGCGGACGTTATTGTAAAAGAATTCGTCAGCCGTTTTGGTGAACTCCTGGAACTCCATTCAGATCAAGGGCGAAATTTCGAGTCCAGTCTTTTCAAAAAGATGTGTGGACTCGTGGGGATTCGAAAGACAAGAACAGCTCCCTTTCATCCACAATTAGATGGAATGGTACAGTCAAGGTAAGACCGTGGACTACTACTTCCATATGACTTCGCGATGGAACAAAGGACCTAATTCGTTTTCTAAAGGTGATGAAAGAAATTTAATAGGCAGACGCATGGCGTTTTTGAACATAGCCAAGGATTTAATATTCAATGTTATTTACGCAAATTTTAAGATTTATTTTAGGAGTTATGAAAATAACTAATTGTGAATGTAATGGAAAACTAATTATACAAGAATTAATAGTCAACGAAAAAATTATAATAAAAGCTAACGGAAAATAGGCAAAAGAATGGCAAAAGAAGTCAAACACCAATTGACAATAACTGTAATTCTCAGTATGCCAAATACTAAGCAAAGAAATTTCCAAAATTTTACAAACAGCTTCAATCAATAACGAACACCTGATATCAAAGATTACAGCCGTCCTGTGAGTCGGAAAAATCGCGGTCTTATTATTTTCGAATTTACAAGACATAATCTTCTTGACTATTTGGAGAAGGGAGGTACAATCACCCGGCTATACTATGCGGATTATTGTGCCGATTCGGCATTGAATGAAATAGAAAATGCCCCCATTTGGGGAAGAAAAAACTACTTTTCCATCGTCAATCTACTAGTTGAATTTGCTTCCTTACTTGCCGTATTCTTCAGATTTAGCTCCTTACAATTTCAGTCTGTTTTATCAAATATAACAAAAATGGCTTGGTGAAAACAGTCATGTCATGGTCGAAACAGAGGCCTATTTTATATTGCCCCACAAATTATATCTCTTAAGTGGTTATGGAACCAAATTAATTAATTTTTTTTCATGTTTTTTGTTCCCTAAACCGGGTACTTCTGTAGCGCGTTCATATGCATATTATTTTAAAACATGAATAAACAAATTAATTTATTAATCAAAAAGTAAAATAATTTGATATTTTCACTTTATGGATTATACAGTGTTAGTTAAAAGTATGGAACCCCCTAAGTATCTCTGCAACAGTTCATTTTTTTAAATAAAATTGGGTATATCTTTCTATAATGATTCAAGGATTCTAAAAATAATATCATATTTGCTGTGTCATGTCGATTATACAGATATCTTCTTCTTCTTCAGGTGCCATCTCCTCTCAGAAGGTTGGCTATCATCACGGCTATTCTCATTTTTGATGCTGCGGCTCTGAATAGTTCAATGGAGCTGCATTTATACCACTGTCTCAAATTATTTAACCAGGAAATACGTCTTCTTCCTATATTTCTTCTTCCCTGTATCTTACCCTGAATAATTATCTGTAGCAGAGCATATCTTTCCCCTCTCAACACGTGGCCCAGATATTGTAGTTTTCTTATCTTTATTGTGTTCAATATTTCCTTCTCTTTCCCAATTCTTTTAAGTACTTCACTATTCGAAACCCTATCAATCCATCTTATCTTCAGGATCCTCCTATATGCCCACATTTCAAATGCCTCTAGACGCTTGTTAGATACTAGATATAGACATCCAATTTGTTATTTTAAATGGAGCATCCTGTATATATTTATATTTTTGAATACCTTGTTACATTCTGGATACAGTAAACCTCCACATTGTTATTGAGATCAAAAACATTACTTCCTGGAAATCAGTTTACATTCGTAACATCATAAGCCATGAATGAATTTCCAAAAACGAGTCCTTTAAACTCGAGATTTTTATTTATTTATTTTAACAAAAAAAAACAATGATTTGCTGACTAGATTAAATCTTCAAAATTTTGCCCTTCTACTAACTGACAATATCCTAAACGGTCTTCAAATTCGCACAAAGAATTTTGTAAAACTTTGTCCGACATTTCTAGTAATAGGTTTCTTATGCGTTTCTCCAACTAATTTTAATTTGCAGGTCTTCTTCGATATGCCTTATTTTTGAGATAGCCCCACAATAAAAAATCGAGAGGCGTGAGATCAGTACTACGAAGTGGCCATTCAATGGCACACTCTATTCATCAACCAAGAAAAACTTGATCCAAATACTGCCGCACAATTCTAGAATAATTCGCAGGCTGTTTTACTGATACCATATGTTCTCAGTAGGAATTAGTGGATTGTTTGGATCAGGATAAAGCCTAGCAATAGCGGGTACAATATTATTTCTTAATAAATCCAAATACCGATGTCCATTAAGAGTATCTTCAATGAAGAAAGACCCAATAACATTATTGTCTATCATCCCTGCCCACACATTTATTTTCTCCGGATACTGATTATGCATTTGTCGCATCCAACGGGGATTGTCTCTAGACCAAATTCGATAGTTATATCTATTGACTATATCACTCGAACAAAATGTTGCTTTATCTGAGAACACAATTTTTCTCATAAAGTTTGGACTTGTTACGCATCTGTTCTGCAAGTTTTCACAAAATTCTATTCTACGATCAGGATCGTCTTCAGTTAAGTCGTGACAGACGTGAAATTTATAGGGCTTCAGCTTTTCTGATTTCAGTATATTCATAACGGAACACTGGTATATATCATTATCAAGATCTGCGTGGTTGATGTTTGTGGATTCTTCTCAATTACTAATAATACATCCACGTTATCATTTATGTCCAATTTTGGCCTTCCAGACTTAGGTTCATTTTTTACACGATTAGTTTGTAAATAACGTTTTACAGTTTACACAATCGCTGACTTTGTGATTTGATGACCTGGATTGACCAGATTCAAAACTTCATTGTAAGAACGCTGTTTGTCTCCATAGCCTCGCAAAATTAAAATTTCAATACGTTTTGATTCAGTTAGAAACACCATAATAGACAAAACAACAAAAACAAACACAACAGAGAAATAATATTAGCAACAATAAACAATTTTGAAATAAAAACCTTTTCTAAATTGTACTGTAACAGATTAGTAGACAAATCATTTATTTGACAATTAAAAATAATCTTGTTTGATAGTTCGTCCATGGCTAACTTAGTACAAAACGTAAAATTATTCATTAGTGCATTTAATGTTCAATAAAAGTATGAATGTGAGGGTTTAAACATTTAATCTAGTCAGCAAATCATTGTTTTTTTTTAATAAATAAATTGTTAAAATCCCGAGTTTAAAGGACTTGTTTTTAGAAATTAACTATTTTACCAATTCATTCATGGCTTATGATGTTATTAATGAAAATTGATTTCCAGATGTGATATAATTTTTAGAATCTTTGAATCATTTGAGAAAGATATACCCAATTTTATTTAAAATAAATGAACCGTTGCAGAGATACTTAGGGGGTACTAACACCGTTATAATAAGTTTTTGATAAAATAAAAAAATAAATAAATTTTAAATAAGATTTATAGCGGAAGCTAATATTGTAAAATTTCTATTGTTACTGAAATTAAAAATAGAAAATATGTTAGTTATTTATTAAATAACATTTTACTTTTTATGTTGTGAAGAAAAAGGTGCGCAATTGTTTGTCAGTGAATTGATATTAAATTTATCTTTGACTCCAAAAATTTTCTATAGACTTTAGATAAATATAAATTAATTAAAAATACTGTACATACATATATGATTATCAGAATTTAGCCAAACGGTTCTTAAATTTTCCCATATTTTTCAACGATAGTTAAAAATATCGTATCGTATCGGTATTTAGATGCGAGTTGTAATTATAAAAAATACTAATATAGATACTAGTGTTATATATAATATGTACTCTTTTGTGGAATATGATCAACATTTTTTTTCAGTAAATTACATGCGATATTTTACGAGAGGTACACTATACGCTATTATTGACAATAATTAATATTAAAAAACATGCATGCATATAGAAACACTAAAGAACAGGTTTTTCCATTAACTATTGCTAATATTAAGCTTACAGAATCCCTCATGTCGAAATCTGCACCACATTGTAATAACAATAAGGCTGCAGCGCTATGCCGTTTTCGTAAAGCTATATGTAATGCTGTGTCTGGACCAATATCCAAATCTACACCACTATCTATTAAATATCTAAAAAAAAATAAATAAATGGGTGTACCTATATGTTTATTAATAACATTATATTAATATGTAAATCGAATTCTTAATCTGTTAATATGTTAATTATCAACATTGTTTATACCTTATTTGCTCTATGGAACCTTTTCTTGCCGCTAATTGGAGTGCAGTATACTCAAAAGATTCTGTTGGACTATATGATGAACCTCTGCTCAAAGAAGTACTCATATTTCTAACATATTTTTATTTTATGGATCGAAATTCACTGTTATTTCCATCTGTAAGCTCCAACGCCTTAAATGATACAAAATTAGTTAGAAAACACCCCGAATCTTTCAGGGCAAACAGCTGTTTATTGGAAAATCAATAGAAAATATAAAGTGGGTTGTATATATTTTATTTAGTATAGAATTACTATTAACTTCAGCTAAAATGAAAGAAGAGAATTTGCAAACTGAAATAATGCGTTCTTCATGTTGTAAAAAACAATAATTTTTTGTAGTGAGCGTACGTTTTATCTATATATACAGGGTTTTTCACGTAACCCGTTCATTAGAAGTTTTCTATGTTAGTGCTTTAGGACACTTTTGAAAACTTGTGGCACGTAATCTTGATACTTGATGTATTAAAATAAACTTTCGGTTATACCGGAAGTCATAGCCAACTTTGATATTTTAAATGGAATGTTATAGATACTTTTTATTGCTTTTTGAGATTCCTTGTAAAGTGCTATAATAGTTTATATAAAGGTTTCTTTTGCAAATAATTAACCGTTTTTTGAATTATTTTGATTTTTGTGATATTTTTTGTTTTTTCAATGTACCACAATCTCAGGTGTATTTGATTAAAACTTCGTCATATTTCTACTAGAGATAGCGAAAGGTAGAAAATTCCGACTAATGTCGAAACATTTAAGAAATCTCTTACAGGGTGTTTGAAATTGATTGATTATTTAAGTAATCTTTAATAAAGAAAAATCTTTTTTTTTAAGTGGAAGACCCTGTAGATGACCACGCCATAGTAAATACATAAATATTTTGCATCGTACAGGTATAGGTTTCCCTATGTCTAACTCTCATAGTTTTAGAGTTATTAATGATTATTTTCTAAATTCAGCATTATCAAGAAAAATCGTTGTAGTAAGCCTTGATAAATAAATCTGATCTGTCAAAATTGTCACAAAGTGTATTTCGTGTAACTGTTTCTATGTTGTTCACAAATATCCAAGACGAATTAAATATTTATTCTAATATATATATTTTGAATTTATTCTACATTCATGGTGAATCTCTTCAAATTATTGCAAGAACATGTCGACGTTTTAATGAAAGATACTCACATTTACCAGCAATTAATAAAACTAAATTCAAACGAATAGAGTCAAATTCCATGCTGTTGTTTCATGTTCCCTGCCAATGATATTCTGGTTGATGTAATATGATATTGCTGCAGCAATTATGAACTTAATAATGTTGAACTCAAGTAAACATTCATTTTTTCAAAATGTGATGGATGTAGTACATTTTCTCTTAATTTTGGACAAAGTTTCAAAGTATCCATTTGATCTAGTTTATAAACTTGTTGTATGGCTTCCATGGAAATAAAATTTGATGCAAGCTGATATTTACTTACAATTGACTCATCAAGGATCATTGTGTGTCCATCTGTTATTGAGGAACTAACATTTTTAAAAACATGCACTGGGTCTGGAGTAAAATATAGCTTTTCATTTTGATTACATGGATGAGGAGTATAGTTCATTATTTTGGAGTATCTGCCAGCAGTAATATGAAATAACTTCCACATGCTACGATTCTGGGGACCCATATCTGTTATAACTGCCTTAATTATTATACCTATAGACATTGCTTTTTTTATTATTGTTGTTATCTTCTCTTGCATTTCAATAGCTGAGTAAGAAGATGCAGTAAACTCATAGCAAACCATTTGCTTCCACCGAGAAGATACTCCTGTTAATAAAAACACTGATGCATGAGTGGCATATTCTTCACTACTGTCTCTTTCACCAGAAAGCAGCATTGTTGGACGACCAATAATAGATGCAAGGGAACTATCATATTGAAGACCTGGTTTAATTGCCATTTCATCTACTACAAGGGTTGCATGTTTTTCTTCAGCTGTAAAATTTTTGGGTAAGGTAAAGCATACATCTGCCACCGATTTTCGCAAAAATAATTATTGGGAAGTAAAATAATTAAGGAGGGGCGCTTAGAGGACCTTTAGGAAAGCAATTTATCCCAATAAAGTTTACAAAGTCTTAGGAGAAAAGGCACCGTTGAGCTACAAAAAAATGAATACGCTCAAATGTCCTTTTTACAGTGGAATTTTCCATAGCGTTTATTTAAAAAATATACGCTAATCAAAGTTAATATACAGAAAATATAAACGCCAATGGCTTTAGTATAAATCAAGGATACTATATAATGCCAAGAAAAATTTATGTGTGTATTTGGATGTAAACGTAACGTTCGAGGTTAGTTCTCATCTTGAACGTATTTATTTTTTGATAGCTTAGCGGTGCCTTTGCTCTTAAAACTTTGTAAACTTCATTAGGATATATCACTTTCCTAAAGGTACTTTAAACTTATTTTTGCGAAAATCGGTGGCAGATGTATGCTTTACCTTAGCCAAAGTTTTAATCTTTTGAAAATACGTATAACGAAATAAAATAATTTCAGTAATTACTTACTTTTGCTTCAAGAAGATGAAATATATCTTCTATAATCCCTGGTTGAAATTTGAAAGATTGCAAACGTTCTTGTAGTGTTCTGATACTGGGATATGGTAAGTTTTGTTTTCTCAATTCCTCATAACCTTTAGTGCCACAACTTAAATATAACTGTATTCCCTTATTCATAGTGGTATCAGACCAACTGAAACCTTTGTGTTAGAGGTGATATAACCTACTCCTTGAGCGGAGTAGGTGCACCTACCCGGATTCCAGTTCCGAACTAGGTGAGGCAAACTAGGTGCACAAATCAGTTCCGACACCGACCGATTATGAGTCATATTTTGCGTCCGATCAGTCAGGGTAATCTTTATGTTTACTTAGGCACACAGCTTGGATATACAAATAGCAGTTAACTTATTACATTTTAAATGAGGTGTCAGATTGCAATTTATAGATTTTTTTTTAATTAAAGTGCATACGATATACACAAAAAAATAATCACAAAAATAATTCAATAAATATAGTATTATCGCCTATTTCTTATACAAAAAATATAATGTCTAGTCGAGAGACATAATGTTACTGTTAAAAAAAGTGAAGACTATAAATGTATGATGTATTAAAATAAACACATCACTTGGTTTATTTGTATTTTCTCTACCTTCCTTTACTAAATAGGATATATTTCGATTAGTTGCATAATAAGTATTGTCGTTGGCGGTTGTAGTTTTGTGGAATTTAATTTAAATTTTATAAATATTTAAGAATGAGTTCTAATAGGCAAACCAGTATTGTATGGAATTTTGTTTCTGTAGTTGCTAAATGTAATTTGTGTGGCCAAAGAATGTGTTACAAAAGTTGTGTGAAATGGCTGATCGAAATCAGGATCCATTTCAGTGGTGGAAGGACAGTGAATATTTATTCCCGAATCTAAGTATCGTTGTAAAGGAAATTTGTTGTGCAATGGCTACTTCAGTTCCATGCGAGAGACTTTTTTCTAAAGCGGGGTATATTTTAAATGAAAGAGGAACACGGTTAAGTGCGAGTAAAGTAGAAAAACTAGTTTTCCTGAATATGAACGATGACTTCATTTAGATTTAAATACAAAAATTAAAACTATTTTTTATGTATTAGTTCTTATTATTTTTACTTTTTATTATATATTTTTTTGTGTAGCTAAAAATTTAGTTTTTCTTATGACTAGAAATCATACTAATTATTAAAAAATAAATACATTTGGTTGCACAATTGCTATATACAATTATTCGGAATCACAGCAACTACAATTGCCAGTTGTACTTATTTATACATATAGGAGTAGTTGCGTCGTTTATTTCTCATATTTCGCTTCGCTTAGTCGGACTCGTTCCAGGCGGACCTACTCTTTTACATAATACGATGCGAATATGTAGATGCAACTGCGAGATCAACTCTCGGACGCTCCGACTTGAACGATCGGAATCAGAATTGTACGACTCGGAATCGTTTCAATCAGATCTACTCTTTTGGAAAATGCGAACTAGGTGCACCTGCTCCGGCACGCGAACTAGGTTCAAAGGAACAGATTCGGTTCAGAGCAACCATCTCTACTTTGTGTGTACCTAACTATAGGTATTTTAACTGATCTTCATTAAAAACCTTTTGTAAATTTTTCTTTTTCAGTTTACATGTCAATCTTCGATTCTCTTGCTGTAATGTCTTAATTTTCTTTTTCAGTTCTTCGATTGTATCATTTGTGTTATATTCATTTAGTGATGAAATTGGTGAGTCATTATTAGTGTCAATATAGCCATCCATATTGCTTGTATTTACATTTTCATCAGAATGTTGATCAAGATGTTGATTATTATTTACCGCTTCAGTTGATGGAAATAACGTAGGCAATGCATTGTTCCTAAGTAATTTTCGATTATCACTACGATTTTGTTCGAACTGCCCTTCACCGAAGTGCACCTAAGATATTCAAAAATGAGCAATTTCGTATGACATTAAGTAGATGAAATAAACCAACCTCGCAAATAACTGATCGATGTGGTAAATTGCCTCTGTTCATAAAATTAAACCAAATCTGTCTTCTTTTTCTTTCAGAAGGAATTCTAAATAGGCGAAAACCTTTTTCAGACCTATTTTTACACGATTTTATACAACACGAAGGCATTATATTTAAATTTTATAATTTCAAAATAAAAATATCAAACAATGTCAAATTACTATATTTAACTGCCCGCCATTTTGGCTCCAAAATAACAAATGTACAGTACAGGCTCA